>JAGDYQ010000034.1:0-1200000 GCA_021962125.1 Bulinus truncatus
TCTCTGTACTCACACACATTCTCACAGTTATAGATGTTGACATGTGCTCTATATCCTGTACTCAAGCCAGATCACCTCTCACCTGCAGTGCCAGTGTTTACAACTCTCTATTCTTGCTGTATTTCATCTTTCTATCAGTGGCGCCACGGGTCTTTCATCTTGGGAATGTACTATCATATTCTCCAGTTGGGAGAACGATCCAGCCACCGGTCATTCATCTTGGGAATGTACTATCACATTCTCCAGTAGGGAGAACGAACCAGTAGCCACAACGACTAAATGGACTCACCCAGTAGCTGAACAATAGAAGGGGGATGGCTGAAAACTTGTGAAAACCTTACTCAGAAAATTATATGTAAGTTTATGTGTGCGTTATGGCCCATTTCTGCTAGCCGGCCAATGTCTGACAATGGCCGGCCAATGTCGAAGTGACGATGTGAACAGTATTGTAGATAGAAATAAAATCAATTAAGAACTTTTTTTTGGTGTAGGAAAACAATATAACAAGATACATTTATTGCATATAGATTGACCACTGGGCGTGACTGACTTCTTTTATTTACTTTGAACACATTTGTTGAGATTTGTTGATATTTGTTTTTCTTTTTATACTGATTAAGATAATTAATAATTTTAATTAGTTTTCTCTATCATCCTTTGCTAAACAAAAGGAAATAAAATATCATAAACAAATTTAAAGTATTTTTTCATTTACTCTTCTGTGTTACCGAGTAAAAATATTTTAAATGATAAATCATCTTTCTTTTTATATTATTTTATATCATTTGTTAGGATGGTTATGTGATCAGTGTGCTTCTTGCATTTTGAAATACCCAAATGAATCTTTTTTCAAAAGCAGCCATTGTTTATGTACATATTTAGAGAGTACAGTATTGACTGTTGAAGACGCAAAACATTTAAACTAAGAGAAGTAATCGGATTTTCCCATTGTACGAATATGTCTGACTACTTTGTATCTCATTCGAAGATCGGATTATTGTTGAATTCATTCTATCTGTTTTAGTTCTTTAGCACTGTTTGTCTTGGTCTATGTTGTCCTGTGCAGGCTGCTGATCGACTAGTGTAACATGACTACACAGCAGGATGCTATTGTTGTAAACGATGTTATACCGATCTAGATTTGTGTATGTGGGTGTGATTATGGTTTGTTTGTGTGGTCGTAGTTTGTTTGCGTGATTGCGTGTGTTTGTGTGATTGTGAAGTGTGTGATCTTGGTGTACGCGTGCTAGTGGTGTATGTGTGTAGGATCACGGTGTATGTGTTTGCGCACGCGCACGAGAGACATAGAGAGAGACTCTAAGTATGATATTATCAGGGGCGGATTTAGGGAAGGCGGGGGCGGCATGCCCCCCCCCCCCGTTACCGCAAGTTTAGGTAATACATCATTAAATTATCGAAATATTTTTTTGTTCTAAGACCAATTTTCAACAATGAAAAAGTTTTGCCCCCCCCCCCGTCAAAGTTGTCTAGATCCGCCCCTGGATATTATAGAAAGTTGAATCTGTTGATTTTTTTTTCTAGAAGCCAGCACCCCCCACCCCCCATTCACCTCATTGGTCAGGAACCTACCAATCAAAATTCAGCGATGGGTTCATCTCTCCTCGGCTACGGCAAATATAAAAAAAAAACAAGCAATTTAAGCCTGTTCCATGCTGGACACAGGACGTGTTAGCGCATTTTCGTGTATGTATTAGTACGTATGCTATATTTCAGTAAATATTTGTCAATTTTGGAAATGTTTATAAATTCAGTTGTGTAATGCATATATCTGAAAAAAGATATTAAAAAGACGTTTCTTTATATTTGAAAAAAAAATATTTTCTCTTAAATCTAACTACAAGTGGTTTGTGATCACTGAAATAGGACTCATAATTGAAACATTCTATATTGTAGTTATTTAATCGTCCGAAAACTCCGTCAATTGTTGTTTGATAAATTGTTGTTGCCAATCTTGGTGAAAGTAGGTGAATGTTGAAGTTTGTTTCGAAGAAATTTTCAATTTCTGCCCCGGGCTCTTTGAAATCTTGATTGAAGTCCCAACAAATGATGACTTTTGATTGATTGAGCTGTGCTGCAAAGTTGTCATTGATTATGGGTTTTATAAAAAGTAAGGGAAGTAAGTCATGTTGAATAACCGCTTAGGAGCCCTGAAGCCCGGCCCTCAGAGTTCCTATCGCGAAATAAACTTTTGATGTACACATGGCAGGCCAAGACCTACAAAATGATATGTACATCATGGGTCTAGGACTTATGGTTACTGAGATATAGGGCGCTCCATTATTAATATAGCTTATATAGTAAAAAACGGTACTTTATAAGCCCCCTTTTACGGCCATCAGAGGTCAGATCGCGAAATGGAAAAAAGTCATTTCTTGGCAGGCCAAGACCTACAAAATGATATATACATCATGGGTCTAGGACTTATGGTTGTTGAGATCTAGGGTGATGACAGACAGACAGACAAAACGGGGAAAAAGAAATGAAACAACATATCCAAATCAGGGTTGTTAGTCAAATACTTTTTGTTTATACTACACAGAAAGAGTGTCCGTGTGTTTTAGATGTTTAAAGGCCATCGGTAAAGACTTCCAAAGATAATGACGGTATATACATATATAGTATATACAAATATTAGGTGCGGGGTCATTTCATTTCTTAACTGTATGGTCCTATACAGCCCCGTAGCCAAGGGGGGGCACTGGGGGGCCGTGCCCTCCCCCACTAGGTGTGGAGTGCCCCCGCTTAAAAAAGAAAAAGAGGAAAAAATAAAGAAAAATAACTAAAATGAGAAGGTGCCCCCTTGCTGGGTATTGGTGCCTCCCTGCTTACTTTGACCTGGCTACGGGCCTGGTCCTATACCAACTATGTTTTATACACGCGCACACACACGCACACATATATTTATTATTTTTAATGAAGGAAACATTCGTGTCAGTGTCTAACTAAAGATTAAATTATGTTCAGCCAGACTACAAACATAAAAATTCGAGATATTCTTGAAGAAAACACTTCAATATTTATTTCAATTTTTAATTCATGAGTTTAAAAAAATAGCTTTTGTATTAGAACAAGTTTAAAAAAAAGATTTATATTGTAACTATTTATTTCAATCAATATTAATTGTTCAAAAATTATTGTATAATAGAGTTAAAACTTTGGTTAGAAATTATTCTGTCGTTAAAATAATACAAAACCACCCAGTTACATATGGCAACGATATTCAAATGGTGTTAGTGTAAGTGTAGGGGTTAGTGTAAGTGTAGGGGTTAGTGTAAGTGTTAATCATTAAAGAGTATAGTACAGCTCCAAATGGAGATAGAAAACACATATTCTACTATTTCAGAACCTGACTACTTAGTCTAGTTATATTTATTATGGTGAAGCTTTTTTATTTTATATGGTGCAGTTTAAAAAAAAAAATTTATATAAGAAACTTGAATGCAGCCCTTTAAATCTGATACCCTTCCCCCATTCCTGACATGTCCAATAGGTTACTTAAAAATCATGAGACCAATAATATTTTTGAATGGATCTAATTACTTTCGATTTATTTATTGTTATTTGAATTGAAAGAGTAAATGGAAACACACTTTGGAATGCGGAGAATTCTTATAGTCAACATGTGTGTGTGTATGTGTGTTTGAGGGGGGGGGCGTGTTACACACTATATATTTCACACTACATATTTCACACTACATATTTCACACTATATATTTCACACTACATATTCACACTATATATTTCACACTACATATTTCACACTACATATTACACACTATATATTTCACACTACATATTTCACACTACATATTTCACACTACATATTTCACAGTACATATTTCACACCATATATTTCACACTACATATTCACACTATATATTTCACACTACATATTTCACACTACATATTACACACTATATATTTCACACTACATATTTCACACTACATATTTCACACTATATATTTCACACTACATATTTCACACTATATATTTCACACTACATATTCACACTATATATTTCACACTACATATTTCACACTACATATTACACACTATATATTTCACACTACATATTTCACACTACATATTTCACACTACATATTTCACAGTACATATTTCACACCATATATTTCACACTACATATTCACACTATATATTTCACACTACATATTTCACACTACATATTACACACTATATATTTCACACTACATATTTCACACTACATATTTCACACTATATATTTCACACTACATATTTCACACTATATATTTCACACTACATATTTCACACTACATATTTCACACTACATATTTCACACTACATATTTCACACTACATATTTCACACTATATATTTCACACTACATATTCACACTATATATTTCACACTACATATTTCACACTACATATTACACACTATATATTTCACACTACATATTTCACACTACATATTTCACACTACATATTTCACAGTACATATTTCACACCATATATTTCACACTACATATTCACACTATATATTTCACACTACATATTTCACACTACATATTACACACTATATATTTCACACTACATATTTCACACTACATATTTCACACTATATATTTCACACTACATATTTCACACTATATATTTCACACTACATATTTCACACTACATATTTCACACTACATATTTCACACTACATATTTCACACTACATATTTCACACTATATATTTCACACTACATATTCACACTATATATTTCACACTACATATTTCACACTACATATTACACACTATATATTTCACACTACATATTTCACACTACATATTTCACACTACATATTTCACAGTACATATTTCACACCATATATTTCACACTACATATTCACACTATATATTTCACACTACATATTTCACACTACATATTACACACTATATATTTCACACTACATATTTCACACTACATATTTCACACTATATATTTCACACTACATATTTCACACTATATATTTCACACTACATATTTCACACTACATATTTCACACTACATATTTCACACTACATATTTCACACTACACATTTATGTTGAAATCACGTAGTCATCAGTAAATTAACTGCTGTCAAGAAACGAAAGAAACTGATAAAAATCAAAATCAAATGGCCGAAGGCAAGGCCGTAGCCGGGGGGGGGGTCTAGGGGGCTGCAGCTCCCCCCCCCCCAAATTAATTCTAAAATTCAAACTTTATTATAAAATACACTTCTTTATCATTGTGTACCAATTTTTTCTTATATAAAACTCTCCGCACAGCCCCCTCCCCAAACCGCACAGCCCCCCCCCCCCCCGAAACAAAATCCTGGCTACGGCCTTGGCCGAAGGAATGATGGGATACATTGCAAGTCTCGCCTAAATATTTGTACCACCGACACAATTCTCTCCGCCTCTGAATTTAAGCAATCAAAGTACGATCCATCTTCACATCTTAATGAACCACCAGAGACCTTCAGCACACATTCGCGATACACAGGGACCAGATTTATTTCCCTTATCAAGGCCAGGCAAACACTTATCTCTCTTGCCAAGTGGAAGTCATCATATTTCTAGTCACATGGTTTAACTTAATAGCACAACAAAGTGTTTCATTTCCCACTTGACGTCTCAGTATTTAATGCAAGTATAACAATAGGCATTGGAGTATTTAGTACAACAATAGGTATCTGAGTATTTAGTACAATAGGCATCTGAGTATTTAGTACAACAATAAGCATCTGAGTATTTAGTACAACAATAGGTATCTGAGTATTTAGTACAATAGGCATCTGAGTATTTAGTACAACAATAAGCATCTGAGTATTTAGTACAAAAAAAAAGGTATCTGAGTATTTGTTACAACAATAGGCATCAGCTATTTAGTACAACAGGCATTGGAATATTTAGTACAACAATAGGCATCTGAGTATTTCAGTACAACAATAGGCATCTGAGTATTTAGTACAACAGGCAATGGAATTTTAATACAACAATACCTTTCTGAATATTTAGTGCCAATATAGCAATAAACATCTGAGTATTTAGAACAACAGGTATTGGCAGGCATTTTAATATTTTGTATAATAAAAACTATCAGAAGATTTAGTGTCTATATGACAACAGGCATCTGTGTATTTAGTACAATAAAAAACCGAGTATCTTATACTACACTAGCCATCGACAGGGGCGTCTTGACATCAATATGAGGCGTACTTGGGTATACCTGATTTGGGGGCGGGGGTAGATCTACGACAATCTGTCTTAGAATAAAATACTGATAACACAGGACCCTAATACTGATAACACATGACCCTAATACTGATAACACAGGACCCTAATACTGATAACACATGACCCTAATACTGATAACACAGGACCCTAATACTGATAACACAGGACCCTAATACTGATAACACAGGACCCTAATACTGATAACACATGACCCTAATACTGATAACACAGGACCCTAATACTGATAACACATGACCCTAATACTGATAACACAGGACCCTTTTCTCCTTGGACCCCCCCCCCCCGGGCACGTGCTAGGGTTTAAAACAAATGCATAAAAAACAGCTCTTGCTACCTGTTTTGTGCTAATTTAATTGAATCAAATCTACCTGAGCTAACTGAGTATCGATTCAAATCTACCTGAGCTGAGTATTAAATCAAATCTACCTGAGCTAACTGAGTATTAAATCAAATCTACCTGAGCTAACTGAGTATTAAATCAAATCTACCTGAGCTAACTGAGTAATAAATCAAATCTACCTGAGCTAACTGAGTATTCTCTATAACTCAGAAAGTATGTAGGCCAATGTAAAAAAAAATATAATTAAAAAATATGTAGCTTTGATTTATTATTATTTTATTTATTGTTGTCTACTTTGTTATGAAATTATTTCTGTACTCGAGAAATAGACTAAATTATTTATTAGAAATGTCAGTTATAATCATTTTGCTCGCTATAATTTTTTTGTTTAAAACTAACATATCTACATTTAGTTTTGACCTTCAAAGTTGAATACTGTCTTTGGTTTTGGTCTGAAATGTCTTAACTTTATCTGTGTCAATCTGATGTTAACACTGGTCTGAATTGTCTCAACTTTGATTTAATCTGATATTAACCTAGGTCTGAATTGTCTCTAATTTATCTGTGACATTCTGATTCTATGATCTGAATAGTTTCAGCTTTATCTGTGTCAGTTAGATCTCTAGTCTCATTTGTCTCTAATTCATCTGTGACATTCTGATTTTAACAATCTTTCCACTGTTTGTTACTGTTGCATCGTTACTCACTGCATCAGCTTGGCTACCCGGTGGGTGGTCTTCATCTACTCATGAAACACAGATGTTCAGAGTCAATTAATTCTTCAACTTCCTGACCATTACGTCAAGGGAGATAATCTATGCTTGTGTGCTTCAACGGTACTCTAGTACCAATTCCCGACCATGACACCAGGGGAGATAATCTATGCTTTTGTTTCAAGAGTACCTATGGTACCAAATGATTCGTCAACTTTTACTTTTTGACAAGAGTTTCAAACACAAAAAAGTATAAATATTTCTCTAAATTAGAACATCTAAAATACTAAAAAATTCGGTATTAATGCTGTAGAATCTGATTTTGTTTTGGAATTCAAACTATCAGCGTTTATTTTAGGTATGTTATTTTTGTTTGTTTTAAAATACCTGTTCAAAATAAAGTCTTACAATGTTTTATATGAGTGGGACTTTAGGCGGAGTGTTTCCTACTTTGTCTGTCTATAGGAACATCACTGTGTATGTGTGTGTGTATGTATATATATATGTGTAGATGTATGTTTGTGCGTGTGTATGTATGTGTGTGTATGTTTATGTGTGTGTATGCGTGAGTTTAAGTGTGTATGTATGTGTGTGTATTTGTGTGTGTGTTTATTTGTGTGAGTGTATGTGTGTGTATGTATATTTGTGTGTATATGTGTGAGTATATATGTGAGTATATGTGTGAGTATATGTGTGTATGTGTATGTATGTGTATTGTGTAAGTGTGTATGTGTATCGATCGATTACCTGTCATGCTGTCGTCACTTGTCGATGGCACTACAAAGCTTCTTGGTGTTCCCAAGTTAGCATCCGGGTCAGGATGGGTAGCTGCTGATGCAGTATATGAACATATCAAATTATGGAAGTGCGAATCTATGGTCATCGGCATGTGCTTCGACACTACGGCTTCCAATACTCGAAGACTCAATGGAGCTTGCACTCTGTTAGAAGTAGCCCTGGGACGTAATCTTTTATGGATGGTATGCCGTCATCACATGTTGGAAGTACTCCTTTCCGATGCATTCAATGTTTGTCTTGGACCATCCACTGGACCAGAGATTTGTTTTTTAAGAGGTTTCGAGAAAAATGGCCAGAATTAAACCACACATCCGAAGCCAGATCCGCCCCTTTGATAATCGTGTCTGATTCGATTAAAGAATTTATTAAATGTCAACTTGAGGTCAGTCATTCATGTGATGATTATTTGGAATTTCTTCTGCTTGCTGCACAAATGGTTGGGTTGGAGGTTGATGTCAGCATTCGCAGACCTGGTGCTTACATAGGGCAAGGTGGATGGCGAAAGCAATCTATGCATTGAAAATCGATCTATTGTTTGCAGGCAATGAAACCATCTTTCAGTTAACAGCTCGAGAATTACAAGGTAATCAGCGCTTTAATCGGTTTACCATATGTGTTTATCTTCAATCATGGTTTTCATGCAGGCTCACCGCAGATGCACATGTGAATAATATCTTGTTGATAAAGGGTTTATACGAATATGATGATGCTGTTCTTCGATCGACTGGATTGAAAATGATGGTGCGTTACTCATGGTACTTGAGTCTGGAACTGTCGACGCTTGCGTTATTTTAAACCCTTTTGTCGGACAAAGAAAAAACTGGCCTTGTTCGGACAATGCAATCAGAACGTGGACCGCATCTCATAAAAACACTTTCAAAAAGTGTTGTTGATTTGCGGGCTTCTACCACATTTTTTGAAACATCCAACATTGATGCCAGTTTTCTAGATATTCCTGTTGAAGCCTGGTCAGATACACCATCTTTTAAAGTTGCAGCAGATTTAGTAAAGAATCTGGCTTGTATCAATGACTCTGCAGAGCGAAGTGTAGCATTGATACAAAATTTCAATGACAGTATCACCAAGAATGAAGAACAAAGACAATTTTTGCTCCAAGTGGTTGAAAAACATCGGAAAAATTTTGCAGAGTGTAATCGTGAACAGCTGGCTAAAATTTAAATTTGAAGAACTTTTTAAAATTTTTGTCTACCCTACAGTACAAAGTACAAAATAAATAGCAGGAATGCTTATTTGCATTGCTTATTATTATTATTTTTCAAGCAGATTGACATTGATTCAAGAATTAACTTGACAAAATGAATAAAACTTTGTTTTTCATAATTTTTTACTTAAATTTCAAATTTAAAAATATAAACCATTCAAGATTTATATATTTTGTTTCATTTAATATTATAAACAATACTAAGCATCAATTTGTTACTTAATATATCAGTTTCGGATATAATGCAACATAAATGCTGTATTAGATTTGACCGCGAATGATTTTACACCAAAATCTGGAACTTTAAACCTCTTGGGGGACCTCTAAACATTGTCCAAATGAGCTGAAATTTTGCATGTTAACTACTGTTACCATACAGACATATTCTGTGGGGTGAGACATCAACATTTTAAAACTTCATTTTTTTGGGACACCCTAATATATATATATATATATATATATATATATATATATATATATATATATATATGTGTATGAGTATGTGGTCTATACATGCCCTTCTAACATAATACAACCAATTCTATTATGCACTTCTTAGTAAATATAGCATGATTCTTTCTAAATTTCTACTTCTAACATAATACAAACAGTTCTTTTAAATTTATAGTAATAAAATACTCATTATAAAACACATGGTAAAAAATGATGTTAACGTTCATGAGTGAGAAATACAGATGTGTGCAGTGAACTACTTAACTCAGGAAATGTTGATTATTTTATGACTTAAATTCTATTTTTATTTGACTAACACCTGCTATAAATAAATGATTCACATCTGTTATACACTAATACTCCTTGTGTTATTTCTGGTACTGATCTTTTGCTTTATAAACATGTTCACTAAACTATACGCAAAAGATGTACACATCAATGTTCATTATATTCTGTTCTCTAAGATTTGTAAAGAAGTAGCAACGCCCAATGTTAGATGGAAACAGAAACAGAATACGTAAGAATTATATAGGAAAAAAATATACAATAACACCCCCTCCCCAACCAATCATAAGACGAGGTAGATGGCGTCACGTGATGTAGACCTCATCACCTTGGCAGCCAGCGTCTGAAACTAAACAAACATTGTGGAGCAGGGGCAGGGCGTGGCAGCCCACCTCTAGGCTATTCTCTTTCTCTCTTTCTGTGCCTGTATCAGACTGAACCTGATAGACAATGCCTACGTCACAGACCTCATTGAAGTAGCCAACACCTTTCTCAGCACTCTACCCATGAACTCACCCCAGTAATAAATACTTGTCAAGCGGTTATTCCCCCTTGTTGTTGTTTTTCTAGTCCAGATTCCAAACTCAACATTACGAGAAGTTTTATATGTTGTTAATTTTTGAGAACATCGGATTCCACGATTCCATTATAAATTATATACTATTTTATGAATAAATTGAATAGCTTTTAAAAAATAACTTTGTTTCAGCAATATTGCCAATATCATCAAGCCCTATATTCAAATGGTTAAAATAAATGCAGATGAGCTATGTATGCCACATGCCAGCAGGCACGCCGAGAGGGGGGCAGGCGGAGTCATTGCCAGGGGGCCCGCATCTGTAAGGGGCCCGGCCGCCCCGACCATGTGAATTTTTTCACGATTCATTGTTTATTAAGGGGCCCGCAATGATGTCCTGCCCTGGGGCCCGTGTTGGCTCTCGGCGCCCCTGCATGCCAGTATACTAAATTCCTTCCAAAATAGAAAATGGCGTTGGCCCATGCTCAAGATGTCTATGATCGACTTCCGTTTTAGGACTAAATTGATAAAATTGATATATATATATATATATATATATATATATATATATATATATATATATATATATTATTTACTTTTAACCGATGTGGTCGATTGGGGAAACGAATGGCAACAAATGTGTTTTCAAACGCCCAGTCTGTGTGTTTATAGACTTGGTGTCGCCCATCTCCTTCCCAAGTCAGCGGTGAATATTGTTGGCTTTACCAGGTTTAGAATCCTTTTGTGGGGCAAGGGAGAGTGCCATATGTGTGGCAAGGGAGAGTGTCATATGTGGGGCAAGGGAGAGTCTCATATGTGGGGCAAGGGAGAGTCTCATATGTGGGGCAAGGGAAAGTCTCATATGTGGGGCAAGGGAGAGTGTCATATGTGCAGGGCTATGTAGAGTGTCATATGTGGGGCAAAGGAGAGTCTCATATGTGGGGCAAGGGAGTCTCATATGTGCGGGGCAAGGGAGAGTGTCATATGTGGGGCAAAGGAGAGTCTCATATGTGGGGCAAGGGAGAGTCTTATATCTGGGGCAAGGGAGAGTCTCATATTGGGGCAAGGGAGAATGTCATATGTGGGGCAAGGGAGAGTCTCATATGTGGAGCAAGGGAGAATGTCATATGGCGAGCAAGGGAGAATGTCATATTGGGGCAAGGGAGAGTGTCATATGTGGGGCAAGGGAGAGTCTCATATGTGCGGGGTAAGGTATAGTGTCATATGTGGGGCAAAGGAGAGTCTCATATGTCGGGCAAGGGAGAATGTCATATGTGGGGCAAGGGAGAGTCTCATATGTGGAGCAAGGGAGAATGTCATATGTGGAGCAAGGGAGAATGTCATATTGGGGCAAGGGAGAGTGTCATATGTTGAGCAAGGGAGAGTCTCATATGTGCCATATGTGCCTATGTGCCATATATGTCATATGTGCCTTTTGCATGGTCAAGTTTACTATCGACTTCACTATCCAGCCGATATTTATATTTATGAAATTATAAGATAATTTTCCTTTTTTTGAAATTCCTTCAAGTATGCACTGAAACATGTGTGTTGAAATTTTATATTTGAATCTTCATCTAATATTAGGTATAGTTTAAGTTTATCTCTGAAAATAGATGTTTTAAGTAGGCTACTATTCATATTACGTCCAACCAAAACCTTTGTACCATTCACCACTCAGTAGATCTACCAGATATATTATTTATTAATAGCGAAAAATGTTCAGTGCTGTTTTTACTACGTTAGTTTTGTCTTTTAATAATTATTTCCTTATTTCATCTATAAATTTTTCAATAGATTTTCTAATTTCATAGGCTAGTGCTAATTTTATGTATACTCGTGATCAATATAAAACTGTTTCATTAAATAAAATATCTGCCAGACTTTTCATACAATGTTTAATCAAAAATGAAAATAATTTTTTTTTTCCTTTTTTTTCAAGTTGCCATTATTTAAAGTTTGCTAAGACTTGACTGTATTCAGCAGACATTCTGAGCTGCAAGATGTAACCAGTGGTTGAAATCTCAGGGATGTTAAGTGTGTCTGCCCCTGTGAACTTGTCTTTGACTGAATAACAGTAAATACACTTGTTGTGGCGTGTTTCTAATGTAAATACATGCCAGCATCTTATCGTTACAGAAAAGAGCCGCGCCTACCATATCTACCGCCCGGGTGCAGTTTTCTGTGCCCCCTACCCCTCCACATGATGTTATACAATAAACAGACATTCACAATACTTAACAATCTCACTCGTACTCAATACACACATGTCTTTCAAAACACTCTGATATATTCGATTTCTCAATGTACTTGTGGATAACAAAGTCAAAACTAAAGTAATAAAACATTACTGAAGACATTTTCTTTCTCTATTCATAAATAACATATCTGGTAGATCTACTGATTGGAGAATGGAACAAAAGTTTTGATTGAAGTTAAGTTTTTAGTTCACGCCATTGTTCCCGTTATAACCACAACATTGTAAGCCAATAGATTTTATGTGCATAATATTTAAATATGGGTAAAATCATGCAGATTGTCATCATCGCTATGAGGTTCTAGGTACACAAGTCTACATTACATCTCTAGGTACACAAGTCTACATTACATCTCTAGGTACACAAGTCTACATTACATCTCTAGGTACACAAGTCTACATTACATCTCTAGGTACACAAGTCTACATTACATCTCTAGATACACAAGTCTACATTACATCTCTAGGTACACAAGTCTACATTACATCTCTAGGTGCACAAGTCTACATTACATCTCTAGGTACACAAGTCTAAGTCTACATTGCATCTCTAGGTACACAAGTCTACATTACATCATCTTTCTCTTTATCTCTTCCTCCCATTTCTCCCATCCTCTCTCCCTCTCTCCTTCCCTCCCCCTCTCTCTCCCTCCCTAACCCTCTCTCCCACCTTTCTCCCTCCCTCCCCCTTTCCACCTCCTCCCCTCCCTCCCCCTCTCTCCCCCTTCCTCCCTCCCTCCTTCCTCTCTCTCCCACTCCCTGCCCCCTCCCTTTTTATCTCTCTCCCTCCCTCCCTCTCTCTCCCTCCCTCCCCTCTCTCCCTCCCTACCCCTCTCTCCCTCCCTTCCTTTCTCTCTCCCTCTCCCCCCTGCTCCCTCTCCCCCTACTCCCTCTCCCATCTCCCTCTCTCCCCCTCCTTTCTCCCCCTGTCCCCCTCCCTCCTCTCTCCCCCTCCCGCCCTCCCTCTACTCTCCTTTCCTCTCTCTCCCCCTGTCCCCTCTCTCTTTATCTCTCTCTCTCTTTATCTCTCTCTCCCTCCCTCTCTCTCTCTCTCTCTCTCTATATATATATATATATATATATATATATATATATATTATTATGGTTCACACTTCTTCTAAAATCCTTCTTCATTCCTTTACCTTCCTCAAACTGTACACATCAGAAGGCATGAAAAAACATCAACAATTCTTTGCATCACAAAGGCACAATACAACACCAGCGCATAAGTTCTATTCGATCATCGGGAAATGACGTCACAGAGGAATTTTATTTATGGCGCCGTCGAGATTACTTTAATATAGTAAAATACTAAAATAAAAAAAAAATAATTACAATTAAACTACCCATCGAGATGAAACGAAACCTGTCCTATAACCTTCCCCATGTAATTATGTGTATGTGTAACAAATTTTCACGTTATTTGTTTATCTGGATCTTGAGTTATAAGGGAACAGACAGACAGACAGACAGACAGACAGACAAAGAATGCGTCTTATAAGTATAGAGATGGTAAAATACTACAATAAAAAAAAATAATTACAATTAAACTACCCATCGAAATGAAACGAAACCTGTCCTATAACCTTCCCCATGTAATTATGTGTATGTGTAACAAATTTCACGTTATTTGTTTGTCTGGATCTTGAGTTATAAGGAACAGACAGACAGACAGACGAACAGACAAAGAATGCGTCTTATAAGTATAGAGATAGTAAAATACTACAATAAAAAAAAATTAATTACAATTAAACTACCCATCGAAATGAAACAGAAACCTGTCCTATAACCTTCCCCATGTAATTATGTGTATGTGTAACAAATTTCACGTTATTTGTTTGTCTGGATCTTGAGTTATAAGGGAACAGACAGACAGACAGACAGACAACAAATGCGTCTTATAAGTATATATATATATATATATATATATGTATATATATATATATATATATATATATATATATATGTTAGATTCATTTATTAATAAACATGTTTACTATACTTTCTAAGATATGTTATCCATTTCTTTGTTTGATTGTAATAGAAATCAGGTTAAATTAGGTACAGCTTTATTAAAATAAATTTTTAAAACGAAGAACCTGTTATTTTGACAGAGTTATCTTTTTTAACTCAAGATTGGGGAAGGGTTTTAGTCACAGTCTTCAAGATCTAAATGGTTAATACTGTTTTTTGCTATCCTAGAGCTTAAAACTAAATTTTTATTATATTTTTCATTCTTATATCTTTTTTATGTTAGGCGAGAAATTACTACTTCGTTCGAAAAAATTACTATTTAATTCGGTAAAATCCGGTTCCTGTTCCGATTCCGGCGGGATTCAAATATTAAATCCGATTCCGAGTTCCGATTCTGCAGGATCTAAAAATTACAATCCGGTACAGCCCTAGTTCAGACTTATATGTACTGTTTAGATATCTATGCAATGTTCAGAGATCTGTGTAATGTTTAGAGACATATGCTCTATACTCGACCAATACTTCATTTCGAAGTGGTTCTTTTCAATAGCATTCTATTCAGTTTATTTATTTACTACAAAGTTTTATACAAAACAAAAAAAAATCATTTTGAAAATTATTTTGTTTCTTTTTATTTACTTTACTTTAAAAATTATATTTTAGAAAATCTTTTAGAGCCGTCAGCTACACGAAATAACACTATTGCAGGGTACGCAGTACAATAGAAGTGTACACAGTACAATTAAAGTGTACACAGTAAATTTAAGTGTGCACAGTACAATTAAAGTGTACACAGTGCAATGCATGGCACACAGTACAATTAAAGGGGACACAATACAATTACATGGCACATTCAATTAAAGGAGACACAGTACATTACATGGTACACAGTAAAATTGCATGGTACACAATTACAATTACATAGATAGGCCCACACAATAAAAATACAGATAATTCTTTTTGTTGATACATTACCTTTAATGTAAAATTTAAACAAATGTTTTAGGCTCTTTTGTAACAAACTTTGGATGTGTACATGTATGTCGATACAACAGAATACATATTTATGTCCATTTCTCTCAAGCGTTGGTAGAAATAGCCTAAGACCTATTAATTCTTAATGTCTACGACAAAATGATGTTAAGTTAACCTTTCAAGAGCCTACTGACTGACCACACACACATACTTCCGTAGGGTGGTCACAGTACCTAACAATGACTGGCAAAACGACCTGACATTGTCTAACTAATCCCGCTCACAGTTTTTATTAAACCAGTTGTATTCCATAATTGCTGGCACTTAATTGACACATCTTGAAAAAAACAACTTATTTATACATCAATAAATACGAAAAGGTTTAAAACATTGTGAGAAACGAAGCTAAGAGTAAAACAGAATTGAATTCGTATTGCATGTTTTTCAATTTTATTTTTCTTTTACAATAAACTTTTTACATTGCACTAAATAAATTAACGAACTACTGACAATCTAGGTAAAGTTTGTGATGAATCAATAATAAAAGGCAAGTGTGTGTTATCTGTTCCACCAATATTATTTGATAACATAATCACGGTATGGAAAAGCCGTCGCTATAAATAATTTATGACGTCATTTCCAGATGTTACAATTTTTTTGCAGACTGGGAATGCCGTCGATATAAATAAACAAGCAATTAAGCCTGTTCCATTCTGGACACAGGACGTGTTAGCGCATTTTCATGTTATGTATCAGCACGTATGCTATATTTCAGTAAACATTTGTAAATTTTGGAAATGTTTATAAATTCAATTGTGTAATGCATATTGTGTAAAAAATTATAAAGACGTTTCTTTATATTTGAAAAAAAATTATTTTCTCTTAAATCTAACTACAAGTGGTTTGTGGTTACTGAAATAGGACTCATAATTGAAAACATTGAAATTATAGTCATTTAATCGTCCGAAAACTCATTACATTACGACGTCATTTCCCGATAGTACATTTTTTTATTTGGTGCTGTATCGTGCCACACCAACTTGCCTTTGTGCTGCAGAATGGCATAATAATGTAGGTATTGCTTTGTCTGTCCATCTGTCCATCTGTCCGTCATCACCCTAGATCTCAACAACCATAAGTCCTAGACCCATGATGTATACTATCATTTTGTAGGTCTTGGCCTGCCAAGAAATGACTTTTTCCCATTTCGCGATCAGACCTCTCAGGGCCGTAAAAGGGGCCTTAGTACCGTTTTTACTATATAAGCTATATTAATAAAGGAGCGCTATATCTCAGCAACTATAAGTCTTAGACCCATGATGTATATATCATTTTGTAGGTCTTAGCCTGCCATGTGTGCATCAAAGTTCATTTCGCGATAGGACCTCTGAGGCCGGGCTTCCAGGAGCTCATAAGGGCTTATATATTATATATACACCTTGTACGTTCAATAGCCCGTTCATTTGGTGCGAAATACTGCAGCATAGTTCACCAAGATTTATTAGAAACTCATCAAATGAAATAGTAATCTTGTGTTCTGAGTTTAATTGAAAGTATCACATGCAACAATTGACGGAGTTTTCGGACGATTAAATGACTATAATTTAGAATGTTTTCAATTATGAGTCCTATTTCAGTAACCACAAACCACTTGTAGTTAGATTTAAGAGAAAATAATTTTTTTCAAATATGATGAAACGTCTTTATAATATTTTTTTACAGATATATGCATTACAAAATTGAATTTATAAAAACATTTCAAAATTTACAAATATTTTCTGATAGCTGGCAAACGTACCGATAAGTGCCTTAACTTGCATCTGTGACAGAATGGAACGAACTAATTGCTTGTTTTCTTTTTTAGTTCATTTTTATAAAAGATTTTTTTAATGCTTAGTTTTGTTTTTAACATTGATAGAATTAAGGGTAAAACGTAACGGGTGAGATAAATTAGCACACATATCTTTACCTAATGGTGTTTAGTTTGGTTTGGTTGGTTTTGCTTTGGTTGATTGATTTGGTTTTTGGTTGGTTTGGTTGGTTGGCTTGGTTGGTTGATCGGTTGGTTTGGTTGTTTGATCGGTTGATTTGGTTGGTTTGGTTGGTTAGTCTTTCAGCGGGTAAAACGTAATTTGTGAACGATGTGGCAGTGACGGTTTGGCTTGGTTGGTTTGGTTGCTAGGATTGGTTGGCTCGGTTGGTTTGTTTGGTTGATTGGTTAGCTAGTTTGGTTAGTTGGTTTGGTTCGTTGTTTGGTTTAGTTGGTTGGTTTGGTTGGTTTGTTTGGTTGGTTGCTTTGTTTGTTTGGTTGGTTAGCGTTGACGAGTAAAACGTAATTTGTGACGTATGAAATAGGTCATTTCTGACAAAGTAAATATTGAATAAAATGAAGACAAAAAGTTTATTTAAACGTTAGTGATTCTATCAGTAAGCAGACTGTAGTTTGAGTTGCCAGTCATCACTCGCTCACAACTATTGCTTTGAGGTTGTTGACAGCTGAGTTTAATTGTATTGAAAAAATGGACGAGTGTTGCTTTTCAAAAATGGTTTTTATAAAAAATAAATATTCTACAACAACAGCTACAACAATAGCTACAATAACAGCTACAACAATCATCTATTTTCAAGTGCAACAAGTGCGGCAGGGATTGCCACTCCCGAGTCGGACTGCACAGCCATTCCCGGCGGTGCCTGTAGACTCAATTTAGCTACACCATCGCCTCTCGAGACGGACGGATGCCGACGACGACGATCAAATGTATCAAATGAATCAAATATACCAGATGTATCAGATGTATCATATTATCAGATGTACCAGATGTACCAGATGTATCAGGTGTACCAGATGTATCATATTATCAGATGTACCAGATGTATCAGATATACCAGATATATCAGATGTATCTTCGAACTGGTTATGTAATTACACAGAGAGCACCAAGTATCAGTGCTTAATTGGATATAATACGATTAATATATATATATATATGTTAGTTTTTTTTTTTTGTTTTTTTTTTAAAAACTCTGTTTTTATCATGACTCGTTTAACATCAAAACAAAACAAAAAATACAATTTAAAAAAAAAGTTAAAGAAAAAGTGAATTTGTCATTCAACTTTGTGACTATCAAAATAAACAACTGTTACATTTTATTTTAAAGGGGACGGGTGGTCGTGCGGTGTAGAGCGCTCGACTGTCGACCGGAGGGTCCCGGGTTCGAATCTCAGTTAGAACCTTGGGATTTTCTCAGGTCCTGGTGATAGTCCCCAAGTCCACCCAGCTTTAAATGGGTACCTGACTTTAAGTTGGGGGAGTAAAGGCGGCTTGGCGTTGTGCTAACCACACAACCCCTTCATATGCCGAGGTTATAGAAACAGATGAATTCTACACTTCATCTGCCCCGATGACCCGTTAGGGTTAAGGGAACTTTACTTTTTTTACATTTTAGTTTCCATGCAATTCAGGCCACTGGTTTTAACCCTTTAAAAAAAAACCCACATGAAGTATACATTTTTTTAATAGAAATATAAAAAATTATTACAAATATAGCATTGTGTATAGAGATATGTCATTTGATTATGGTTTTTTTAAATCACCAAATAAAGGCTTCAAAGAATTCTTCCTTATAAATTGCAGAGCTATGTTAGCAATATTCATTTGAATTAAATAAACATTCAATGAATATTTTTAGAGCATTTTCGAAAAAAATGCTCTATTGTCCCCGTTTTGTCTGTCTGTCTGTCTGTCATCACCCTAGATCTCAACAACCATAAGTCCTATACCCATGATGTATATATCATTTTGTAGGTCTTGGCCTGCCATGTGTGCAGCAAAAGTTCATTTCGCGATCTGACCTATGAGGGCCGTAAAAGGGGGCTTAGTACCGTTTTTTACTATATAAGCCATATTAATAAAGGAGCGCATATATCTCAGCAACTATAAGTCCTAGACCCTTGATGTATATATCATTTTGTAGGTCTTGGCCTGCCATGTGTACATCAAAAGTTCATTTCGCGATAGGACCTCTGAGGGCCGGGCTTCAGGGCTCCTAAGGGGCTTATATATTATATATACACCTTGTACGTTCAATAACCCATTCATTTGGTGCGAAATACTGCAGCACGTAGTTTCACCAAGATTTATTAAGAAACTCATCATATGAAATAGTAAGCTTGTGTTCTGAGTTTAATTGAAAGTATCAGAGCTATGCAACAATTGACGGAGTTTTCGGCCGATTAAATGACTACAATTTCGAATGTTTTCAATTATGAGTCCTATTTCAGTAACCACAAACCACTTGTAGTTAGATTTAAGAGACAATAATTTTTTTTCAAATTATAAAGAAACGTCTTTATAATTTTTTTTACAGAAATATGCATTACACAATTGAATTTATAAACATTTCCAAAATTTCCAAATATTTACTGAAAGCTAACAAACTTACTGATACATAACACGAAAATGCGCTAACACGTCCTGTGTCCAGAATGGAACAGGCTTAATTGCTTGTTTTAACATATGTGAGTTACGAGTGTTGTTACATTTTATAAAAGATCTGATGTTTTGGTGAGGAAATTTGGACTTTTAGTTAAGTAATACACTCTTTTATACTCTACAAACTGCATTTGAGTGTCAAACTAACAGTAGCTCAGTTGTAGTTAAGTAATACACTCTTTTATACTCTACAAACTGCATTTGAGTGTCAAACTAACAGTAGCTCAGTTGTAGTTAAGTAATACACTCTTTTATACTCTACAAACTGCATTTGAGTGTCAAACTAACAGTAGCTCAGTTGTAGTTAAGTAATACACTCTTTTATACTCTACAAACTGCATTTGAGTGTCAAACTAACAGTAGCTCAGTTGTAGTTAAGTAATACACTCTTTTATACTCTACAAACTGCATTTGAGTGTCAAACTAACAGTAGCTCAGTTGTAGTTAAGTAATACACTCTTTTATACTCTACAAACTGCATTTGAGTGTCAAACTAACAGTAGCTCAGTTGTAGTTAAGTAATACACTCTTTTATTTTCTACAAACTGCATTTGAGTGTCAAACTAACAGTAGCTCAGTTGTAGTTAAGTAATACACTCTTTTATACTCTACAAACTGCATTTGAGTGTCAAACTAACAGTAGCTCAGTTGTAGTTTAAAAAACTTATTGCCCACAAATTTGAGGGATTCAGGATCGGTTTTCCAATTGGTGGACCAGTGGGGGATTTGTGGCCGATGTGGGCTACAAGTGGGGATCAGTTGTTCATGTGGGCTTCTCTGTGGGTCGGTTTTCTAAGTGGGCTTCCAGTTATCAAGATGGCAACCGAAATGATGTTAAAGAAAATGATAATGCAAATATCTATATAAATAATAGCGGTCTCACGTCTGCGTTTTATCGAAAAAAAAAATCGTGAATTCAAAATGGCGTCTTTCCCGAGTCTTGATTCGATATTGGATTTTAAAAATCTACAGTTTGGAAAAGTTTCTGCGGTTTTTAAACATGAAACCCAAAGGCCTAAACATATTGCAATATGTTTAAATTCAATAAATTGTAATAAAATCATGAAAACTAAAAATAACCTAGCCTACTGATTAAACCTAAGTGAAGCGGTTCAAAAAGTAAAATAAACCAAACAATATGGCGGCCTCTTCATCGGTCGAGAAAATAAACAGTTTATATGATCAAACTGTATGACCACTTTAATAAATGAATGAGTTAAGTCAGGTTTTTACAGTAAGTGTCATACTGATAATCAGAATGATTTTAGCAGCAGCGTGCACTAGACTGTTGTTATATATTTATTTACATAACAATGACAATGCAGCCGTGCAAATCTGTACAGGATTTATGTCCATGTTTATGGCATTTTTGTAAAATATAGAACGATTAGTATTTATCTCAAATCTATAGCCAGTTTAGTTTTTTTTTTAAATTAACTTTGTTGTATCCTAATATAATATACCACCTTTGATATATCCTAATATAATATATCATATTTGTGGTATCCTAATATACACTATATTATCTGTCCTATCCCCTGTAAGTGCTTGCAGGGTCAGGCATGCATGATGCAATCACCAGTGATGCAATCACCCAGTGATGCAATCACCCCAGTGATGCAATCAATGATGCAATCAGTGATGCAATCACCCAGTGATGCAATCAATGATGCAATAACCCCAGTGATGCAATCCATGATGCAATCAATGATGCAATCACCCCAGTGATGCAATTACACCAATGATGCAATATGAGGGGGTGATATATCCTATAAATAGGGAAGTTACCACGGTTGAAGGAGAGACGGAGACACACACACAAGAGAGAGAGAGACTAGAGACCCATGAAGGGGATACTAGATATAACACGTGGACTAAGTGGACAGTGCAGTCGAGAGTTATAATAGTTATAGACTCGTGTACTGGTTTATAGTGATAGCAGTTACTTGTAATTTATTGCCACATCTCTCATTGAATATTGATATTAGTATCTATCGTGTGTGTTAAATTATAGAATTATACATGTGATTTGTTGATTCATCTTCTCAAGTGTTTATATTGTATTATCATATTCTCATCTGTAAATATCACGCATTAAAAAGTTTAGTTAATTCTTTTACAATACAAGGAGTTGTGTCGTCTGATTTAATTAGAGTACAAGTGGGATACGACATTATCTTTGTTGTATCCTAATATAATATATTAATAATACTGACTATACAACGAAGATATTTTTTTTTAAAAATAAATAATACTATAATTGATTTTATTCTGCATAATTAAGGAAACTATTACTATCTGTAATTATAGCTTTCATAGTAATCCCATTAAACACTTTCTTTTGATGAAAATTATTTTGACAGTCTTTCTATGCTGTTCAGTCTATTGGTCTGTGCTTTTCAGGATGTTAAGCCTATTTCTTGTTGTTGTTTTTTTGTTTTAGAATAATTATTCCTTTTTTTCATTGCAAAAAATAATCATTTTGTATTGAATCAAAGATTACACATTTTTACACTTGATTTATTTTCAGTTGAATTGTGTAAAAACATAAAGTTGTAAAAATATCTTAGAAAAGATGATAAAATTTTCAGGAAAGCCAGAGGAGATGAATTAGCTGAGGCAAAATAGTGGAATCCGATCAAATATAAAAGCAATTGATGTAATATTGTTAAGTAATCTTAATCCAAAACAAGGACTAAGCAATGCTACAAAGCCGATTAAAAGAAAGCTTTTACCATCATTCATAGATGCTGAAATTATAACTGGCAGATTTCATGGGAACAGAGTATTTATATCACGGATAACACTAAGTCTATCAGATACAAATTTGTCATTTCAACTCAGAATAAAACAAATCCATATAAGGATACACACACAAATACATATACAAACTCATTTGACAACATTCGTGTAAATTCATTTATAAACATACGCAATTTTTTACTCATGGTCAACTTTTTGTACTCATGGTCAACTTTATGTACTCATGGTCAACTTTATGTACTCATGGTCAACTTTAGGCACTCATGGTCAACTTTATGTACTCATGGTCAACTTTATGTACTCATGGTCAAATTTATGTACTCATGTTCAACTTTATGTACTCATGGTCAACTTTATGTACTCATGGTCAACTTTATGTACTCATGGTCAACTTTATGTACTCATGTTCAATTTTATGTACTCATGGTCAACTTTATGTACTCATGGTCAACTTTATGTACTCATGGTCAACTTTATGTACTCATGGTCAACTTTATATTGCTCTTCCCTCCTTAAATACGCCCCTGGCTTTAAAGTCCTTAAATAAACATGTTGAAAAATATTATGAAAATAAAAAAAGTAAATGTAACAGAAATCGGACAAAACTTAGTTTCAATTAAATTTGTGTTTATATAACCACCACCAGCTATTTTTCTGAAAGGTCCACTACATTTTATTGTATTTAAACTGTTTTTAATGGCCCTCCTATTGATTGTGTCTTAAATGTCCTTTTCAGGGCCACTACTATTTACTGAATCTCAAAATTCCTTTTCATGGCTGATGAACAGTTTAGAATTAATTGAGCTTGCTTGCAACAACAAGTTTTAATATACAAGTCCTTTCCAAGACCACTTAAAGAAAAGGTTATATAATTCAGGTACATTCAAAGTAAAATATGAAAATTGTTGATGTTAATACATAGTAAATATTATTTTAAAAAGTGCTGGAAATGTTTTGCGGGCACGGCTATTCTATATAAATAATAGCAATCTCATGTCTGCGGTAAATAGAAAGTAAAGAATTTAGTGTACAACAGTATTCCAGTTTAAAATATTAATCAGGGCTTCTTGCCCGGTCTCGATTCTATAATTCTTTTTTAAAAATCTACAGTTTTAAATAGTTTCTGCGGTTTTTATTATGAAAAGTAAAAGTCTCAGCTAATAAATAGTCATGATAACATATTTTTCAAATTATTGTTGTTTTTATTACAACATATTACATTTTAAAATCTCCAAAGGCAAACAATAGTATTATCTAATATTCTTCAACGATAAGTATAGCCGCGTTCATCTCAACCAATTTCTTAGATAGAATTCTTTATAAATATCTATCTGATTTAAAAAAAAAAGAAATTCTGCAAACTTTCTATACAAATAAGGTTCTCTGCTATCATATTATTTAACTTTTAAATAAATAGTGCTTTGATGTATTTTTAGTTTACATATAAGATTATATAGACGACTTTAGTAGCCTTCATCAGGGGCGGACTTCTGTTAACTGAGGCTCCGGGCTTAGAAGATAAATACTGGGCCCATTAAAAAAAGAGAGACATATCAAAATGTTTACAATTGGACTTTGTGGGGTCTCAAAATATTCGTAGGGTACGGGGGAGCGGCCGTCCATAACTCGGCCTTTGGCTTAAAGTTTATAAGATAATATGTTGAAAAATTGAAAAGAGAATTAGTATCTGGTAAAATGTATTATTGGAACAAACTCTTGAGGTAATGCTTGATGTTATCATGTCGAAACAAATACTATAAATATCACCGTTGCAGAAAAGCGCTAAATATACAAAAAGGTGCAGAATAATGCAATACTTCTTACCTATACAATGTTTTATTTGAATTGTTTCTTCATAACTAAATTTTTGTGATAGATCCGCATTACTTAGTCTACACAATCCTTCATCAATATAATTTATGGCTGTACAGGTTACGTCACTGATACACAAGTTTTGACATTCCTAGAAATAAGATAAATGAAAACATTGAAGTATAGTGTGGTCTCTAAGATAATATAAACAACTAATGGGACATTGTTTTGTCAGGATATTACGGGTTGGGGGGGCGTGGGTGTGTGTAGCTGGAGACTTAGTTGTGTTCTCTGTGGGTGTGTGTAGCTGGAGACTTAGTTGTGTTCTCTGTGGGTGTGTGTAGCTGGAGGCTGAGTTGTGTTCTCTGTGGGTGTGTGTAGCTGGAGGCTGAGTTGTGTTCTCTGTGGGTGTGTGTAGCTGGAGGCTGAGTTGTGTTCTCTGTGGGTGTGTGTAGCTGGAGGCTGAGTTGTGTTCTCTGTGGGTGTGTGTAGCTGGAGGCTGAGTTGTGTTTTCTGTGGGTTTGTGTAGCTGGAGACTGAGTTGTGTTCTATGTGGGTGGGGTTGTAGCTGGAGGCTGAGTTGTGTTCTCTGTGGGTGTGTGTAGCTGAAGGCTGAGTTGTGTACTCTGTGGGTGTGTGTAGCTGAAGGCTGAGTTGTGTTCTCTGTGGGTGTGTGTAGCTGGAGGCTGAGTTGTGTTCTCTGTGGGTGTGTGTAGCTGGAGACTGAGTTGTGTTCTATGTGGGTGGGGTTGTAGCTGGAGGCTGAGTTGTGTTCTCTGTGGGTGTGTGTAGCTGAAGTCTGAGTTGTGTTCTCTGTGGGTGTGTGTAGCTGAAGGCTGAGTTGTGTTCTCTGTGGGTGTGTGTAGCTGGAGGCTGAGTTGTGTTCTCTGTGGGTGGGTGTAGCTGGAGACTGAGTTGTGTTCTCTGTGGGTGTGTGTAGCTGGAGACTTAGTTGTGTTTTCTGTGGGTATGTGTAGCTGGAGGCTGAGTTGTGTTCTCTGTGGGTGTGTGTAGCTGGAGGCTGAGTTGTGTTCTCTGTGGGTGTGTGTAGCTGGAGGCTGAGTTGTGTTCTCTGTGGGTGTGTGTAGCTGGAGGCTGAGTTGTGTTCTCTGTGGGTGTGTGTAGCTGGAGGCTGAGTTGTGTTTTCTGTGGGTTTGTGTAGCTGGAGACTGAGTTGTGTTCTATGTGGGTGGGGTTGTAGCTGGAGGCTGAGTTGTGTTCTCTGTGGGTGTGTGTAGCTGAAGGCTGAGTTGTGTACTCTGTGGGTGTGTGTAGCTGAAGGCTGAGTTGTGTTCTCTGTGGGTGTGTAGCTGGAGGCTGAGTTGTGTTCTCTGTGGGTGTGTGTAGCTGCAGACTGAGTTGTGTTCTTTTTGGGTGTGTGTAGCTGTAGGCTGAGTTGTGTACTCTATGGGTGTGTGTAGCTGGAGACTGAGATGTGTTCTATGTGGGTTGGTGTTGCTGGAGATTTAGTTGTGTTCTCTGTGGGTGTGTGTAGCTGGAGGCTGAGTTGTGTTCTCTGAGGGTGTGTGTAGCTGGAGGCTGAGTTGTGTTCTCTGTGGGTGTGTGAAGCTGGAGACTGAGTTGTGTTCTCTATGGGTGTGTGTAGCTGGAGACTGAGTTGTGTTCTATGTGGGTGGGGTTGTAGCTGGAGGCTGAGTTGTGTTCTCTGTGGGTGTGTGTAGCTGGAGGCTGAGTTGTGTTCTCTGTGGGTGTGTGTAGCTGGAGGCTGAGTTGTGTTCTCTGTGGGTGTGTGAAGCTGGAGACTGAGTTGTGTTCTCTATGGGTGTGTGTAGCTGGAGACTGAGTTGTGTTCTATGTGGGTGGGGTTGTAGCTGGAGACTGAGTTGTGTTCTCTGTGGGTGTGTGTAGCTGGAGACTGTTGTGTTCTCTGTGGGTGTATGTAGCTGGAGACTTAGTTGTGTTTTCTGTGGGTATGTGTAGCTGGAGGCTGAGTTGTGTTCTCTGTGGGTGTGTGTAGCTGGAGGCTGAGTTGTGTTCTCTGTGGGTGTGTGTAGCTGGAGGCTGAGTTGTGTTCTCTGTGGGTGTGTGAAGCTGGAGACTGAGTTGTGTTCTCTATGGGTGTGTGTAGCTGGAGACTGAGTTGTGTTCTATGTGGGTGGGGTTGTAGCTGGAGACTGAGTTGTGTTCTCTGTGGGTGTGTGTAGCTGGAGACTGAGTTGTGTTCTCTGTGGGTGTATGTAGCTGGAGACTGAGTTGTGTTTTCTGTGGGTTTGTGTAGCTGGAGACTGAGTTGTGTTCTATGTGGGTGGGGTTGTAGCTGGAGGCTGAGTTGTGTTCTCTGTGGGTGTGTGTAGCTGGAGGCTGAGTTGTGTTTTCTGTGGGTTTGTGTAGCTGGAGACTGAGTTGTGTTCTATGTGGGTGGGGTTGTAGCTGGAGGCTGAGTTGTGTTCTCTGTGGGTGTGTGTAGCTGAAGGCTGAGTTGTGTACTCTGTGGGTGTGTGTAGCTGAAGGCTGAGTTGTGTTCTCTGTGGGTGTGTAGCTGGAGGCTGAGTTGTGTTCTCTGTGGGTGTGTGTAGCTGCAGACTGAGTTGTGTTCTTTTTGGGTGTGTGTAGCTGTAGGCTAAGTTGTGTACTCTATGGGTGTGTGTAGCTGGAGACTGAGATGTGTTCTATGTGGGTTGGTGTTGCTGGAGATTTAGTTGTGTTCTCTGTGGGTGTGTGTAGCTGGAGGCTGAGTTGTGTTCTCTGAGGGTGTGTGTAGCTGGAGGCTGAGTTGTGTTCTCTGTGGGTGTGTGAAGCTGGAGACTGAGTTGTGTTCTCTATGGGTGTGTGTAGCTGGAGACTGAGTTGTGTTCTATGTGGGTGGGGTTGTAGCTGGAGGCTGAGTTGTGTTCTCTGTGGGTGTGTGTAGCTGGAGGCTGAGTTGTGTTCTCTGTGGGTGTGTGTAGCTGGAGGCTGAGTTGTGATTTCTGTGGGTGTGTGAAGCTGGAGACTGAGTTGTGTTCTCTATGGGTGTGTGTAGCTGGAGACTGAGTTGTGTTCTATGTGGGTGGGGTTGTAGCTGGAGACTGAGTTGTGTTCTCTGTGGGTGTGTGTAGCTGGAGACTGAGTTGTGTTCTCTGTGGGTGTATGTAGCTGGAGAATTAGTTGTGTTTTCTGTGGGTATGTGTAGCTGGAGGCTGAGTTGTGTTCTCTGTGGGTGTGTGTAGCTGGAGGCTGAGTTGTGTTCTCTGTGGGTGTGTGTAGCTGGAGGCTGAGTTGTGTTCTCTGTGGGTGTGTGAAGCTGGAGACTGAGTTGTGTTCTCTATGGGTGTGTGTAGCTGGAGACTGAGTTGTGTTCTATGTGGGTGGGGTTGTAGCTGGAGACTGAGTTGTGTTCTCTGTGGGTGTGTGTAGCTGGAGACTGAGTTGTGTTCTCTGTGGGTGTATGTAGCTGGAGACTTAGTTGTGTTTTCTGTGGGTATGTGTAGCTGGAGGCTGATTTGTGTTCTCTGTGGGTGTGTGTAGCTGGAGGCTGAGTTGTATACTCTGTGGGTGTGTGTAGCTGTAGGCTAAGTTATGTTCTCTATGGGTGTGTGTAGCTGGAGACTGAGTTGTGTTCTATGTGGGTTGGTGTAGCTGGAGATTTAGTTGTGTTCTCTGTGGGTTGGTGTAGCTGGAGATTTAGTTGTGTTCTCTGTGAGTGTGTGTTGCTGGAGACTGAGTTGTTTTCTCTATGGGTTGGTGTAGCTGGAGACTGAGTTGTGTACTCTGTGGGTGTGTGTAGCTGGAGACTGAGTTGTGTTCTCTATAGGTGTGTGTAGCTGGAGACTGAGAGAAAGTTTTGCAACAAACGCAGACATTTTGCTTTTAGATTGAATTTAATTGGTCACTTTGTAGGTTCAAATTAGTTTCGTTAAATTTGTCAAATGAATCAGTCATATGTGCAATGTCACTTTTTGACTTAATTAAATTGTGTTACAAATCATTGTCATGCATCTTTAGATAATCAACGTACGTCTGTGTGAAGTAGTAAACAATTATAGACCTCGTCATTTTTCAAACAAAATTGAGAAAATATCTATTTTAAGACATTCCTGCTGATTTTATTAACTTCTTTAATGACATAATCTTGTGATCCATGCAAACGTTCACTAAGGTTTTTTGCGACATAATGATGTCGATGAATGATTCGATGTACTGAAAATACATTCGGTAAAGCTTGTTTTAAATATGTCAGACAGCCTCGGTATCTTCTTACCCTTGCCGGAGCACCATCAGTAACAACAGAAATAATATTAGTCAAGGGTAAAGCTTTACATCGAACAATCTTTTTAATTCAGTAAATAACATTTTACATTTTGTCTCTAAACATTTAGCCAATAACACTTCTTGACCAAATGTTTCTTCTTTTACAAATCTTACATAAGCTAAAAGTAAAGTTTCGGTTTCTAGTACAGTGGACATGTCAAGCTGCATAGAAAATTCAGATATTTTTTAAGTAACCACATAAAGGATTTTCTACGGACTGACTGAGATATTGTCAATCCATCTTTGTAATGTATTATTATTAGGGCTCGATTTACCGCCGGGGATGCCGGGGATATTCCCGGCACTGAGAACTGTCACCCGGCTCTGCTTTAGCTAAAACATCCCAGCCGGGGATGAAATCATAGACATCCCCGGCTCTTCTGAAATTTGTGTTCATCCCCAGAACTGGTTTTTTCTTAAATCGAGCACTGATTATTACTCAGTGGAATAATTTATATAATGTCGAAAGCTGGTTTGTGCAAATCTATGCGTATTACATCATTTACAGCTGGTAAAATAAATTATTCATCAATAGTATGCAGCTTTCCTGAGTCAGGAATCCTGACTTTGCAATCACTTAAGAAATGTTATAAGAAGCAGCAAGCAGTTCATCATCATCTCGCTTAGATGTTGTCTCAATGAGTTTTTTTTTTTACTGTTTGAAAAAACGTTAAATCCTTATCTTTTTGTCTAAGACTGGGAAAATGTGTTTCTACACTTTGTATCAGAATAACATAGAAGTTAATTCGATGTACGATGTAAACTATTTTATAGTTTTTGTTTATATTGTAGACAAATTAGTGCATCCAGTGGAGTTATTTAATTCCTATTTAAACGTGTTTTCGGCTGTCTGTCTCGCACATTGTCATGCTTGTTATAAATTTAATTAGCGTGCGCTACTAGTTTAATTATTTTTTTTTAATTTCCATAATAATAAAAAATAGATCATAGTTTTACTATTTTACATTAAACCTTTCGCGGACCCCCTGAAGTTCTTCAGGGACTCCCAAATGAATTAAAATTCTTCACGGACCCCCCTGAATGATACCAGGGACCCCTGGGGGTCCGTACGGACCACTTTGGGAACCACTGATCTAGAGTATTTGGAACAGGACCTTGTTTAATGGCAATGCAGATTGTGCAGTTCGAAGTGCTCAGACACAGAAGTAGTCCCACAAACCAGGGGTGGGGTGTCGGCAAAAATATTTGCATTCTATCAACCGCCGACACCAACACAGGTGTCGGTTTTCTAAAATCCGCCAACACCGACACCGGGGGGGGGGGCAAAAGGAGACAATTGTGTATTTTTTCCCAGTATATATCTCATACTATATATATATATATATATATATATAAAGATGCACGTCTAATTGTATATTTATTCTTCTCGCCTCTATAACCCATTTAGGGCCCTGGCCTGCCATACTACTCTTCTCAGCTTTTCCCGAACCATGGTCTTCTTTCTCCACTCTCTCACTCCAATGGCTTTAATGTCTTTCTCCACATCCTTATTTACCCCTTACCACATCCAATTTTTAATTGCGAGAATCACTAGCTAATTCTAAGTCTATAGCGTCAAGTGTTTTAAGCTGTATTTTAAATTGACTGAATATATTTACTTCGATCATTTGACTTTTGAATGCTACCAAAGTAAAACTGATAAAGTTTCGCGATTGATCATATTTTTTTTCAGTACCGTACTGGTACTATAGCATTTTCTCAATCAGTTGTTTACAGTGTAAAAAGAAATATTGACAGCATACAAACATCCTGAAGTTTATAATCAAATCGACCGGTAATATTCGTGCACATATTATGCAACTATAAAGTTTAATACAGGTTTAATATACTGGTACATTTGCAACGTTTTCCTATCTTTTCTATTTGTTATCTGGAAGTTGCCGCTCTAAAGTATAACCAAACTGTCCGACTGCCTGGGTACCCACAAACACAGTGGTCCCCCATCCCCAGTACCGGTCCGTGGATCAAATGATACTGGGCCGCCCAAAAAACATTAAATTATTTCCTTTTTATTTATTGTAGTGTATTTCTCTCAGGATAGTGCGACACTTACCCCTCTCGGGCCGCGATAAAATTATCATATGTCGACCGGTCTGCGGCGAGAAAAAGGTTAGGGACCACTGCACTAACATACACACCAATTCTATGGTATCTTTGCAGCATGCCCATTACGATGAAAAAAAAGTTATCAGTTGTACATGTAACATTGAATGGTCACGAAAAATACTAGATATGGACATCAAGAGTAGCTGCAGTGAATACATTGAAGTAACAAAAATGTATGGTTTACTTCAAGATATACCACAGTATGTGGGATGTTATTTTTATAGTAAACCTGAAGCGGCCAATTCGCTACTTTTAATAAGTTCCAATTTATGTGTAGGCTTATGCTCAAATATTGGTTAAGATTATTATTAACGATTGCCTAAGTCAGCAAGTCACTGCAAAGTACAGACATATCCAACAACACTAGAGCAATGATTCTTGGAAGTTTTTAAGTGGCCATTCAGAGAATGGAGAATGCTCAAATAAAATCACGGCATGGGCTACAGACAATGATAAAAGATGGTTATTCCAGACCTATTTTTTAGAAAAGAGAGAGCCGTTTTAAGACACTACATACTTAACAGTTAATAGAGGAAGGAATCGTTATTTTACACCCGAATTTAACCTAAAATATGTAGTGAAAATGTTTGTATTGTAATATGTGGTGGGGGGTGGCGCCTTAACAGCTCCAGCTACGGACTGGACTTTAATGTAGTGGCATTGTGACGTAGCCTAGATTGGTAATGTTTCATTCTGGCTGAGAGAAATTAAGCTGTGTATAGTGTGATCATTCTTTGAAGTTCTAAAAGACTTGAATAGGTTTGTGTGTAATCTTTCTCCAACATGGATATTGATAGAGAGATGCAAACTAAAAATTTCTCATGATGTACAATGATTGAGTGAATAACAGAGTGAACATAGCCAGTAGCCTTCCTATCTGCTTTCAGTCACTATTCTGTTAATGTTGACAAGTTGTTGTAATGTAGAGAATCTCGCTTTGGAAAATAATACATTTGTTGATAAACAGATTTACCAAGTATTTATTTAAAAAGAAAAGAAGAACTTAAGAAAACTTTAAAGATTGGCTATGAACTATCTGACGTTGTTCTGGATTAATTAAAGTTCTAGTATTTTTTTTTTGGGGGGGGGAGTTATTGCGCCGACACCGAACCGACTCCGGACAAATTACAAATGCCGACACCGACTCCGGACAAATTACAAATGCCGACACCGAAACCGGGCAAAGTACAAATACCAACACCGACACCGGCAAAAACTATCGACACCGACTACGGACAAGTACAAATGCCGACACCGACTCCGGACAAATTACAAATGCCGACACCGAAACCGGGCAAAGTACAAATACCAACACCGACACCGGCAAAAACTATCGACACCGACTACGGACAAGTACAAATGCCGACACCGACTCCGGACAAATTACAAATGCCGACACCGAAACCGGGCAAAGTACAAATACCAACACCGACACCGGCAAAAACTATCGACACCGACTACGGACAAGTACAAATGCCGACACCGACTCCGGACAAATTACAAATGCCGACACCGAAACCGGGCAAAGTACAAATACCAACACCGACACCGGCAAAAACTATCGACACCGACTACGGACAAGTACAAATGCCGACAACGACACCGGCAAAAACTATCGACACCGACTCCGGACAATTTACAAATGCCAACACCGACACCGGCTACCCAGCAAATTTCTTTTTTTTCAATCATCATATTTTAAAAACAATTTTAGATATTCTGATTGACACCCGTTAACATGGTTCTTCATCATAGATATATATGACTATCTAAAGTTCCACATCATACATATATATAACAATCTATAGTTCTGTGTCATAGACATAAAGACTATCTGTGGTTCTTTATTGTAGATATATAAGACTATCTATAGTTCTTTATCGTAGATGTATAATACTATCTATAGTTCTTTATCGTAGATATATAATACTATCTATAGTTCTTTATCATAGATATATAGTGCTGATACTTATAAGTACGTAATTGTGATGCGTTTCTTGAACCTATAAACAGCATTAATTGTTTATGACTCTAGTGTGTGTATGTTTGTGACTCTAGTGTGTGTGTTTGTGACTCTACTGTGTGTCTTCGTGACTCTAGTATGAGTGTTGGTGATTCTAGTGTGTGTGTGTGTGTGATTTTGTGACTCTAGTGTGTTTGTGTTTGTGACTCTAGTGTGTATGTGTTTGTGAGTCTAGTGTGTGTGTGTGTTTGTGACTCTACTGTGTGTATTCGTGACTCTAGTATGAGTGTTGGTGATTCTAGTGTGTGTTTGTGATTCTAGTGTGTGTGCGTTTGAGACTTTAGTGTGTTTGTGTTTGTAACTCTAGTGTGTGTGTGATAGTGACTCTACTTGTGTGTTCGTGACTCTAGTATGAGTGTTGGTGATTCTAGTGTGTGTGTGTGCTTGTGACTCTAGTGTGTGTGTGTTTGAGACTCTAGTGTGTTTGTGACTCTAGTGTGTGTGTGTTTGACTCTACTTGTATGTTCGTGACTCTAGTGTGAGTGTTGGTGATTCTAGTGTGTGTGTGTGTGTGTTTGTGACTCTAGTGTGTGTGTGTTTGTGACTCCAGTTTGTGTGTTTGTGACTGCAGTGTTTGTGTTTGTGAATCTAGTGTGTGTGTATTTGTGACTCTAGTGTGTGTGTATTTGTGACTCTAGTGTGTGTGTATTTGTGACTCCAGTGTGTTTGTTTGTGACTCTAGTGTGTGTGTTTGTGTTATTTTTTCTAAATACTCTATTGGGTTTTCTCACAATTTTTTAGTTCAATTTTTTCTACATTTCGTATTGAATCATTGTTATAGCAGTAGAAATACATGTTTGAAGACACGGAACAATGATTGTATTTTAATGAAATGATATATACAATGATTGTATTTTAATGAAATGATATATACTCTTAAACTGTAAGTGAAGTCCCCTAGTAGGATGAGATGAAACTTTTTAGATCTTTTAAAACACTAAGGGGACGGTTTTTATGGTGCACTTCTTTCATCCCCACCATAGTCGATAGTGCAATAGCCACGAACTATTGCCTTGATCCTCACCGAAGATCGAACCAGCTACCGATCGACAGTCGAGCACTTACCAATGTTATTAATCTGTAATAGTGATTGTATTTCAATTAAATTATAAATTTAAACTGTGGAATAAAAGGAACGGTAATAATTAATTACTTCATTGTAAAGCAAATTCATTCATTTGGTTGTTTATCATTTGATTAATCAACATGTTTTATTTCGCTTAGAATTTTTCTTTATCAGTTTGATCGTGCAATATTTATTAATTTGTTTTTAAACCTCTTGTCGAGAAAATAAAAATACTCATAAGTTTGAAACAAAATATTTTTAGTTAGTCATGACTGAATGAATAACTTGATGTTATATAAATATAGACTGTGTGTGACTGACAGAAACATACTTTCAAGTTGTAAAGATATAGCATGGGGGTTAGTGTGAGACTGAATGCATCATACTTTGAAATTGTAAAGATATAGCATGTGTGTGAATGAATGAATCACACTTTTAAGTTATACAGAGAGAGACTGTGTATTGATAGAATTCTTTTTCAGCGATAATACTTTTTTTCTGTAAGACACATTATGTCATAAACGTTTAGTTTTTCTATCATGTTTCATAGTGAAATGCTTTTCAATTATATTTATCAAATACAAACAATCCAAAATGGGGAAGGAAAAGTGAGTTACATCCAATTGATTACTTTGTTCTGAAAATGATTTTTTTTCCCGATTGTATTTCCGAAAAAAAATTGTTTGTTTTCGAAGCAGCAACAGTGTTAAAATAAACACTATTTCTATTCACAATCTGTCTTTTCAGCTAATTAACGTGACCCAAAGTCCGACACTCTAATTGCTAAAACAATAAGTTAAAATTAAAATAATTGCGTTATTGTTTTATTAGCTATCTTGTAGATGTAGCAGACCGCTGCCATTTGGACACCACTGGCATAAGCAATCTACACACTTGGACACCACTGGTGTAAACAATCTACACACTTGGACACCACTGGCATAAACAATCTACACACTTGGACACCACTGGCATAAACAATCTACACACTTGGACACCACTGGTGTAAACAATCTACACACTTGGACACCACTGGTGTAAACAATCTACACACTTGGACACCACTGGCATAAACAATCTACACACTTGGACACCACTGGCATAAACAATCTACACACTTGGACACCACTGGTGTAAACAATCTACACACTTGGACACCACTGGTGTAAACAATCTACACACTTGGACACCACTGGCATAAACAATCTACACACTTGGACACCACTGGCATAAACAATCTACACACTTGGACACTCTTATGATTAGGTGGGTGACGGGCTGGATGCATGTAGACATCCAGACGCATCCCTTAAGCGGATGAGTGATTGCTTTGTTAGAACTAGGAGTGTCGGTGTAAGTCTAAACCTGAGGTGTCCACAATTGTCTTGGTTTGGCAGGTGGCGAATTGTCGTTCTTGGCCGAGTTCCGCCGTAAGACAGTGTAAATATAATGTTAGCCGTATCTGTGAGATAGGCCGAATATATATTTAGAAATTCCAACATTTAAAATTCAAGTTAATTTACATTTGGCACTTACATGTCAGAGAAGAGAAGGTTAGTTAGATGGCCACCTAGGGGTGAATGTGGTGTGAAAGGTTATGTAATTACCTATTTGATTTTATATTTTATGATGTTGATGCATGTTTACTTATTGCATTTTGCAAAGTTGATTTTTCTTTTGGCCTCCTTAAACTAAGAGGGGCACATTTTTCTGTCTTGTAATTAGATGTTTGTGTCGGGGTTGATGTAACACGACATAATTTTAGTTGGTAAGTGGGCTTTATCATACCGACTGCTATTCCTTTTTCCCGGGTTACTCGCCCCTTGATTTCATCTTCGGGGGGGGGGCTAATGTCACATCTTGTGATTTTGTTGTAATGAAATCAAGTCCAAGCCTTGACCTGCGTCATCGACTCAGGGGGAAGGTAACAAAATAGGATAGACAAAGGCTTTGTCTTCCCAGGTGTTCACACTGTGGTCAGTCTGTCTAGCACCCACTTATCACTGACTGTCACCTGGGAAGAGAATGTCTATAGGGGAGATAATCTGTGCACTTGACATTCAGGCGAGTGAGAGGTGGACACTATGTACCTTTATCGCCCCCACGCTTGGTTGGAACTGACCACGCGTGATGTGGGCATGACCTACATGGCTCGCTGACGAATGGTCAGCGGGGTCTCGGCACGCATCAGCCGCAAGAGCGTATGTGCGTGGCTGGAGACTTCCGGTCGGTTGGCGTGAGTCAGGCAGTGGAGGCGGGCGTTCAGAGAGCGTTAGCTAGTCGACAGAGAAGGTCCACGAGGGGGCCCGGGGTGCGGTAAACCAGTCTGGGCTGGTTTCGACCGGCCTAGCACTGAGTTCTTGTGAGAACTACCCACCTCAGGTAATTCTGTTTAACGTACTTGATTTAATGTATTATTGTTTTGTAGTAGCCGATTAAGCTACTGCCCTTTTGAGGGAACGCTGATGTCTATTCCTTTGGATGTAAATAAATATGTGTTGTAATGTATTTTGCATTTTGAGTTTGTGCTCAATTTCTCGTTGTGTTGTGCGTCCTGTGTAACCACGTGGCTTGGACAAATATAAATGCTGGCCAGAACTCAGTAGGTGATCATACCATTCGACAACGACCGCATGGACCCCACAAGGTGCCCTTGACATTCTAGGTGGCTCGTCTTTGGGATCTTTACCAATATCTGATTTGTCAGCGAGCTATGTAGGTCATGCACACATCACGCGCGGTCAGTTCCAACCAAGCGTGGGGGCGATAAAGGTACATAGTGTCCACCTCTCACTCACCTGAATGTCAAGGGCACAGATTATATCCCCCTATTGACATTTTCTTCCCAGGTGACAGTCAGTGATAAGTGGGTGCTGGACAGACTATTTTGTTACCTCCCTCCCTGAGTCGATGACGCAGGTCAAGGCTTGGACTTGATTTCATTACAACAAAATCACAGAATGTGATAGACTGACATAAACAATCTACACACTTGGATACCACTGGCATAAACAATCTACACACTTGGACACCACTGACATAAACAATCTACACACTTGGACACCACTGGTGTAAACAATATTCACACTGGGACACCACTGGTGTAAAAAATCTTCACACTTGGACACCACTGGTGTAAAAAATCTTCACACTTGGACACCACTAGTGTTAACAATCTTCAGGATCCTCACTTACCTGTAAAGAACTGGCTGGCTGATCACTCCAATAGCCATCCGGCATGTTTGAGCCAACTTCTTCCGTAAATGTGCAAGCTCCTGCTGAAAAAAAACCCAATAAATTCAGCAACAAATTAATTCAATTTTGTTTCTCGACTAGTAAACAGAGGCCCGGTACCCGGACCGGTTAGTAGGCACACATTTAGAGTTGAAAATAGTGATATATATATATATATATATATATATATATATATATATATATTTAAGCGTGTTAACAATCAGTCTATATACAATAAATAGCCTATCTATGTACTCGAAGTGGCCCCAAATGACATGAACAGATTATTGTAGCTAAAATACATTTCAGTATTGGGACACTTAACAATACATGAAATAAAGTTTATATATCATATAGCTGATTCCAAAGAAAATAATCCTCTTTATGGGTACACAATCTAGGTTCTATCAATCCTCTTTATGGGTACACAATCTAGGTTCTATCAGTTTCTCCCACTTGACGTTACCCTTCCCTCACAGAGAACTTCATCTAATGTCGCCAGTTCATTCTGTGATAGTGCGCTTTAGTGCCAAAGTTCTCCCAGAACAAAAAAACAAGAAAGTTTCGTGAAATTGCCTTGAAGGCCTATCAGGAATTACACCATTCTGAAGTCTCCGATAGCCTACCATTCAAACTTATCATTCAAGGCTTTCAGCAACATTTTGACACTGATGTAATACTATCTGAGATGCATAGAATGAGCCATATGGAGAGACGGGTGATTCATTTTACTGTAAAGCTGCACATATTTCGATAATTTTAAAAAAAAATTGTCTTTTAAAAAAAAAAAAAGAATTAATATTAGCATTCATATGTGTTACTATGAGCTGTGCTATTTTTAGTTTTGATGATTCCAATTATTACCTTTCTTACTGTTTACGATTTGAAAATGTAATAATGTGTTGTTAAATGATAACATTCATTTGAATAGTAATATTTTTATTCTTTAATATTTTAGACTGAACTTTTCTTGTTAAACCACAGATTAAATTTTTTTTTCCAAAATCCAGACGCTGTCATGCAGCCATTTTACCCATTGAAATTGTAACAGGATCAGCCCCGTAGCATGAAAATTCTACAGGGGTGGGAGGGCAGGCATTCTAGCATGGGCCAGGCAATAGCGGGGGGGGGGTGGGCAGGTAATACATTTTACTAAGTAAAACAAATAAACAGGGGGTCCCGGCCCTCCTGCCACCCCTCCACACGCTACGGGCCTGAACAGGATGAAGTATTCCTACTTACATCTCGAGTCAGACAAGAAGTGTCTTTTGTTTATATAGATTGTGAACACGTTCTTTTAGCTAATGTCTTTTTGTTTATATAGATTGTTAACACGTTCTTTTATCTAATGTCTTTTTGTTTTATTCATTCAATGATGGTTGATATAATTATTGCTTTTTCCCTTTGCAAAGATTTCAAATTTTGGCTGATTTTTTGATATAGTGTATACAAGATTTAAGTTTGATTGGAAAAAAGCTGTTAGATCTCCTGTATATAAAAATATCTTAAGGAAATAAATAATGAATCGAGACACGCTTATATTTTTAGTAATTAAAATGTATGCAAATATGTGTATGTGGGATAGATGGCCAAGTGGAGTAGATATTCGAATGTCGACCTGAGAGTCCTGGGTTCGATCCGCGGTGAGGCCCATGGAATTATTCCAGGTGAAATTTGGTGCAAAGTCGTCCCACAAGTCCACCCAGCTTTAAATGGGTACCTGACTTAAGTTGGGGAAGTAAAGGCGGCTGGGCGTTGTGCTAACCACACAATCCTTTCATATGCCGAGGTTTTAGAAACAGATGAATTCTACACTTCATCTGCCCAGATGACCCGTTTACTTTTTACAACACACTAGATGAAGAAAATCTCAATTATGTTTTTTAAATACGACGTAGACAGACTATTTGGATAAAATGTTCAAAAATATTTCGTTACTGCTGCAAAGACGATGAGCAAAATAAATAATAAGAATTGGAAAAAGGTCTAAATATGAATCTCATGTAGCTAAATGCTGTTAGCAAGTGTAACAAAAAATAAATAAAACATTCACTTGCACAAATAATTTGCACTCAGTGAGTGAAGTCCGTGTAAGGATCCTATAAACCACTAACGGGACGGTTTTTATGGTGCCCTTCTTTCATCCCCACCATAGCCGATAGTGCAATGGCCATGGAGGCACCACGGAAGATATATCGGAAACTAGAGTCAAAACCTGAAAAATTTCCTTGGTCCAGGTACCTTCAGGTCGACAGTCGAGCGCTTTACCGCACGACCATCCGTACCCTTAGTACCGTCAGTAAAATAACTCAATCACGGATATTAACTTACCATCGGTAAAATACCTCGAACACAGATATTAACGTACCATCAGTAAAATATCTCAAACACATATCAAAGTACCATCAGTAAAATACCTCAAACACAGATATCAAAGTACCATCAGTAAAATACATCGAACACAGATATGAACTTACCATCAGTATGAGACATCAGTAGACATGACACAATCAAAGATATCAGTTGTCTTGTGGACATCATTAGTTGATACTTTGAACTTCCTGTAGATCAACTGACTATAAACCGAACTGGAGATGAAAAGAAAACATTAATTCATATCTCAACAATCAAAGTACAAATGTGTGTTGCCTTTAGGAATACCTTTGACTAATGACAGTCTACTTTGTTCTACAGAATAAAATCTATACGTAAAAATATATCGCATCCCACCCGGGGGGACAATAAAACATTGTGTGTAGAGGGGGGGGGGGCAAAGTTTCCCTCTATTTTACCGAAAGCTGTTTTACGGTAAAAAAAAAATATTGGCTGTATATAACGATAAATAAACATTGATTTTTTTTGTGTGCACTACAACAGTATATAGCCCTACTAAACGGGGCTGCTGTGCGCTCTGTCTTAGTGTGTGCGTGTGTACAAGGAAAAGTGGTTAGAGTGATGGAGAGGTGTTAGTCTCTAGCTCACAAAGAGGAAGCCATTAATTGTATCATGGTGGTAAAGGTTTTAGTACAAATGCCTAAGAAAACCTGATGTTCCATATTTATTAAATCAATTTTTTTAAAGATATATAACACTCATTATTGGAATTATTAAATCGTACATATAATGGTTAAAAAAAATATTTAAGTGTATATCTCTATACTTATAAGACGCATTTGCTGTCTGTCTGTTCCCTTATAACTCAAGATCCAGACAACCAAATACCGTGAAATTTGGTACACGTACACATAATTACATGGGGAAGGTTATAGGACATGTTCCGTTTCATCTCGATGGGTAGTTTAATGGTAATAAATTATTTTTATTTCATTAGTTTACTATATTAAAAGTAATCTCGACGGCGCCTTAAATAAAACTCTTCTGTGACGTCGTTTCCTGATGATACATTTTTAAAAGAGGGGTAACTTCCGGAAACTCCAATTGTAAAAATGGTGAAATCAATAGTCATATCTATTTACCTATCGTTTTATGTATTCAGAAGATTAAAATTAAAGGTGCACTTTAATAAACCGAAATACGTTAATTAAAATGTTTCTGTGACATTATTAACATTATTAATACAATCTCAATGGGTAGTTTAATTGTAATTAATTATTTTAGTATTTTACTATATTAAAGTATTCACGGTATGGGATCCCCTTCATTATAAATAAAAATCCTCTGTGACGTCATTTCCCGATGATGAACTTGCGCGCGGGTGCTTTAAATGTTATTGCATTCAAATTGTATCAATGCACAGGGAATTCCCTGTATTCGCGCACCAAGTGAATGTGTAATTGAACGGACGGAGAAGAAAGGGTTAGGGACGGAAAAAAAAATAAAATATTGTTTTTGTTTTTTTTTCATGCTGCAAGTACCCGGCTTTGCCCGGGATTAAAATAAGGTTTTCTGTTTATTTAAGAAGCGTAATTCGACGTTTAATTGTACAGAAAGAGGGAGGGGGGAGAGAGATAAAGAGAGAGGGGGGCAGGGAGAGATAAAGAGAGAGGGGGAAGGGGAGGGAGAGAGAGGAAATGAGGGAGGGAGAGAGAGGAAATGAGGGATGGAGGGGAAGGGAGAGAGAGAGGAAGAGGGGGAGAGAGATAGGGACGGGAGAGGGAGGGAGAAAGGAGGGGAAGGGAGAGAGGGGGTAGGGAGGGAGAGAAAGGGGAGGGAAGGAGAGAGGGAGAGAGAGAGAGGATGGGAGAAATGGGAGTGAGAGATAAAGAGAGAGAGGGGGCAGGGAGGGAGAGAGGGGGGGAGGAAGGGAGATAGGGAGAGAGAGGGTGATGGGAGAGTTAGGGAGGGAAGGAGAGGGAGGGAGGGAGAAAGGGAGGGAGGGAAAGAGAAAGGGAGAGAGGGGGTAAGGAGGGAGAGAGAGGGGAAGGGAGGGAGGGAGGGAGAGAGTGGGTACCTTCATCCTCATCTAGCCACTCAATATCCTCTGAATGTGCGTTTTCTATTCTGCCAATAATTGCCACGATTTCTCTTTGCCTTCTAGCAGCGATTCTCAAAGGACGGATGCGTTTTATCTGAGTTGATTCTGGAAAATTTGCGGTTGGCACATTCTCCTAGGGGTCGGGTGGTCGAGTGGTGTAGAGCGCTTGACTGTCGACCGGAGGGTCCCGGGTTCGAATCTCAGTGGAACCTTAGGACTTTTTCAGGTCCTGGTGAAACCCCAAGTCCACCCAGCTTTAAATGGATACCTAACTTTATGTTATGTTGGGGGAGTAAAGGCGGCTGGGCGTTGTGCAAACTACACAACCCCCTTCAAATGCCTAGGTTATAGAAACAGATAAATTCTTCACTTCATCTGCCCCGATAGCCCTTTAGGGCAAAGGGAACTTTACTTTTTTACATTCTACTGCGCCCGAGCTCTGTGTTATTCTGTATGTTTCTTCAACATTGTTTGTGAGGCAAAGTATAAGTGACAGATTTTGCAAATTCGATCATGTAAGCTGGTCTGCAAAGATGGACAATAAAGATCATATGGTTGTACTTTAAAAACTCCTGTTGATCTTGGCATAATGTCATCAAATTTGAGAGTTTGTGTCACAAACAATGAAGGAAATTTATGAGCATCTGCATCTGCTTTTTATGAAGCTCTGAGTCCATCAGTTGTTTGGTTGATTGGGATTGGATTTGGAGGAGGAAATAATCTCGAAGGTAAAACGTTGAAAAATAAGCTCCGTACTTTGTCGCAACTTTTTATTTCCTGACATTTCATAATTTGAGTGAACATGATGGTCAAACCATTCCTTATCCTTCGACATCAATCCTGCTGCATCCAATTCAGATTTCTCAGGGTTGATATATTCTGCAACTGTAGGAAATTGGTCAACAATCACATGCAATCAAATTTCAGCAAAAGTTTCACCTGCAAACATGAAGTTTGTTCTTTCCAAATCTTCATTTATTGTTCTGCCCTGCGAATCAAAGTGACTGCCATAAAGTTCATTTGGCAATATGACACCAGACAGTTAAATGGAACCATTCGACGTTCCACACGATTATAAGCACTTCTTCCTGGTGCACTGGTTGCAAGGAATAAGGCATCAATATTATTTTAACGAAGTGATGGATTGCAACTTCAATTACTTTTTTGTATTATAATACAAATTCCAAATTTCTTGATCAGATATATAATTATGCAACAGACAACAAAGAAATAATAACACTTCCGGTAAGGCTACACATAAAACAAGGCTTCGCAACAGTATATTAGCGCTCCTAACTAGCATGGGGAATTGAAAACGATATTTAAAAAATTTGCGTTTCATGCTATTTTGACATAAAACTAATTTAAGCGTTTCACAAAATTTTTTGAAAATTATTTTCAAAACTGTTAAGTTTTACTAAAAAAATAAACAAATTAAATTAGAAAGAAAATTTAAAATATATTTTAAAATTGTGACGTCACACTTGGCCTGACCCCCCCCCCTGTCACAAAGTGTCACACTTTCTTATACCCCCCCCCCTTGGAGTGTGACGTACTTTATGGACGGCATTGATTACACTTACAGCAATACGATGATAGTCTACTTCTATACCGTGGTCTAAGCTGGTTTATATGTATCTCCATAATAAAAACATCGGTAGCCCTAAAAGCCTACCGCTTCACCGCAGGCACCCGCAACCCCTATAACGACACTAGTGCTCGTACATGTTTTTGATTCTTTAAATTTACCCAATAAGATCATCTAGCTCAGTGGTTCCCAGAGAGGTCCCTACGGACCCCCAGGGGTCCCTGGTATCATTCAGGGGGTCCACGGAAAGTTAAAATTTATTTGGGGGTCCCTTAACAACTTCAGGGGGTCCGCGCAAGGTTTAATGTAAAATGGTAAAATTATGATTCATTTTTATTATTATGAAAATTAAAATAAATAAAAAATTAAATAAACTATTAGCGCCAGTTAATTAAATTAATAACAAGCATGGCACGGTGTGAGATATATGGCCGAAAACACGTTTATACAGGAATGGAATAACGCCGCTGCATACATTAAGTTGTCTACAATATAAACAAAAACTATAACATAGTTGTACATCGTACATCGAATTTAGTTCTATGTTATGCTGATACAAAGTGTATAAGCATATTTTCCACGTCTAAGACAAAAAAAAAAGATAAGGATTTAACATTTTTTTCAAACAGTCAAAGAAAAATATTTCAAAATACTGTCATTGCAATAACTCATAGGGACTGCTAGCTGTTACTTATAACATTTTTTTTTATTGATTGCAATGTTCGGAAAGCTGCATGAAGAACTTATTTTACCAGACGTAAGTGAAGTAATATGCACCGTTTTGCACAAACCAGCTTTCGACATTGTAAAAATAATTCCACTGAGTCATAATACAGTAAAAGAAGAATTGGTGAAATGCCTGTCCGTTAAAAATTATTTATGTGGCAACGAATGTATTTTCAGTGCACTGTGTCCTAAATATAACTTCGATTGTGTCGACATCATTTGGCAGCAAAAAAAAAATCTTTGTGAAAGTTTGTATGGATTCCACGCAGTTCATAAAATCAGACGGAATTAGATATTATTTTCTTAACTATGTTTGAAAATTGAAACAGAAGTACGTTGATTATCTAAATGTGCATGTTTAAATCGATTGTATGCGCTCTTTGATTCAGTGTTGGAATTCCTGGAGCAAAAGCAATGATTTGCGACACAATTCAATTAATTCAAAAAAATGACATATGATTTATTTGACAAATTTAACGAAACTAAATAAACTAAAAGGTGACCAATTAAATTTAATCAAAACTAAAATTGTAATGTCTGCGTTTGTGGCTAAACTTTTTCTGTACAAACAAAACTTGGGAAAGATTTCAAAATTGCAAATTAGAGATGAAGATTGTCTTGCCTACTGCCAACAATGAATAGCTTTTCATGCAGACCTGAACCAAAGATTTGAAGACATTATTCACTTGGATAGTCCCGACTGGGTGTTGAACCCTTTCGCAGGTGGCCAAACTCAGATCCCAAACACAGATTCATTCGTACTAATACATGAGCAGCTTATTGAAATATCCACGAATGAGGAACCAATGTTTGAACAAGGATACGACTAATTCTGGTTACAAAAACAGATCCCAGTTTTAAATCCTGCATTATGGGTTATTGTACAGAATTTGTTGACTTTCCGTCTTCCTCTTTGATAGAACGTGGATTCAGTGACGTTATGAACCTCATCACAAAAAAAGACTAGAAATTAGTGCTAGAGAGTATTAGTGGTTGTAACTCTCTAACATTGAGCCAGACATAAATACCCTCATAACATCTCATCACATTCTTCAACAAAATGTTTTTTTTTTTAATTTGTAATTTTTATACTATGCATTTATATGACTTTTTCACTTGGAGGTCCGAGGGGAAAGTTTTGACTATAAAAGGGGTCATTGGGTCAAAAAAGTTTGGGAACCACTGATCTAGCTCAAGATCCCCAATCACAGCAGGTCACATAACTGAAATAATATAAAGCGCGGTCCGCATAACCAGTGGAGTCATTAGGGAAAAGGGGGGGGTGAGTGCGGGCCGCAGCGGGTGACACCAACATAGGGTGACACCAACATAGGGTGATACCAAAATGAACAATTCAAATTTCATATCAGAAAGAACTCGGTCTAATCGGATTTTATAACCGGTCATAGCTAAAAACATAAGTAATAGCACAGGGTGCCACCATGCAGAGCATCTGGAGCTTAGGTAGACGAATACAATTCTTGAGATGGTTGAGATGCTTTCGAATATGACTCAGTGTTAATAGATCACCTAATTTGATTAAAGAGTACAATCTACATGTAAAATAAAGCATCCGTATATTATCTATCACCCATAACTCAAAATGAGTTTATAAATGTTCTAGCACATTATATGAAGATCCTATAGAGATATAACGGCTGCAATTTTTTTTGGAAGTTGGTTAGACAGCACACCTGACATATCACACACTGACCAGATCGCACTCATTTTACTTTGATGAGTTATCCGAAGTTGAGTTTTTAAAAGAGATACAAAGGCTGAGAAGATATCTTAAGGCAGCTGATATTGTCACTATATGACAGTCAAGGCCTTCTGATCTTGCTTTGTTTTCTATTGAAAGTGATATGGTGAAATATATTGTTATCGATGAAGTGATTGACATATTAGCAGCTTGAAAGGAAATTTTAAAATAAAGTTTATTGTCAAAATAACAATAATTTGACTTAGTTTTGCCGGTTATTGCAGTTCTTAAGCGCTTTCACGTTAACTTATATTGTGTATTTTTTTTATCTTATATAATTAAAACTCATCTTTTGGACCAATTAGACGTATTCCATAAACATTACAAATATAGGCAACTATCTATGGTCTAGGGCAGGAAAATTCGAAATATGTTCCATTGTTCACGGTCAGGGTTGTTAGTATCGAAGTATCGGTATCGGCCAATACAGTATCGGCGATACTTTTTTTTTTAGTATTGGTTGCTGTATTGCCGATCCTTTTTGTAATAAGTATTGTTTTGTGTATCGCCGATACATTTTAAACGAAAAATTATCGATACTCGATACCAATACTTTTCTATTGCTACTATTAGCAATTTGCAGAAAAAACAATAGCGATTTTAATACATTGTTTTAAGAGTAATCTACATAAATTCAACCACTACTAATAATCATAGCTTAAAGATAAGTTGGATTCGATTAATACTGTCTGTACAACTGCCCATTGCTGGACGTCCAGACGAAGAAGTTTTATTGGTGTTACTGTGCATTGGTTAGAACCTGGGTCACTTAATTAAGCGAAAAGGCTGTTGCTTGGCTGTGCGTAGAATAGTTGGTCGACATATTTATGATTTGGTTGCCAAAACATTAGAAGCAATCAACAGAGAATTTGAAATAAGTGACACAATTTCTTTCACTGTAATAGACAGCGGATCAAATTTTTTAAAAGCATTTCGCTGTTTTGTAAAGATGAAATGATGAACTTAAATGTAAACGATGTGGATTTAAATGAAGATCAGAGGCAGGATGATGAAGATTTGATATGTAAATTGTAATTTGAAGAAATTTGATGATTTACTGAATCCACCATGTGATTATGATGACGAACAGGAACAGGTTATTTACCAGCTACCGCCACATCGTAAATGTGCATGTTACTTGTTAAATCTTGTTGATACGCGTGATGCTTAAGTACTACAAAAAGTAACCAAACGTTTGTCAGTTCAAACATTTGCAAAGTTAGTAGCTACCTGGAACAAACAAAATCACTCATCTTTGGCTACAGATGCAATCAAAGCGGCAATTGGCACGTATCTCGTTATTCCCGATGACAATTAACGGAATTCCACTACGATTCTGTTGCAAAAATACATCGTTTACTATCCTATCTAGAATTAGAAGTTAAACTTGATATGGTGTTTGATGACCTTGACATCAAAAGACTGACCCCGCAGCAGAAAATACTCATAGCAGAATACATTGAAATACCGTATTTGCTCCATTGTGTCTTAGACTGGACATTTCGCAAGGAGAAAATAATATTGGATTTGGCTATTTGCTGCCCACACTAACTAAAAGGTAACCTGCAGGAATTGGATGTGTGACATAAACACCCTCTTACTGTGTGTGAACCCTTGCCAGAGCTGTTATTGATTAAATTAATGCTTGATTCGATTTTATATTTTCTGACCCAAAGGCAAAACTGGCAGCAGAGATCAATCCAAAATTTAAGACCGACTGGACAGACAACTTGTATAACAAGGCTGAAGTTGTACAAACCTTAAAGCGTGCCTGCAGTGCACTGGGTGCAGTTCCAACTCATTTTACTCGACAGGGTGGTGCAGCTTCAGTACAGAGATCTAAATCAACAAATTTTTTTTGCTTGTTTTGCACGGAGGCAGAACCAGGACGAATTACTTAATAGTAAAAGTTCTGCTGAAGTAGACAGATATCTTGAAGATAACTCATCAGAAATGCTTTCATTATCAGCAAACCCAAGCATTAAGAAACTATACCTGCAACTGAACACTGGACATACGGCTAGTGCTGCAGTTGAGCGCCTGTTTTCATTGGGTGGGCGTGTTTTATGTCATTATGTTCTAGGCTAAGCAATGATTATTTTGAAAAGTGTGTCGTATTACGTGGTGAAGTGATTAGCATTAAAATTGTGCTTTGACATTGTATTTTATTGTTTTTACTTTTTTTTAAAATTGATAGTTTTTATAAAAATATTTTGTTGTTCTCAAAAGTATTGGTATGTATTGGTATCGATTTTCTCAATACATTTTTACTTGAGTATTAGTATTGGTATTGGCGATACTTTTTTCATGAAGAATTGGTATTTGTATTGACGATACAATTTAAGAGTATTGTTAACAACCCTGTTTACGGTGGAAGTCTAGGGGGAGGGGGTTGACACCCTGATTTTCCGCATCGGGTGGCACCAACCATAGTGCATAATCAATTTGTTCTATACTTGCAAGCCATAACATTATTGTCAGAGTTGGTGTTTCGTCGGGTTTGGTCTGATCTAACTAACTGTGGAGGCATTATGGTTGCGTGCATACAGCTTTCAATTCAAAGTAGTCAACAACACTGACTGCTGATTCATATTTTAATGTGGACGTAGACTTCAAAGATAAGATAAACAATACTTAAAATATCATATTCGATTTCAGATAAAGACACATGATAAAGGTACATCTTTCAAGTTAAATAAAATACGCCTTACTAAATACTAGTTTAAGATCAAAAAGTAACTCTCTATCTCCAAGGCTTGTATCTAAGCAAGTGACAAATGACGTCTTACTACGTCACATAACAACATACAAATTCATACTCTCTATAGTCACTTAAAAAGTGTGATTAACACACATGCACAAACAAAATCAAACATTGTATATTTAATTCAAACTTAACTCCTTCACAATTATCATTTGAAAACAAGGCGATACGTTAAGCCTAACATTTCATGTCAATTATAATTGTGATTATCAAGGTTGATTAAATTTCTCTGGGCCGCCGAAGAATTTCTGGGCTCCGTGCCAAAGAAGACGATTGGACAACTTCGAAATTTTACATACATATTACTAATATTAGTGTTTATAATAGGGCATGCATTTATTTACTTTTTAATAGGGCTACTGATTAAAGTGCGTTAATTTGCGATTAACGCGTCAAAAATTTTGCGATTAAAATTTTTAACGCAACACCTAAATGCATTAATTTGACCAAAATACCAAAAGATAAATAACAGAATTTAACACAACAATTTGAAGTTAAGGTCCGTTTACTTATTAAGTAGATCTACCACCTCCACCCTGTCGCAATTTGCACACACCCTCACCCCCAGGTATGTCGACAAAAGCCCCACTTGTAATATTAAATGAAGATGTTTTTGTTATATAGCCCTTCGACAGTAAACCTCCTGCTCCCTTCCCGGTCAATATAAAAAGAGAAAAGTTTCATTCACTAGTTTACATTTTATATTGTAGTGTAAAATAACTCGTCTCTTGTAAGGCTGCCACATCGATGTTAAGTCTGTGCAGCTCGAAGTCAATGACTGCAGTCTTGCGGAAGTCATCGATCTTCTGTAAGTCATCGGTCAGTCCAGTGCGCATAGTGCGCACATTCCAGCTTGCAATACGGAGAGCTGGAGACTCCGTCTTTATCTTTGAATGTCTTCCTGGTGCATGTGATAACGGTTTGCCTGTTGAAGCAGGCAGGCCGTGGCGGGCCAACACCTTATTGACCAGTGGGACTTCGATAGACCATCCCACCATTGAAGACAGTCCGCCAATTGAGCAAGGACATAGCCCGTAGACTGCTGTCTTCTTGTTTGTGTTCTCGCCGTGAAGTGAGACTGGAGTAACGTCTCCAGAGCGCAGGCCTGGGCGAAAATTGTGGAGGCCTTGCGATGACCAGACAACAGGGCCTCCCTCTCGGCTTTGTCGACGGGGTCCAAGGGGGTGCAAAGCACCACGCTTGGAGACGACTTGGCTGCAGGAGTTGCCGGAAGGACATCAAGAGTGACGTACATCCGCCTTAGGGACTCCGACTCCGGATTTTTCCTCGGGGTTGACTCCCGAAGCCTTTCCCATGATTGGGTGAGCCTGCAAGGCAGCGTCGGTTTGGAATCAGGGTTTTCCTTCCCCTAGATGAATTGCCCTCCTAAGCTGACGAACCCCATCTGCCCGAAATACGAAATATGACGCTCTGGACTAATATATCTGCGTAGTACCAACAATAATGTCAGAACGTATATGCACGTGCCCTCTGGCTCAATAGCACACCGATACAAATATGGCGGCTTTCGGAAAATTCAATTTAAAGTGTATATTCTGTGGGCATTTCTTTAAAACTGTTTGAAAGTTCGAAAGATCCTGATTGTTTGAACTATTTTTTATTTTAACCTCGGGTGCTTTACTTAGCGGGACGGTCTTACTTACCCTAAACCTAGTGCCTCAGTCCTAGAAGACCTTACTTTACTCCTATTCCAATGAATCCTATGATTTCAAAATGTGAATTTCAAAAAACGTAAACACAGCCTATAACGACACTTCCTCCGAACGCCATTTTGAAATACAAAAATGTAATGTTTGAGTGAATTATATAGCCTCACCCCCCCTTAGCGGGACGGTCTTATCCTAAACCTAGTGCCTCAGTCCTAGAAGACCTTACTTAACTCCTATTCCAATGATTCCAATGATTTCAAAATGTGAATTTCAAAAACGTAAACACAGCCGATAACGACACTTCCTCAGAACGCCATTTTGAAATACAAAACGAACAATTTATTTAAAACTTCTATATGCATTTTTTTTTAAAAATAATAATACTTAGACATCAGTTCAGTATTAAAATTTAAGTGTCCGGCTTGATTCGAAGGACCTCCAGAAGCAGCACACAGACTTTCCGAATTTTCTCGACACTTTTTATTGTTCTTCTTTTTCCATTTTGACTAGCTTGAACTTCTTTTAGTGACATTTTTTTTGTTTTCTCTGCCTGAGCTGACATTGAATCAGCATTATTTACAGCAGTCCATGGAATACTTAAATTATCAAAAACATGCCAAAAAAAGCCACAATTGAATCTTAAAATTGCCAAATTTTGAGTTCCATTCTTAGCACAACGCTTTATCAAATCTGGTTCTGTCAATATTTTGATAACTAAGAATACTTATTATCAGCATTGGACGAAAAAGTTGACATATGCTACCTTGGTGCTTGTTTTATAGTGTGTGCTCTTTTGAAATGACATCAAGACGCCTCCCCATCAGGACACAGCTTATGATTTGGTTCCTTGTCTGTGCTTAGCATGTGAAAGAACGAACCCATAACAGCCAATTTCATCTTTTCAACATCGGTGCATCCTGCCGAAAGCTTGTGGCATATACATTAGTCACTTTTTCAATCTTTGGTTTAGTCAGCTTATAGTTAAGTTCTTTTTTTTGACAACTTCAGATTTTCAAGTGCATTGTACGATATTTTAGAAATGTGGTTGATACATTCTTCTTTTACTATATCTAAGTCATATCTAGTGCTGGACAGCTGCAGAGTGTGATTTTTAATCTCCATCAGAAAGCATGGTACCATAAATTAAATTTCGCTTCGAGATATAACTCGAAAAAAAATATGCGAGCTGATTCAGCGTCCATGCTGTTGGCAGTTCCATTGAAATTTCTGGCATTTATTACGGTGAGATTCCTTCCATTTATTATAATTTTGAAAATTTTAGGTGAATACGGACAACCTTTACAGTAGTTAGATATTATTTGGGTGTCCAAAAATTGGCCCACTGTCGAAATCTATTAATGTTCCAACATCATATGTATAAACTCTTATGCCGTGTCCCATCAAACGGCACTGTTATTACAGGACAACCAGTAATGCTGGTTGTGTTTAACTACAATTCTTTCATGTACAGATGCAGCTTTTGTTCATGCATCCTTTAGAAGCACTAATGACTGCTGCATGAACTCCTTTTCAAATTTTGCAAAATTGTTTCTAAGTAAATATTTGGGTAAAGACACATAAATGTGCAAAGTTGGAAAATTTGGTGTAATTTCCATTCATTCTAAGTCAACTACACTGCGGCTAATGATGTCACATTCCTTTAAGTCAACTACACTGCTGGTATTGATGTCACATTCCTTTAAGTCAACTACACTGCAGGTATGATGTCAAATTGTTTGTTACCACCTTACACTTTTTGGTGTTGAACAGAAAGATTCAATTTGTTTGAAACATTGAGAACATTCCATGTCAATTTTTTTTCGCTAAACCAACTTTTTATGAACTTGGCAAGTGTAAAAATGTGGACAGCAAAGCGATGATACCAAGAAAACTGGAACTGAAAATAAAGAATGCTGTACGAAAGTTGATTATTTCAGTCTGCTGAACATTTCCTGCAATAAATTATGTTCTTCTCTGCAGTCAAGTTATATTGTTTTCAATTATCTCATGTGTGTCCTCTGTTTGAGAAGATGAGGCTTTACATTCAACTTGTGGAGGCGGTGAACTGAAGACTAAACGGAAGCTGCAGAGAAAGTAATACGTTATTATATATTTTATATACTTTTAAATAGGGTAAGTAATAAGGATATATAATATAAACATAAGTTTGGTCCAAAAATGTTCTTTTTCTATTTTTCTAAATTTAAGGCCTGCATTGTGTTCTTCCAGAAAAAAAAGGGTTTTCTGAAAAAATGAATACAATCGTGAAATATTTAGTGGTTGCACAAGGCTAAATAAACATTGATTTGGTACTAAATAGTAATTTAATGGTTTATGTTAATTGTTTAGTGTTAAACATGAAATAACAACCTCAAAAAAAAAAAATAGAATGCAACAAAGCAAAGTGTTTACTATTTATGGACGTCATATTCACTGACTGCTTTTTGCTAGTCCAGTAACCACTGTGGTCTTCTTTGCATCCGGATATAATCGTCGGTGTTCTTGCACCACCTGAAGTAAGAATTGCTTCTGGTCTTCTTTTCTGCATAAAACTTCATTGAAATCCTGAATCAGTTTCACTCCTCTTTATGCTGTGTCATTAACAACTTTCAAATTGTTACAACCTTTTCTGCATGTTTGTATTCATTGTTGCTGCTCCGTGTTTCAGGGGACATCTCCAGGAATGAATGTGACAAACCGAGAATGGAGAAAATGCCTTTGTATTGTTTGTAACAAAGAAGCTGATGGGCTGGTCTGCATAGAATCCATTGGAATCAAGACGCTGAGCTCAATTTGTAGATCCGGGTTTTTCTTGCATATTTTTAAGCATCTGAACCTTTTGCTTGGGATCAATATTTTTATCATAAAAAGCAAGGCCCACTGTAATTTCACTTAAATACCATAAATGTCGACTGAAAGGTTTTTTGGCTGCTTTTCCAATAACTGAATTAACGGAATTATATTTTTCTAAATTTTCAGAAATTGTAGGTCATTTGATGGCGCCCTTGCTGGCTGTGGGGCTTGAAACCACAGTTTCATATAAGTATAAAACGGGTTTCTTTGCCCCTACCCATGGAAAAATTTTTGCCCCCCCCCCCACTGGAAGAATTCCTAGCGACGCCCATGCTTGTAGCAATAAATTATTCTTGCCATCCAATATGCTCTTTGTACAGCCCCTGGGGCATGGAAATGAATCCCACGTGGTGGTGTTCCTCCAAGAAATATGACAGTCAGTTCCGAAAATTCTCTCAAATCATCTCGTGGGTGACGAATTTGAAAATTGTCATTTGCAAACTGCAATGTGCTCTCTTTGAAAAGGTCTACTTCAGTCATCCCATCTGCAGTATCACAGGATCCCTTCTCCATAAAATGTCACTGCTCTTTAAATCTTTGAAAAGTGAAATATCAGGTCCAGATGATAGCCCACTTATCTTCAATGCGGTGAACACTTTTTCCAGAACAATTTCCATCATATGGTGGCGGCAAGCAAGATGAATAAAACTTTTTTCAAGCAGCTTTTCAATTAAAACACATGCCTCTTTGGAATCTCCAGTGTTACTTGCTGTTGTGTCAAAACGTAATGCTACTACTTTTTTACAAATTTCCCAGTCTTTCAGACATATAACTACAGCTTGAGCTTGACTGTCACCTGTCCATTAAGCCAATTTTGGTATACCTAGCAAGCACTCTATTTGCAGTCCTGTTACAATCACTGGCAATCTCTCAACATTCTCCCTGGCTGTGAGATCTGGAAGCAATTTGCCATCCCAATGTACAGTTAATGGTACTTGTGGATCAAACAATTCTTTAATTTCATGTGCTGTTTTTTTCCTAATCTCAGCTCTCACACGCTGTACAGTACTTCGACTTAATGTCATGTCACTAACATCGTGACCAAGAGAATGTGCTGTAGCAGCTAGTAAAAAGACTGCTGTACGATCACTAACTTGTGATCTATCTAATGTTGCAGCAACTTGTTTGGACAGAACAGACTTTGTAGGAGCAGTGTCTGCACATTTTCTTCGTTTCTGAGATGCACTAATCAAAAATTCTTCATCGTTTTCATTTTCTTCAGTGACCCTTTCATCTGAACTGCTGTCAGAAGAAAATTGCAATAACGTGCTAGACATTTGAGAACTTTTAGAGTTTCCTGGTTATTTTTTCACTTTTTGCAATAACCTCTTTGATCTCTCTTTTCTCTGAGCTTTCCGTTCATAAATAATATTAATGTCAATAAATGCAAATAGACATTGAGTGCAATAAGGGCAGCATTTGCAACCAACATAAATATTAAACAGTTACACATTATAAACATCAAAGAAAAAAAACAGACTTTATTCAGGTTCATCAAAATTCGGGATAAAATGTGGTAAATGGAGAACATACCCAAATTTTCAGAGAGCTTGTGCAACCTCTAAATTTTATCTGAAAATTATGAAATTTTATATTTCTGAGTACTTGTTTGTGGTAATCAAATGTGGGGTTTAAATCAAAGAAAATAAAAAAAAATGTCCTCTTTATTATGGGCCACCCTAATATATATATATATATATATATATATATATATATATATATATATATATATATATATAATTATTATTATTATTCATTCTTTTACCTTCCTTAAACTGTACAAATCACTTGGTACGCGAATACAGGGAATGCCCTGTGCATTGATACATATTGAATACAATAACATTTGAAATACATAGCAACGCAGTGGCTACGGTTCTAGCTTATTATTTTTTTCCGGGGTCCAGCTATAGATTACCAAAATAATTAATTACAATTAATATACCCATTGAGATGGAACGAAACCTGTTTAAGAACCTTTCCCATGTAATTTTGTGTACGTGTACCAAATTTCAAGGTTATTTGGTAGTTTGGATTTTGAGTTTACTTACCGCTTTTGTTAAGTACAGTTTTCTCTAAAATGTTGTGTTGAGTTGGGTAGTACATGGAGGGAGGTCGGTGGCTGTAAGCCATTTTGCAGCACAAAGGCACGATACAGCACCCGCGCGCAAGTTCTATTCGGCTTAATTAATAGGAAAAATGTATCATCGGGAAATGACGCCAAAGAGGATTTTTATTTATAGCGATGGCGTTCCCATACCGTTGTCGTGTATTAGTTTATGAGAGCTGTCTTAAGTCATTTGACTAGGGAGCGACCGTTAATCGGATCGGTATCGGTATCGGACCGATATTGGCACTATTGGTTAATATCGGATCGACCGATTTTTGTAGGGAGCGACCGATAGTCGAACCGATATTAGCACTATGGGTTAACTATCGGACCGGCCGTTTTTTGGCTGCCGATACATTTTTTTTTCACAACAGAGTTGCAGACCTTGAAACAATAGGATTGGCATTTTTTAATTCTAATGTATGACCTTGAATGATACAATTAGTGAACATCTGTGTGTATTTTTTTTAGGATGGGAAGTTGAGGGGGGGGGGGGAGAAACAAGACTTTCGTGTGTGCGAAGTGTTACGAAATAAGACAGGGAAGGAGTGAGCATGGGTTGACATACGTCATTAGCTGTAGCACGAGAAAAACACGTGTTTGGCATTGTTGTTGATTTTAAAAAATCGGTATCGGTATCGGTAAAAATGCTGGGGGGAAAATATCGGTATTGGACTCTCGGTAAAAAGGGATATCGGTCGCTCCCTACATTTGACGTGTTAAATGGCATGGTGTGTTTTGGTCATAAAAAGAGTTCATATGTGGACCGGGACTAGTTGACATGTGCAACGGTCAGTAGTTTTATGGTGGGGGACCGGGGCGGTAGTTGATGTGTAACAGCCAGTAATCGGTGGTAGAAGTTGGGCTGTTGATGACGACACTATGTATCTGGGCCTATTGTTATTTCTGTGATCATTCTGTGACATATATATATTAAGGATTAAACTATATTATTTGTTCTTGTGAATACTGATTGGATAGTTGAAGTGTTCCATGTGGAGTATTAACGGGGTTGGTTTTTCTAAGTGGCTGAATGTTAACATATCTGAAGTAGTGACGAAGGAGTGAAGATTAAGGGTCCCGACAAGATCCTGTACACAACACCGTAGTTGCTTTAATATACTAAAATAATTAATTACAATTAAACTACCCATTGAGATGGAACGAAACCTGTTTAAGAGCCTTCCCCGTGCAATAATGTGTACGTGTACTAAATTTCACGTTATTTGGTTGTCTGGATCTTGAGTTTTAAGGGAACAGACAGACATACAGAAAATGCGTCTTATAAGTATATAGAGATAATACCTGGTGATAAATAAACAAGCAATCTAAGCCTGTTCCATTCTGGACACAGGACGTGTTAGCGCATTTTCGTATTATGTATCAGTACGTATGCTATCTTTCAGTAAATATTTGTAAATTTTGGAAATGTTTACAAATTCAATTGTGTAATGCATATATCTGAAAAAAGATATTAAAAAGACGTTTCTTTATAATTGAAAACAAAATTATTTTCTCTTAAATCTAACTACAAGTGGTTTGTGGTCACTGAAATAGGACTCATAATTGAAACATTCTAAATTGTAGTCATTTAATCGTCCGAAAACTCCGTCAATTGTTGTTTGATAAATTGTTGTTGCCAATCTTGGTGAAAGTAGTTCAATGTTGAAGTTTGTTTCGAAGAAGTTTTCAATTTCTGCCCCGGGTTCTTTGAAATCTTGATTGAAGTCCCCACAAATGATGACGTTTGGTTGATTGAGTTGTTCTAAATTGTAGTCATTTAATCGTCCGAAAACTCCGTCAATTGTTATTTTATATAAAGTACGGGAAGTAAGTCATGTTGAATAACTGTTACAAAAATAAATAATGATTACGCCCCTTTGATTAGCTTTTATTATTTATATTTAAAATATAAGCAAAACGGTACATAAAAAACTCTTATATTTTGGCCCTGAGAGGTCAAATCGCAAAATGGACTTTTGATGTACACTTGGCAGGCCATGACCTACAAAATGAAATATACATCATGGGTCTAGGACTTATGGTTGTTGAGATCTAGGGTGATGACGGACGGACAGACAGACAGACAGACAAAACGGGGACAATAGAGCTTTTTTTTCGAAAATGCTCTAAAAATATACACACACATTCGGGCAGGGTCAGCATAATAAATTTTCGGGCGCACATCCAAAACTTATTTATCACTCACCCCATCCCATTTTTAATTGCGAGAATCTTATAATAATTTTGGTAGTTAATTCTAAGTCTATCCAACAGTGTATAATCAAATCAATTGTCAATAATCGTGCACAAATTATGGAACTTTTAAGTTTAATACAAGTTTTATATACCATTACATTTGCAGCGTTGTCCTATCTTTCCTATTCAATGTCTGGAAGTTGCTGCTTTAAAGAATAAACATACTGGCCGGCTGCCTAGGCACCCTCTACTAACATACCACTTCTATGGTACAGGTAGCTTTTATTTGCTGAAACAAAATAAAAATTGCCAATGTATCGTACTATGATGCTCTTTAAAAACAAATTTGTCAGCATTTCTTTTGCGAACCCATCATGAATATACCTAATTTTATAGATGTTTATAAAATAACGTAAATAATGTAAAATTATGTTGCTGTATGCATTGTATGTGCCTAATATGAAATGTTTTTTGTCTCATTTGTAATGTAATTACTAAATAACAAAATTAAATAAATAAAATGACCGCATTAAGTAATTAAATGTGTTTATTTTATTAATTATGCACAGGCCGCTGAGCTAGACAAATCCTCAAAATAGTTATCTTGAAAACAATGAAAACAATGTTCAGCTTCTAAACTAAACATTGGCAAAATACGACCGTTAAACGATTTGATTCGACCCGCAGTACACTCCCCTTCGTTCATTAACATTGATAACATTTACATTTATGTTAGCTCATATAAAGTATTATAAACACACCATTGATCTGCTCATAGTCCGGCCCTTCAATCAAATTTAATAACCTATTGTGGTTCTACAGTAGTTATAAATCTACATCTGTGATTTTACAGCATGTCCATTTCGATGAAAAAAAGTTATCAGTTGTACATGTAACATTGAAAGGGCACAAAAACACTAGATATAGACAGCAAGAATAGCTGCAGTGAATACATTGAGGTAACAGAAGTGTATGGTCTACTTCAAGATATGCCAACGATTGCGGGATGCTATTTTTTACACAAATCTGGAGCGGCCCATTCGTTACCTATTACTTAATTTCTCATGTATGTGTAGGATTATGCTGAAATATTGGTCAAGATTATTGTCAACGATTGACTAAGCAAGTCACTGCAATGTACGGACAAATCCAACAACACTAGAGCAATGATGCTTGGAAGTTGATAAGTGGCCATTCAGAGTATGCAGGATGCTGAATACATTCATGGCAATAGCTACAGACAAAGATAAAAGATGGACGTTCCAGATCTATTTTTAGAGAAGAGAGAAAGACGTTTGAAGACATTACATACTTAACAGTTAACAGAGAAAGGAATCGTTATTTTAAATCCAAATTAAACCTGAAATATGTAGTTAAAATGTTATATATTGTTTAAGGTTGCTCACCAAAAGAAACTCGCAAATGGCGCCTCTATATCTAGCTACGGACTGGGCTTTCATGTAGTGCCATTGTAACGAGGATTGGAAAATGTCTCAGGCTGAGAGAAATTAAGCAGTGAGGGTGTTAGTGGCGAGTTAACTTTAAATGTAAGAACATCTGAAACAGGACAGTTGTTGAGGTTCTAAAAGGTTTGTGTGTAATCCTTCTCCTACAGGGATATAAACAGAGAAATGCAAACTAAACATTTCTTAAGATGTACAATGAATGAGTAAATAACAGAGTGAACATTAGGGAGCGACCGATATGTTACCGATAGTCCGATACCGATATTTTCCCCCAGCATTTTTACCGATACCGATACCGATATTTTCTTTTTAGGGGCTGTCCATTATTTATGTCAACAAATTTTTGGCGATTTTTACCTCCCCCCTCCCCCTTGTCAACAACTTGTCAAACTTCCAGAGACCCCCCTATAAAATTACGTCAACATTTGATTACCCCCCCCCCAAAAAAGGTGGCTTCCAAAATGTTTATGTGGCAAAATTAGTAGGAATATAGTTAGTTTAATTAAAATACTGAATGTTAAGCGAGTGTGTAACACAGAACTACAAACGCTGCTTAATTTTCCTATTTATCAAGTAATTATATTAAATTTAAAAAAGTAACATTGTTGACGTCAACTTTTCTTGACCTCCCCCCCTCCCCCTTGTCAACAATTGTCAAAAATTTTCTGACCCCCCTCCCCCCTATTTTGTTGACGTAATTAATGGACAGCCCCTTACGCAACAACAATGCCAAACACTTGTTATTCTCGTGCTGTATGACGTATGTCAACCCATGTTCACATATTTTGTAACACTTCGCCCACGCGTGTCTTGTTTACCCTCCCCCCAGATACCGATATTTTTTTAAATCAACAACAATGCCAAACACGTGTTTTTCTCGTGCTACAGCTAATGACGTATGTCAACCCATGCTTACCCCTTCCTTGTCATATTTCGTGACACTTCGCCCACACGTAAGTCTTGTTCCCCCCCTCCCCAACTTCCCATCCCAACGAAAAATACACACAGATGCTCACTAATTGTATCATTCAAGGTCATACATTAGAATTAAGAAATGCCAATCCTTTGTTTCAAGGTCATATCTCTGATGTAGATGTGACAATTTCTGTGTACGGGTTTTTTTTTTCCTTTTTTTTAAATCTTGTCTGATCTGGTTATAGAATTGGGTTATTTACTGATTTTTTTTCTGCAACTCTGTTGTGAAAAAAAAACAATGTATTGACAGTCAAAAAACGGCCGGTCCGATAGTTAACCCATAGTGCCAATATCGATTCGACTATCGGACGCTCCCTACAACAATCGGCCGATCCGATATTAACCGATAGTGCCAATATCGGTCCGATACCGATACCGATCCGATTATTGGTCGCTCCCTAGTGAACATAGCCAGCAGCCTTCCTATCTGCTTTCAGTCACAATTCTGTTAACTTTGACAATTCGTTGTACTATAGAGAATCTCGCTTTGGAAAATAACACATTCGCCGTTAAACTGATTTACCAAATATTTATTTAAAAAGAAAAATAATAACTTGATGAACACTTTATATTAAAGATTGCCTAAGAGCTTTTTGACGCTATTCTTAATTATTATATTAAAAATTTAGTATTTTTCCCTCATTTTATTGGGGCAGGTTTTGGCGCCGACACCGACACCAGACAAAGTACAAACGCCGACACCGACACCGGGAAAAAAGCCGATACCGACACCGGTTCCCCACCCCTGGTGAGCAAGCAACCAACACTTTTACATACGCAAGCAAGGGTGTGTAAGCCTTACGGCCAACGAGAATAATTTTCTTTGGGATTAACTATAAAACATATGTACTTTATTTGATGTATTATTAAGTGTCCTTATTAGGGTGGCCCAAAAAACTCAACTTTCACCTACAGAGCAAGACACCCTCTAACTTTTTTCATTATGGCAAAACTTTAATTAGGGCAGAGTTTCAGCCTCTTGTGCCAACTGCAAGGTGATGCTCAACGACCATGGTTTTTCAAAATTTCATCGAAAATTGTCGAACTTTCATGTAATTTACATTTTGTATATTTACTTACTGTACCATGTTCTTTGTGTTATATTTTACTACTTAGTGTTGGCTGTTTAATTATTCTATGTCATAACTTCCTGTTGGTGATGACTGCATTGGCAAGCAGTGTTCTTGATGATGAAACTCAATATGAAAATGAGTACATACCGACCAAAATTAGCAAATCAGGTAAACAGCAAGACAAGATAACTCAAGTGAAGAAACCCAATTGTTCAATCCAAGTGTAGCACAAGCCTTTGACCGTAATAAAACATCTGATCATGCAGCACTATTCAACGAGTCAAGTGCTAGGTATGAAATTTCTAAAGCAATGAAAGACAATTTTGAGCCAACTTGCCCATTAGTAATCCATTGGGATGGAAAGATACTTCCAGAAATATTTGGGGAAGGCTTAGTTGACAGGCTACCAGTTTTAGTTTCAGGTGATGAGATGGACAAACTGTTAGGTATGCCAAAGGTGAGCTCTGGAACTGGTGAGAATGAAGCAAATGCTGTTCACAAATTGTTGGTGGAGTGGCAGCTGGTTGAGACGGTTCAGGCTATGTTCTTTGACATAACCTCAGTAAATACCAGCAGAATAAATGGAGTATGTGAACTTCATTAGTTATCCTATCGTCATCTTGTAATTGAGATCAACTAGTCAAAGGTTTTCACCATCTGCTGTGGACCTTCAAACTCCCCAGATATCCCGCTTTTCAAACGATTCAAAGGCTGTCATCACCAGGCCGAATATTTCAGAACTCCAGGTGACACCTGAAGCTTCCAGTTTATCACCAAAAAGCACCTAAAGGAACAAGTCAGAAAGGATTACATGGAGCTTGTTGAGTTGACTCTGATTGTTTTGTGAAATTCACCGAGAAAAATCCACTAGAGGGCTCCAGGACCAGTACATCGTGCTCACTTGATGGCAAAATTAACTTATGCCATGAAAATATATCTCTTGTACAACCAAAAAGATGTACTAAAGCTTACAAAGAAAGGAGAAGCCCAAGTTGAGCGCTTTGTTAAGTTTGGTGCACTAATTTACACCAAGCATTGGGTAACTGGTCCTTGTGCAACTGAAGCTCCATTTAGTGATTTACAGCTGTGGACTTATCTCAGCAGTTACCAGATCATCGATCCTGACATCAGTACAGATACAAGAAAGGTCCTAGAAAATCATCTCTGGTATCTTCCATTCGGGCTTGTTGTATTAGCCCTGTTCTCAGATAATGTGACAGCTGCTGCAAAGATGGGAGTTGGGCAGTGAATGACCCGTGAGGCTGGCGAACGAAAAGAGCGTGGAGATTCATCAATTCTAATGAAACCAGATGGTTATTTAGGTGACTTTGCATCTACCAGAACGGGGAGCCTTCTTTGTTGTTTTAACATTGTCAGTGTCTTTATTGATTTGCCACCACAAGAGTAGCCTGCAAGTAAATAGTATTGATATGGCCAGACACGATTCAAGTCATTACGTGTTGTGAACGACACTGCAGAGCGAGCGGTGAAGCTTTTTGAAGAATACAACACTCTGCTTACCAACGACGAAGAAGAAAAACAACTCTTATTGCAAGAAGTGGAAGCAAACCGCAATGCTATTCCAACACAAATCAACAAAAAGTCTGCTGTTTAGGCCTTTATGTCAGATTAAAAATAACATTGACTGATAATGCATGCTTTTGTGACTTGTCAATAACCATATGTTTAAGCATAGTGGTTAATTTGCAGAAGAGTGTTGAACTGCTGATATTAAAAAGCGTTTGCTGGTTGTAATTTTTAAAACATTCAACATATGCGTATTGCTTTATTTTGCACGAATTTCGTAAAGTTTGGATATTATATTGCTCTTGAGCACCGTCTTGTAATTAGAATTTAAAGCTAAAAATTTACCAAAACATTACTATTAGCAGATGTAAAAACTTGGGAGGGTGTCTTGCTCTATAGCACACATTTCATTTTTAGAGCATTTTCGAAAAAAAAATGCTCTATTGTCCCCGTTTTGTCTGTCTGTCTATCATCACCCTATATCTCAGCAACCCTAAAGCCTAGATCCATGATGATATATCATTTTGTAGGTCTTGGCCTGCCATGTGTGCATCAAAAGTCCATTTCGCGATCTGACCTCTGAGGGCCAAATAAAAGGGCTTATTAGGTAACGTTTTGTACTATATAAGCTATATTAACAAAGGAGTGCTCTAGATCTCAGCAACCATAAGTTCTAGACCCATGTTGTATATATCATTTTGTAGGTCAAAAGTCCATTTCGCCGAATACCAGGGCTTCTTAAGGTACCATTTTTTTTACTATATAAGCTATATTAACAAAGGGGCGTTCTAAGGGACGTAAGTCATTATTTATTTCTGTAACAGTTATTCAACATGACTTACGTCCCTTACTTTTTATAAAACCCATAATACATAACACGCGCACCAAATACGATTTCATCAATGGCAACTTTGCAGCACAGCTCAATCAACCAAACGTCATCATTTGTGGGGACTTCAATCAAGATTTCAAAGAGCCCGGGGCAGAAATTGATAACTTCTTCGAAACAAACTTCATCATTCAACTACTTTCACCAAGATTGCAACAACAATTTATCAAACAATAATTGACGGAGTTTTCGGACGATTAAATAACTACTTTTTAGAATGTTTCAATTATGAATCCTATTTCAGTGACCACAAACCACTTGTAGTTAGATTTAAGAGAAAATATTTTTTTTAAATATAAAGAAACGTCTTTTTAATATCTTTTTTCAGATATATGCATTATACAATGAATGTATAAACATTTCCAAAATTTACAAATATTTACTGAAAGATAGCATACGTACTGATACATAACACGCTAACACGTCCTATGTCCAGAATGGAACAGGCTTAGATTGCTTGTTTGCCATGTCTCAATTAACCACCATAGTCCCTATACTTAAATGTGTTTTGGCTTTGGGGCCACTTCGAGTACATATATATGCTATTTTAGTAAATATACTGATTGTCAACTCTAACTGGTCCGGGAAACGGACTTTGTTTACTAGTCTATAATACAAAAAATCCTTTCCTGCTAAATCTGCATTTCTTTGTCTGTCAGCATTCCTGTGTCAGTCACACAAGATAGTGCAACATTTACTGTATATTGTATGTGTTATGTACTGAATGAGTTTAATTTAAATGTCATGCAAACATTTCTTTAATTTCTTACTAATAATACTTTAGTGCATGTAGACGAGGGGGACTTTCACAAGACCCGAGAGGCTCCCGAAGTTTTTATCAAATAGAACCCGGGACTTTCGGTTAATATCTGAGCGCTGCTACCATACAGGCAAGATATTATTGATGTAAAAGACAAACATACATTTCTGAATGTATTAACAACATAGTCATTAAAAAGTAGAGCTGCTGTTCGATTAAATAAATTGCTCAAAATGACGCATGATTAAAAATTTATCGCAAATTAACGCACATTTAAATCGACACAATATAATACATTTGTTTGTATTCAATCTATTATGTCATAATATCATACCATAACATTGGCATAATAAACAAGTCAGTTTAATTTACGAAAGAGGCATAGATAATTGTAACATATTTATTAAGCATTAGCATATATGTCTATTAAATTAGTTATTAAGACCAGTTTATAGACAAGTATCAATCACGTCAAGTGATGCGAATTGTTTTCTTTTTATTCAACAACAATGCCAAACATGTGTTTTTCTCGTACCGTAGTTTCCGAACTAATGACGTATGTCAACCCCTCTTCCCTCCTTCCCTGTCATATTTAGCTTCACTACGCTCACACGTATGTCTTGTTTATAATAGCCTCCTTCTTAATTTTTCCTCTTTTCCCAACCCAGTCACATTTTTGATACACTCTCTTTCCACACAAATATAACATTACATATGGCTTACCCAACCACCGCACCCCCTGTCCCAAAACATATTGACACTAGTTCCACTGTTTTAAACTAGGAGCACGCGTCTGCAGATGTTCACTAAATTGTATTCAGGGTCATAAATTAAAATTAAGAAATGACAATCCTATTGTTTCAAGATCATATAGCTGCTATGATTTTATGTAAACGTGACAGTTTCTGTGTTATGGTATTTTTTCTTGCTTTTTTATCTAGTTTGATCTATTTCTGTTTATAGAATTGGCTTATTTACTGATTTTCGTATTTTTTCCGCAACTCTGAAATAATAGAATGTGGGTAAAATTTAACGCATGTAATCGCATAATGTTTTTATGCTTTAAATACGCGTTAATTGCACTCAATCATCAGCCCTATATCAGCCGAGTCTAGACCTTGATTGAAAGGTGTCATGTAAATGAAACTGTTAGTGCAGCTTTTGCAGACGTGACCAGCAAGACGCTGTATTTTCAAAGGCGATAAAAAAATTAGGCGCAAAAAATGATGATACAAAATTTCTAGCAACTCGCTATTTTGATCTAATTATAACCGAGTTCACCAAACACTTGTCGTTCTTTAAGGTAATCCATACACCGATGCAAAGTTCCAGCTACAGCTAATTGCTATTTTTTTTATTTTTTAAGCTACAGTAGCCATTTTCGGCACATGCATTCAACAGACCAATGAATAAACAAAGAAATTTAAAAAAAATATTAAAAAATTTATAAAAAATGTTTTATGTGATTTTTTGGGGTGAAAAATTGTAATTTTAAGATATATTTTCAAAGAACCAATTATTAAAATCTATTGTAGATATCATAAAATAACTTAACACAAATGTTAATGAATGTGTTTCAAACAAACGTCCAAATTTATTTTTAGAAAAAATGGAAAACAAAAAAAAACTGTGAATTTTTTATTTCGGTACACTCAAAAAAGTCACATTTTTTAGGGGGTTAGGTAAGAAAAAAATTATTAAAAAAATTCTATTAATTATTTCCAAAAAAATATTGGAGAACTGTCAACAATAGATGTAAGAATAAGCATGCAAAATTATAAGCTTATATCTTCAGTAGTTTTTGTGAAAGTGTTGAAAAGGTACAATATTTTTAAAAAAGCGATTTTGAGAAAACCGCAAAAAAACTAAAAAAAACAAAATACATGGCCTAAAAAAGATAGTTAATGATTGGACCATGATAATAAGCCATATTTTAATATGAAAAAACAATTTCAACACTATAAAAATCAGCAGAAAAAAATCATCTTTTTTATATCGTGAATTCCCTGTTCTATTTTTAGACGCCTGGGTTACCTTAAGCTCCACCTGTACACTACAGAATTTAATTTATTTCGGTAGCCAATGACGACTGAGGGTTAGTATATAACGAGTTTATTAAAATCATGTGTTTCTGAATAAAAAGACAAATACACACATGCTTTTATTAATGTAAAGGCAGCACGCCGAGGGGGAGGCAGGGAGGTCATTGGGGGCCCGCATCTGTAAGGGGCACGGCCGCCCCGATCATGTCAATTTTATGACTCATTGTTTATTAAAGGGTCCTGATGCCCCACCCTGGGGCCTTGTTGTCTCGGCGCCCCTGTGTATAGGTACATACATGCTTCGATTAATGTAAAGATAAATACATGCTTCTGTAAATGTAGAGATAACGTTTTTGTTCACATAAAATGAAAAAAAAAATATTATTATAGGTCTGGGTTCTGCGAAAGCGTTAATAAAATTCAAAATGGCGTCTTCACCGTGTCTCGATTCGATACGTTTTTTTTTTAAAATCCAGAGGCATACCTAGGATGGGGGTAGGGGTCAAATTCAACAGAACTTTTGGGCCCCAGCGAGGGCCCCAAAACATTTTCTACATAAATATTAAGTACATTATCTCATGTCATTTTGTCGAATGTCAAAATGCGGGCCCAAAGAAGGACAACCTGGGCCCCCAAATCCTAGGTTCGGCACTGTTAAAATCTACAGTTTTGAATAGTTTTTGCGGTTTTTAAACATGAAACATGTAAAATAATTCCATTTAAATATTTTTTTTTTTATTTCTGCAACACATTGAATCTTTAAATTGTAATAAATAAAATCACGAAAAAATCGGAAATGTCCAAAACCAAAATAACATTGTCCACTGATAAAATCAAAGGGAATATAACTCTATGAAAAGGTTTTGCAGGGTAAAGCTAGTAACACATATTTAGTTATACATACATTTTTGTTGTTGAAATTTTGTTTGTTTTACAGTATGTCATTTTATGTAAATACAGATTCTTAATAGTAATGTTCCAGATTGCTGTACATTCAATTGAAATGTGTATACATTTATAAAGCAAAAAAAAATTTTAATCTTCTCAAAAAATATGTTAAGACAAAAAGTATTGTCAGAAATCTATTTACTAAAAGATAAAGAGTCTCGCCTTGTTTACATTTGTTGCAAATATTTTGAGTTTAGGTTCGAGACACAGCAGAAAACAAAATGAATCTTTGTGTTTGGATATTTTTAATATGCATTCATTTGATATCCTGTAAGTCTTAAAATAACATATTGATAACACATTTTGAATGTAATATATCTTATCGATTATAATTTTTTTTAACTAATGTTATTATTTGTATAGATGATTAAACATAATTAAATAAGTAACAAACTAAGCCGCGTAGATTTTTAGTTTTAATCTATCTATCTATCTATCTATCTATCTATCTATCTATCTATCTATCTATCTATCTATCTATCTATCTATCTATCTATCTATCTATCTATCTATCTATCTATCTATCTATCTATCTATCTATCTATCTATCTATCTATCTATCTATCTATCTATCTATCTATCTATCTATCTATCTATCTATCTATCTATCTATCTATCTAATCTATCTATCTATCTATCTATCTATCTATCTATCTATCTATCTATCTATCTATCTATCTATCTATCTATCTGTCTGTCTATCTATCTATCTATCTATCTACTGTATTTCTGTCTGTCCGTCCGTCCATCTGTATGTATTTGTTGTATGTATGTATTTGTTGTATGTATGTATTTGTTGTATGTATGTATTGTTGTATGTATACAATACTTTCACAGATGTCGTAGGACGTGAACACAACATCAACATCAATGAGGATGTAAACATCTCAGTACTATCAGGTCGCACTTATAATCTAGTATTAAATCCCATGTCTGAGAAACAAAGGCATAGAGTCTGTTACGTCACTGGTGACCGTAAAGATGACATGACGTTAACCATGCAAGGTCTTCCGATGTCGAACTGTGACGTCGAAACCGACCACATAATCATCGAACGCACAAAGTTTCAGTGTGATATGTAAATATGCGAAGCTTTTCACGCAGTTGAACTAAGATATTAAACAATATATGAAATTGTACACACATTGGAATGCATCCCTCTTCTTTGTCTTTCTTTTTGTATATATATATATATATATATATATATATATATATATATATATATATATCAACGGGCCAGCCGCAGCACTCTGTAAGTACGTCAAACTCTTATTCCACCAAAGGTCAGCATAGGTTTAATTAGACCTGTCATAAAAGGTAAGCACAAGGTAAAATTAAAGTCCTTCCATTAAAAAGTATTGTAGAATAGATCATCAACTCAATAAAGTTTCGGTTGCCAGTTGTATTCACGAGTAATACAACAGTAATCAACAGTAAAGTCGTACAATACTTTTTTTTATTCCATATTTTATGTATGAGTTGTGTCAACATTTCCCTTGTTGTTACTAAGTCTGTTTTTAGAACTAATGGTGGGAAAGCGGCTGCCTTTCTATCTTTTAGTAGATTTAGTGCTTTGAAAATTTCTTGTTTGTTCAGTGGGTTTGTGTTAACATTAATTTCACTTACGGCTGCTGGTATATCTGCTTTTAATATTTGTAAAGATCTGTCAAGGAGGTCCTTAAATTATCTTTTTCTTTAGTAACATTTTAGTGTGTGAGAGAACCTTTTGTTGTCTTTAATTTGTTTGTCTTGGTTGAAATATTTTCTGGACGTGGTACAGGTATTGACCAGTGTTCAGATTGAATTTTTTTTCGCTGTGGTCTTGACTGTAAGCAAATTTCGGCAAGCTAGAATGGGAACTAGCCGGGGTGTCAGAATATGGGAACTACACCTTTGATAGACCTAATAGGAATGTTGTATGTCATAATGTATAACTACACCTTTGATAGAACTAGTAAACATCTGCTCAGAATGAAGATGGTTCCGAAAGTGTGTTCTTCAAAAAAAAAAACAATAAAAACAAAAGTTAATTTTTGTTTGGTTAGGAAAAGTAAAGGTCCAAATGGGATTAGGGTTTTATTTTAGCAGATGCTTAGTCAGCATATTGATAATAACATATCATACAGAAAGCTTTTCACAAAATACTTTACGGTTAATGTGTCCTGGTTTGTCCACAAACACAAAGGCTTTGACATAAAACAAAAGGTTAGGTCTAGATTTCTTTCAAAGAAGAAGACACGTTCGAGTGCAAAGGACTGCATGTGGCCCGCTGACCGTAAGTTTAACATTCTTGTCCTACAGGACTTATTTTAATCTTTTTTTTTAAAGAGGGGTTGGGGGCGAAGTGGTTATAGGCCAATAGGGTTCTCATCATTTGGCGCCCCTGTCATATTCTATAAAGTGATATGAAATTGTAAGGAGTGGGGCATTTTTACCGTTTTAAAGGGATTTTAGTATAGCTGCCAAGATTTGATGACTTTCTGATGGTGGCATTACTTGCTACCTCACTAGCTAGCACGAGGGATCCGCAATGTCAAAGTAAGAATGGGTGATAGTCAATTAACTTAAACAAGGCTAAGGATGCAAGGTAAATTGAAATTGTGTATTGTTTTAAATCGTTTCAAAACATGGCATTTATTTTTATTAAACAGGTCATTTCAGTCTATACAAGCTAAGGTTACAAATTCAACAATAAAAATAAAATTTTTCATAAGGACATCCGCCATTTGAAGCTACAGTTGACATGTTAGTACTCCTCATTTTATTTTAGTGTTCATTACTGTGTGTGATTTCAGAATTACTCTGGTATTACTTAATTACTTTGTTTTATCATTTTGAGTCAAATCACATTGTATTTTAATGTCTTTAATTAAATTCCGTTTTTAGTTATATTATTGATATTTATATATCACTGCAAAGTCGTTTTTGACTTTTAGTTTCACAGCCTACATCGTTGTTTAAAATAGTGGCATAAACTTTATAATTACATGTAGTTGTAATGTAAGTTAGTGTTCATGTCTTTGATTGAATTCTGAATACAATGATATCTATCTATCTATCTATCTATCTATCTATCTATCTATCTATCTATCTATCTATCTATCTATCTATCTATCTATCTATCTATCTATCTATCTATCTATCTATCTATCTATCTATCTATCTATCTATATATATATATATATATCAATCTATCTATCTATCTATATATCTATCTATCTATCTATATATATATATCTATCTATCTATCTATTTTAATAAATACTATAGTTAGATACAAAGTTTTGTTATCTATGGGTATTTTTTTATTTTTCCATTGGCTGAATCTGTTCACTTATTTCCATTTTTAATCCAGCACAAAATACAGACAGGTACGTCCAATGCTCTTCCGGAAATACTGATAATCTTACACAAACAGGTAATATACATTCTCTGTTTGATTAAATATCAGCCTATTAATATATAAGCATCTCTTTCATGATTTTTAACATAAACTGTTAACCTATATGATTATTTTATTGATTTTTTTATCTTCTTTTCACAGACAGAAAGAATCACATCATTTACTACATAGTGATACCATCCAGTCTACTCATCATCTTTATCATATTGGTTCTCTACAGCTGCTATCGATTTCTTCGACAAAAGCAAGTCACAATAAAGATAAAAATATCAAATATTTAAAAATTATTATAATATAGTCAATTATACTGATTAATATGGTTAATAGTTTTGTGTTAGAAAAGGTGAGTGGGAACAAATGGAGGTCAGACTATAATTGATTACATTCAAGCTTTTTGATAGGGTTTAAAATGATAAATTAAAATATTAACAAAGCAAATTTTTTATATTTTTGAGACATGCACAAAGTATTAAACTGTAACTAGTAGTGACCTTTTATATGAAATATATTTTATTTTTTTAATGTTAAATTCTCTGAATTGGGTTTTTAAAAAAAAAACACGAAATTATTAGTTAATTACAAATTTTCTTTTCTTACCTTTTTCTCCACTCAAAACTTTTGTTTATTTAATTGTGAAACATTTTGTAATCGGTTTTGAGGCATTTTTAAGTGATAGCTTTTCTTGAAATATTACATACAATGCATGAGTCAATAGTTATTTTGGCAATTAATTATTTTATTTTATTTTAGTTTTAACAAATAAAGTAAAAAAAAAAATATTCTCATAATACTAATCAAGAATGTAGCCGTCTTTAACTTTGATGAATGAATACAGTAAATAGGTTACTTCTCTTGCACTGGTAATCCAACCTTGCTTCAGAATGAGATCTATGTTAGCACGTATTTAAAATTAAATTACTTTTTTTTGCAAAAAATTAAATTTATATATATACACACACACACACACATATATATATATATATATATATATATATATATATATATATATATATATATATATATTATAGAAAGTGTAGTATTTATCGTGTCTTGTTGTCCACTTTATTTCAGACCCACCACACTTCAAGTGAATCCATACAGTTATCCTGACAACAACCTCATTGACCTACATGCTTACACCAGTAAATATAGCTGGAACTTTTATGACTTTTTGTAATGTTCACTATAGGAATTTTCCTAAATCTATATACAAATATACGGCACCGCACGAGATGAAATCTCTAAAAAATAAAAGAGATTCTACGTCACACGTTCGCGGAGTAAAAAAAAACAGCGCGCGTCGACCGTCAGTATAAAAATAGTCTGGGGAATTCCAAAATTATAGAAATTGAAAGAGACGACTTACTAACTGAGATTATGTTTGGTGCGTATTTTGTTCATCAAATGACTCTTTCTTGAAAAAAAAATTAAATGCTAGGGAATTCTAAACACAACAAGGATTTCTTATTAATGATTTAAGAGTTTTAAATGATTAGGAGTAGTGTGCGCAAATTATGTAAAATGAGATTGGAAATGAAATAGAAGAACACTAAAAAAAATACATGTTCTATGAGTTTAGTTATACTAAATGCCCCTTTTGTAATTTTGTACATAGAGACCCACAGATTCGTGCATGTCTTGAGTGGAAGGGGGTTGGCGGGCGGGAAGGGGGAAGGATGGGTGTGGGGCTAAGTGAAAGAGAAATGATAAATTATAAAAAAACATAACTATTGAAAAGAGTCCTTTAAAATATTATGAATGAATTAAGATTAGTCAATGATATGGTGCCTAATAGCCGGTCCGGTGCCGACTTTGATCTTGTGTAGATATAGTCAGCTTTATTATAACAACCACCTGTTTACATAACCTTAAAAAATAATTTACAAATTAAATAATGCAGTTTTTTTTAAAAATACTAGAGAATTTTATAATAGCTTAGACTCAAGAAAGAGAATTTTTATGGCTTTACGCAATTTTTGATTCAACATTTAACTTATAGAATACTAATTTAGGTGTTTCGGGACATTGGATATCATGTTTTGAGGCCTCATATAATGTACTAGTAAAATCAGAAAATAAAAATCGCTTTTCTTGAATCTTTAGGGAAGAGTGATATATATTTTACCTTAAATTCATTTTTGATATTTGCAAGGTAAGCATTGAATAACAATCTGTGTGTTTATTTTAAATCGATGCCATTTCGTACCACACAGTAACAGTCACACACTCTGGAGATCGCGCCACGCCCCCAAGACTAGCCATATCATAAACAGTTTGAACGAATGTAAAAATATTTGAGTGCACTTGGTGTTCATGGTTTTAATTCATTCCACATCAATAGATAAAGATATTATGTATCTTGAAGGTGATGTCTTTACTGTAAAATTTCATCCGACCTTCGCACGATTTTTAACTAACTTTCATTTATAGAGTCAAATTTCCTTAGTTGTTTTGGGAATCCTAAACATACTATTTTGAAACTCATGGCCAAATGGTGTAGATGCTCAACTGTTGATCTGAAAATCCAGGTTCAATCCTCCGTGAGAACCAAAATAATTTTTCTTGGTGAGATCTGGTTAAAGTCACACACGTCCACTCAGTTTCAAACTTAAGTAGAGAAGTAAAGGCAACTACGTGATTTGCTAACTATACAATCCCCTTATTTGCCGTGGCTGTTTACCGATATGACCAGTGGTGACTATATATATATATATATATATATATATATATATATATATATATATACAGTGGATTCCACTTAATTGGGACACCGCTTAGTTGGGACAACCGCTTATTTGGGACAAATCTCAAAGAAACCAAACCAAGAAGCCAATAGTAAATGTGTATGTTTAATTGGGACAGCCGCTTAATTGGGACAAAATTCTCGGTCCCGATGTGTCCCAATTGGCGAATCGACTGTATATATATATATATATATATATATATATATATATATATATATATGTGGGACGGGTGGCCGAGTGGTGTAGATACTCGACTGTCGACCTGAGAGTCCTGGGTTCGATCCTCGGTGAGAACCATGTGTAATTTACCAGGTGAAATGTGTTTCAAAGTCGTCCCACAAGTCCACCCGAGCTTTAAATGGGTACCTGACTTTAAGTTGGGGAAGTAAAGGCGGCTGGGCGTTGTACTTTAACCACACAATCCCTTCATATGCCGAGGTTATAGAAACAGATGAATTCTACACTTCATCTGCCCCGATGGCCGTTAGGGTTAAGGGGCTTTACTTTTTTATATATATATATATATCACCTAAGATATCTATCTCTTATATGAACACTAGAACATCACAATTTCATTTTCTCTCAGGGCCAACTAAACAACTACAAACATCTAATGAATACATTGACGTCATTGACCTGGTGTCAGAGAAAAACTACAGTCTCGGCAGACGGGCTCGAAGCGATGACCCATCCAACATAATTCGGATTGAACGTCATTTAGTTTTATAAACAAACATATCAAAGCTTAACTGACTAAAAAAACTAGAACATATTAATTGTTAAATTAGAATTGTCTTTGTAATCATTTGTTTATACAACACTTGGGTGATATTTAAAGTTTTATTTAGAGTTTATATCTTGTTCACAGGAATGTTACGTATGCAGATCTAGGCTGCTAAACTGGGATGTTCTTATCTAGATATATTTTGGAGAAATACTTTCGAATAATTCATTTTGAATTATTTAGATATAAAATTACAATCTGTACGTTACATTTAGAATTTTATATATAATTTTTATTTTCTCGGTAAGTCCTCAACAATATAACTGGCAGCCCTAGTACGAAGATGGGTTTATTTTATACCCTTATCCGATATGGTCGTTTGGGGAACAAATAGACACATCACAGACATATAAAAGATGTGTTTTCATACCTCCGGACTGTGGGCTAATAGACCTGGTGCAGCTCATCTCCACTTCAAGTTAGCGAAAAATGTTTTTTGGAATGAAGCCTGTACCTTTTGCATATGAGTCGAGTTCACTTTTGACTCTGCCATCAAGCAGCCAAAACAAGTATTGACAAGACTCACAATCCAGACTATGCGATGCATGAAATTAGACCGTACCCCAGTACATATAGAATAGTTGCACGCTAGATAAACAGTACTCTACTATTGGCTGAAAAAAAAAAGTCGCCATTTTTCTAGTTATGGACTTTCTTGTATCAAAGGGACCTATCACATTAAGACAATAGTAAAAACTACATATTTTTCAAGAAAAAAAAACATGGAAAAGTCTGTTTTTTCTTTTCAATATATCTTCACACTCCCAGGTTCGTGTATGAAACAGGGCAGGATTAATATAATTAGTCTGTAGCCTGAGGCCCAGAAAAAAGGATCTCATTTTGTTAGAGTTAGAATCACGTTTTATCTGAATAACGATACACCATTTTACTAATTGTGAGTCCATACAACATCTTTTTGATGTCCGAACCAACTTTTTAATACTGTTTATAATGGAAAGAGACTTTAATATACAAACAAATAAAGAAGAACCATGTGCAAACTAAGACCTGAGGGCGAAATCCGGCCTCGGAACTGTTAATTCAGGCCCGCCACTTGTTTCAGAGCTTACCACCGGACATATATTTTTATGATTTGAAGTTGCTCTTGGACCGGCCCCTCAGGTTTGATTCTCGAACCCAATGTGACCTGCAACACTAAAGTTTGCCCACCTCTGAACATACCGTCATACATTTGTGCAACACAGTGTACTTTTTTTAGTTTCACATATTTGCACTTCAGGTTTGAAATAAATAGCAATTACTCCTTTTGTCAAAGTATTATTTTATTAAAATGAAATCAAAAGTAACACTTCAATCCAAAGATCATGCAGATACATATAGAAATTAATTATAATTAATGTAAAAATAAAAATGTGTAAGAAACAAACCCTAGATTTTAACACTGACGAGTACAGCCTCTTGACCTGGTGTTACACACCAAATGACTTTTCTGATCATTACTTAACGTTGCGGAAGCAAATACTTTAACTCAGTCTTTTGAAGTTTTAAAGTGACTGGTGCCTTCCTTTTAACTTATCGCGGTCTAATCTTCTCCCCAGTCATATTTTAGGGATAAATATTGACTCAAGAGTCATCATCATACCCTTAACCAGGTACCCGGAGTACTCTACCCTTGACAAGTGGTCGCTGGTGGAGCACCCAGGTACTCTTTTGTTATTTGATACTGCCTGCTTGTCATCTTATGTAGATTGTAACTGTTTCAAAGGTATCATATGTTGACTTATACTGTCTCAGGCATCTTATCATTTACACTACCCTATGATTTGACTGGTTTAAGTTAATGGTCATCCTTGACTAACGATTACGTGGTACTGTTGGTCATTACACTGTCACCGATATTTTATTTCAGTACTATTTATTCCCGATGATGTATGTTAAATATCCGAAATCAGTGGTTCTTTAACTTAACGTTTCCCGACCCACTATGACCGAGAGTCTCAACTGGTGATACGCGTACCCCAATGGATAAAGGAAAAGGTAAAACAGGAGCACACAGCGACACATAATTTTCGTTTAAAGCAACTCAGAGTTTAAAGAAGTTCGCCTGTTTCTTTGTGACTCATTACAAAATCAGCTGCACAAGTATCACATTAGAAAAGTAAACACATTCCAATGTAAAATAAGTACAATTCGAGACACGCATCAAAAGAAAAACTAGAAATAGAAAAAAAGCGTCATTCATTGTGTGTGTTGGATGTGGATGCAACATGTACATTTAATGTGACAAATACACTCTAATGTCTCTTCATGTGCTTTAAAGCTATTAAAGTTCCTCATGTTTATAAACAAGTGTTGGGCATCAATCAAGAAAGACTCCAGTTACTAGTATCGATTATACCTACAATAGTCGGGTTTCTATAATTTGTCCGCTACATAATAAGCGATGCTAATTTATGAGTGTAACAGTATTAGGCCCTATGTATTAAAGGGATAAAAACATCTTAGCAGATTTCCAAACATTTTGTTGTGAAATAGACTAAAAAGAATAGTAATTATTGTAATTATGCATGCCTGTGAAACAGTAATGACCCTATAAGTCTCGATACACATTTTATCAAAACACATCCAAAAATATAGAATATATTTAATACAGTATGCTGTAATCTCACCCAAGCTTTTAATTTTAGTTATTGATATTTTAGATATAAATATTTATATGATAGAATGAATAGTTTTTTTTAAAACTTTTTAGTAGCGCATTTTTATAAAGGTATTTTAAAAAAAGTTTTGTGAAACTCTATTAATTATATACTTTTTAACTTTAGACGATATAATCCTAATTTGATTAATTGCCATAGACAATATGAGAGTAAATAAAAGTTTTCCTATGTTACGCACTTATTCATTGAGGTAGTAGTTGTAATTGTAATGAAATTATAATCTCAAGGTGATTTTCTACCTATAATATATATAAAAGCGATTTCGACTCTGCGTTAAATCGAAAGTAAAGAATGAATAAAACAGTATTCTACTTTAAAATACAATCATGAAAACATCGGATCTGCCCGAAACCAAAAAATAACCTAGCCTACCGATCAAACCTAAGGGGATACAACTCTATGTAAAGGTTTTGCAGGGTTCAGCTATTTATAAATATTACTAAAAGCTATTACCACAGTAATTCTACAAGATGATACTTTATGGACTCGAATATATTACACTCGTGCGTTGTCATGTAAATCTACTCGTGTATTAAAATAAATCCTTCTTGCTTTGAATATGTCCGAAATAGAGCTACAATATTTGAGCACACAAAGGAGAAATAATTTAAAGCTTATAAAAGGAATACATTTGCAATGCCTAAGTATACTGCATTGAGGGTAGACTTTGTTGTGTGTGAATGTGTTATTTAAAAAAAATATTTATGTGCAAATATAGACAAAAAGTTATTTGCGATTTTAACATTGAAATAATTCAGAAGAAACTTTTTTTTCAATGTTTTACAATTGTGTGCCGTACAGTCCGTTAAGATAAACAAAATACATTGCAAAAGAGACACATCATTTTACAAGTTTTAGACTTCGGACTCGTAATAACACAAAGTTATGTTGAAATCTTTAATACTAGCATCAGCGTGCGGGGGGATGAGACTGTCGTTATTCCTACTGTTTTCTGTATCAAGTAAAACATATTCTTCTGTAAAGGTCATCCCATAAACATTCTGGCACCTACCACCATACCGGTAAAGATAAAAATCTGAGACACGCGGTAACGTGATATGACTCATCGGACTCCCATCTTTGCGACAACAAAATTGCAAATCATGATATGTATTGTCCCATGGTACTATCCCACTAACATTTCCCTGGAAATGAGTATCCTCCTAGTCAAGGTGAATTTTCCCACCACCAAAACCATCGGAACAGTTACCTAACTTATTAATACAATATGACCCTTTAGGCCAGTCAAGCTCTTCATTGTCCTCGTTGGACTTGGAGCAGAGTGAAAAGTCATAAAATTGTTTTTGTTTTCTGAGATTTGATGGGGTTTGACAGAAGGCTGTTTAAACTGTAAGAATCTGTGTTGATACCAGCTGAAGATTCTGTGTGGAATAATACAAACCCTTCTTGCCATAACACATTTCCAGATGACGGGCAACCACTGCTAGGTTTTAATAACGAATATGTTCCACTAGGCCACTGGTCAGCAGTTAAAATATCGGTCAGTGTTTTCTTTAGCTCGTCACTAAAATTTTTAAGCTGAGCTTGATGGTTCAAATTTTGCAAACGCAAATGAGATATTATATTTTGACATTTCTCTTATCCTCTATATCTAGTAATAAACGTTTGTTCATAGAATCATTCATGTTTTTCTTGAATCTACGAAGTCGAGATCTCATGTCTGTTAACTTGCCTGACATTTGCTCGTAGTCCTCGTCCAATGATTTCACACCAGAGATTGATTTAATAGCATTGAATGTCATTTTGCTACCATTGACATGAGTTTGAAGGTCTGTGACGTTAGATTCTCTATCCACCGACCTTTTGACAAGTCTGGTCTTTCCAAGAACAGGATGTTCATTGATTTCACTTAATACGACCTCACTGACATCTGCGTTGGCCCGAGTAGGTAAGAATTTAACAGAATCGTTGCCATGTCTATTCTTGGAACTGTACATTTTAGTACTTAGCTTGCTTGAAATGACACGAATTTCCCCCTGGTAAAAAAAGAAATAATATATATATTATATATATATATATATATATATATATATATATGCGTGTGTGTGGGGGTGTTTATTTATTTCTTGATATAATGTATGTGAATATGAAAATGTATACATCGATATATAAATATATGTACAACCAATTATTTGTAAAAAAAATTAGGCCAGTGAGCGCGGGGTGCAAAGGGTTGAAGGGGAGGATTTTCTAGTAATTATGTTAACATAATCAATAAAATTAAAACAAAAATTATGAACAAAACCAAACTTTAAATTTGAATATTTCCATTAACTTGTCAGTTTATATAGTTTTGTTTTTGACTGATTAGAGCTTTTAAACTTAGACGGGTCATTTACGCCCGGTCTGAATTTCTATGCATGTATCTAGTTCATATCATATCTATTAACTGAAATAAGCAATCAAGATGCTTAAAAAATAAAATAGATTAAATTTTCTTGAGTCAAAACAAAATAAAACTTGACAAGTTTCTCATTTCAACAATGTATACACAATACATACAAACTGGCAGCTGTTAAATATATCATCATGACTTCTATGTTTTGAATTCAACAGCCAACGTTCGTGACTTACATACCTCGTTGTTAATTTCTTTGACAATCACATCGCAACGGTATTCCACGAATCTGGGTTTCTTGGTATTATCCACCAAGAAACTGAGATATATATCATTGGATATGCTGCCTGTAGCGTTCTTTATTCCAGAGTCGGATACATACACCTGCTCTGGTTGACTATTGTACAGCTCAGCCAATCTTTTCCAGAGATTCTGTAGAAATATTTTAAAGTTAAATCTGGAAGTGTTCTATTGAATTGAGATTGTTTTTTTGCGAAATACATTTTAAATATACGAGACTTTTCTTTAATCATTAAAATTTTTGTATACAAAATATATCTCTTTCGTTTTTTTAGCTAATACATATAAATGAAGTAATATGAAATATGTAAAAGCGTACATGCTTTTAAAATTTCTTTTTACAGATCGGTCTTGTAATGGGAAAAGTTTTCAGGGTGGATGGCAAAGCGTAACAATATAACAGTTTCTTATCATACGTTTTATTTTTATAAAAACTAATAACATAACAAAGAATAATGAAATATACTATAACATGATATAATATGCTATAACATAATATAAAATAATATAACATAATATAATAGTGAATGATAATGAAATTGGCATACTACCTGGTTACGTCTTGATATGATAAGCCCAATAATATCAACATTTAAAGATTCACAGAATCAGATTGATTATCTTGAATGATACAAGACAATATAATATTATCTTCTTTCATTTCTCCATTAAACATCACATGTTCAGATGACACACTCAAATGACAGTTGCCATAGTACAAACTTTGAAAAATTAAAAGTAAAGATGTTAACGAGCCAACTATTTCCATTTTTGTCAGCTGTTAAATTTAATTTTTCGCTTAATTCAGATTTTAATTGATGTATAGATCCAAAATGTATATGCTTTAAACCGAGCGTAGCATTGTACTGTCTCTAAAGTGTCATTTAATGTTGTTTACCATATATATATATATATATATATATATATATATATATATATATATATATATATATATATTAGACACTTTTCTCTTGTATTTCTTGGAATCTAACCGGATAACCGTAACAGTAACAGACTTGTAAATCAACTAACCGGACATAATAACAAACTTAACATCAAAAGGTAATGCTCAACATTTAAACAGGAACAGATGACCTGAATTTAAAATAAGTCTTACATAACTCACATTTCTGTAGACTAATATATTTGGATTAGAGCAGTAGGGTTACGCTAGTAAAGCAGTTAGATATATGATAACTTTGGCAAGCGCGGTGTGCTAAGAGTAATCATCGTTCCGGGAAAGGGTGCTATGTTGGACCAAGAATCCACATTTTAGAAACTCTTAAGACATAAATGTCCTATTAAGGTTTCTATACGTTTTGTTGTAAGGCGTGACGCCCCTGGTAGGAGAAATAAATTGAAGGATAACCAGCGGTGAGCAGTTTTTCACTTAAGTGTGTATTTAAAAAAAAAATCTTTAACTCAGCAACTAAACGATTCAAGTGTTGTCTTGATGAGATTGTCAAGTGGACACCTTATGTAACATGACACTAACAGGATGCATACAGCGCTGCTCACAGTGGACATCTAATGCACATATTACTGTTCACAGTGGACATCATACCTCCTATTACTTTCCCACAGTGGACATCAATGCACATATTACTGCTCACAGTGGACATCTAATGCACATATTACTGCTCACAGTAGACATCTAATGCACATATTACTGTTCACAGTGGACATCTAATGCACATATGTCCTTACTGCTCACAGTGGACATCTAATGCACATATTACTTACTGCTCACAGTAAAGACATAATGACTACTATGTTGTTCACAATTGGATATATGTTTATCAAACAGATTTCATGTACAATGTTGTCTGTATGGCTATATAAGAATACAATGTTGTTTAAAAATGTACAGTTTTTGAATAGTTTCTGCGGTTTTCAAGCATAAAACCCAGAGACCAAAATCTGAAATAATTCCATTGAAATATATTTTTTATTTCTAAAACATATTGCATCTTTAAATTGTACCAATTTTGTTTTGTTTTTGATTGTAATAAATACACTATGTTTCCAAAAAAAGTAAATCTTTTTTAGTTTACTCATGTTCTTTGAATTTACCGGTACTTTGGAGTGATTTTTTAAATGCCAATATTCAGAATTGGTATATATCTTAAACTAACACATCTAACTCAGCCGTTCTTTGCGTTTTACGGGGATGCCAGGCAGAGACTTATATTTAGGGCACCAAAGCAAAGATTCTTGTTAGGCGCCCTTTAGCATCAGATTAGCCATTTTACATGAGTCGTTCTTATAGAAAAGTGACCTCCGTTCCCCACCCCCTCCCTCCTATCACCACACACAGCTTGTCCTATCAATTCTATTGTCATGCGTACATCAAGTCGATTGTCTAATTGGCCCGTCCAAAAGAAACATCTTTTTCGTATTTCCACGTCGATTGCGTTTGTACGAGACTCAAGACAAATGAAGGCGTTTACACACAAACGACCTGCAGGACTGGGTGGTCATTGTCGAGCACTTTTGTCTATGGTGGGGATGAAAGAAGGGCATTCTAAAAACCGTCCCATTAGTGGTTTATAGGATCTAAGTGATTTCATCTCATCCTTACAGGGACTTCCACACACACACACACACACACACACACGCACACACACACACACAAACACACACACACAAACGATAGATGTCGTGAAGCACACTAGGTGCCAGTACACGCTGACCTAGTGTGAGTGTCATATGCAGGGTCAAGATCTGTATTTGCCAATCAGGGGTGCCCAACATATACCGGAACATCTTCACAAATCTGTAGGGCAGGGGCTAATCGCGGCTAGGAAAATGAGGAAATATATTATAGCCGTTTATTCCCATTGGCATTTAAAGTAGTACCTTCTAAAACGGACCCATTAGATCCCGATGTAAACAATCTAATACTTACAGGTACTTAATAAATCATTCTGCTTCCCCCCCATCCCCGACTGCTCCTGCATGCGATAATGGAGCTGTTTGAAAAAGTATTCTCGTAGCAAATGCTGATTTACGATTGTAGACTTTCACTATACATGCACTTACCTGGATAAATATATAGCATAAGAGGAATTCCACAATTAAGCAAAAGATACAATAGAATAAATGTATCATCAAGCAAATGAAATCTGTAGTATTACTATTAATAGTAGGTTGACGTCACTGTAGAGATTCTTTATTTACACTGCTACCATGGCAACAAGGTAATGAAATGTTTGAGATTGTATCAAAATGTAGATTACGTACTATTAGTCGAATTGTTGATCATACTGCTTTCCGTGAGACTCAGCACAATAATTAGTGTTAATAGCAATGTTTATTTTTGTCATTATGTCCTGTACTCTAAAATTATCTGACGTAGCTCTTAGGCTTGCGTATGTTCCTAAGTTTCAGTGTGAGTGTTTATTTCATCAGCCAATAATTGATTAGAGATAATGTTTTATAAACTTGACATTTGAAGAGTACAATGTTATTAATTATTTACGATTGTCAATTATATATGTGCGATCTACAATTAGCAACATATTTTTGAAAAGAGATATCTATTAAAGTTTTCCTGGGGTCAAAGGGCAATAAAAGGGTTAAGAAACATATAATCTACTTGTAGTGAAGAAAACTATACATTCTACAATTAGCAGCATACTTTTGAAGAGATATCTATTGAAAAAAGTTTTCCTGGGGTCAAAGAGGTAGTAAAAGGGTTAACATATATACAATCTGTACTTGTAGTAAAGAAAACTATAAAGATCATTGACTTTTCTTTGTAGTTTTTAATACTTAAATAAAATAAATGGTATTTGGTAGTGTCTGTTTATTACCAATATGTCTTACTCTAACATCACCACGGCTGCTGCAGTAACACCGACTCCTCTGATTGACGATATGTTGGTCAACGCATTCCGAATCATCAATCTGATGCTGGCTGCGGTATCCATCGGAATGTTTGGGATTCTAGCCAACCTCGTGAACATAAGACTGTTCAGTAAACTAGGTTATCAGGACAGTGTGAATATAACGTTGACAGCTTTGGCCATCAGCGATATTGGGGCGCTGTTCTTTCTGCAAATCTTCATCGCCATCAACAACCCGTACATAGGTGAAGCCGATCTGTTCATGGTCAAGTCACACCTTCTCTATTTGATAGTCTACTGTCGAGAGTATTTCATCAGGGTCAGCTGCTTGATTACGTCATTCGCAGCTTTAGAAAGATGCCTGTGTGTGGTTCTACCCCTTAAAGTCAAAACGATCATCACCAGGAATGTTGTTTTGATAGTAAATATTACAATTTACCTAGTCATGATTTTATATTACGTTCCGTCCAGCTGCACCTAATACATCGACTGGACATTCATACCTGAAATCAAGAAGAAAATATTGATCTTTGTGTACAGGTCCAACAGAGACAGCGTTCTCTCCATTTCTCATTACTTCACAGACTTACTTTTACCTTACGGAACATTCGCCATTTTAATCATCTGCTCCATTATTATATATCTCAAGTTGAAATCGAATTCCAAGTGGAGGCAATCCGTGGCTACGTCTGGGAATAAGTTATCTAACCCAGCTCTCGCATAAAGAAGAAAATCTGCCTCGATGTTGCTGACAGTTTCCGTTATGTGTGTTTTGTTTGTGCTGCCACAGTCCTGTTGTTTACTGTGTTTGGGGTCGTTAGGAGCTCAAGACAAACAGCGCCTACAATAACGTCAACCGTCTGTGCTATTCATTCACCATGCTTCTTGAGACCATCAACTGCAGTATTACGTGTTTAGTATATTATAATATGAGTTCAAAGTATAGAGCTGAGTTTCACAAAGCGTTTCTCATCCAACATAAAGATGTTAATTAAAACAGTTCGAAACAATTATTTTGATGCTTAAATGGTTGATATAAAAGTAAGTCTCATCACAAATAAAGATAATCACAAATAAAGATCATCACAAATAAAGATCATCACAAATAATGATCATCACAAATAAAGATAATAATACAAAAAGTTTGAACAAAAAATTATGCTAATTCTTACTCTGGATAATATAAAGCAGACCAACGTTGGATTTCGCTATTTAAATTGTTATCTAGAGCAGAGGTTTTCAACCTTTTTTATGCTGCGGACCCCACAGACATTCTAAGTTCGGGTGGCGGACCCCCTTAGCCCAATACGTCCTGCCCTCGTATCTGGGCCAGAATATATCTTAAGTTTGCGGATGCAATCTGCTTAAATTCTGCTAAACAGTAGACCTAGTCTAAGTTACGAGCACAGCATGTAAAAGTCATTTCACATACTGAACTAGCGCTCTATCCAAAAAAAAAATGAAACAATCAACGTGCATTTATTCTACTGGTATATTCTGCTGGTTAAACAGTCTTCTGTTCAGTGGTAAGGCTGCGCCTGTTTTTCACTACAGAGCTTGTCCAAACATGGTGGTATGCGAGTCAAGTTTACGTTTTACCCAGTTTAATTCTCTCAATGTTAAAATCCAAAACGAAGCATTAAAAAAAGCTTTTATAAAAATGCACTGAAAAGTAAATACTTTTCTATGCTATTTTGCAGTACAAAGGCAATTTGGTGTGGCACAATACAACACACACGCGCAAGTTCAATTCGGCTTTATTAGTAGGAAAAAAAATTACCATCGGGAGTGTCCACATTTTTCTCCCGATTGTTTTCTTTATGCTTTGCCATTTTGTACTAAGCAAAATAATGAATTCTCGCATCTTAACAATTACACCAAGAGAAATATCCTTTTGCATCGTTCTTAAAAAGTGAGAAATGTAACAACAATTATTTATTTGTGAAAATAAAATATGAAATTCGATTAGGAAACCGATGACTAAAATAAATTGACTAAAATAGATTAACCACAAAGAGAGACGGAAGAGCCAAAAATTATAATTGAACATAGAGTAAATTTAAATTAATAAAAAAAAGTGTACCTTTGGATGCGTAAACCTCCAATCTAAAGGATTTTCGAGCTGCAAGTTTAAAAAAAAATAGGAAGTTTTCTTTTCACAAACGTAGATAGTTATTATGAAAAAAAAAAGCTTGTGCTTAAACATCGCCATTTCGTTCGTCAAATGAGCAGCTGATTTCCGTGAAATCAAGTGCAGAATTATTTTTTTTTTACCTCATAGAGGATTTTTATTTATAGCGACGGCGTTTCCATTCTGCAAAAAAAAAAAAAAAAAAAAATTGTTGCATCGGGAAACGACGTCATAGATTATTTTATAGCGACGGGGTTCCCATTTTACACTCACGCACGGACGACAAGATAGCTACTTTATTAGTAGGGAAGTATTCTAAAAATAGTATACCTTTAGACGTCCTTTATAAATAGTCAAATAAACATATGCAGCTAGTTTTCGAGATTGGAGCCAAACCTTTGATTTTTTTTATATTCTTGGCACACGGACGTAGCATATTCAGCTCTGACCTGGAACTCCATTAATTGAAGTAAAACACTATTGACAGATGTTATTAGTATGAAAATTCCTATATTAAAAATGATTTTTTATTGTCAAACTTATTGAATTTTTCAGGTTTTGACAGAGTGTCAGTTGCTAAAATGTCACCTAGCCAATCTGTCTTTCGCTAAAACATGTCGTGCTGTGATAGTGGCTGTGAAGCTCCTAAAAATGACACGTCTATTTATTATAATTTATAACATCTTTTTGGACTATTCATTCGTATCCTCCCCTCACCCCCCCCTAAATATAGCTATATATATAAGGCCACAGAGGCACCAAGGGAGATATTGTCTATATTAAGAGAACTTTCACCATGACCTGAACAATCTTATTCGTTCTCATCGGAGATCGAAACTTGGACCCTTAAGTCAACACTCAGATTATTTAAATAACTCGACTATTCGTCACTTTAAGTCACCTTAAGAACCGTCCTCCTATCTGGGACTATTTTTGTCATTAGACAGTGTCATTTTGTCAGAAGATATAAAATAATATTGTAAGGAGATATAGTGTCTTTTTGCATATAGATGCAACCCACCATAATCAGGTAATCGTGGGCATAAAAAGACATGACAATCAGGGGTGGGGTGTCGTCAAAATGTTTGCCGACACCGACACGGTGTAGGAATTCTATTAGCCGCCGACACCGACATAGAGGGGGTACGGTGGTTGGGTAAGCAATACGTAACGTCATCTTTAATAAAGGAGATACTGCTAATTGTGTCAAAAATGTAACTGGGGGAAATATATATATATAAACGCGTTAATAATAAGGGAGCGAGTACTTTCTTGCTATACTAATATTTTATGAAGAAAAAGGAACATGTAAATGACGTGTGTATTTTTTGGGGGGATGGGAATTGGAAGGGGTATTACGATAGTGGAGGGTAGAGTTACGTGGGGCGAAGTGTAGCAAGATATGACAGGGAAGGAGGAACAGGGGTTGACATACGTCATTAGTTAAAAAACTACGGTACGAGAAAAACACATGTTTGGCATTGTTGTTGAATAAAAAGAAAACAATTCGCATCACTATAACTGATTCAATACATATAGCCTATATGCTAATGCTTTATAAATCTGTTAAATTACTTATACCCCTTTCGTAAATTAATCTGACTTGTTTATCATGCCTATGGTCTTATATGATATTATGACATACTAGCTTGAAGTTTAACAAATGATCTGCTCATGGTCCGGCCATTCCATCACATTTAAGAACTTATTGTGGTTCTTCAGTAGTTATAAATCTATATCTGTGATCACAGTACAACATGTCCATTACGACGAAAAAAGTTGTACGTGTAACATTGAAAGGTCACAAAACACTAGATATAGACATCAAGAGTAGCTGCAGTGAATACATTGAAATAACAGAAGTGTATGGTCTACTTCAAGATATGCCTCAGTATGCTATTTTTTATACTAAATGAGCGGCCCATTAGCTACCTTTAATTAATTTCTCATTTATGTGTAGGCTTATGCTGAAATATTGGTCCAGATTATTGTTAACAATTACATATGTAAGTCACTGCAATGTACGGACATATCCAAAAAAAAAAAAACTGAAGCAATGATGCTTGGCAGTTTGTAAAGTGACCATTCAGATTACGCACGATTAGGGTTTATACAAAAACCGACTTTTGAAAAAACCGGTTGTCGAAGGTCAATTTCTCAAAAGACCGGCTAAAACCGGTTTTCGGTTTTACTATAAAATAAGTGAAATAACGGATATTTTAAGCATTCTAGCAATAATTATTTTCAAAGTATGTAGTATTTAATTAACGTGTATGAGGAAGAATGAAGGATAATGTAATTAAGTCAACCAATTTTTACGTAAAACAATAAATACAAGAAAACAATTATCAATATGACAGTAAAATTACTACTACTGCGTACCTATATATTCATTTAAACTGCTTTATAACTAAACAAATTTCTACCATGACCTTTCTTTCTCATGTTTCATATATATTATATTGTCAAAGACAAGTGGTTTGGTTTGTCGCACACAGACCAGTTCTGAAATCAGCCGTTGTGATGTAGACCTCAGTATAGAGCTTATTTATATATATATATATATATATATATATATATATATATATATAGTCTTTAGATATTACGGTTCTCTTTCTACTCATGGTATTCAATTTCTGCCTCCCCCCTCTCTCTCTCTCACTCATCCTCTGTATAAATTTCTGTACGACGGTCCTGCCATGCGAATGCCTTGTTTAGGTTAGACGGGTTGGCAAGTCAACACTAAATTCATGAGCTAAAAAAACATCGGTTGTTTTGTGGAATTAGTTAACGACTTTAATTTAGCCCTCTTTCCAGGTCGAGGAAACGGATGCAATAAATCTCTCTATGTGTTTATAAGGCCCCCTCCACCTCCATCCAATCCTCAAGTTACCCCTGAACCACTTGGGCACGTCTTCTCTTTTGTATCGCTCAAAATTTAATTTCTATCAATGTCAATGTACACAGGTCGGACTGAGGAAGGAGTTCATTGGAAAGTCACAGTTTCCCAGATTTCTCTGTAATATCGTGGAATGTATCAACATTTTTTGCTATTTTGTTAAGTTCTAAGCTAAAACCGGCTTTTAAAGCCAAAAAAAAAAAAAACCGGTTGTCGAATGCTTCGACTTTCGTCAAAAAACCGGTTTTTCGCCGCCGGTTTTTAAAAACCGACAACCCCTACGCAAGATGCTCAAGGGCTACAGACAATAATAAAATATGGATGCACCAGAGCTATTTTTAGAGATAAGAGAAAGACGTATAAAAGACAGTACATACTTAACTGTTAATAAAGGAAGGAATCGTTATTTTACACCTGAATTAAGCCTGAAATATGTAGCTAAAAATGTTTTAATATTGTTAAAGGTTGCACACTTTTCAGAACGTCGGAAGGGGGCGCCACGAAACTCGCACATGGCGCCTGAATAGCTAGCTACGGAGTGGACATTAATGTAGTGCCATTGTAACGTAGATTGGGAAATGTTTCATTCATATTTAGAGAAATTAAGCTGTTGTGGGGGGGGGGGGAGGTGAGTGGCGAGTTAACGTTTCTTGTAGGAACATTTGAAACAGGTCAGTTGTTGAGGTTCTAAAAGACTGGATAAGTTTGTTATATATATATATATATATATCCAACATGGATATATATATATATATATATATATATATATATATATATATATAGACAGAAATGCAAACTAAACATTTCTAATGTTATACAATGAATGAATGAATAGCAGAGTGAGTCATAGCTAGGAGCCTTCCTACCTGCTTTCAGTCACAATTCTGTTCATTTTGACAAGTCACTGTACTGTAGAGAATCTCGCTTGGGAAAATAATACATTTGCCGATAAACAGATTTATCAAGTATTTATTTAAAAGGAAAAAAATATCTTGATGAACACTTCATATAAAAATTGCCTGAGAACTGTCTGGCGTTGCTCTGAATTATTAAATAAAAGTTGGAGTATTTTCCCACTCATTGTTTTGCGCCGACATCGGCTCCGCACAAAGTACAAATGCCGACACCAACAAGGGACAAAGTACTGATGCCGACACCGACATTGGGCTAAAACTGCTGACACCGACAACGGCACCCCACCCCTGATGACAATTAATTATGTAGCAGAAACGAAGTATTTGGAATTTGATTACTTTCTCTATGAAACTTCTTTTCATTACCTAAAAAGATTTGTCTGGTTCTGTACCAAGTCGAAGCAGTGGGAAGACAACAACAAAGAATGGACCGGCCTGTCGTTCGTCGACTCCTAGCACAGGTCCGGATAAAATGGCGGGAACTAGTTTTCTGTGAACAACGGTGACCCAACGACCCATCCATGGGATAAGGGATAGTCAAGTCAAGAACCAAGTCGCTTTTCCCCTTATACAGCATATCATCTAGGCAAAACCCATGAAGTAGCAGTAAAGCAATGTTTTGAGTTTGACAGATTAGTGTGTTAGTGACGGCATATAAGATATGTAGTGAAACAGGCACTTCTGGGAGTATTCCCTTGTGTTGTATGACCAACCTGAGACCCCGAGATTTCTATACCTAAGTTTGGTACTGGAGTGCAGACAGAAGTTGGAGACCTGGTTTAATTGAAGCTGTGGGAATACCTCTGAGCTCTAGTCAGCGGCTGAAATAGAGAACGATGTACTTGGATGATTTCCGGAGGGGAAGTTTGCTGAGGAATGTGCTGGTAGTAGACACTGGTGGTTGACACTTGTATTGAACAAAGAGTGTATTTTTGTGTACTATTAATAAGGATCTTATGTGACAGTAAATCTGTTTAATAATATTTAGGACCTTTATTCTTTATAGGTTTTTTTTTTTTTTTTTTTTTTTTTTTTTTTTTTTTTTTTTATTTTTTTATTTTAGGTATATATATATATATATATATATATATATATATATATATATATATATATATATGTGTGTATTGGTAATTTTTCTGCTGTATTAAACTAACATATATTTGGCCTGTGGAATCCAGTCTTATTTAGCTTCTTAATATGTCGTTACTACCAGTTTAAATAATAAAAAAAAGTAAAGTTCCCTTAGCTCTAACGGGCCATCGGGGCAGATGAAGTGTAGAATACTTCTGTTTCTATAACCTCGGCATATGTAGGGATTGTGTGGTTAGCACAACGCCCAGCCGCCTTTACTTCCCCAACTAAAGTCAGGTACCCATTTAAAGCTGGGTGGACTTGTGGGACGACTTTGAAACACATTTCACCTATGGTCCTCACCGAGGATCGAACCCAGGACTCTCAGTCGACAGTCGAGTATCTACACCACTCGGCCATCCGTCCCACTTTCAAATAATAATTTGTGTACAATTTACCAGGGACATTTACGATCATACCATGGACCACAGACTGTAGTCATAGGGGCAGCAACTTTAAGTTGAGACAATCAGTAAGTAACTAATTAATATGTTTAATATTTTTTGTTAAATTCCGTCTAATCGTCTAAATATATAAATCCACTTGTTATGATCTAGTTATCATTTTGTGATGGTGCCACAGTGAGCTCTGATTCTATTAGTTATGCATCTAAAAAAAATCTATAAACTGTTATTTATTATTCGTATTCAAAATTTATTTCTTGAATATTGTTTTTAAACAATAGTAGTATAGTAAGATTTAAATAATCTTATTATTTTTCCTTTGTCTTATCTCCTCGGTTTAAAAAGGTGAAAATCATTCTGTGAAGTAAATGAATGAAACATAAATTAGATAAAAGTCAGAAAGGTAATTACACACACACATATATATATATATTATACACCCAATTATGTTTAAGCCCTGTTAGAAAATTCACTATACATTCTAAAAAAATAGATGTTAAATTTTATTCCAAAAATCTCAAGTTATTCTGAACAATGTGCCCGATCATTAACATATTTTTTTGAAAATTAAAATGTTCTCATTTTCAGCTCCTTTGGAAGACTTCGACGAGTTGATTCAATTTCTAGCCATAAGGAGATTGACAGCATTAATCGAAATCTGCACGACTTTATTTATAAAAATCTCTTGGTTAGATTTGTATTAAAATAACACAAAGTTAAAAATTCCTTTTAGTTTGAAAACCTTTCACCGGGCTTAGGAACATCGGTAAAGCGTACAATTTTTTTAATAGATTTTCTCATACTCAAAATTGTAAGACGTGTTGAGGAAATAAATAGACACTAGCAATAGTTTTGTGAGAGACAATGATTGATCCAAATAAAAGTCCTGTTTTTCAATTAGATAAAAATAATACATGAGAAATAAATTTCATATACATTGATTAATAAAATCACCATTTGCTATTAGTAATTGCGTATATCAATTTTTTTCTTTGATTTTTTTCATCTATAATCTTATATTATAACTTTAACCAGGGAAAAATATTTTTTCTTGCTGTACATAAAGTATGTCCACATAAAATGAGAATGCAGACAAAGTCATATTATGAGCCACCAGGCCAATATTCTTTTGGGCGCAGGCTGCAGTTTTAAACTCTAGGGCTTAAACTCTAACAACAAGAACTTTGACGCCCTTCCCCAACAATTTTGCACCAAACTATATAATTAATAAAATCAAAGACTGGGCTTCATGAGGCTTGAGGGCTGATAAGTGTTTGAGTTGTCATTTCCTTGTGGTGGTCCTTAATCCGTTAACAATGAAAGATAAATGTCGGCATTAGACATACTCTTTATGGTGGAGTCGTTTCTTGAAAGTGGTTAGTGGCCCACGGTAAAAACTTCAAAAGATATTTGGACAAAAGTACTCGTTGGGGGCCTTTTAGCTCCAAATTTTACAGACATTATTTTTAGGAATTAGAAGTTCTAAAGTAGTTCCCTAGTTTGCTGATATATAACAACGGTCCTGAACCACTCCGAGAGCAGACCTTTACATTAAGATGGCCATGAGTGCAACACAGATTGTGTGAAAATAAATTTTAGGGGAAACAAAAATATGTTGATATTGATACTACCAAACTTTTATTGCTATAACACACACAGCTGTTTAGATACAAAGATACACTCTGGATAATTATTGGTCGACTTCCCGTACTTCAAAAGAGATGTAACTATTACTAGGTTTTAGTCTCATTTAAATGATATATTATTCTTTTCCTTATATTGTGATTACATTTTCCGGGTTTTGGCGTCCTTTTAAAAATGAAATTTAGAAAAAAATTATATACTAAAACAATTTCTTTGAAATATTTGTATCACTATTTTAAGACAAATAATGATAAAGATAATAAAAATCAAAACAAATATGTAAATACATTTAAATATGATCTAATGGAATGTAAACAATTTTTCCCCATTAAGATAAAATTCTGGATAACTTTCTTTAGGTTTAATTTAACTCTAAACATCTTTTTCTTTGTCTATTTCTCGATTTCTTTTCAGAAAGAGTTGTCAGCTCTAGTGTTGTTTCGTCGACGAAAACTAAAACTAAAACCTTCGTTAACGAAAATGTTGATTTTTCGTCAACGAGAACTTAAACTAAAACTAAAATTAGCAGCAAGACTAAAACTAGACGAAAACTAAATCTGGTAGACAAAAGACTGAAAAAAAAATGAAACTAAAACTCCCCAACGAAATAAAAACTAAAATCCCCATTTATCGTTCTTTTCCTGTACTGTGGCGAACCATCTATTCTACGAAATTATTATGACCTAGGACATATCTAATTTCTTTGATGATTGCGCATGCGCATCAACTGGGCGATAATATAAGCAGGGTTGTTAGCAATACTCTAAAATTGTATCGTCAATACCGACACCAATACTTCATGAAAATGGTATCGTCAATACCAATACTAATACTCAAGTAAAAATGTATTGCCAAAATCGATACCGATACAATACCAATACTTTTGACAACAACAAAATGTTTTTATTTAAAATTTAATGAGTGCAAGTTTCTCAAGTTTTTAAAAAAATGTAAAAACAATAGAATACATTGTCAAAGCACAATTTTAATGCTAATCACTTCACCACTTGGCAGCACGTAAGAAGACCATCATTTCAAACTGATCATTGCTTAGCCTAGAACGTAATGACATAAAAACACGCCCAACCAATGAAACAAATCGCTCAACTGCAGCACTAACTGTAAGTCCAGTGTTCAGTTGCAGGTATAGTTTCTTAATGCTTGGGTAGACTGCTAATGACTGCATTTTTGATGAATTATTTTCACGATATCTGTCTACTTCAGCAGAACTGTTACTATAAAGCAATTCGTCCTGATTAAAGTTAGTAGCTATCTGGAACAAACAAAATCGCTTTGGCTGCGGCAATCGGCACGCATCTCGTTACTCCCGGTGACACTTAGTGTAATTTGTTATTGGTGTTTATAAGAATAAAACTAAAAGTAAAACTAAAATGAATAAGACGAAAACTACAACTGTGGTGTTTTAGTTTTAGTCGACGAAAACTAAAAAGAACACAAACTAAAATTGGGCCTAAAACTAAAACTTGACTAAAACTAAAATGATTACAGAAAAACGAAATAAAAACTGAAACTAAAATAGGACATGGGACTAAAACAACACTAATCAGCTCTGCACCAATATGACATTTCAGCTTTTAGCTATTTGATTAGGAATTTTGTACGATTATAAAAAAAAATGATTCTCTTTAGACTTCCTTCTTTTATTGATTTAAAACGATATATGTATATCTTTCTAGAAACTGCGTGATTATAATAAAGCTAAAGTTTTATTAATTAATGTGGTAATAATTATTAAAAAAGCTGAATATCTTTTTGCATTTATGAGTTTCCTATGTTTTTATTTGACTGCACAAAATTAGAAGAAATATTGATGGCTTTTATCGTTTATGAACAATGTTCACTCTTCACAAACTAGCTATGGAAAAAACCACGCGTTTTTACGACACAATATTTTCCATTCTAGATTTGTGTTTTAATTAGAATTTAGAAGAACAACGTCAACTTAGTTCGTGTTTGGCCAGAATACTTAAGGAACTCACGCGAATAAATACATACCTCGGGAAGTTTTCCACTGGGACCTACGCATATGTTAATATCTTTGCCATCTTCACTGGACAATAAAGAATTTTAAAAAAAATCAGTTATTTGTAGTTTTTGTAATTTGTTGAATTGAAAATAGAAAAAAATAGTAAGCAACAAATCTATCTATCTATCTATCTATCTATCTATCTATCTATCTATCTATCTATCTATCTATCTATCTATCTATCTATCTATCTATCTATCTATCTATCTATCTATCTATCTATCTATCTATCTATCTATCTATCTATCTATCTATCTATCTATCTATCTATCTATCTAATCTAATCTAATCTAATCTAATCTATCTATCTATCTATCTATCTATCTATCTATCTATCACTATATATAAATACATATATTTACACACACACACACAACACACACACACACACATATGTATATATATATATATATATATATATATATATATATATATACTAGTTGTGAATAATGCAAAAAACTTAAACACTTTTTTGTAATCTTAATATGTATTTTTAATTAAAATTACGAATAGATTTATAATGTTAAACTATGCATAAATCGCAAAAAATTTATAAATAATCGACTTGTGAGTTGAACCCCTCTAAGTACACCCATAGATTTTATAGTTTTTTACTGACGGAAAGATCACGAAAAAAAAAACATATTTCATAAGAAATTGATTCTATTCAATGTGAATTCTCAATTTTAGGGATTCAATTTATGGTATCCAAACTAAAGCCCCATGGACAAAAGCCCCAAGAACTAAAATCTTATAAACAAAAAGCTTCCGGACGAAAGTCCCTATATATAAATGTCCACACGGACAATGTAAATTATTAAATAAGGCGTAAAGGATTCTCAAAATGGCTGTACACGACGACCACCGCCCCCTTTAAGCTGCGCCAGCTAGCGCACGATTTTCTGACCTCAGTGCACAACTTTTAGCTTGGTGCACAAAACTTTTAATTGAGAGAAAACAAAATGACGTAAAATGTTGTCATAAAATTTTGCCGTGACTTGTGCTATATAAATGAACTTAACGTGAACAAACTAGCAAACAGTCTTATTTGTAATATCAACTTCCGATCATTTTCGTAATTTAAGGGTGGTGCTTAGGAACCACTAAAAATTAAAAGCTTGATTTCTTTAGGTCTCACCCCTTTAAATTGTTCCTTTGGATGTAGAAACATCTAGAAAAAAAAAATTGGTGCTGATATCTTAATATTTAGAGGTAGCTCAATGAAGCCAAAGTTTAGGTAGGCCACGTTCAACAAGTAAACAGATCACGCTTTTGGAATTTTTGGCTTTTTTTAATTTAAAGATAGTTTCTCAAACACAACATTAAACAGTAGAATGAATTATTAAACAAGCACAAACAATCCTGCTTCTACAATATTCTACCTGTAATTATAGTTCAATGTTATTAGTCCGATAAGAAGTCATTTTGACAATGTCTGTTTCTTAGTGTCTGGATAGGATTGTCGATGCTGTTGAACAGTCTGCAGCAGGAACTGAAGTTGCTCCTAATCTCTGGTGAGGCTTCCACTGTACTCTTGAATCAGTGCTACACCCCCTCTCTGCATGGTCGTTGACAACCTAAATTTGCCGAACGGTCTCCAAAGATCACTGATAATCTTCATGGTTGGTCAGCTCATCTGGGTCAGCATCCAGGAATCAGTCACAAGCTCCATCATGTCAAAGAATCTGTTAGACTTTGGCGACACGAAGTCCTCATTCCTCCTGTTGTTGAAGGATTCCAAATCAACAGAGATTAGCTTGATGTCCTCTGGCTCCTCATTACCGCTTTCATTCATGGAATTTACCATGCGTCTTTTTGTTTACGCTGACACCTGATCATCGAAGAATGCCAACCCAACCAATTCAGGGGACGGGTACCAGAGGTGCTTTGAAAACTTGTTAGATGCAGCACTGGAAACAGCTCTGTTGATTCCGGAGTATCTGAGAATTGATTGGAGCAACAGCATATCATTGTATGGAGCAGCGGGTGCCAGATTAGCCGTGAACCAGACTCTCATGTAGACACTACAATAAAGATGCACAGCTCTTGAAGACCTCTCTCTTCCTTGGTTGTCAGTGTGAATGCCCTATGAACATCCATATCTTCAGGCTGTACAGAACCTTCGACATCCAGCGACCATGGTGCATTGCTCCAGGAGCAATGAAGTGCACTCCTCTTTCAGGTACGACCCCACGAAATAGCAGAGCAAGTTCCAGGAACTCTCGATAATCATCTCTTGGCTGCTGCTCATGAATATGCTTCTGAGCAAATTCAATCAGAGAGTTGTGCACATCTTCTAGCGAAGTAGACACGTCTGAATTTGTCAGTGATGTTTCATAGTTTTCTCTGTCAATGAACTGCCAATGATCCTTGAAGCGTTTGAATAGCAGAACCTCAGGAGATGAAGTGGCACCCTAGACTCATGCCCTGGAAGACTGCACCCAGAATCAGTTCCATAATGTGATGCTTGCAAGCAAGTGATAGAAGACCTCGCTGAAGATTTTTGCTCCATTAGGATGCAGGTACCACTAATCCGACCAGTGTTGGAACTAGTAGCATCAAAACACATGCCTCTGATCTCGTTACTAACACCCCAGTCTTGCAGAGCTTGAAAGACAGCTCCGGCATGTGCAGCACCAGTTCCGGAAGGCAGTTTCGCAACAGTTAACAACTCTGATGCTCCTTTCCCAGAAACAATTACAGGAAATCTGTATATGCATTCTTTATTTGTGAGATCCGGAATCAACTTTCCATCCCAATGCACAACCATAGGATAATCAGTTTGGCACGTTGCCAATAGTTTCTAAGTGGTGTAGGTAGGCCTATACTGTGTTGCTAATAGTTTCTTTGTCTATGCCTACTAGGCCTGCTGTGTATGAAATTACCACTTCCAGGCCTATTTACATGTTTTATATGTTTAGTACAGCAGTGTAGGACAATCCACATAACTTGAAATAATATTATACAGTGTTATACACACAACAACAGTGCAGTACACTATGTATTTTTATCACGGTCCAATACTCCTAAACTTTGACGCCATTGAGCTACCAGTAAACATAAACTGAATACCTTAATATTTTATTTTAAGAGTTTCTATATATAAAAGACAGGCCCGTAGCCAGGACTATTGGATTGGGGGGGGCCGAAGACATTTTCGGGGGGGGGGGCGAAGAAATTTTTTTTTCGGGATGAGGGGGGGGGTGCCGAAGAAATGATTGGGGCGGATCTAGACAACTTTGACGGGCGGGGGGGGGAGCAAAACATTGACCCCGGGGGGGGGGGCAAAACTGTTTTCATTGTTGAAAATTGGTCTTAGAACAAGAAATATTTCGATAATTTAATGATGTATTACCTAAACTTGCGATAACGGGGAGGGGGGGGCAAAAATGGAGGCGCGAAGCGCCGAAAGCTTGCGAACGGAGAGGAGGGGTTTGGGGAGGGGATCTCAGTGAGTCCCCTCCCCAAGAAATTTTTGCAGTTTCATATCAGGAATGGTGCATTTTACTAACGATTGTTTAGCTATTAATTAGAAATATATAATTTTAATTACGTTTCAATAATGCATGGCATGTTGCAGTTTTGTTAAAAATAATTTAAATAGTAAAGAGTTTTAATGATAAAAATTTATTGAGGCTGAGCAATTTCTGATTCCTGTTATAAATATATTTACCAATAGTTCTGCTACACAATTGTTACATAATAGATACCTGATTTATATTATTATACTGTTTGTTTAACGTACAACCCGGGTAGAACGACAAAGATGCATGAATAAAGCTTAGCTATTTGTGTGATATTTCTTATAAAATATTGAAAACAAAGAACAGATCTATCAACAACAACAGTCGCAATTATTCAATTTAAAATAAAATTAATTCTGCTAAAAAGTAAATTTGCAAATTAAATGACATCACTCAGAAATCACGGAGTTTGTACTTTATTATTTTATTATACACCAGTTGCAAGTACCCGGCTTTGCCCGGGTTTAAAATGTTTTCTCCCTACCCCCTCTCTCCCTTCCTCTCTCCCTCCCTCCCTCTCTCCCCCTCTCTCCCTTTCCCTCCCTCCCTCTCCCTCCCTCTCTCCCATCTCTCTCCCATCTCCCTCTCTCCCCCTCCTTCTCTCCCACCGTCCATCCTCCCTCCCTCCTCCTTCCCTTTCTCTCCCTCCCTGCCCCCTTTTTCTCTTTATCTCTTCCTCCCATTTCTTCCATCCTCTCCCTCTCTCCTTCCCTCCCCCCCTCTCTCCATAACCCCTCTTTCCTTCCTTTCTCCCTCCCTCCCCTTTCCACCTCTCTCTCCCTCCCCCTCTCTCCCCCTTCCTCCCTCCCTCACACCCTCTCTCTCCCTCCCTGCCCCCCTCACTCTTTATCTCTCTCCCTCCCTCTCTCCCCTCTCTCCCTCCCTACCCCCTCTCTCCCTCCCTTCCTATCTCTCTCCCTCTCCCCCTGCCCCCTCTCTCTCTTTATCTCTCTCCCTCCCTCCCTCCCTCTCTCTCTCTCTCTCTCTCTCTCTCTCTCTCTATGTATATATATATATATATATATATATATATATACTTATTATTATGGCTTCACACTTCTTCTAAAAATCCTTCTTCATTCCTTTATCTTCCTCAAACTGTACTAATCAGGGAGCATGAAAAAACATCAACAATTCTTTGCATCACAAAGACACAATACAGCACCAGCGCGCAAGTTCTATTTGATCATCGGGAAATGACGTCACAGAGGAATTTTATTTATGGCGCCGTCGAGATTACTTTAATATAGTAAAATACTAAAATAAAAAAAAAATTAATTACAATTAAACTACCCATCGAGATGAAACGAAACCTGTCCTATAACCTTCCCCATGTAATTATGTGTATGTGTAACAAATTTCACATTATTTGGTTATCTGGATCTTGAGTTATAAGGGAACAGACAGACAGACAGACAGACAACAAATGCCTCTTATAAGTATAGAGATATGTATAAAAATGAAGTCAGAAGCCAATGTTATTTTATTAACTTATTTAAGCTGCTAGTTGTCCTGAGAAGATATCAATATATAAAACTATTACAAGGTTGCGAACAGGCTCATCGACAGAAATTTCGGGCACCTGGTCTGATATTAATATTTTAAAAAGTTGATTGGCCAGCTCAGTCCGGGTCCCTAAAACTCGCCGGGCCCCTGGGCATTGCCCCCCCCCACTCGTCGGCACTGGTTGCGAACTTATATTATTATACGTTTCAAATTTGCAAACTTCGTGGTTTAGCCAGCCCCGTAGCCAATGGGGGCACTGGGGGGGCCGTGCCCCTCGCTAGGTGTGGAATGCCCCCCCCCACTTAAAAAAGAAGAAAAAGAGGAAAAAATAAAGAAAAATTAAAGGTGCCCACTTGCTGGGTATTGGTGCCTCCCTGCTTACTTTGACCTGGCTACGGGCCTGAGTTTAGCAATGAATTTACCTAAAAATGCTTCAGCCTTCAGATTGTCTGTTAAATCTTTTTCAAATGCAAGCAGGAAAAGATTGCTTGGGCAACGCTTTGTAACATTGATCTGCGATATGAGGTGAGCATTCATGTGAGGTTGAGAAACTGCTCCCACACACGGCTGTTGAAGCACCAAATGCCAATGCTGCCCAAAATACTAACCGCGGGCCGCCGATAGAAATTGAACTTCAATAAGATGAACGAGCGTATAACAGCAGAGTGCAGGCCAGATAACGCAGCATGGCGGAGTGAATAGAACACGTCGAGCCGGATAGAACAACATGGCGGTCCGGATAGATTAGCATGGCTGACCGGATAGAACAGCATGGCGAGCCGGATAGAACAGCATGGCGAGCCGGATAGAACAGCACGACGAGCCGGATAGAACAGCATGTGGGTCAGTTAGAACAGCATGGCGGGCCGGATATATATGGCTGGCTGAAGGGGACAAATAGAAGAGCATGTCGAGCCGGATAGAACAGTATGACGGGCTGGATAAAACAGCATGTTTGTCAGTTAGAACATCGTGGCGTGCCGGATAGAACAGCATGGCGGGCCGGATAGAACAGTATGACGGGCCGGATAGAACAGCATGTGGGTCAGTTAGAACAGCGTGACGTGCCGGATAGAACAGCGTGGCGTGCCGGATAGAACAGCATGACGGGCCGGATAGAACAGCATGGCAGTCGGAATAGGTCTGTCAGCCATGGTAACAGATGTCTGCTCTACACCATGATACATTTTTTTAATTTAACACCACCAGAGCCGTTATTATGATAATGTTAAAACACCAAATAAAATAATGAAATAAATAACCGCCCTTCCCCCTCACTGGTCGCTGGGTCCGTCCATACAGTTGTTTTAGTTTCCTAGAGGGTTGGACTGACTACAGTGAGACGTTTTCACATTATAGGTGAAATTAGATTCATGTACCTCCTTGAACGGGTCAGGGTTCAAAGAACTGCGTGTTGAGACCCTGTAATAATAATATGGCTTACAGTCAATGAGGCGTTCAACATAATGTGTGCTGAAAAATTATGGTTTGTTTTGGGCAGTTAACTGGGTCATTGTTAACAATTCTTGAATTATGCACCGGTATTGATTTATTACTCCCCCGGTCTCCACCCCCTGCTTTTAATAAACAGTCAACTATTGATTTCATTTGTGAAATGTCATAACAATTTTTTTACCTTGGGCAATGTTATTGATTTCTTAACTTGTAGTAATTCTTATCGAACACATTGTCGTTTTATGAAATAATAATGGTGATGTTTATCTCGTGAAAATCATAAAGTTAGGTATTTAAAATTATTTACATATATATATATATATATATATATATATATATATATATATATATATATATATATATATATATAAGCGATTTGGGTTCTGCGTCAAATCGAAAGTAAAGAATTAATACAACAGTATTCCAGTTTAAAATTCAATCATGAAAAAAAAATCGATCTGCCCGAAATCAAAAATAACCTAAGCCTACCGATCAAGCCTAAGGGGATATAACTCTATGCAAAGTTTTTGAGTACAGCTAGTTATACATAATTGCGATTTACTAATAAATATTTTATTTCGTTAAATAGGTTTGTAAAAAAAGGTGTTTATCGCATGCATTGAACGTAAGTGTGTGTGTGTGAAGTTCCCGTAAGGATGAAACTAGTAAATACTAATGACACTCTTTTATGGTGTCTTTCTTTCATTCACAACATTTCCATTAGTGCAATGGCCTTGGAGGCACTTCTGGAGATTTAACGGAGATATAACCAGGGACAATCGAGCGCTTTACCGCACGACCATCCGTTCCCTTACTGGATTTCAGAAGAGCTGTCATACATATCATACATATTAGGTTTTACTCTTTAGAAAGTCGTTGTTGTAAAGGTATAATTGTTTCGTGTAAAATATAATTGTTTCGAAAACACTAGGATCACTTTTAATTTAACTAAATCCGGGTTTTTATATTTCCGGAAGTAAGAAAGAATTTGTCAGTTAGAAGATCACTCGTATAAGACAGACGTGTCGTTGTTTCTTTCTTGTAAGGATATATATTAAGTCATATTGTGAGTGATCATGAGAGTAACAGTTCACCTCCATGTTGGAGATATTGTTCTAGACAGTTTGTTGATATATTTAGTACTTGGATATAGTACAGAAACTGATTGAGTTCTTATTTGAATGTGGTGATTTATCGGATTGATTTACAATATGTACACGGAATTTATTTTATCGTCTTTATAATATTATTGTGTTGATAATAAATTTGAATCAGCAAAGAACTCTGTCTTATCAAGTTATTTTTGATGTTGTGTAATATAAAGAAAGAAGAGCCACAGCTACCATAGACACGCCTCCAGGTTACAATAATATATTGATACAGTAATACAATGACCACGATGACGCATTGAGAACTTAATACCCTGACAGTTGTAGGATGAGATGTACCTCTTATATCCTATAAATTATGTAGCAATCCCCTTTGTCTTCATAGCTATAGAAGATGGCGCAATGGCACTGCAAGCATCACGGGACACAGAGAGGAAATTTCACCATGACCTGAAAAAATCTCGTGGGTCTCATCGGGCATCGAACCCGGTACCCTAAGATCTATCGCGCACTTTACTTTGTAAGATACATATGTTTTTTTAAGCACACACAAATTGGTTTACAGTACAATAGGTAAAAACGAAAAAAGAACTTTAAACCAAATTTTGAAAATAAATATGCCATTTTTGTTGTATTTCATTTGTGTTGTTTACTTGATTAATATGCACGCTGTGACCGCAGAATGTACAACATCACACAGAATGCGCATCTCTGCTTACAAAAATCATCGTCCACTGGTTAAACAATACCGTCATAATAGCGTTCTAACAGTTTCATCTAAATTATGAAATACCATATCAGCTGTGTTTAAAAAGGGATCGATCACCAGTCATGTAAAACAATAACATGGTTATTGTCAATGAGTTATAAGAATAACAAATATGGCGGCGATAGTGAGAACCAATCACGTAAAGGATGTGCATTCTGTACAATATACATAAATAGGACACAACTTTCTTCTTCGTTTCTACGATGATCAATGATAATTGATACTTCATTAATTAAAACAAAAACAGCCTCTCGTGGACACGGAAGTGATGTCACAAGCATTCCTTACATGGATGAAGGTGACATCTTTTTTTCAATTCAGATTCCCATATTTACGTTGGATGCAAAGGTTAAATCATTGTTTTTTAATATCTTAAAAAAGAATTACAAAACTTTGATGTTAAATTTTCCAATTTATTGAAATATGGCTTTTTAACAAATATACTCTTGATTTGAAATAATCACACACATATGTCTCGCGATAAATCAGTTCAAAACAATAATCTATAATCAATTTTTTGAAAGAAACTTTGTTAAAAAGTCTATGATAAATATAACACACAAACACATATAATTTGATAATTACACACCATTGGAATAAATGAATGTCTAAAAATATCAACGGAAACTTGACCAATCATTGGGTGGCATAAAACTAATAATCATAATTATAATTACGAGTTTTAATAATTTGAATAATTAAAATTTCTTTGGGTGTAAAGTTTGTCATGTCACTTCAATTAACAAAAAATGCTGTACAGTGTATATCACAGATTTGGACATTTAAAAAACAAAAACTCATTTGAGGAAACATACGTCATCTTAATATGTGTGTCATCACATGGTGTTTATGACGTCATCAAGTTTTGCTGAAATTATTTTCCTCTCGTCATTTCCCTCTCTAGACTCAATATGGATCAATATGGACCCATCACAGGATTCATCCCAACAGCGGGGTAATAAGGTTGGTTGCCGTAGCCTGTCTGCGCCTGCTGCTGGTATAACGGCATCCCCATGGTGAACATTCTGCTGCATTTGCTGCTGCTGCTGTTGCTGCTGCTGCATTCCTCCGCTTTCGACGATGATCACGGATTCCACCTGAGGCCTCACGCCGCATTCGATGCAGCCCGCCACCTGTAGAATGATTCCGGCCACGATGACAAGGAAGAAACAATAGCTGGGCGTATAGCTCGACAGAGACCCAAGTATGTTAGTGCTCAGGACGTTCAAGTTCGTGCTCTTCACGTACAACTTCACAAGGAAGACAGCACAGCCAGCTTCAGCGAAGACACCTGATAATTAAAAAACAAATATTTTCGGCAAAAAAAATTGTGTATTGCTAATACAGCCGTTCTTACGTTTTTGAGCTTTACACCAAGGTACTTTTCGGACCCCTAGAAAAGGAATGTTTTCTGGACCCCGGAAAGGTATATTTTCGGGCTAATACATAAAAGGTATGTTTTCAGGCCCTAGATAAAGAATGATTTACAGGCCCCTAGACAAAGGTATGTTTTCAGGCCCATAGACAAAGGTATGTTTTCAGGCCCCTAGACAAAGGTATGTTTTAGTGACCCCTGAAAAAAGGTACCCAATTCACCCGCCAACTGTCAATAAGCTAGTGGTTTCTGAAAATGCTTGGATCGTGTCAATAACAAGACACTATCATTAAGAAATGCAATGTTAACTTTATACAGTATGACTCGTAGCTATCCGACATCCTTTAAATCAGGCTTGTAATTATCCGGTTGCTTTGCTGTTAATTGCAAAGCTTCCCGATTTCTACACTATTCGGTCTTGTTAAAAAAAATCGTAAATTTGAAGGGCTTGGTTTCAATAACTTGTTAGTTTTTGTTTAACAAGGGTTCTCCTTTCAGCTGGGGCTATCGCCCCCTCCTTTTTTTTGCCCACCGCTAAAGGCCTCTATTGTCAGTAGGGATGTGACGGAGCTGATGAAAATCCGCATCCGTCGGATTCGGATTTGGCAAATATAAATCCGTCGGATATGAATGTGATTCGGATTCGGTCAACACTTAGCTAAAAGGGGGTAAAATAAGTTCATGACCAAATACCCGACGTCTAATCTATGGGCAGCTGAGTAAGGGTCCAGGAGTTAAGTTTTATCTGTTTTCTTTATTTCGGGTTTTCGAAAGTCTCAAGGTTTTTTTTAATTTTAGTTACGATTTCTACGGCCGTGTTTGATCTGAAAACGGTAATTTTTCAAATTCGAATCCGATGAAATTTTTGTTTAAATCCGTCGGATTTGAATTTGCTCAAAAACGACGAAGTTCGAATGTCGTCGGATTCGAATTCGAACTTCGACACATCCCTAATTGTCAGGTAGTCTCTTGATTCCAATGGATGCCAGGCGTATATTGAGAATATTAGAGAAAAGGGAATTTCGATGTTTTGAGCGTGTTAAGCATTTTTACTATTGAATGTATAACTCTTCAACAATGTCTTAAATGGACCACGGTTTTTTAGAGATAACAAGAGAATATCTTTATATACGGTCGCCTAAATTTTAACTAAATTTTGTGCCATGAACAAAGATAGTAAAGAGAGAAACCAACGAAAGGGGAAAAAAACCAGAAGATTAACATAAATAATTCTCAAAGATAAATAGTTAAGTAATTTATGAAAGTAATCTGTTGCCATACTTGTAGACATGGGCGTATTTATGGGGGTCAAGGGGGCATTTGCCCCTCCCTACATTTTGAAAAAATGTCATATAAGAGGGGGCATTTGCTCCCCTACTTACATTTAAAAAAAATGTCATAAAGTTTTTATTTGCCTTCCCTGGAAAATTTCCCCACCTCCTGGAAAAATTCCTAGCGACGCCCATGCGCGTAGATCAACGGTTCTCAAAGGTCGAGTTTTAGATCCATCAGTGGATCGCGAGTCGATTTAAAGTTAAAAAAAAAAATTAACATTTCTTTCTTTCATCGGTATCCCCCCCCCCCATTTCTTTAAAGGTCGCGAAAAGTAAACAGATTTCTGCATGTATCTTCACGAATAATACAAGTTTGACAACTAATTGGTTTAGATAGAACCAGGGATGACAGTGCATGATGTCGATTAGAGCCATATCTCATGTTATATTTTAATCTAACGAAAGAAAAATTGATAACGAGGAGCCGAACCAAAAATAGTTTAAAAGGGTTTTACTAATGAAATTATGGGGCCAAATGAATGGCTCAGTTTTAACCCTCCAACTCATCAAAGAGTCAACCACGTGTGGCTCTAAGGGTATAAGCTTTAAGCCACCAAATGTGAAAGATGAAGAACCGAAATCGGTCAAACAAACCAAAAAAAAAAACTGACCTGCCAACTGAGATATTCCTGTTGTTATCCTCGGTATGGCCATCATTTTCTTTTAATGTGGCAGCAGCAGTCGAAGCACATCATGATGAAAGTGAGCAGGACACATATTGCAGCCAGTGCTTTACCGACGTAAACGGCAGCCCGTAGATAGCACTGGACAGCCCTAAAAAAAGATCAACACACAGATATAAAACATTATCAGCTTTATATGTCGAAAAATAACGATTACGGATGTAGAAAAAAAAAATTGGCAGACAATATATAGATTTATATTAACAGGGGAGGGGGCGTTATAAGGAGTGATAGCCGAACACATACGACGTGGCGTAATACTGAAGACTGGGATTTGAACCCACGGACTTCACACATTTGCACATGTTTATTTTTTGTTTTTTTTTTTCAAAAATACTCAAATGTGATACAATATTTGAAATATTTTTATTTTCTCAGTACACAAAAGACTGCAAAAATACAGAGCTGTCCTTATTGATTGAAAAACTAGACGATAAACAAAAGATCCCCACTGAAAATCCCCCCCCCATTTCGACCCTAATTTATATATTGCTAGGATGTTCTTACATCTAGGGGGGACAAATTTTCATTTTGGGGCCCTAAGCAATGGTTAAAAACCTGTTAATATTGTTGCTTTTAAAATCTTGGGCCTCTAAAGATCTTTAGCAAAAAAAGATCCTTCCGACTCCCGCCCCCCCCCCTGGTCAACTGTTAGATCATTTTAATCACTTTAGATTACAACAAAAATAACAGTCTCAACAGAGGTCCCCTCCATATACCAGCAGGGCTCCTAATCAGCCATCTATATTGTCTACTCAAAGCTTAGGGCCCGTTTTCTGATGCAATAATGACGTCTATAAATACCGATAGACTTGTGCGAACCCCCCCCCATTCCCGATAATTCAAAATCTTAAACTGTAACAGTAACATGTGCAAGTAAAATGTGAAAAAATATTAAAAATGGAAAAAAAATGACTGAATGATAAATATTGTACTACAAATGTTCACCTGAATTATCGCTTAATGAGTTTGAAGTACCGCTGGAGGTCAATAAGCTGTAACCATTGCTGTATATGTTCTGGTACGCATAAGGACTACTGCTAAACCTCCCTGTGAAATGATAGGTGTTTTTACCATCTGAGTACCAGCCCTCAATCAGCGTCATGATTACAATGATGATGAAGGCGGCCGTGTACATTATCAAACTGCTCAACAGTCTGGCAATGTATTTAGCCATTTTTTATTTATTTTTTTAACCTGTGAACATGTTTAAAAATTATATAAATAATAGCAATTTGGGTTCTGGCGTTAAATCAAAAGTAAAGAATTAATACAACAGTATTCCAGTTTAAAATACAATCATGAAAAAATCGGATCTGCCCGAAAACAAAATGACCTAGCCTACCGAGCAAGCCTAAGGGGATATAACTCAAAGGTTTTTGCAGGGTACAGCTAGTAATAATTATAACGCGTTAGATAAACTAATATTACAGAACTTTTGCTTTTATTGTAGGCTCTAAGCTAAGGTTTTATGAACCATTAGACAAAAATCAAAATCCTTGGAAATCTAAAACACCTAGTCAACTCGGACAGTTGAGTCTATTTTAAACACCTATGTGTCCTTCCTTATAGTAGGTCTGACTTTTTTGTCTTAAGCTCGATCATAATATTTCTTTCAAAAATTAAAAGAAAAGGTTGATGATGGTCAAGGAAAATGTATAAAATAAACACTCTCAGATATTGGATTACAACACAAAACAAATTCCTGACAGGGTGCCTGTTTAGAAGGAACGGGGTGCTAAGTAGCCTCCTAGTTTGTCTCTCATTTAGAACGGTCCTGCTAAATAATTTCACAGTTCACGAGCGTCGTGCAGGGGAATGGAAAACTCATTTTTTTTCTTTCAAAACTTTGTAAATGTGAGGTGTAACATATGTGTGGTGCAGTGTATATGTGGTGCAGAGTATGTGTGTTGCTGTGTATGTGTGGTGCAGTGTATCTGTGATACAGTGTATGTGTGGTACAGTGTATGAATGGTACCGTGTATCTGTGTTGCAATATATGTGTGGTACAGTGTATGTGTGGTGCAGTGTATGTGTGGTGCAGTGTATGTGTGGTACAGTGTATGTGTGTGCTCCCACTGAATATGTGGTGCAGTGTATGTGTGGTGCAGTGTATGTGTGGTGCAGTGTATGTGTGGTACAGTGTATGTGTGTGGTGCAGTGTATGTGTGGTGCAGTGTATGTGTGGTACAGTGTATGTGTGGTACAGTGTATGTGTGGTACAGTGTATGTGTGGTACAGTGTATGTGTGGTACAGTGTATGTGTGGTACAGTGTATGTGTGGTGCAGTGTATGTGTGGTACAGTGTATGTGTGGTACATGTATGTATATGTGTGTTACAGTGTATGTGTGGTACAGTGTATGTGTGGTGCACTGTGCATGATTGTCGACGGACGGCCTTGGGTATCAACCCCAATGTGTGCTAAAGATTCTCACTATGTTCTGGGTAAGTTTCCATGTCCTACAAGTTAAACAATTTTGTCCTACACACAGAGCCGTAGCTAACTATTCTGCCGCCCTAAGCAAGTTACATTTTTAGCTCCCCTTCTCTCAAGGTGAAAAGTGAAAAAAAAAGCACTCTTTCGGCGCCCCATCCTAGTTCGACACCCTGTAAGGCTGCACAAACCGCAGTTCCCTTCCTACGCCACCGGACCACACATTAGCTTGTTGAGTAAAGGTTCGCAGGGGCGCCCACAAAAGCAGATTTAACGTCAGGCGCCTATAATGGCCCCGAAAAAAACACAAATTTATATGAGATGTATTATCTTCTTCGTTTTAGCTCCTTTTAGGGCCCCTATATACTATATGCGCCCAGATGTCAACCGACCTTAATGATCCCACGGCCACAAATCACGTAAGATTATGTGCCCGAGGAACAGATTAGTTATATACTACTATACAACGTTCATGTTCTGTGAAAATGGAATTTTAGTCAGTATTTTTTTTAATTAGATAACTTAAAAAAAACTTTTTGTTTGTTTTACTTTACAGTAAACAATTAAGTTTGTTTTTTTATGGAGATAGAATATTTTGAACGATGCACAACTAAAAATGTTCACTGAAAATTTACTATTAAAAAATTGCCTCTTGCTATTTTTTTTTTTAATCAAACCGATTGTAAAATGTTTTACAAAAAAAAATAGCGACTTAAAAACTTAAAATATAAAGAAGTGTAAAAGTGACTAAAATTTTAGTTGTTGCTTGTCATTTAATACCGTAGCCAATACAAAATAAATATTTCCTTTAGATTTTAATCCAAAAGTGAATTGCACTTAAACTTTAAAACAAAAAAAAAAAGTTTAAAATTCTATGAATGAAATAAAAAAAGGTAACTTAAAATGTATGTCTTACGTAACACAATAACTGCAGCTATGGCACTAAAACAGAAAACCCCTTACTGATAAATGGAGAGACAATCCAACTTGTCGTATTGTTTATGGTAGCTCAGCAACGATCGGATAATATCCGCCATTTTTGGGAAGCTAATCATTATTTTTCACCTTTTTTTCTTCTCCTCCAAAGAAAATGAACAAAAACATTCAGCACTTAAAATCAAAAACTATGAAGTGGTATATAAGTTGAAATAGACATTTGATATTCAATTTCGCCTTAAATATCTGGCTATGAAATAACTAATCTAAGTATCATGTGACCACGACACTAATTTAGCCACAGCAGTGACGCATCGTGCTAATAGTTTGACGCAAGGATATCGCTTATAATAGAATAGACGTATTGCCAAGAAATTAGTCCTTACAATGGAGGACGAGTTTAGAAATGGCTCACAACTCAACGGCTCCTTCCTGTTCAGGTGATAATGATTGTCGATTGTTCCAAGCTTATGTCAGATGATTGCCGAAATGGCTGATTGTAATTTACTTCCAACATTGAAACATGAATATACTGATGTACATATTTTCTTATATCAGTCCAACAATATGGCTGCACACAGACTTTAATCGAATAATTGATTTGGTAATAAGATAGAAATATGGCGCCCCCCAGCGCTTCACCTCCACCCACTTACGATTGCAGTGACTCAACCAAATAGACATTAAAATAATTTGTCAGTATACAATGAAAAAAAAAATTTTCGATTGTACTTGAACAATGAACTGTGTCATGTTGATTTTGTTTAAATTGTTTGACTTCTGTATTGATCTTTTTACACCCCCCCCCCCACGACATACAGAGCCGTTCTTAGATAAAGGAATGAACCAGGCAGAGAGTGTCAGAGATGTTTGGAGGCCAGAGAGAATCGGAGATGTTTGGAGGACAGAGGGAAATGTCAGAGATGTTTGGAGGACAGAGGGTATAAGAGATGTTTGGAGGACAGAGGGTGTCAGAGATGTTTGGAGGACAGAGGGTGTCAGAGATGTTTGGAGGTCCAGCTAAATGTTTCTTTCAAGGCCCCTTTAGTATCAGATCTGATAAAAAAAATTTCTTGGAGAGTTCCTTTTAAGCCCAGGGAGTGGGGAGGGGGCGTCTAGACGGTCACCTACTTTTTTTAAAATTCCCTTAACCGATGTGGTCGTTGGGGGAGGGGGGAACGAATGGACACATGAACAGATGGACTTTCAAACGTCCATTCTCTGGGGTTATAGACTTTGTGGATGTAAATCGTTTATTTTATGTCAGTAATCGGATTGAAAACTTTCCCCCAAAGACCAGAATGAAAACTTCCTTACTAAATTACAGCCAAATTGTTTTGCTTGTTTAATATATGTTGAAATCATAGGCTACTGTTAGTATCTGATAGACACTGTCACAATAAACTGATGAATTATTTCCAAAATACTTAACCTATGCCTGTAATCGATTTTTACCATTTAGGAAAATACACCTGACAGCCATCTATATAATGCAACTCAAAAAAAAAAATCAGTTTTAGAAGAATAGAAAAAAAAAGTTTGTGATTCAATCGAAGATAATAATAAACCACTTGACGTCGGTGCATACGGTTATACACGGTGAACTTTGACACGACCTCACGCAACCAGAGCAGAATACCTGGAAAGCTATAATTAAATAATTCCAAGAAAAACGTATTACAAGTTTCAGCCTGTTGTCTTTCGAATTGGACTTAGAGTAAAGTTTCATTCTGATTGAGAAAATGACGTAAAGTTTCATTTTGATTGAGAAAATGACATAAACTTTCATTTTGATTGAGAAAATGACGTAAAGTTTCATTTTGATTGAGAAAATACGTTATAAAAAACCTGCTCAATTAAAAAAGCTATTTACTTGGAATAATTTCATCATTGATGTTAAGTAAATATGTACTTTTCATATTTACTGTAAGCCTATCTACCTTTTATATACATGTTTACCTATTCTATCGCTTTATCAAGTTAAAATAAGTTACTAGTTTTTACCAGCACGTTGCACTTAAGAAACAGAGAAATGTGACGCAAAAAAACTTTGGTAATGCTTAGTTCTGACACAGTAAGACGGGCTGGACTTGTTAAGATTTAAGAACTTGAACAGGCTTGTATTTTTGATTGTCTTTCTCCAAACGTTAAAAATAGCACGGTGGTTTATTAACACAGGATGTTGAGAAAACTGTGCTTAGTCTTGACGTTCTGTTTAAGTATCTTTGATGGCGCGCCGTGTTTTCTTGTTAAACTGGCTTGAGTTTAGCCCAAATTATCTCATTTACTACTATTAATTTTTGACTGATAAGTGTAATTATCATGGTATTTTTACAGTTTGTATGTTGGTAGTCGTAGATCTTTGTTTATGTTGTCTGGTCAAGATATTGACCAAATTTTTCGTCTTTTTTTAACGATAGCATATAAAAATGTTAAGTCCGGTCTAATTAAAATTCGACTGCCGCCATTACAGTGACTTTGTTGCAAGACTTTTTAGGTAGATGTACCATACAAAATGGCCCAGTTATTCCACAACAAACAAGTATTTTTTTTTATCTATAACTACAAGTTATATCCTCTTTGACTTATGGACAGTTATTCATTTAATGTTTTAATGTAAAGTATTATCCGAATCGAGCATGCACATTATGTTCAATATAATGGATTTTTTTTTCATTTAAGCTATTGTTTGCATTGCGTGAAACCTTGCAAAAAATATGCTAGGCCCTATATTTTGATGTTTTTTTGTTTTTTTTATTAAACATACTATAAATAGAAAACTATTTTACTGAAGTAAAAGTAAAACAATAATTTTTTTGCAGCATTATCAGAATTTTTATTCTATATATAATTAACAAAAATAAATTCCTTCACATCAGCATTATTAAGGACCTACAATTAAGTACGAAATTTAACATATGATAATCAATTTTCTTTTCTCTATCTTATTTTTTCATGATTGGGGTACTGGTCATAGACAAAAATCAAGGTCTTCCACTTTATCCATGTCAACTTGTGATCGTGTTCAACTTAGCCCCGTAGCGTGAAAATTCTACAGGAGGGGCCAGGCATTCTACAGCAGGGGCCAGGCAATATGCAGGGGGCCAGGTAATACATTTTACTAAGTAGAACAAATAAGCAAAGGGGCCAGACAAAACGCAGAAGGTCGGCCCCATGCCCCCCCACGCAAGCTACAGGGACTGGTTCATCTTGACCTATACATTTCGTAGGAATTCCACTGTACAGCATCAGCTTCTGATATGGCTCCGTAACTATCATTATATTTAAATAAAGATGAATTTCTTACATTTGAATTGCAAGAGATATTTCAACGCTATGCAATTAATGAAAAAAATGTTACAAAATAATAAACACACTATATTTTACAAACCATAATATTATATCATTTGAAAAATCAAAGAAAAACAATGTAGACTCATTTTTTTTTTAAGTATTTTTTTTCGCATTCTTTATTATTTTTAATTATTTTAAAAATTTTGGTCGACCAATTTAATTGTAAGTGATTATAATTACATGTTTCTATGTTTAATAGATTGGTGGAACATGGTTTGTTCATCTCTCCATCTTTGGCTAATGATTTTAACAGAAAGGACCTGTTGTATGAGACGCTGTGCCCCGATGGACAAAAAAGGATCAGCTCTTAATTTCTCAATCCCAGTCTTCACCCGCAATCATTAATTGTCTCCTTGGTAGCAGTCAGCGCAATCCGGTAATAGAATGGCTATATAATTGTGTTATTTTTTTTAATAATAATAACGCCATGATTGTTATATTGAATGACAGTATTGAAATACACGCCAAAATAAAAGTTAGTAGGTATAACAAAACGTAGTAGAAAAAAAAAACACAAAAAAACAAATTAAAATAACGTTGAAGTTAAGGTTACAAATAAGTTCACTTAATTGTAACATTTGCTGCCACTAAGGGGAAAGTACAAAGAAAAAAATTATTTAATGTTTTACATTGTATATAAAAAATATAAAAAAAAATTTAGAAAACTAAAACAATAATGGCATAAATTAAGGTAAATATAGACTCTTAAAGATTCATTGGCTTGAAAACAATGATAAAGATGTAAACTTAGGAGTGATTTTCTTTTCTGCTATGTTAATAATTTCGCTAAAAAATTAAGATAATACAATTTAAACAACGATGTGTTTGGTAAATTACAAACTTAAATTCTTAAAAGAAATATGGCCAATGAAATAAATTTTAAATAATTTTTTTAATCTGAAAAGTTTTATTAAAATTTTATTCTTTCGATTAGATTAACCGAATCTTACATTTTTTTTTCACATTTGAGTCAATATAGGCCTACATTAATATTCAAAAACCTCTGGCGCCTTCACTGTTTTCCACCTGATTAAGTTTTTTTCGTCTGCAGCAACAGCAGCAACAAAATCCGCTTATGAGTATAATCCCTGAGGACATCACAACAAAGAAAACTAAACGACGGAGAGATGTCCACAGTAGGCCCAAGTACTTTCTTAAGAATTTGATCATTGTTCAATTTGTACAGGAATACCATACATGGGACTTCTACCAGAATACCTGGTATGAAAAAAAAAAATTGTTTACATAGATTGCAATAAATTAGTTTAAAAAATAATTATTATAGTGAAATAGACGCACTGACCTCAATATAGTTTTAGTGCTCAATATTATGGTATTACCATTAATTGGATGAAGGAAAAAATGATATATAATCTGGTGACACTTTTAGAATTGCATATCAAACATTCTAAATCAACTATTTCATCTTCATGAAAATTTATCGTCGAAGAATTGACCGATTTGGCAGTGTAGAGTCTGAAGTCCCTGTAAGGATGCCATGAAATCTCTAAGGTATAGTAGATCATTTAAACCACTAATTGGACTGTTTTTAAAGTGTCCTTCTTTCAACCCCATCATAGACGATAGTGCTATGCCATTTGAGGCACCACGGGAGATATAGCACGGACTTTAACCAAGGCCAGAAAACTTCATTGGTCCCTCTCTCTCTCTCTCAGTATTCTGCGGGCTGAGATTTAGTCTCTTAGAGCCCGTGAGATCAGACCTGCTGTGTCTGTCAACATCTGGAGACTGCCATAGAGCCCAATGGCCAGCAGGCTTCCGAACTGGTCCACCCTGTGGTCCGCCAGTCCGGGACACTCGAAAAGCAAATGATCTACGGTTTCCTCCACTTCCCTGCAGTGTCTGCATTGGGTGTCGACATTGAGCCTTAACCTCCCAAAGTACGCGCCAATAGGACAGTGCCCAGTACGGAACTGGGCAATTAGCGCCTGCTCGACTCGCCTAAGCTTCCACCACGGGTCAGTTTTGGACGGCCGCTCCAGAAACTTACGGACGTTAACTCCGTTCACCCCATGGGCCCAGCTCGAGAACCACCTCGATTGTCCAAAGAGACAGATCATGGCCCGCGCTGCCTCAAATGAGCTCTTTCTTGCACTCATGGGCTGCACTTTGGGATCTGTCGACTGTTGAATTGCCTTGGCAATGCAGTCTGCCCGTTCATTTCGAAGCACGTCCACATGCCCGGGAACCCATTGAAGGGTCACATGCACATGATGTTGGGACGCAAGACCCTGTATTGCCATCAGCATGGCTTCCAGCAGAAGCGGCCATTCTCCCGTCCCTTTTACAGCTTGGAGAACAGAGAGCGCGTTAGTGAAGATGACAATGTATGTAGCAGGCAAAGTACCCTCACCAATTAGCCCTCCTATGTGGTCCACTGCCTCAGTAATGGCTGTCAACTCTGCCTCGTAAGCAAAGGCCAGCATGGTCTTTCACAAAGCCAGTTTGTGGGAGAGTGATATGGACCCCAAACGAGGAGCTTGTCCGACCTTCAATACTGGTTACAGAAGCATCAGTATAGGCCAGTATAGCGTCCCCCGGATGGTTCCAATCATCTCCATAGCCACATCATGGATGGTTCGGCGATCCTTTGCGTTCTCAGCATTGGTTTCGACCAGGGTCGTGCGTACCTCGGGCATGTAGAAAGCCTCGCCAGGAAGGACCCTAGAGACTGTCTCTAGCATTAGGCGGTCAGTTGGCAGCTTAATCTCGGAGGCAAGTCTTACTGCGTGGTGCATAAAAGACTGCATCGAGAGCCGCTTTCTTTCCACCCAGCCATCGACCAGAGGTCTCCTCCTGCCGTTTGAACCGCTCATACGCAGTTATAACGGCCTGCTCTCTACGGATACCCACAGGTGGCACATTTGCCATGATTTCCACCGCTGCTGTGGGTGCCGTACGAAAAGTGCCTGTGATCAGTCGGAGAGCCTGGTTTTGCACAACATCTAGGGCCTCTAAAAAGGACTTAGACCCATAGACTTGCACAAACTGGCTATCTGAGACCTTACTGCACACATGTACAGTGACCACAGGACATCTGCTCGAGCCCCCCAGGACGTGCTCGCTAACTTTTTGACAATAATCAGTCTATCAGAGGCGCAGCGGGCAACCTTCGAAAGATGTGTGCAGAGAGTAAGCTTTCTGTCAAGTGTAACTCCCAGGTACTTGGGCTTCGGTTCCAGAGCAAGAACCGCACCCTCTACCTCCAGTCTAAATGGTTCTTTGAGGATACTCGTGCCCATGGTAAACAGCGAGTAGACGGTCTTCGAGACGTTAATCTCTAGCCCCCACATCCTAGTATAACAGCCGACCGTAGTCAGGTCCTTCTGGAGTGCTCTCTCAAGGACTGAGGCACTCTTTCCGGTCTTCCAGATTGCTAAATCGTCGGCATATAGTAGGCTTTTACATCCCAGAAACTCAGGCAGGTCATTGATGAAAGCTAGGAACAATGTACAACTGAGGGCAGAGCCCTGTGGGAGACCCTGTTCGAGGGTCTGTTTCCTCGACACGCTGCTCCCAACATGTGTCGTTATAGTACGATTACTGAGGAAACTGCGTAACCAAATGTACATCTCAGCGGTGACACCCAACCGCTGTAGCTTCAACAATAGTCCTGGACGCCAGACTCGATCGTAAGCCTGCTTGAGATCTAAGAAAACTACCGCCGTTGACTCAGCTCTCTGAAAGCCGTCGGCTATTTCTTGGACGAGGAGCATAACCATGTCCATCGCACTCTTACCCCGCCGAAAGCCTCCTTGCTTTGGGGTAATGAGCCCTTTTTCCTCTAGGAACCACATCAACCTTCGGTTGACCATGAGTTCGGCTACTTTTCCCACACATGAAGTGAGGGAGATAGGACGGTAGCTTTCTGCTTGGTCAGTCTTTTTCCCTTTTTTAAGTACCGGCACTATGACAGCCTCCCTCCACCTCTGAAGGAGTTCTCCTGTCAACCACGTGCGATTGACAAACTGGAGAAGCTTTGCTTGTCCCGCTGCCCCGAGGTGTGTAATCATCTCATTGCTGATCTGATCACGACCTGGGGCCTTTCTCATGCGACACTTCCTGACTGCGTATGCCAATTCATTGGCAGAGAATGGGGCTCTGAACGTGTCTCGATTTTCCTAACCAAACTCAGCCTTCTCTTTGACTCGTCGGACTTTATCCAGTGCCTTGGACAGTGTACTTTTCCTACTCGACTTACTGACCTCTGCAAAGTGCTTGTTAAGCACTTCGGCCTTCTTGCTATCGCTAGCCGTCAGAACTGAGTCCATTTGCATCGGGGCGCCAGTTCTAATCGCCCCAGCCTGGCTCAAGTTTTTCAGAAGTTTCCACGTCTTTTGGCTTTCCCTTAGATCCAACTTCTCGCATGTATCAGTCCATTTCTGCCTTTTGGCCTCGGCAGACGCCCTTTTTACTTGCTCGGTTACTTTATTGTACTCAATAATAAACCTTCAGTCAAGGCTTCCCTGTGGAATCCTTGGGCTTGTTGTCTTAGAGTATAAGTCGCTGACTTATCAGAACTTGTATTTGTATTTTTCTTCTGCCACAGCGTTCTACAGATGACAAAACGTAACAACACGTGAAGATGCAAACAATCAAGTCTTTTTTATAAATAATACAACCTTATTACACCAAGACACCTGGCCTATTGTTACAGGCCCCTCTCAACGAGACCCCCGATGTTGAGGATCCCGAGAAGGGTAACCTTGGCTTGTGTCTAAGTGTATGAGGGCTGACTCAAAGTTTGACTCGTATTTTATTTGTATTCCTGCCACACACACAGTCTCCACAGCAATTACAGGTAAAACCGGTGACTAGGATCAACTCGACAAAGTCGTGGGTACAACAATCAAATATTTATTATGTACAGAGGCACCAGCCCGTATCAGGGATCTGGTGGCCTTTCAAATAAATCAAAGATAATCCAAAAAGGTACAGCAACGAGGTAATCCAATATAAAATTATGAATAAATTGAAGGACGTGTTCACTCTAGATCTCTCTCTCTCTCTCTCTCTATTTCTCTCTCTCTCTCTCTATGTCTCTCTTTCTCTCATTCAGAGACTATTCACTGATCGACCCGCTCACTCAAGAGCCCTCCCGTCGAATGCCAGAAAAATCTATCTACTATCTCGCTCATCACTTTCTCACACGTGACCATTAACCAATCAAATATGATATCTGCTACATTCAAACTTTCAAATTAGGGGGTGGAGCCTAAGGGGGGGGGGGAGAAATACGCCGTGTAGACAAAGACCTTAGTAACTGGACATCGAGCGGGTCGCTGTCCCTTTGAAGAAACCGACCGGAGAATAGTCCCGGTGGTCAGAGAATATTCCCAGCGAGGAAAGTAACATGTTTCTGCTAACCACCGTACTACGCCCGGCGGAGTTTCGTTGAAGGAGATTTTGTTGAACACCTAGACGGTGACCCAATTACGTGGTGGGGTGAAGAGGGTGGGGAAGAACTGAGGCGCGGGAACGTAGATTGTTATGTATAGTTTACTTTAATATACATATTTAACTTATTACTATTATTACGCTAAGGGTTGGAGTAAGGGGATAGTTTCGATAAATTAGTCACAACCTGTGACATCACCCCTCAACCCAAACGAAACTATAGGGATGACGACACCGTAGTAGGTGAGGCCATTACATAACATAACAAGAAAACTTATCTTGGTAACCCTGACCACAACATAATGGATAGGGCCAGTGGGTAAAACATACATACTTAAATAATCCTAAAAATTACAGAACAATTACTACGGCGTACAGCATGATGGTGCCAGCCGGACATAAAGGTCTGGCCAACACAAGTTGGTCCAGAGATAAATAAAAAAGAAAAATAGTGAACACTCTTTATTTCGAAAGGTGGCACTTAAAACAAAACTGATTGTAACAGTAAGCCTACATGGCGGTACTGGACACATAATAGGGTAATCAAGATAGTCTCCCTTTGAGGGGATGACTTTACATCGACAGATACAACAGCGTTACAACATTAAACCTGTAAAAAAAAAAACAAGAAAAACATGCATAAATGAACATAGTAAGTGACATAACTGCATTCGCCCGACATTCACTCACTCTAGGCAAGCCATCCAATAACCTCTCGAAGAGTGGCCCTTTGTGAGTGAGCTCGAACCGAAATGCAGCTGCCGACTAGTTATGCTGGGCACCGACTCATCAAATCTGCCCCCCACGCCCAACCTGTCCCGTTTACATGGGGGGATATATAGCCTAGCTTTACTAGGGCCCGACCCCTTCCCATTGGGAAATTCTCCGTGGTTTATGCATAGTTCCTGGTTCACACGCTCGGCTCTACCGCGCCTACTCCTACTCGCGGGTCGTGTTGTAAACAGTCGGTCAGGGGAAATGGATCGTCTCCGAGGGGGCCCCTCTTCTGGGGTGATATGTTTGGTGGCCCTAGGGGGAGGGTGTCTAAAGATAGGTCTATTCTGACCGGGAGACCCCTGAGGAGTTATCCGCCCTGTCATATCGTCGTCTCTACGACAATCGTCCGTCCGTGATTTAATCACCGTCGGGGTGGTCGTCTGTCTACCTCCCTTGCTCCGTCTGTCACGCCATGAGCCTTTAGGCCCTCCTACCTTTCCCCTAGCTTCACCCCTCAACTTGGGGCCCCATGGGTTCCCCGCACTCCTGACTGGGCCCCTGGACTCTCCCTGGGCATGATCAAACCACGACCCCCTGGTGCGTTTGGTTTGACCCCTAAACTTTCCCTTAGAGTCAATATGCCTGGGCCCCTTGACCTCAACGGCATGGTGATGGTCCCTGTGGTCTACTGGGTTAAACCAAGGGGCCTTGGCACCCTTTATGTTGCCAATAATTAAATCCACTATTGGATTTGGGAGGACCATAGCCTCTAAAGGGCCCCGATAGTAGTCAGAGTCTACCGAAATGGTGGCTATTGGGGCCTCACTGACGGTGCCGTCAATACAACTGTATTGGGCCCAGCGACCCGTCATCGCTCCCTCTCCTACCAGGGACTCCTTCACGGCGGCCCCTGCACAGCCTGAGTCCCTTAGGACTTTAACATTGAGGCCATTTACGCGGCCCTCTATCACTGGGAGGTTTTTCTCCCCTGCTCCTACTTCCACTACTGCCCCCATAGGTATGGGCCCTACCCCTCTAGCAAGGGGCGCATTTCTCTGCCTCTTACACGAAACAGAGCGGTGCCCTGGGGCCCCGCACGTGTAGCACACCGACTTAGCATTAGTCGGGTGACTAAACACCCGGTTCCCGTTAACTGGGGCCCTCATCCTATCTCTAGGAGCCTCCCTCCTATCATCTACCTCACTTGTTGGGCCCCTTTCAGCCTCAACCGCTTCTCCTTCCTTGCTTGAGGAAGACTCGCGGCCCTTGCCGTGGCGAGCTTCCCTGTAATTCTCGGCCAGGGTGAGCATTTCGCCCCATGTCCCTGGCTTACGTTCCTTTAGGAACACTTGTAGTCCACTAGGGGCCCCGTCCATCAACTGCTCCCTGAGCAGGAGGTCCATTAGGCCATCAAAGGTCGGCTCTGTCCTGCTGAGCTCAACCCACCTCGACAGGAGGTCGGCTAGACGTGCGCCAAATAGGGGGTAGGTCTCCCCTTTTCTAAATGGGCCCCCCTAAACTTCCGTCTAAAGCTTTCCTCCGTATAGTCGTATGACTTTAGGAGGGCAGCCTTCAATGAGTCAAAGTCATTCGACTCGTCAGCCGTCAAGCGGCTAGCTGTCGTCATGGCCCGTCCCGTGAGTAGGGATGTCAAGCAGGGGGCCCACCCATGTCTCTCCCAACCCGCGGACAGAGCGTATCTTTCAAACCTACGGATGTAGGCGTCTATGTTGTCAGTCTCGTCAAGTTTGGGGAGTTTGGGTTTGGAGGATGTCGTTGACTGACTGCTTGGGGTTGGGCTTGCCGGCCCCACTTCCCTCTCTAACCGTGCTAGGGCCACCTCTTTATCTGCTGCTACTTTAACTGCCTCCTGCTCGGCCGCTATTCTAGCTAACTCGAGTTCTCTGTCGTGTTTAGCGCGTTCTGTTTCTGCTTCCCTATCAAGTCTAGCTAGCTCAACCTGTCTGTCGTGTTTAGCGCGTTCAACTTCTGCTTCCCTTTCAAGTCTAGCTCGTTCAGATTCTGCTTCATGCCTAACACGTTCAGATTCTGCTTCCCGTTATAGCCTAGCCTCTTCCACCTCTCTATCCCTTTCGCATTTAGCGTGTTTTATGGCTGTATTAACGTCGCACCCCAAGCCTATGAAGTACTGTACGTACTCCTCCATAGATTTCATGGTTGGTGACGTTAATACAAGCCTAAGATGAGTAACGGTTGACCCAGATAAAGCTCGCCGTGCAGCTTAACACACCGGCCAGAGCACTCACAAATGATCACAATCAAAAGAGAAGTGTATTAAAATGGCTTACCTTGACGCTTCCTCCCTCCCTTTCAACAGAATACGAAATATCTTCCACCGTACACAATCTCACACACAATCATAAAGTCTAAAGTCTAAATGTTATTTATTCGCCGATAACAGTGCGGCTTTTCCTTTAACTGTCTTGTTGACTTCGTCTGTACTTTCTCTTGGACGATGTGAGTAAGCGTGGCGCTTACTGCTCCGATTCAAAACGGCCTAGTCCAATGAATGACTGGCCTACTGACGAATTGTGGACTTCTGGTTTTCTCCGACGATACACGTGAGTGACCGTAGCGTTTATCACTCACGTTTTAAACCGGCCGAGTCTGATGACGGACTGGCCCACTGGAGACTTGTGGCAGAGTCTATATTGTTGAATCAGCTTCGGCCCCCGCCTGGTTATTGCAGAATGCTACTTCAGGTGAAGGTTCGATCCCAAGACGAGCCTCCCAGATGTTACGGGCCCCTCTCAACGAGACCCCCGATGTTGAGGATCCCGAGAAGGGTAACCTTGGCTTGTGTCTAAGTGTATGAGGGCTGACTCAAAGTTTGACTCGTATTTTATTTGTATTCCTGCCACACGCACAGTCTCCACAGCAATTACAGGTAAAACCGGTGACTAGGATCAACTCGACAAAGTCGTGGGTACAACAATCAAATATTTATTATGTACAGAGGCACCAGCCCGTATCAGGGATCTGGTGGCCTTTCAAATAAATCAAAGATAATCCAAAAAGGTACAGCAACGAGGTAATCCAATATAAAATTATGAATAAATTGAAGGACGTGTTCACTCTAGATCTCTCTCTCTCTCTCTATTTCTCTCTCTCTCTCTATGTCTCTCTTTCTCTCATTCAGAGACTATTCACTGATCGACCCGCTCACTCAAGAGCCCTCCCGTCGAATGCCAGAAAAATCTATCTACTATTTCGCTCATCACTTTCTCACACGTGACCATTAACCAATCAAATATGATAGCTGCTACATTCAAACTTTCAAATTAGGGGGTGGAGCCTAAGGGGGGGGGGAGAAATACGCCGTGTAGACAAAGACCTTAGTAACTGGACATCGAGCGGGTCGCTGTCCCTTTGAAGAAACCGACCGGAGAATAGTCCCGGTGGTCAGAGAATATTCCCAGCGAGGAAAGTAACATGTTTCTGCTAACCACCGTACTACGCCCGGCGGAGTTTCGTTGAAGGAGATTTTGTTGAACACCTGGACGGTGACCCATTACGGGGTGGGGTGAAGAGGGTGGGGAAGAACTGAGGCGCGGGAACGTAGATTGTTATGTATAGTTTACTTTAATATACATATTTAACGTTATTACTATTATTACGCTAAGGGTTGGAGTAAGGGGATAGTTTCGATAAATTAGTCACAACCTGTGACACCTATACATGCTCTGGTGGCTTACAAAATTACAAAATGTAAATGTCGTATCTCCTCAGAAGGCTAAACTACCACTTCAATTATAGTGAAGTTATTATCCTCTAGTGTCCTCATCATTACTTAAAATATAATTAGATTGGCAACACTAGTACAGCACAAATGTCCAGTAAAGAAAATGACAATATTTACCATTTCTTGAGTTATTTCTTTATTAAACACAACATGTCGAGGATGGCGACGGTGGTTTCTTTTATTTATTCACTTCACAAATAAGACATAGTTTTATAGAAAAACATCTACCTCCAATTACCGTCAGTGTCTCTTCTTTTTTGCTTCCGTATTTTATAACCCATTCATTTGGTGCGTTATCAAGGGCGGATTTAACGGGGGGGGGGAGGGTTCAACCCCCCTCCTCATTAAATTATAGAAATATTTTTTTGTTCTAAGACGGGCGGACGGACTATAATTTTAACATTTCAGTTTTGCCCCCCCCCCTCCGTCAAAGTTGTCTAGGTCCGCCCCTGAAAATGATTACGACCAAACAATACCGTTTTAAAAATTACTGGAGCTGTCTAGACATAAAATAGTATTGTACAACCACCAGTGCGCTCGTATCATTCGCTTAATTTATTTCACTATATAAAAGAACAAAACGTCATATAAGAAATTAAAATAATTTGGTTTTATAAAAGAAATCAGAAAATTTTAACTTTATCTGTGACATCCCACCCTTCTGAACCCAGCTATAAATAGTCTTGCAAGCTGATGTAATAATTACTGGATTTTTTTCCCCGCTGTCGCTTGCTGTGTGACCCAGCCCTCGTCTTCCAGCAGACTATAATGTTTTTTTTTCGCTATCGCGATTCCACAAATCTATAAATAGACGTATTTCCGGCGTCTTCTCGAAGAGGAGAAATATATATATATATATATATATATATATATATATATATATATATATATATATATATATAGATTATTAATACTAAGTCAAATAAGTCCTAAATGTATGCCATACAGCCCCGTAGCGTGAAAATTCTACAGCAGGGGCCAGGCATTCTACAGCAGGGGCCAGGCAATAGCGGAGGGGGGGCAGGTAATACATTTTACTAAGTAGAGCAAATAAGCAGAGAAGGGCCAGACAAAACGCAGGCGGGGGGGCGCCCTCTTGCCCCCCCCCCGCACGCTACGGGCCTGATGCCATATTTGCATTTAAATATGTTGAGTTAATCATAACAGCCAGCATTAGCCTTAGGTACGTTTTATAAAACATTTATTTTTTTTAAGTTTTTGCATTTTTCATAAAAAATGAATTTATCTCGTGTCTAAAAAAAGATTTCCCCTTGGCCTTGTAACTGTAGTGTAAGTTATTTGTTGGGGGGGGGCGGGGGTCAAGATGTGGCTAAACTAATAGTTGTGATTATCAAAATATTAAAATATTTTCTTTTTTTTTAAAAAAAAACCCCACTAATATAGTAATATTTTATGAGACTAAAACTATTGATTTTAATGACATTGACTTTTTCTATTAATTTATCTTAACTGAATCCACCAACTAAAATAAATTGACTAACAGTGATCTGATTATATAGTTATTTATAGACTATAAGCTTTACGTTTAAAGAGCCATAAGCATTAATAGGCCTTGTTAAAAATGTAAATGATTAGCCCTAGCTCAGGACTTTATTATATTGACAAATTAATTTGTAAAAACTTTGTTTTATCTGATAGCTCTAATCTGTATAGTCCTGAGTTATGATTATATATATATATATATAAGATATATATATATATATATATATATATATATATATATAAGATATATATATATATATATATATGTATATATACATACAAAAATGTATATAAAGTATAATGTTTGTATTTTCCCTATGTTTTATATGTAAACAGTGCTGAATTTTTTGGCCCCTAGATGCCTGAAGCACCAATAAATTTTGCACTAAATCTGGCAGTTCTTGAGAGAGACCACTTATCCGTGCATTACATTAACAGTATGGACTGTGCCCTTTTGAACTATAGTAATACAACATACTTGAAAATACTTATTGAGCTGCTCAAAACAATTAATAATTCACCATTATGTGATAAAGATAAAAGACTTATCGAAATGCTGATAGACAAATATGATGTCATGTGCTATAATTATCCCAAACAGGAAAAGCTGGAAGCTACAGCAATGGAGTGGGCTGTTAATACAAGTCATACTTGTATAGTTCAGCTGCTTTGTGATTATGGGTTCGCTGTATCCAACCAGGTTCTTGTTGCTGCTGCCTCTACTGGCAAAATTTCCATACTTGAAATTCTTTTAGCACACAAATCACTGACCAGCAAAGCTAACAGTAACACTAATAGTAGTTTAGGTGAGTATAAGGAATCTCCACTGGACAAAGCCATCATGAGTGAACATTTTGAATGTGCCAAGCTTCTTTTGAACTATGGAGCCAATATAGACATCTCCTTGGCTGTGAAGTTTGCGGTGGAGTCAGGCAAGGAAAGATGTTTCAATTTTTTGTGTAGTTAGTACCCAACAGAAGCGAAATCCACAATAAAATCATCAAATTTACTTCATTGGGCTGTGTCTTAGGCTCATCTTGGTCTCATGAATATTTTATTAGATTGGGGAACAGAAATCAACAGAATATATAACAATAAATTACCATTAATGGAGGCATCAACCCTTAATGTTTTGGACCTTCTTGTTTCTAGAGGCTCTGATGTCAACATGGCCATCGGTCCCAATGACTCATTTCAATTAATTTTACATTACTTTGTTTCTAGCAAATACAGAACTTATCTTAGGAAAAAGTTAAAATTGGGTGACCAAGAGTGCTTGAACAACATTTGGGCAGAGATGGTAAAACGTCTTATATATCATGGTGCAAATATTAGGGGGCATGATTGCAAAGGAAGAACACCCTTAAGAGTGGCAGTAAAAGCAGATGATGCCTGTAAGGTGATCAAAGTACTTTTGGAAAATGGGGTTGAGATCAATGAAATCAGTCATTCTGGTCATACTCCCTTATATGTGGCTGTAAAATGTGGTCAAATGAAAAATGTCCAAAGTCTTCTCCTTTCTGGAGCTAACGTCAACGCCAGCAATAAAAAAGGTCAAACAGCTCTGTTTGCTTGTTGCAATGTCTCCACTTTAAAACTATTAATTGGCTTTAATGCTGATATTAAAATAAAAGACAATGATGGAAACTCTGTGTTAATGCATCACTTGATTTACTCTGACATCAGCAGTGACCTTCTTACTGTGCTGATTGATGCCGGATGTGATGTGAACCATCTGAACAAAAATGGTTATAGTCCATTACTTCTTGCTGCAAGGAAATTAGATCCCAACATATTATCTATATTACTTCATTCAGGAGCTAATATCAACCATGTAGTCAATGAAGACAGCATATTTAAAAGTTCATTAATGATTCTTATGAAACTTTTATGGAATAAACGTGATCAAGCTAAGGAATGCCTTTGTGTATTATTGGCCCGTAGCTTTAATTATAAAAATATTCCATCTACAATTATTTATTCTCTTATTTCTGTTGGCTCCTCTACATTAGTTGCGAAATGTATTTCTCTTGGTATACGACCTCCTGAACTCATTGTACGTACAACAGTCACTGCCTGGTATAGAGGTAATTGCAGTATATCTCCGCTTGTGTCAGCCCTATTAATGAATAATTTGGAATTAGCTCAGTATTTTGTGACCATAAAATTTTTAACACACAAAGACCTAAAAATATTATCAGGGTGTAAAAAAGCTTTGCAATATTTCCAATTGGAAAGACTTTCTGGATGTGCAGAGTTTTTGTTAAAAAACAACAGTCAGCTATTTTCACTTGAAACTTTATGCTTTGTGACTGTTTCTGAATCTTTTGGATCAAGTCCAGAAAGAATGCACAGAATTAAAAAAAAGTGGCTTACCTTTACCGCTGCAAGAAGCATTGTTGTTTTGCAAATCACCATCCTCTGAGCTTAAAGATAGTTGCAGTAGAAATTTGTACCTATTTAAGCTTTCATTACAACAAGCGAGACTTTACCCCTTTTTTGAAAGTTACTATGACATAATGCATGAATATGACAGTGAATTTGATTCTGAAAGTGAAAGTAATTAATTCTTTCAATGGACCAGAGATGAGGCATGAGTGTGGCCGGTCGTAGTCATATTTATAAAAAATGCTACAGGTTAATTCCACCAAAAATGAAACTTTAAAAAAAAAAATACTATGTTTTTTTTTCAGTGTTTAATTTTTTTTCTTAAAATAATGTACTATGCTCCCAATTTTGACTTTTTTATCTCAATATCTATACTAGTGTGTCTGTGGGTTAGCCATTTGGAATGCCTGTAGATTGTAAAAAAAGACATTAATTTTGATATATAAAAATTTTTTCTGAAATAATTGTTTGTGTAAGGTTAATGTAAGAAAAAAATCATTTTTAGAAAAATCTATTGTGATTTGTTAGCATAAAATGTAAATGACACAACATTGAATACTTTTTCATCTCTATTATCACCCAAAATTAAATGTTTTTATTTTAAAACAGCATTTTTAATTGTAAAACAATAAAAAAAAATAAAACTACTTTATTCCAGCCTGATTTGCAAAAACCAAATGATTTTATTGTAAATTCAGTTTGTGGACCGTACTTGAACTTCTATTTGAGTGAATGTAATAGATGTTCAGATACTAAAACATATGTTGAAAGCCAGATGACAGAATTTAAAGGAAAAACAAAAGCTCAGGAGAGTCATTATAAATGCATATATGTTCATGAAAGCATAATATTTTTCAGTCCTATTACACTGGAAGGAACAGATGGCTTCAAATTTCCTGTTCTGAATGAAATCAAAGAAACATCCACAATTTAAAAAATAAATGAATGTTCAAACAAAGAAATAATTAATTTCCTTTTTTTTAACCAGTTTAATTAATATTTTATTATCTTTGGTTTATATTTCGTTGAAGTTGGATCAGTTACAATGATAATTTTATATTGTTAAAAATTTTTTCAAAATATAATACTAATTTTAAAATTATTTTAATGCAAAGACATTTTATGAAATAATAAATAATAAAAAATCTGTTTTCATTTAAAGATTTCAGAAAAATCTGTACTATGTTACTTTCTTTTTGAACTGGGTAAAAAAAAGTTACGTCATTTACGAAAATATTATGTAATATTATCTTGGAAATGATTAGCATAAAACTGCTAAACCTTTTCAATAAACATGAATTCAAACTTACATTTAATAAAACTGGTTTTAAAATGTCTCTAATTTAAAAGAAAATTTGTTTGTTTAATGTCAGAATGCTAAATTGTTTTCCCGAATGTTACGGTGGAATTCACCTATATAATGGTACTGTGTATATTGAATATAGTTAGCATAATCATTCATAATAAAATTACAACAAGTTTAAATATATATAACTTTTATCTATATATATACTGTATACGTTGTTAGTCTAATGATTTATACAAGTATATAGGGGCCTACATCTATCTTCGTTTGTGCTTTGTATATAGCAAAATAACACCAATAAATTTTTCTCTAACAGTCTTGACCGCAAGGCAACACTCACGCCTCATCCCTGCAATGGACTATGTAATGAAGTCACCTAAAAAATAAGTGTATGGGCTGTGCAATTATGTCATCTTAAAATTTAAATCACATGTGTTTAATATTTATTATGGAATGTGCTATAATATTGTCTTGTGATTAAAAAAAAAATGTGTACTAATTTTACTGTGCAATGTGCAATCAAATTGTTATAAATCAAAAACACCAATGGTATCATTATTTTTATTAGACTATGCAATGATATTGTATTAAATTTTAATTACAAGTTTTTTTTATAGCCTATCTACTATCTTTTGATTATTACTTAAATACTAAGTAAAAAGATATTTTAAATACTTTCCTGGTGTATGATTTTATTTGAGTTATGTATTTTATCAACTATCATGAATAATGTTCTTAGTAGCAGGTATTAGGTGTTTTTTTCCTACTAAGAACATTACAAGGCAGTGATAACTCAACTGCTCTGTTAAAAAAAAATAATGGTACTTTAGTGGAAAAATAAATGGAAAAACAGGAGATAAAAGTATCCCTTTCAAACAGCTGTAATAAAATGAATTTTATTACTGTCGTTAGCGCATTTTCAAGAAGTCGAATGTGCTATTGTTTCCATTTTGTCCGTCTGTCATCACCCTAGATCTCCGCAACCATAAGTCCTAGACCCATGATGTATATACTTTTTTTTGTAGGCCTTGGCCTGCCATTCCTGCATCAAAAGTCCATTTCGCGATCTGACCTCTGAGGGCTGGGCATCAGTGTTTCTTAGGGTACCGTTTTTTTTTTACTATATAAGCTATATTAATAATTTACTATATAAGCTATATTAATAATTATGTCATTTTTATGGCCACATTCTACACCTTCTACATAACAGTTCAAGAATAAGGGCCATAGGGGCCCCAAGACTATCTATCCCCAAACATAAATTTGGTTTGATTAATTTTGGTCATGCCCTCTGTGGGCTGGGCATCAGTGTTTCTCAGGGTACCGTTTTTTATAAATATTTTTTCAGATATATGCATTACACAATTGAATTTATAAACATTTCCAAAATTTACAAATATTTACTGAAAGCTAACATAGGTACTGATACATAACATGAAAATGCGCTAACACGTCCTGTGTCCAGATGCTGGTTTTTTCTGTGTTAATTCTGTTTTTTCTACTTTGTTAATTATTATATGTACTGTGTATTATAATTTACTGTGGAAAAGACTATTTGATGACTTTCATAGATGAGCATTAGGGTGATAACAATTTTCATTATTTTTCGTACCCAACATGAAACCCCTTACATTCGAGGAACAATTGTATTTTGATGACAGTAGCAACATTAATTTTTTTTAATTGAAAAAAAGTTCCCCCACTATTTCATTTTTGTTTTCACATATCGCGCAGTTTGACTATCAGTTTCAATTTCACACTGAATTTTTACATGACTTACTAAACTGCTTTTAAGCACATTCCAGTCAGTTTTTCCATTTGTTTATAAACAAGGTATCTACCCTCATCTTCTAAACAGAATAGGGATCCAAGAATTCCATCTGTTGAAAAGCTAATCAATCTCACATGGATGCCCACAAACCGTCAAATTCTTGGAAACTTCACTTTTCTGTTCAATAGCCAGAAACGGCGACTGGATCGAATCAAACTTATCATTACGGATATAGAATTGCTCTTGAGGGTAATTCTAGACTTTCCACTATTATCCAGCGCACTAATCAGAAAGAAAATCAATTATCTGTTTGATTTATATGACAAAAACAAAAAGAAACCGTCTGATAAATTTATTCCAACACTTTCTAAGTTATTCGATGTCACCAACGTCAATGGAAAATGGAAAAGCAAGGAGGATAAAGAGCTCTACCAGAGGCAAGTTAAGAGTGGAGGAAAGATTGGTTATTCAATGGTCAAACAAGCTCCTTTAGAATCAATCCACCCAAGAAAAAGAATCCGACTATCCAAAACTCATTCTCAAGCCAGCTCTTCTCAATCGCAACCTACATAAACACATATAACTGTCTCACAACCTACACAAACACATAAAACTGTCTCACAACCTACACAAACACATAAAACTGTCTCACAACCTACACAAACACATACCACTGTCTCAGAATCTTCGGATTCTGAAACCTCTGCTTCTTCACCTGACTCGACAACCTATTCTTTCACGTCATCTTCTGAATGCAAACCGAAATACCAAAGAGCAAGCACTACAACAGCGGGTTTGCTAGTACTAAAAAGCAACATTTCTACACATAAAGCATATGACGTTCTTGCAACCATTGCTGAACAGGATCATGATGTGCCGGTTCCAAGTCAGGCGGGTGTTTGGAAACGAGTAATCTCTGAAGGACGGAAAATGAAAACCAAAAATTTTTAAAAACTTCAAAGCAAAGAATCCTATTGTCTCCAGTTTGATGGTAAAAGAGTGCAAGGGGAAGAGTATCAAGTAGTTATGCTGAAAATATGACAACCGAAATAAAACCCGGTACTCTTAAATGTGATGTCTTGAGCAAGGGCTTTCAGAAGCCACAATATATTGACTGTCAGCACCATGTACTCAACCTCCTTCTGAAACATGTCATGAATTTCATATTCAAGAACCAACGAGCAAACAATAACTCAACTATTCCTAAAACTATGCCACTCTTCAGGCTGATTACCACCTCGTTGTGACAGATGATGTTAGCACAGGCAAGAACCCTGGATGGCGAGATGATTTCAAGTTCTTTTTATTATGTCAGGCATATCGTCATTACAAAAAAACTTCACGTTGGCCTCGCATCAGCTGGAAGAAACTACCAAATTTACACCAGGCAAGATGGAACTCACATGCGATATATACTATTATAGCATTATTTCTGATACCAGAGTGGCGCAACATCCTCGCTCCTGCTTGCAACTTCATCTGCTATGAATGGGCAAATGCTTGATTCAATGTGCAACACTACAATAATGCGTCCTTCAATGAACTGTTTACCTCACTCATCAGGGTAAAATGCAAAAACGTGCTGTAAAACTGATGGAGGAACTTCATGCGAAATCGAGAAAATTTGAATTTTTGAATCTGAAGTTCATATGAACAATATGTTTTACACATTTATTGTACATTCTGTACATATTACTAACTGATCTGTATCTTATTTGTTAATACAAGTTGATTAGATATTATTATTACTCTTTTGAATTAAGCTAAAAAAAATATTGTCCTTTTTTTGAAAAAAGAAATATTTTTTCACTTTTTTCTTCCGAAAAAGGGGGAGGTGGGGGAACTTTTTTTAAAAAAAAATCAAAAATGCTATTTATATTCTTAAATTACACATAAACGTTCTTCGATTGCAAGTGGTTTCATAAAAAAATTTTTTTTGTTATCACCCTAATGAGCATGTTTCTCTAAAACTAACAAATGAGAATGTTTAAAATTAACTGACCAAGTTTAAGAAAAGAAAAAAAACATGTAAGAAAAACCTGTTGACTTTGCTCTTGTATCAGTCTATTTATAGAAAAAGATTATAGAGCTTCTCTTTTGATCTCAATTAAATCAATTAAAAATAGTGCTTTTAAAAATTAACATGAAATTAATACTGGTAGATTTAAATTATAAATTACAAACTTAAAAAATTTCCTATAGACTTAATATGGATAAATAAAATTCTCTGGGTGAACTTTGAAATAAAGTATTTTATCAAGTAAAATATTTTGTCAAGTAATTAGTTTATAGAGCTGATAAATAACTAGTTATTAGCTCAATAAATAAATAAAATGATACTCTGTATTGATAGTATCCTGCATCAATTCAGGCCATCTACTGATTGAAGTAAAATTAAAAAAAAAATTATTTTGCTCCATAGGCGTAACCAGATGAGATAGTAATGCTCCAGTAAATGATTTTTCTAAAACAAAGACTTACATGTTAGTCACTCGTCAGTCTTAATTAACTATTTCATTAAAATAGAAATCATATTATTATGTACGGTACTATTTCTTTTTTCTATAAGGAATTTCTCATTTGCAGTTTTAGCCCCTTTCGCAGCCCCGTAACCAAGGGGGGGGGGGCACTGGGGGGGCCGTGATCCCCCCGCTAGGGGTGGAGTGCCCCCCCCGCTTAAAAAAGAAAAAGAGGAAAAAATAAAGAAAATAAGTAACTAAAATGAGAAAAACTGCCCCCTTGCTGGGTATTGGTGCCCCCCTGCTTACTTTGACCTGGCTACGGGCCTGCCCTTTCGCCAAAAAAAAATGATGCTAGGTTCTATGTGACAACCCTCCTAATAATTTTAACTTTTACTCACCAGGTGTTATTCTAACTATCGCCGACATAGAAAGGCGGGGGAGGGGGGATATCTATCAATTTTCCTGGCTTATGTCTCATACCAGTAAAAATATGCACGCGAAAATATTTAGTTCACTAAACATAATTTAAATTATGTATGTGTAGGCTTTTTTCTTTTTTGGTATTAAATGTTTAATTTAGACTTACAATATAGCATGTGGCTATACTTATACACGTTTAAATACTTAGCCTGTAGAGCAGTAGGCCTATATGGGCTAGTTCATTAATTACGTCAACAAATTCTAACACTTTTTAGACCCCCCCCCCCCTTACTCCCCTGATAACAACTATCAAACTTTCGTGACCCTCCTTGTAAAATTACTAAAATCAACCTTCATTATCCCTGGTTTTTTTTTTTGTAAAAATTAAAAAAAAAACCTGAAAAACATACCCCCACCCCCCAATCAAATATAACCCGACGGTAAATAACAAACTTCAAACTCCGCCCCCTGAATTATTTAAATCTAATTTGACTTTTATATAACAAAATCAACGAGGCTCCTAGCTTAAATAACAAGCTTTAACAAAACTGGAACCCATTCCCATCTCCAATTAACCGGCCACCACACCAACTGCAGAGCCGACATGACAGAATTAAAGGACTTTAGTACTTGCTCAGACTGACCAAACCATTAGGGTATGTGTGCAGCTGATCGGCCAGAAATGAAAGGTTTTCCTGCCACCACGGATAGAAGGGGAGTGTGCATAGACACATTATATAGGCTATAGTATTATAATTTATATAGTATGTCTATGGGAGGGTGTAGTTGTCCTAACACCAATGGCAGGCTGCGACAGTGTGCATGAGTGGGACCGAGTGGAATCGTGATTTTTGCCGACCACATCCGTCACCTCCGCCAGTTTTGGAAGTAAAGGTACCATGGAAGTAAAGGTACCATGGAAGTAAAGGTATTTATTTCCCTGGTCAGGAGACCCCATAGTTCTTCCCCTCACAGATCATGGTATGTCTCCTAGACCAGTGGTCCCCTACACCGTGTCCGCGGACCAGTGCCTGTCCGTGGATCAAAGAGTACTGGGCCGCCGAAGAAACATTCATTTTTTTTTACTTATTGTGATTTATTTCTTTAGGTGCTACTTTCCATGGACTAGGGGTAAACAGGGAGCAGAGCGGATGTGAGCGTCAGTGACAAAGTAAATCAAAACAATCTAAAATATAAATAATCAACGTTCCCCCCCCCCATTGGGCCGCGGTGACATGATTAAATGTCGAACGGTCCGCGGCGAGAAAAAGATTGGGGACCACTGTCCTAGACCAGGTAATACCAATGCCTTCTACAATAATACACTCCCAACTTTTTTTTCTCTAAAAACGTATCCACTTACTTACTACTGCAGACTGGTCCAACTGGGTATTCTTGTTAACTTCAGTTACCATCTCTTTTGTTTATTAAATATTACTGTAAGATACTGAATGTAATCAATAAGACTTCGACACTTCAATTGCATCTGACAAATTTTAATTTTTCATAAAAATAAATTAGCATATCACAAACTCTTACAGGTAATCAGACACTCCTAAAGATAATCACAAACACCTAAGAGTAATCACTTTTTATTCTATTACTGAGAGAAGACTGTGAACATAAAAAAATCTGTGAATATCTCCATAGAAATTAATATTTTGTTTCTATCTTATTTATTAATTTTCATTTATCAACCTTCATTATCCCTGTTAAGTCCAGATTAAAATTTCTTCAAATGTTCTTGTAGTGGTATAGATTTACACAGGGTAGGTAACTGAGCTTTTAAAAGGAGTTACTTCCAGATTTACCTTATGTCCCCTTTAAAAAAAATTGTCCCTGTGGGGCTAATTTCATACGCTGTCTCAGTTTAAGTAAACTACAGTTGATACTTATAGTTAAGCGCGCGCGCAGACAAATACAATCAAAGTTACTAAACAAAAAAAAAACAACTCTTGTAGCTTACATTGCACTTGTCAAGTCAATGTAGTGTCTCAGATCAATGAGGTAAACATTTGTTTGAAATTTGTTTCGCGAGGCTTTCGGTATAGCTGTGCCATGTCGCATGCAATATATTTCGTTGCAGTGCCTGTACTATGTAGCCTGTCAATGCCGAGGCACTCTTACGAGCCGGTGGGGGGAGGGGGAGGGTTGAGGGCCCTGGCGCGGGACCTGGTACTGTCTTCCAGGTTGCCATCTTAAAAGCTGCTATTGGTCAATGATATTTTACATTGTACATTCTGTACCATTTAATCTGTCAATGAGATGCAACATTTCTGTTTCTATACCATGTTACATATAGTTAGTTACAAGACCAGAAAATGATGACACCTTATTAAGAGCCACCATCAGTGTTGCCAGATGTTTTTGACGAACTCCGCCGATTCTCAGTTGACTTCTAGTGTCAAAAATTAAATAGTATATATATTTAGATTTTATACGTCATTTTTTTGTTGTATTTACGTAAAACGAAACGCTTAAGCCCCCAAAGTTCGATTAACCGCCAGTAAGTCAAATCTCTCGCCAATACTATCTATAGTCTCAGTATGGCGGTGGTACCATATTTTGTTTTTTAAGTGATTACTAGGAAGTTCACGTTTTTAAATTTTATATCCCAGGAGGCGGAAGTTTACAAATCTAATATTATTTTTCGAATCAACGCAAAATTAATAGTTTTCTATGTTTTTATTGAAAATAAGATAACACTGGATTTCTTGACTTCAAAGTGGTATGAAACCTTAGGCATATTCATTTCTTACATAATCCATTTTAAATCAGTTTAATGGCATGTGTAGTAGTACTGTATGTAGCCAATAAATGGCAATAATCATGATAATGCCGTATGATCATATCGAATAAAATCGTTTCATGCTCTCAGTATCACTGATACTATCAGTCTCAAAAGCTGAGCATTTGACTCTTGAACTACGATTTATTACGGTGGCCAAATGTCGTTGTTAAGTTTCCATTAAATAATTTTGTTGGTAATTATTAAAGGCTATCCTCCCAAGATATACATGTTGTGAATTAAACGAAAGGGACTTAAACATTAGTAGCCTACTAAGACTAAGTAGGTAATAATTAATAATTTTAAGCTACTACTTAAAATATTTTCTTTAGTAATCTTTACCCTTATTATATTTCTTTGTAATTCAAGTTAGTCGGCTGCTTATGTTACATCACAGACACAACAAAATGGCAGTGTTTACTTTTGAATACAATGCAATATAGGTTAAGAAAATATTTTTCATAAATGACTTGCAGGCTTGACCAAGAGCAGATGGATGGAGTGTGTAAATTAAAAATTAAATGTAAACTACATGTCATAACATAAAAGCCTAGTGCTGTGCCTCACTCTGAAACAAATTATTTGCTATGGGCCAGATTATACAGTTTGGAGGATGAATTTGGCTAGCTTGCCATAGTGTGCTTCTGGTTAGACTAGGCTAATTATAGAAGGTAATCCAAACTGATTTTAAAAAAAAATGGCTTGGAACAACTTATAATCTTATTATTGCAGTATATTCAGTCTAAGTTTTTTTTTTTCATTTAGCCTATCATGATTTATGAAAGATGTTTACCATTTTAAGCAGCATTAAAATGGACTTGATAAAAATATTGTAAACTTACTTTGATGATTCAAAAAAAAATAATAATTAGAATTGATAAATGACTTCATTTAGCATTTTAACTAGCAATTTTTATCTTACCTTTTGTTTCATTGGCTGGCTGTATTTCCCCTCAAAATCAAGGGTTTAAAATTAGGGTTTGAAGTCACGTAACGTTACACATAAGTTACGGTACGGTAACGGAATTTTGGAAAATTACGCGTAAATTACGGTAATTTAAAAAATGCATATTTGACGGCAATTTTTAGTTGTTTCTGTCGCAATTTGTTGTGTTTAACAGTGGCGATTAATTAATTCCAGTGATTAGTAGTACCATCTACATCCGGCCACAAGCCTAAATCATAAAAATTTTCGATCAAGTACACAATGCCGCCATGAGCTGTATGGCAAGCGACCGCAAGCCAAACGAGGAGGTTATAAAACCCAAAAACCCAAGAATCCAAAAAAAATTTTTTTTTTAATCATTATCTATATATATAATAATTTACGTAATTCACACGTAAATTACGAGTGAAAACTAAGAAAACATTAAAAATATACCAACTAACTATCAGTGAGTAACATAAGGAACATAATTTTTCTAGTATACCTAATGGGGTACTAATGGCGCATGTAATTTATGCATAACTGCATAATTAGAAGTGAAAAGATAAGAAAACATCGGCTAACATACATCTACTAACAGCAATCAGTGCACATGAGCAACAAAAGAAATTTAACATCTCATAAGCAATAAGGCACTAATGGTGTGCGTAATTCTCACGTAATTTACGCGTACGAGTCTTATTAATTTGTCCGTCGACTGCATCAGTCACATATTTTACTGTGTATAGTGCTTCCATCGATTGCGTCGGCCGTATTACACTGCATATTGCACCCACGTCGTTTGTATTTCGCTGCGGATTGCACCAGTGTCGATCGCGTGTGCCGTCTTTTCCTGAGTTTGGCACCCGCTGCAGCCGTATTTTGCACCCATCCCACGTTGACCGTATTAGACGGTATTACTCAGCCAAAGATGGCCGCCGCTGATGCAGTCAGTACATGACGAAATATGTGGCCGATGTGGACGACGGGCAAATAAGTATGACCGGTAAATTACAAGTAAAAACCTTTGAAAATATTATTAAAAATACACCTACTAGCAATCAGTGAGCGTGAGCAACAAAAAGAACATACATTTTCAAGTAATTGGGCATTAATGACACACATAATTTTGATGAAAATTACGCGCGCCAATCTTACTCGTAATTTTCGAACCCTATTTAAAATAAGTACATCTTATTAAGATAAGAATGACTAATAACATGTAGCCTACCACAGTCGCAGGTATATTCTTTAAGAACCAAGGGAATTTTAAGGTCATGGTGTTAAAAGTTAGCAGTTTGGACTGGGAGCTACCTAAAATTTATTAAAAACAAACTGCTTCGGCTCATCATTTAGTTATGTGCTGCTGCTGGTAAGCTATTTTTCTGTACATTCAGTTCTTTATCTTCATACATTGATTATGATGCTGTTCTGCTAAATACTATTAGGGATGTGACGAAGTTCGAATTCGAATCCGACGACATTCGAACTTCGACGTTTTTGAGCTAATTCGAATCTGACGGATTTTAAAAAAAAATTCCATCGGATTTGAATTTGAAAAATTACCGTTTTCAGATCAAACAGGGCCGTAGAAATCGTAACTAAAATTAAAAAACTTAGAGACTTTTGAAAAACCGAAATAAAGAAAACAGATAAAACTAAACTTCTGGACCCTTACTCAGCTGTCCATAGATTAGACGTCGTATTTGGTCATGAACGTATTTTAGATACACCCCTCTCACCAAATCCGCATTCGAATCCGACGGATGCGGATTTTCATCAGCTCCGTCACATCCCTAAATACTATATCATATTAAATAGGGGCTGCAACACTGTGAAGTTTTTATCATTAGACAAAAAATTTGATATTTCGAGCAGTCCATTTCGATTTTAACACAGTAAATTTACTTAATTACAACATTAAATAAACATAAATTTAAAATGTCCATTGTTTCATTAACCCATTTGCTATTAATGCGACACACCCCTTGGGACTAATGCGATTGAATTCAAGTGAAGTGTTTCTGGCATTGCAAGGCCCTACTCAAGCCAACATATACTTTCACCAATGCCAGAAAAGGAATTTGAACTAATAAAATAAATTTACATTTATGGACCCGATCTGCATCCAAAAAGACCCTTTTCAGGGAAAACCATGCTTTTCAATTAGCTTGATGATGTTTTATAATAGAAAACCACTTTCCTATTATAATTATTAAAAAGTTCTTCCATTTCTCTGTTTTAAACATTTTTCTGTAACAGTTAGATGTTAAATAATAGTCCAAAAAGCTTTTTTTTATAGATGAGCATGATTTTTTAGAATTACTTTCCTTTGCTTAGTACAAATGACTTCACTTCCTGTTTTGGCCTTAGTGGCTAATGAGTCAATTGATTTGAACATTTTAAAAAGTATTAAAAAATTTTGACACCATGTAGATTAAAGAAAATTGATTTCAGATTTTCAAAAACACTGCACACATGCAAGCAAGTAAAAATTTCCTTACCTACCTACTAATGGAATCCTATGCAATATATATTATCAATATTTTTTCATCAGTTGCCGTTAGCATTAAGTGCACTTTATTTATGTTTAAAATCTGAAGTACTAGTAAATGTTATTTTTAAAAAATGAAATTAATATATATACACATTACTCTACAGTTAAAAAAATGTTGGTCATTTGTTTTAATATTTTATAACCTTTTATTAACTTTTAAACTAATATTATTTTTTACAGGATGTTGTTGTTCCACTGAATTTGATTAATTTAAAAAAAAGTCGTTAAAAAAAGATGGCACAACAGGGGATATTAACGGATAATGTAAATGAAGTACTCAAAAAAGCTGTTGAAAACTGTTCATTAATAGACACAGATGAAGTAAAGAATTTGTTGGCCACCAAAAAGTCCTTTTTCTCACAAGATATTCTAGATCAATGCCTGTTACTGTCCTGTCAGAATGGCAATGTTCTTTTTATCTGTGCTCTCCTTTCAGCAGGAGCAAATATAGAAAGTGTTGATGATAATGGCAATACATCTCTCTCACTTTGTGCATTACACAGTCATCCACACTGTGCACGGTTATTGCTGTCAGCGGGTGCAAATATCAATACTGCCAACTATAATGGTGATACACCCCTGATTCTGTCAGCTTTTGTCCACGCCTCATTAGAAATGTTAAAAATCTTGTTAATCAAAAAAGACATTGATAGAGAGCACACCAACAAAAAGGGAAAAACTGCTTTGATGTGTGCTGTTGAATCTGTGAATGTGAGTGCAATTAAACTGTTAATGGATGCTGGTGCAGATTACGAAACCAAGCTTATAAATCATGAAGACCTTGTGTTTACAAATAATGAGTTAAACAACATTGTCAGAAGAAAGGGCATTTTTAATTTATTGAATCTTTTTAAGAGTGAAGTGGCTAAAAAAGAATCTGCATTTCTAGGTGCTGTTTTAAACAGAGATTTAAATTCTGTTCAGCTTTTGGCTTGTATGGATCATTCACTTTTAGATACAAACCAAATGACATTAATAGATGTGATACTTGAGTTTTTAAAATCTATACAAAAACAGAATAATGCTGTCAGTGAAACAGAAATAGAAATATTTAAACTTTTGCTACATTATACCCAGCTTGATCCTCAGAAAGTCGGAGATAACCATAAAATAATGCATGTGGCTGTCTCTATAGGCAGTGTCACATTGATTGAACTTCTTTCACACCGCAAATTCGTGATTTCAAATGAAGCTCTTGGATTTGCTGTTTTCAACCCAACATTTTTACAGTTTCTTCTGAGCAGTAGTTATTTAAAGGCTGATGCCATTGTTCAAAGAACTGTACCAAACTACTTTGGACTCTCTTATCCAATTTACAAAGGATCAGCTCTAGAGAAGGCAATGCAAGGGGAGCAGATGATTAGTGTTAAATGTCTCATACAACATGGTGCTTACTTGAATGTATACGAAGCTCTTAAATTTGCTATAGAAAATAGTCATGAAAGTGCAGTAAGATTTATTCTGCAAGAGTATGGTGGTGAAGCTTTAGAAAAAATTAACTGTTGTGGTTTTCTACTTAGTGCTGTGAAAAATAGTTCAATTAATATTATTAAAGATCTATTAAATCATGGAGGTGATGTCAATCTAATACAGTATTGTGTATGTCCACTTACCTCAGCATTAAATGTAAATAAAATAGATCTACTCCTGTCAAAAGGAGCTGATGTCAATTTGGAGATAAAGATTAGCGAGTTTTACAGGCAATCTTACACCTTCCCTCTGCATTTTTTTGTATCACGTGGATTCAAAGATGTACTTAAAAAAGAGTGTTTGTCTAAGAATCTAATAGATTTAGATACTTTAGAATCTTTTCTTAACAGTGAAACAGAAAATATCATAAGAAGTCTTTTGCGTCACGGGGCTCATGTTAATGCCAAGGATTCCAGCTGTTTCACACCTTTGCATAGAGCTGCTCAGAGAAAAAATTCTTCAGGAATTATAAAGCTTCTTATTAGCTCTGGGGCCCAAGTAAATGGAGAGTACATCAGAGGTGTAGGAGCTATACATTTAGCAGTTGAGAGCCATTGTGTTGAAAATGTCAGATGTCTTCTAGAAGCAGGAGCTGATGTTAATAGTATTTCTGTAGCCACTGGCAGAAATGCTGTATTTGATGCGAAAGATTACAATATTTTAAAATTATTATTGGATCACCAAGCTGATGTCAACCTCAGAGACAATGATGGGTATACTCCTTTAATTCTTGCGTTGAAACAGGGTGTTACAGATGAAAAATATCTTAAACTGTTAATTCAGGTCAGCTGTGATTTTAACTGCCAATGTCCTGATGGCTATTCACCTATATTTTATGCTGCTAAATATTATATTATTGAGGTGTTAAAAATTTTGGTCAATTCTGGTGCAAAAGTTAACCTGATAGTGAATAAGCCAGAAAACTACACAGCCATTTTGATGCTGTTAGTCAGATTGTGGAACCACACCTCAGAAGCAAGAGATATTTTACAGTATTTATTGAATCATGGTGCCATTGTAACATGTAACCACTCAGCTATAGTGCATGTTCTTATTTCTTGTGGCTGTTTGTCTCTAGTATCTAGATTAATTTCACAAGGTTTGTGTCCGGTGGAAATTAAAGCCCATAAGCTTTTTGATTCAGGGTTTTGTCTGAGAAAATGTATTTCTCCTCTAGATTTGGCTCTATTATTAGATGTGCCACAGTTGGCTGAATATTTCATCAAAATTAGGTTCCTTAGAAAGTCTGACATTTCACTATTGTCTAGAAGAATCTTTCTAAGATATCGTCATCTCAGACATTTGACAGAAGGGGAAAATTTTTTGAAAAGCAGTAGCCACAATCCGCTGTCATTGGAAACTTTATGTTTTGTTACCATTTCTGACATGCTTGGCTCTACACATGATAGAAAGGTCAAGGTAGAAAATCTTGGACTGCCTATACATTTACAAGACTCACTATTGTTTAAGAATGTTCCACCTTTCATTGTTGATGTTGCCAGAAAACATGTGTCATCATTGAAAGCTTCTTATGAACAGTTAAAATTTTTTAAAGCTTCTTTAGAAGATTTAAACTTGCGGACATATTTTGAAGATAAAAATATTGACCACTACTACAGAAGAAGGGGACGGATGGGAGTTTGGTAATGTGCCCAAATCTGGACATAAAAATTCATGGTTTGAGCCCTAGTATTAAATGCAGGAGGCACCAAGAATGAATGCAATAAAAACTTTACAAACATAATTGTTTGGGTATAACATTTTCACCTGTGCTGAAATGGTTAATTTAAAAATAGATGTGTCTTGGTAAAAAGCTGAGTGTGCAGAAAAAGAAATAGACATAATGCATCTGATTCTCATTGATGTGTACATATTAAGGCTGTTTATAAATTACTGCTTGAGAACTTATATATTTTCTACATTTAAAAAGCCCATTATTCAACATTTTAAATTATGTACTTGTGAAAAAAAATCCAACATAAATTAACTAATGAATTTTAACAGACAGTTCATTTTATTATATTGGATTTTTATGTCTTTCACCTCTTTGGTTTGGGAAGGAAGGGGAGACTCATAAATGTGTTCAAATAACTATCTCAATTTATCAGCTCAAAATATGTATTCAAGATATAACCTTTCAGTCTGTGTAAAACTAGCCACTCTATGTGTAAATTAATTAAATTCTTATGGAGCCCAAAGCTGATTACTTTTTTGATAAGGTTTATATAGTGAGGGAAATAGCGGATAGATATCGTCTCTCAAGTTAAGCATTGGTTCATAAATGTGCTGAATTAGTTGTTTTTTTTTTAGTTATGACATTTTAAAAAATTCTGTATATAAACTCTACCAACAAAAGCAAGTTAAACTCTTTTAAGATTAGTAAGAATGAGAAAATATAAAACAAAGATGTTTGTCATCTTTTGTTAGCACATTATGTACACTACTTATTAGTTTGCTTTAACTAAACAATAAACAAACAAGATAAATACTTTTGAAACTAAAAAGTATCAACTAAATAAAAACATGGGTGATAGAAATAAATAAAAAAATTAATCCATATATTGCTGCTCTTGCTTTTAGTAAATAAAATAAAGAAAATGTTTTCGTAATCTAATCCAGGGGCGGGCAAACTACGGCCAGCAAGTATATTGCGCGGCCCGTATGCAAGTATATGTTCGTATTTTAAAATGTAATGTGTAAAATGACAAATATATGGTTATTATCTTTAATTCATATTTTCATACGTTTTAAATTGTAATTGAAGTAGTCAAGATATATATATATGCGGCCCGCCAGTAAAAATCAAGTTTTAAATGAGGCCGTCCGTCGAAAAAGTTTGCCCACCCCTGATCTATTCCATTTGAATAAAGTCTATTATTTAAAAGTTTTTTTCTTCCTTTTTTTTTTATTACATTATAACAATTAAGAAAGGCATTTTTACTTTTATTGATAATGTAACTTTTAATGGCAAAATGAGGAGTTACAATTTTAAATGTATTTTTTTTTAGCCCAGAAACTTGGCTAAAGAAAGCATAGTTTTATTTTATTTATACTTTGTTATATATATGTATTTGTTACTCTTTCAGTTACCTTTGATTTGATACTTTTTTAATAAAAATGGTTAAGATTTGACAAAACTGTATTAGATTATGTATCCCAACATGACATATATGGACACTAGGATGATAAAAAAAAATAATTTATGAAACCACTTGCAATCGAGGAACTTTTATGTGTAATTTAAGAATATCAATTGAGGAACTTTTATGTGTAATTTAAGAATATCAATTGAGGAACTTTTATGTGTAATTTAAGAATATCAATTGAGGAACTTTTATGTGTAATTTAAGAATATCAATTGAGGAACTTTTATGTGTAATTAAAGAATATCAATTGAGGAACTTTTATGTGTAATTTAAGAATATCAATTGAGGAACTTTTATGTGTAATTTAAGAATATCAATTGAGGAACTTTTATGTGTAATTTAAGAATATCAATTGAGGAACTTTTATGTGTAATTTAAGAATATCAATTGAGGAACTTTTATGTATAATTTAAGAATATCAATTGAGGAACTTTTATGTGTAATTTAAGAATATCAATTGAGGAACTTTTATGTGTAATTTAAGAATATCAATTGAGGAACTTTTATGTGTAATTTAAGAATATCAATTGAGGAACTTTTATGTGTAATTTAAGAATATCAATTGAGGAACTTTTATGTGTAATTTAAGAATATCAATTGAGGAACTTTTATGTGTAATTTAAGAATATCAATTGAGGAACTTTTATGTGTAATTTAAGAATATCAATTGAGGAACTTTTATGTGTAATTTAAGAATATCAATTGAGGAACTTTTATGTGTAATTTAAGAATATCAATTGCATTAAAAATTTTTTTGAAAAAAGTTCCCCCACCTCCTCCTTTTTCGGAAGAAAAAAGTGAAAAAAATATTTTTTTTTTTCAAAAAAAAGGACAAATTTTTTTTTTAGCTTAATTCAAAAGAGTAATAATAATAACTAATCAACTTGTATTAACAAATAAGATACAGATCAGTTAGTAATATGTACATAATGTACAAGAAATGTGTAAAACATATTTTTCCTATGAACTTCAGATTAAAAAATTCAAATTTTCTCGATTTTGCATGAAGTTCCTCCATCAGTTTCACATCACGTTCAGCAATTTGGTTAGATCTGGGAATGTCAATAATGATCTCCCGAATGACCAATGCGTCTTTAAACACTTAATTGCCTTCTTGCATTTTATCCTGATGAGTGTAAATAGTTCATTGACGGACGCTTTATTGTAGTTTTGCGAATGGAACCAAGCATTTGCCAATTCGTAGGAGATGAAGTTGCAAGCAGGAGCGAGGATGTTGCGCCACTCTGGTATCAGAAATAATGCTATAATAGTATATATCGCATGTGAGTTCCATCTTGTCTAGTGTAAATTTGGTAGTTTATTCCAGCTGATGCGAGGCCAACGTGAAGTTGTTTTATAATGACGATATGCCTGACATAATTCATAAAATGAACTTGAATTCATCTCGCCATCCAGGGTTCTCGCCTGTGCTAGCATCATCTGTCACAATGAGGTGGTAATCAGTCTGAAGAGTGGCATAGTTTTGCGTTAATTTGTCAATGAATGAATAGTTGAGTTCTGGTTTGCTCGTTGGCTCTTGAATAAGAAAATTCAAGACGTTTCAGAAAGAGGTCGAGTACATGGTGCTGACAGCCAATATATTGTGGCTTCTGAAAGCCCTTGCTCAAGACATCATCCTGTATGAGCTTTACAATCCCGAGCAAACGACCAGTATTTACTGCGGTCGTGTCGCATATTATCACGCAAATATTTTTCCAAGCATCATATTCATCAATTAGCTGATGTAGTTCCTTTTGAATGGCCGCGGCAGAACCACTCTCACATTTAAGAGTACCGAGTTTTATTTCGGTTGTCATATTTTCAGCAGAACTACTTGATACTCTTCCCCTTGCACTCTTTTACCATCAAACTGGAGACAGTAGGGTTCTTTGCTTTGAAGTTTTTGAAAAATTTTGGTTTTCATTTTCCGTCCTTAATAGATTACGCGTTTCCAAACACCCGCCTGACTTGGAACCGGCTCATCATGACCCTGTTCAGCAATGGTTGCAAGAATGTCATATGCTTTATGTGTAGAAATGTTGTTTTTCAGTCCTAGCAAACCCGCTGTTGTAGTGCTTGCTCTTTGGTATTTCGGTTTGCATTCAGGAGAAAATGACGTGGAAGAATAGGTTGTCGAGTCGGGTGAAGAAGCAGAGGTTTCAGAATCCGAAGATTCTGAGACAGTGGTATGTGTTTGTGTAGGTTGTGAGACAGTTTTATGTGTTTGTGTAGGTTGTGAGACAGTTGTATGTGTTTGTGTAGGTTGTCAGACAGTTGTATGTGTTTGTGTAGGTTGCGATTGAGAAGAGCTGGCTTGAGATTGAGTTTTGGACAGTCGGATTCGTTTTCTTGGGTGGATTTATTCTAAAGGGGCTTGTTTGGCCATTGAATAACCAATCTTTCCTCCACTCTTCACTTGCCTCTGGTAGAGCTCTTTATCCTCCTTTTCCATTTTCCATTAACGTTGGTGACATCAAATAACTTAGAAAGTGTTGTAGTAAATTTATCAGACGGTTTCTTTTTGTTTTTGTCATATAAATCAAACAGACAATTGAGTTTCTTTCTGATTAGTGCGCTGGATAATAGTGGAAAGTCTAGAAATTCCCTCTTGAGCAATTCTATATCCGTTATCATAATTTTGATTCGATCCAGTCGCCGTTTCTGGCTATCGAACAGAAAAGTGAATTTTCCAAGAATTTGACGGTTTGTGGGCATCCTTGTGAGATTGATTACCTTTTCAACAGATGGAATTCTCGGATCCCTATTCTTTTTAGAAGATGAGGGTAGATGCCTTGCTTATAAACAAATGGAATTAACTGACTGGAATGTGCTTAAAAGCAGTCTAGTAAGTCATGTAAAAATTCAGTGTTAAATTGAAACCGATAGTCAAACTGCGCGATGTGAAAACAAAAATGAAAAGGTGGGGGAGGGGGGACTTTTTCAATCTAAAAAAAAAAAATTAATGTTGCTACTGTCATCTACATACAATTGTTCCTCGAATGTAAGGGGTTTCAGTTTCGTTACGAGAAATAATGAAAATAGTTATCACCCTAATGTACACAGTTTTTCATCTTTGTAAACAGTAACATAATGAGTGACTAAAACTTTTGTAACATTTTCAAGAATTGTCTGATTTTAAAGTTTATATACCAATGTAAAGCTCTTGTTGTGTTCTTTCTAATGATGTATAATACATTCAGATTAAATTTATTACACAATTTTGAGCTAGTAAACTTTGAGAATGGTGTATCAATAATGACGTTAAAGTTTAATGTAATATCAAAATTCTAAAAGTATTCTATTTATTTTATCTTGCATTTCTTCAAAACAATATAATTTAGTTCTAGCTTAGGCGAACATTTCATATAATATAAATCTTTTTATACACCACCTGAAAAAGCTTACGATGAATTTTCTATTGGTATGAGCTACATTTTAGTCAGTCAATGGTAAAAAAATAATTCATTTTTAACTAGACTATTGATTTGTTGTTACTAGCAGGCCCTATGAGAGGGGGGTGCAGCCGGTGCGCCGCACCGGGGCCCATGAAATTTTAGGGGCCCATCATGAGCAGTAGATATAAATTAAGTAAATATATTAAAAATTAAAAAAAAATTAATTTCTATTTTACGTCATTCGTATCAATTTGACGCCTGTCAATGCAAATCTACTAGAGGCATCTATTAGAGTGGTACAACATTTTGAAACGAATTATTGATGTTAACCCTTTTTTTAGGAGATCGTGGTCTTGCTTTTCAAGACTCTTCGCAATGCATTGGTGACTCAAATAATGGACATTTTTAGGTTTGATAGAGTTGTTTTCCCACTGGGACCCTATTTTAAGAGAACATGTTAAAAGTAGAAGTCGCAGAAAAAGGGGGAAAGGCTGCAAGTACATTACCTCTCTATTTATTCTCAAAATGAATTTATTGCAGAATGCTCTGACCTTGTAAAGCAGAACATTTTAGGTGAAAGGCAAACGGCAAAGTACTATGCAATAGTAGTGTAGATTCTACACCAGATTCATCTCATTTCTTTTGCGTTACTTAGTTTGCCATGAATCAGGATATGAAACGACAGAACGATTTCTAAAATGTGTTAATTGCAGTGAAAAAAAATGGATCGAAAATAGCGCAACTAATTACTGTAGGGCTCAAGGTTGTGATAATGCGGCAAACATGTCAGGCAAATTCAAAGGAGCACAAGCGATAATCAAAGAACAATACCCTACCGCCTTGTGGTTGCCACACACTAAACTTATGTGGTAATCAGGCCCGTAGCGTGCGGGGGGCCGGGCCCCCTGCGTTTTGCCTGCCCCCTCTGCTAATTTGTTCTACTTAGTAAAATGTATTACCTGGCCCCCCTGCTATTGCCTGGCCCCTGTTGTAGAATGCCTGGCCCCCTCCTGTATAATTTTCACGCTACGGGGCTGGTGGTAATGATGCTGCTGAATATATTCCAGAAGCAATCACATACTTTGTTCAGTTGCAGTCCAAAAAGATGGGAAATATTGTTAAAACGAATTGGCTGTTCGCTTCATGGCATATCTGGTACCAGATGGTCAGATCGAGATGAAAGCGTAAAACCGTTTGTAGCTCATCTTCCAGGGGTTAAGTTGGCCTTAGAAAACCTGCTAGAACTCAATATCACTGCAAAAATTAGGAACAAAATCACTGGAGCTCTGTTATGTCAGTTCTTTCACCTGCATCATAATGTCAGTCATATGGTACAGAATATTAGTTTCCATTGATTTTTGTAACAAAACCATTCAAGCTAGTGGTGCAACGTTAGATGTGGAAGCTGCAAACATAGAAAGCTTGCTTTCACAACTACAGGCATTCCGAGAGAGTTGGAAAGCAATGTGGACTGAATCTAAACTTGTTGCATCCAGTCTTCAGATAGAAATAAAATTGTTTAGGAACTATGCCAGGAAAAAAAACATGTTTCCACGATGAGGGTGCACCTGATGGAAATTTAGATAAAATGAATAAATCAGATGAATCTATTGAGGAAGCACACTTTAGAAAGCATGTATTTTATGTAATTTTGGATAATGTTATTGGAGGGCTTACAGTTCGTTTTGGTGCAGCAAAACTGATTTCTGATAACTTCAGTTTTCTTTGGAATTATCAAAAAATGTCAGAAAAAGAATAAAATTGCAAAGCAGCGAGACTAGCGGAGACATATTTTAATGACATAATCTCTGAAGACCTTAAAATGGAAATGAATCACATAACAATGGTTCACAATGCCAATTTTGGTGGAAAACAGTTGGGCGCATTGGAATAACTAAATGCTTTATGCGAATACAAAGTAGAAAGCATATTTCCCAACTTGACAGTTGTCGTATCCCACTTGTGCTCTAATTAAATCAGACGACACAACTCCTTGTATTGTAAAAGAATTAACTGAACTTTTTAATGCGTGATATATACAGATAAGAATATGATAATTCAATATAAACACTTGAGAAGATGAATCAATAAATCACATGTATAATTCTATAAGTCAACACACACGATAAATACTAAGATCAATATTAGATGAGAGATGTGGCAATAAATCACAAGTAACTGCTATCACTATAAACCAGTACACGAGTCTATAACTATTATAACTCTCGACTGCACTGTCCACTAAGTCCACGTGTTCTATCTTGTATCCCCTTCATGCGTCTTTATTCTCTCTCTCTTGTGTGTGTGTGTCTCCGTCCCCTACAACATCAGCAACAGTAGCATCTGCAGAAAGAAGTTTCAGCAAACTTAAACTCATCAAAAATTATCTCAGGTCTACCATGGGTCAGGATCGCCTGAAAAACCTAGCTAGGCTCAGTATTGAGTTTGAAATTGCAAAGAATATAGACTTTGACACTGTAATTCGTAGTTTTGCCCAAAAAAAGCGACCTTGTTTTAACAATATTTGTTTATACAATTTTTTTTATTATTTTATTCTTTTCTGTGTATTTCTGTTTAATTTAGGTATATTTGTTTATGATATATTCTAGTAATTGAACAGCTGCATTAATCTTTTATAGCTGAAAAATTTAAGCAATTTTTTTAAGTTTTTTTTTATTTTACTTAATATAATATGTGATAATTTTAATTATTAAAGTTTCAACTTTTTTACATACACGTTCTAAAGTAATAAACTGTGAAAGCTGAGCTGCCAAAACTAATTTTTGCTTTATATAAGAGGGGCCCCAAAAAATCTTGCACCGGCACATTTTACTCCTCTCCAGGGCCCTGGTTACTAGTGACAAACAGAAAAAATTTTTTTACTGATATTGATTCTTGTCAATTCTGAATTGAATAAGCAAGAAATTTAAATCAGAAGAAACTTTATTTTTTATTTAGAAAGCTACAGAGATTCACTGTTTGTGACAAACTTACTTTAATATTAAAAAAAAAAACAACAACAAGTATTTCTAAAACATCTTATGGCCTGATTCCAAAGTTAAATAGAGGTATTATAAACAAAGCTAGGGCCAATGAGAATTCAGGCAACTATTAGCATGCCACACCTCCTCATTAGGTCACATTATAGCCAATCATATTCATGAAATTTTATAAACATAAAAAATGTTTATAAAACTTTTTTTTTAATATAAAAAAGCTGGTGTGGCGCACATAAAAAAAAATCATATGCATGAAAAATGATCACTTACACTTATCGACCCTAGGAAATATGTACTATACTAGCTCTATATATGTCATGTGTATACAATTAAAGGCTTTGTTTTTAACAAATGTAGAGCTTTATACAAATATAGTGTACTTATTTGGTGCGTAATTTTGTTTGTCAAAAAAAAAACTGTATTCTAATGCAAATAAATAGATTAGTTGTCCTTTCTCTAAAATCAAATAAATAAATATAATTATGAATATAAATACTTGTTTTTTAAAAACGTAATTGCTAGTCCATTAATTACGTCAACAACTTAGGGATTCTGAAAAAGTTTGATAGCTGTTGACATGGGTAAGTAAGTGTGTGTGGCGGGGGTGTGCACAACATTAGGCTGGATAATCGATATTATACTTGATCTGTCCAATAAAATAATATTAAATTGTTATATTTAGGAATGTACTATAGGGGCCGTCCATAAAGTACGTCACGCTATTTTTGACCCCCCCCCCTCCCCCTGTCACAAAGTGTCACAAATCTTGGGACACCCCCCCCCACCCTAAAGTACGTCACACTTTCGAAAAAAAATTAACAACTAATTACAATTTAACCGAAAACTTAAAAAAGTACTTCACTATTAAACTGCCTTAAAATATAATTATTAAAAGTACTATCAGATTATTAAATGACTTTAATAGTAGAATAACTAATTGTCAACAGTTGTCACACTCAGTCACAGTTATTCTTTGAAACGGTAACTCAATCAATCGAATTTGAAAAAAAAAATTGCAATATTCAGACTTGACAATTATATAATAAACATCATTTATCTGCTACCTTTCATTTACAATGGGTGAGGTCAACTTTGATATAATCTTCCGATTATGCATTCTATTGGAACAGGATAAGAAGTAGATTAGCGAAACTTGACCTCAACCAGTGATTAAATAATAAAAATGGAAACAAAACAATGCGACTAAAAAAGGACAAATTGTGTGAGCAGCTCTTGTGCTATATAGAATATGTTTATAGTGGACCTGTGAATTATGTTTAATTAAAAAAAATATTCACTAGACATCAATCATCCATGGTGATGTGAAGTGTTCATCCATAGTTACAACTGACATAAATCTTTCCCCATCATCGTTTCCTGGAAGGATAATTGCAGGCAGATCAACTTCATCCTCATCTAGCCACTCAACATCCTCTGAATGTGCATTTTCCATTCTGCCAATAATTGTCATGAGTTCTCTTTGCCTTCTAGCAGCGATTCTCAAAGGACGGATGCGTTTTATCTGAGTTGATTCTGGAACATTTTGGGTTGGCACATTCTTCTGCGCCCGAGCTCTGTGTTGTCCTGTATGTTTCTTCAATATTGTTTGTGAGGCAAAGTATAAGTGACACACTTTGCAAATTCGATCATGTAAGCTGGTCTGCAAAGATGGACAATATAAATCATATGGTTGCACTTTAAAAATTCCTGTTGATCTTGGCATAATGTCATCAAATTTGAGAGTTTGTGCTACAAACAATGAAGTTGTCTGGTTGATTGGAATTGGAGGAGGAAAAAATCTCGAATTAAAACGTTGAAATATGAGCTGCGTACTTTGTCGCAACATTTTATGAGCTGACATTTCACAATTTGAGCGAAGTATTGGCTGGGATGAACATGGTTGTTAAACCATTCTTGATCCTTCGACATCAGTCCTGCTGCATCCAATTCAGATTTCTCAGGGTTGATATATTCTGCAACTGTTGGAAATTGGTCAACAATCACATGCGACCAGATTTCAGCTAAAGTTTCACCTGCAAACTTGAAGTTTATTCTTTCCTAATCCTCATTGATTGTTGTGCCCTGCGAATCAATGTGACTGCCATAATGTTCATTTGGCAATATGACACCAGACAGTTCACTGCTTAATGGAGCCATTCGACGTCCACGCGATTAAAAGCATTGGTTGCAAGGAATAAGTCATCAAGATTATTTTTAACGAAGTGATGGATTGCAGCTTCAATTACTTTTTGATAGCGAGGATTTTCATCTGGCCCACCATCCACTGTAAAAAACAATAGGTTTTATCACATTGTCTCTTTTATCTTTTGTTATTTCATCGAATTCATCCAAATTCAATAGTCTTTCAAAGTCTAAGCCATGAGCAAAAGCAGTGAATGAAGAATGCTTCCCTGATCGTATTGCTATGTATGTTGGACCTGAATAGCTTACAACTTCCAGTTTTCCTAGTCCATCTTTTTCAATGCCAATTCCAGGATAAACATATGGAATAAGTTTGTGTTTTGGTGCAATAACCCAATCGTGGTCTGGTAAACTGACACGATATTCCACATGCATTAGCAATGGTGCCCGTTTGTTTGCTGCGGTCAATCCTATTGGACCTCGTACTTTATCATCCTGGCTCATGAAGCACACTTTGTCAGGTCCGAGCACTGCTGATAATTCCTCTAAATGTCTCAGTGTGGCTGTGCAGCACTTTCCATCCATGTGTTTGGAGTGGGAATCGTTATGAGATCGGATTAGCTTGACTGGTACTGGGAAAACGTGTCTTTTCCCTTCTATTGTTGAACTTCGTCTTGGCAACAATCGAGTGTAAACGGTGCTACGGCTGACATGGAATCAATCCATCAGTGTGCAGCCGACCCATGTAAAGCGATGTCGACATTTGCTTTGAGAAACAATGGTTGATCACAACACATTGAAAAATATATGCATTTCATTATATTTTGACATAAAACTAATTCAAGTGTTTCACAAAGTTTTTGAACATTATTTTTAAAACTATTAAGTTTTACTAAAAAATAATTAATTAAATTAGAAATAAAATTTAAAATATATAAAAATCTGACGTCACACTTGATCTGATTTTGGTAAAATTGCATGTTGTAATTGCTTAATAATGTTGTACACTTGACGTGCTGTGTGCTTTACCTTACAATGTAATGTTTTTGTATTTTAGACTGAATGTGTATTAATTTCAAAACAATATGAAGAAAGTTAAAAGGGGTTGCTTGAATCATCCAGACTATTTCTGTTATATCTGTGGACATTTTACTCCCCGTGATCAGTGGAAACAACTTACAAGAAAAGAGAAGGTTGTCTATCATCACTACTTCGGCGTCAAAATATGCGATCAAGACAGAACCTGGGCGCCACATATTTGCTGCAGTGTTTGTTATGTGGGGCTCACCCAGTGGCTAAATGGCAAAAAGGAAGTCTATGCCATTTGTGGTACCAATGATATAGCGAGAGCCAGGAGATCATCATTCGGACTGCTACTTTTGCATGACAAATATTGCTGAATATTCCAAAAAAAAAAAACCCAACAAATTAGCAATTCATTATCCAAATTGTGATTCTGCTTTGAAACCTGTTCCATACAATGAACAAAATCCAGATCCCAATCATCCAATATGCCTTGATAGCGAAAGCGACGATGGTGATGAGGAAAGTCTCAGGGAGCAGGAGAGTGATGCTTATATTAACTTTAGATCAGGGGTGGGCAAACTACTGCCCGCGGGCCGCATGCGGCCCGTCAGAGTATATAATACGAGCCGAACGCGTGTACATGTTGCTGTCCTATGTCGATGTTAATTCTCTTTGTTTAGATTTTTCGCTATATATTTAAAATTTGATTCGAATCTAGGATATTAAATCAGTTTTATGGCTCCAGAATATTAGTTAGAGCTGCTTGATCTATAAGCAGATTATGACCTGAAGGGGAAGTACTAGTCAGTTCTGGAGTTTTCATGATGTTTGCCAGCAGCAGCATTCCCACACCTAAAATACCTTGCTGTCAAGCTTTTGTCACTATTTAGGTCCACATACATTTGTGAGCAAGCGTTTTCTTGTATGAAAATAAACAAGTCTAAGAACAGATCGATGACTGCAATTTAAATTCAGTCATCGGAATCACAACCAGTAAACTGGTTCCACAGTTCAAGAGCACTATTCAAAATTTGTGAACAGTTCTCATTAATTATAATTGTACTCTGTGGTCAGATTGTTTGTACTCTGCGGTCAGATTGTATGTAAATTAAGTTCCTTCGTCTTCATAATTATTATGACAGGTAACAATAAACTTTTGTTGAAATAATTATTACAAGTAAAGTTTTATTACCAAATTTGCAACTGACTTAGCTCGAATTTTAAAATGTAATGTGCATTTCTAATAGAGTGTGAGTGTGAAATAAAATGACAAATACATGGTTATTATCTTTAATTCATATTTTCATATGATATAAATTACAATTGAAATAGACAAAATATACATTTGGCCCGCCGATAACAATAAAGTTTGCAAAACTCTGTATAAAAAGTTTGCCCACCCCAGCTTTAGATGATGAAAAGATACATCATCTTATTAGCCAAGCTGAATTGAACGATTTAGTGAGGGATCTGTGGTTAACAAAGAAGAAGGCAGAACTGCTTGGATCTCGTTTACAACAATGGAACAAAGCGGAACAATAATTTCACATTTTCGTGATGGGCATGTACAGCTTACTAAAATTTATGACAAGAATGACAGTATCTATTATTGTTCTGACATTAACGGTTTAATGAAAGAACTGGACTTTGAGTATATTCCAGGAGACTGGCGTCTGTTTTTATAGACTCAAGTAAAGTTAATCTTAAAGCAGTTCTCGTACACAATGAGAATGTGATGCCATCTATTCCATTAGCACACGCAGTCGGATTACACGAGAGATATGATTCTATGAAGTTGCTCTTCAACGTTATCAAGTGCAGAGATCATAACTGGTCAGTGGCGTAGCTAGGGTGGGGGAAGGGGGGGGGTCCAGATTTGAACATCCCCCCGGGCCCCCGCTTGAGGGGGGCCCCAAACGAGTTTCCAATTTTTTATTTTAACACTAAATATTAAATACTAGCTGTAACCACCACACGCTGCCGTGACTAAGCCTTCTGTAACGACCAAAGTCAGTTATGTTTTTATAACATACTTTGGAATGGCTGGAAATGCACTATAGGTACAATGTCGGTCAGGTTTAGAGAGAGTTTGTATTTTTAGGGGACACATACCTGTTAAGTTAGATGACCTAGTTAGGCTGGAATTAAAAGGAAGGCTAAGCGTCCTTGTATTTTCGAGAGAAAAATGTTGTGATAAGCTAATTATCTACTGTCTGGTTTCGTATACATGGCGCCAAACTTCTACATGTGCTTGATTAGTGATACAAAGAGCATTGTTGAGCATTGTATTTACAAGAATATAGATTAAACATTGTATTTTCAAGAATATGGATCATTTGGGTCAGAGATGTGTTAAATTTATTAAGGGGAGAAAGGAGGAGAACAGAAAGGTACAGAACAGACATGCAGTTCGACAAAATAGGCAGCACACAGGATAGAGTAGTGATGTTTCGGTGAATATGTATCTTGCAGTGTATAGTTTCATTCTACTTATATTTTGAAATTAAATTTTGCGTAATCGTCAAATAAAGTATATGAATCGGACTTGGCAGTTTATTTAATTTATTTGTGATGTATGTGATTGAGTACACGCTTAGATAAAGTGTCAATCCCTACCAGAGAAGAGAAGACATAGACAGATCGTCACAAGAACTCACAATGCATAACTAATAATACAAGTAGTTATGACACCTACTTTAATGTAAAAGTAAGTATTGAGAAAAATTTCGTTTCTAATTCAGTTTATTAATTTAATGCAATTTTGTGTGTAAATTTCAAGGCAATTGGTGAAGAACTTTAGAAGTTATTAGCTAGGCGTGAATCCTATTTACATTTTATCTACATAGATAAAGCCACCGCCATGTAATCTTGTTATGCACGTTGTTATATAAGTTAGTGCAGAGGCGTCACTCGGAAGGTGCGGGCCGCACCGGGTGACACCAACATAGGGGTGACACCAAAATGAACAATTCTAAATTTCATAGCAGAAAGAACTCGGCATAGTCAGTTTTATAATCGATCATAGTCAAAAACATGATCAGTAGCACAGGGTGCCACCATACGAGCAGTAGCACAGGGTGCCATCATGCAGAGCGTCTGGAGCTAAGGTAAATGAATCTAATTTAAAGCTGCTCGGATCAATCTGGAGTTTTTGTTTTTGTAAACGCGCTAGAAAAAAGGACGGAGGTAGTCACGTGGTTTTATGAAATAGGAGACGTAGTTTATAAACTTAGTTGAATTAAAGTAATATAGAGCCTACATATTTCTGAAATACAGTCAGTAATACTATCGTTTTCATCGCTTAAATATTTTAAAGTAAATTCTCTAAGGCGAAGACCGTATAGAGCAGGAAAATTCGAAATATGTACCATTGTTCATGGTGGAAGTCTTGGGGGAAGGGGGTGACACCCTGAATTGTCCGTAACGGGTGACACCAACCATAGTGATGCCACTGAGTTAGTGACACTGTTGCATGTATTCCATACAGATTAAGGATTTCAAAATTACGTAAATCATCACGCAAATAAAAACTGGTAAAAAGTTTACTAAAAGTGTCAAAACATAGTTTTGGTTGTTGTAAGACACGTTATCTTGACGGCATTGTATCTTCCATTTTTGTCCATGCTATAATCCATCTATCCATAGACATAAATAGAAGGGTCATAGTTCGTATACTTATGTCTATTTGTCCGACGAAATCTCACAATCATGGCGGATGAAACAAGTATACATAATTTTTTGTATATTTTTTATTTGTGAAATGTAAAGAGTGTTATTCTTTATAGAGAAACTTCACCCATGCCGAAAGAATGAGTTTACCAGAGTGGGGCTACAAAACGGAAAAAGCGTGTTACAGAAAGACGAGAGGCTGCAAAATCAAGGAAAATTTGAAGGTTTTTTAAAGAAGAAACCTGATAATAGCATTGAAAACAAAGAAGACCATGAACATGGCGAAGAAAAGTATCACCATTCAGATAATTCATGCAAAGATACAGCAGTGTAGCAACAGCTGTCAAGTACTTAGCAAAAACCAACTCAAGCTTACTTGGCCACAAAGAAGAACTAGATTCTCCAAGTCCTGGAAACTTCCTAGAATCTTTGAAATTTCTTGCAGAATTTGATGAAGTTACGTAACATCACTTGAATAATTCAACATGAGTTCATAAGCTTGATGGGCAATAAAGATAGGGAATCAATTGTTGGGAAAGTCAAGCAAGTTTGTTACTTTCTTCTGATGTTTGATTCCACTCCAGATGTTTCTCACAAAGAACAAGTATCCCTTAAAGTTCGTAACTTGGATGTCGAGAATTTTGAAATAAAAGAGTCATTCCATGGTTATTTTGAAATTGTGAAGCAAGATGCACAAAATAATGAAGAACTTGTTCTGAAAACTCTTTAAGACATTGAACTAGACTTTAATCTGTGCACAGATCAAACCTATGATAACGCAGCCACAATGAGTGGCCGTCGGTCTGGCCGGCAGAAACGTCTCTTAGACATAAATCCAAACGTAACTTTTCTGAACTGTGATAATCACTCTCTCAACATGGCAGCTCTTCATTCTGCTGAGATAGAATTAGCCATTGTCACCTTTTTTCGTGAATTGCTCAACTTTTTTTCCAATTCACCCCAGAGACCAAACTGAAAGAAACTGGAGCCGGGAAACTAAAAAAGGAGAGTAGTAGGCCTACATGGTGGTACTCAAGAGAAGAAGCTACGTCGTCACTTTCCTTGCATATTGACAAAGATGCTGAAGAGATTAAGAACCTTTCATGCTTTCTGCAAAATGATGAGAAATGCACGAAACTGATCACCCAATCCATCGAAAGAGCAAAAGAAGGCATTGAATGCAATGGATTTCCTGTAGGCAAAACAACCAGAAGAAAGAAAAGACTTGATGGGGAGTTGAGTTCTGATGTAGGACTGTAAATAGAATTGCAATTCAAAGTGTTGGGACAGAAGTGCTTGACAGACTTCATATGGAGATGAAGGATAGATTCCAAAGGTTGCAAAACCATGTGGGTACCTTTGGGGTTCTTCTTAAACCAAGACACCTGTTGAATTATATGGATGATTAGGGGAAGTTGGGGTAATAGCGGCCATATTTTCATTTTCTAGTTTATTATTGTGACTGAAAGCGCTATCAATGACATACTGTGTTATACAAATAGCCCTATGGAAGTATTACTATATACCAATAACTGTTGGTTATGACCAGTCTACAACTGATGAAAAAAAAAATTTTTATGAAAAAATTTTTTGGCCTAATTTACCCCTATGCTCGGGGTAATTTCGACATAGGTGGCCAAAATTTCTCCAATCTGAAAACACACATATGCAACACAAACAAATATCAGTAGGAAGTTTTACTTTTTCATTTTATTTGTTTCAACTGTCATGTTCTAAAATTTTATGAATCAGAATACTAAAAAATCTAGTGGCAGTATACATTTTGTCAAGGGCCCCTTTCGGGGTCCATGCGGTCGTTGTCTAAGAGCATGATCACCTACCGAGTTCTGGCCAGTATTTGTATTTGTCCCAGTCACGTGGTTCCACAGGACGCACACAACACAACGAGAAAAGAGTACTCGACAAATGTAAATACAATACAACAGCAAATATTTATTTACATCAAAACAAGAATGAACATCAGCGTGCCGAATCATCCCTTCTATTTTAACCTTTCCCAGGTGACGGCAGCCACACTGACCACAGTGCACATGGGAAGACCAAAGCCTTTGGCTATCTTCTTTATTATCTCCCTCCGGAGTCGATGACGCAACATGAGGGGGGAATAAGGAAGTGGGGCAAAGAAACAGGGGAGTGCCTAGATTTCATTAAAACCAACTCACAGAATGTGACACAGTTATATTATAAAAAAAATTGTTTCAGTCACAAAGTGAAGTTTTTTTTGTTTTCTGTCTGTACCAGCACAGCTTGTGTGAGCCCACTGCTGGCATACCTCGCATTTAATCCAGGGCTCTGAAGAAACTGACCATAATTCAGCCGGCCGAATTTACCCCTTAAACTCTGGCTTTTATTACCCCGTAACAAGGAGAGTGACATTTAGCGATTATTCCGAAATAACCGGACAATATTGCCAATGAGCGATAACACAGACCTCATATGTATATGATTTAATTTTTAATGCTACTTTACTAACTCAAAATCTCGCGCCGTATAAAATAAAACTCTTCATTTTATGAAACAATAAAAAATACTCACTTTGCCCAAATTAGGATTTTGCTTTGTAAACAAGAAAAACTTTAATTAACTCGCGATAAAAAAATTGATTTTCACTTCCGGATATAAGAAGCACCGCCCACCGATAGCACGCTTCCAAAGATCCTACATACTAGAAGATAAGGGGGTGGACGAATTTACCCCGCGGCCGCTATTACCCCAACTTCCCCTACACACTGATGAAAAACTGTTACTTTTTCCTGTTTGTATGATGACATACAGGCAAATCACTTTTTCAATGGTGTCATTGATGCACGAGCACTTTCATCAACAAACCAGTACCACAATCACCAACTGACTTATTGAGGAAGCTGGCTTCATATGATAATGATGTTTGCTCAAACCTTGCAACCTCCATCCGAATACTGCTAACTCAGGCCACTTCCATTGCATCATGTGAGAGATTATTCTCAAAACTCAAAGTCAATCAAAAACTATATCAGGAGTACAACGACGCAAGAAAGGCTTAGCAGCATGGCTTTAATGAAAGTGAAGTCAAAAATACTAGACAACATTGTCTTAGATGATGTTATAAATGCCTTTACTGCACAGAAAGCACGACATGAGGCAAAATGAATTGAGATTTGTCACTTGTGCATTATCTCGTCACTAAACAATGGAATTATTCATTAAAAGAGTTTTAATGATTATTTTTTGTTAATTTTATTGATATACTGTACTAATTTGAATTTAGACATATATTTATTAAGTACGTTATCTCATGTCATGATATCGTATGTCAAATTTGCAGGGGCCCCCAAAAAGGCCAAGCCCCCCGGGCCCCCAAACCCCTAGGGACGCCTCTGTAACTGGTGCCTCTGTGGGAATCTAAAAGTAGTTTCCCTTCTTCTTGGATTGCAGCTGGGATACACAAGGTACATGTGCTTTCTATGTCTGTGGAACAGCCGTGATGATGAAAATCATTACACAGTTAAAGACTGGCCAGCAAGAACTGATCATGTACGTGGCAGGTACAATGTTCAACATGAGTCTGTTGTTGATCCTACCAAAATACGGCTTCCCCCTCTTCACATAAAGCTTGGACTGTTCAAAAATTTTGTGAAGGCTCTGGACAAAGATTCGGGTGGCTTTGCGTATCTTCAAGGGAATTTCGAATTTCTTGACCACTCTTACATCAGTAAAAGATATGTGCTGGCATCTTCACCGGGCCTCAAATTCGTGAAGTCATTTGTGATCCTACCTTTAAGCTGCAGCCTGCTCAGTTGGCAGCCTGGGATGCAATTGTGGATGTGGTTTCTACCTTTTTGAGAAACCACAGGTCTGAGAACTATGCAGAGTTGGTTGAGAGACTGCTAACAACATACAAGTATATGGTATGCAGAATGTCCTTAAAAATTCACTTTCTGCACTCCCATATCAGTTTCTTCCCACCCAATCTATGTGCAGTCAGCGACGAACAGGGTGAACGTTTTCACCAAGAAATAGCAACGATGGAAAACAGATATCAAGGGAGGTATGACAGCAGCATGATGGGCGATTTCTGTTGGTTTTTACAGCGAGAGTGTGACACTGATTACAAAAGAAAAGCAACATCGTCTAATTATTTCTGACTTCAAAATGCATTGTATTAGGATTACCTGAGGTTATTTGTACATATTATACTGTTGCTTCTTCTGTTCTATTTCCATGTTCATTGTAGTTATTGTATTGAAATGTAGAAGCATTGACATTATATTTATAAAGACCATAAAGTGTTATACTGGTAAATCAAAATGTTAACATAACTTAAAAAACCTGACGTGATACACAATTTTCAATGACATATTTGGAATGAGCAGGTCTAAATGGTCTGAGTACACTTAATAGATCCCGGGTTGCAAAAATGTTGATCCCTAGTGTAATCAATGACGTCCCGATGGTACATATTTTTTTGCAGAATGCAAGCTGCGTCGCTATAAATTAAAAAAAATCCTCTATGACGTCATTTCCCAATGGGTGCTGTATCGTGCCTTTGTGCTGCAAAATGGCATAATAAAGTAGTTATTTTTTACTTTTCAGTGCATTTCTATAAAAACTTTTTTTTTAATGCTTTGTTTTCATTTTAACATTGATAGAATTAAGGGCAAAACGTTTTTTTTTTAGTTTTTAATGGGACAGCTGTACAAAAAAAATTCATACTTAATTAATAGCAGTCCTTAATAATAAGTCGACCACAGTTTTTTTTTTTTAAAGAAAAAAGGGAATACAAACATTACTTTTTTTTACGATGAACGAATTGATGAAACCTGTAGGGGGAATACATTTCATTTATTACCTAATTATTTTATTCTTTGCAAAAAAAAATGATAAGATTAATACAAAAATAAATACATTATACATTGAATATTATATATAATGTTACTATACCAACTACATTTTTCCGATCGGTTATTGTCGTCTTCTTTGCCGTACAAAATGTGACATATCACACGCTATCAGTCAAACAAGGCGATTGACATAATTGTATTATCCTTCAAATATAGAAAAGAATGCCACAAAATGAAGACACATTTTGAGGGAGGGCTGAAGCTAAAAAAGGAGAGGATTGTATTCCTTATAGGAGGACTGTATTCCATATAGGAGGACTGTATTCCTTATAGGAGGACTGTATTCCTTACAGGAGGACTGTATTCCTTACAGGAGGACTATTCCTTACAGGAGGACGGTATTCCTTATAGGAGGACTGTATTACTTACTGTATTTTCAGTGCATTTTTATAAAAACTTTTTTTTAATGCTTTGTTTTGATTTTAACATTGATAGAATTAAGGGCAAAACGTAACGGGTGAGATAAATTAGCACCCATATCTTTACCTAATGGTGTTTAGTTTGATTTGGTTGGGTTAGTTGGTTTGCTTTGGTTGATTTGTTCGGTTTGGTTTGTTTGGTTGGTTGGTTTGTTTGGTTGGTTATTTGGTTTGGTTTGGTTGGTTAGCGTTGACGGGTAAAACGTAATTTGTGACGTATAAAATGTAGGTAATTTCTGCACATTAGGAATGTGGCATACATCAGCACCTAATTAACCTAATCAATCGTATTTAAAAATTCAGTAGTTAAATTGATTTCCAGATGGTAAAATTTATCTATAAATAAAAAAAAATAATACAATACATTTGCAGCGGAAAGGTTTTTGCTGGATGAGTGCACGATGGCATCGAGCCATGCTTTAGATGTAATTGGTAGATCACTAAGAGATGTTGCTCAAACCGGCTATTTACTAAGTTTTTTGCTATGCACTTGGAATTCCGTGTTAATAGTTCCTATTAATTCTCATATTAAACATTTTATTGAGATAAAACCTTTAGCTGCGAATGCAACGGGCAACTACTAGTACGAAATAATTTTGTTATCAATCTCTGATGGTGCCACGGTGAGATACTATAAGGCAATATTTCATTAAATGTAAATCTTGGGAGACAAAAGTATTGACTTTGTTAATTTTTCCATTGCTAATGGCTCTAGGTGTGTGGGTCCCTGTAAAGATGAGATAAAATCTCTTAGATCCTATAAGCCACTTATGGGAAGGTTTTCGAATTGCTCTTCTTTCATCCCCACCTTAGCCGATAGTGCAAAGGTCAAACTAGTCGAGCGATTTATAATACCCCCTGTAAAAAAATCGCCCACCTTATTGGGACAATTTTTAGTTTTTTTCTTTTTATTAGTGCCCTTTTTTCATCCCCACCACAGCATGGAGTGCAATGGACATGGAGACTCCACGGAGACATGGTTGGAACTTCAACTATGGGCTGAAAAATTTCATTGTTCCTCACCGAAAATTGAATCAGGTACCACTAGGTAGAAAGTTCCAAAATATATTTGGAAGCTTAAGACCAAAGTACCCTCGAAGGCTATTTAGCTCCAGTTTTATAGAAATGAAATCGGAAAGTGGAAGTTCTAGGTAGTTTCTTAGTTTCTGAAAGTGGAAGTTCTAGGTAGTTTCTTAGTTTCTGAAAGTGGAAGTTCTAGGTAGTTTCCTAGTTTCTGAAAGTGGAAGTTCTAGGTAGTTTCTTAGTTTCTGAAAGTGGAAGTTCTAGGTAGTTTCTTAGTTTCTGATGTACAAGAACGGCTCGGACCCCCCCCCCCCCAATCCTACGAGCAAGTTGTCAGAAGATTCCATATATTAAAACGGCCATGAATGCTACTTGTTCCAAAATAAATTGATATTTAAGACATTTATGTAGAGACCGATGATCTCGTGGTAAAGCGCTCAACTGTTGACCGAAGGGCCTCTAGTTCTGGTCATGGTTAAAGTCTCAGCTATAACTAACGTGATGCCTCTATGGCCATTGCACTATGGGCTATGCTAGAGACGAAAGAAAGACATCGTAAAACCGTCACATTAATTGTTTACAGCAGAGGTCCCCAACCCCAGTCCGTTGATCAATTGTAATAAGTAAACACTTTTTAAGCTACATTCCAGTGCTCGTTGCTCCAGTGATCGTTGCTCGACACAATTTAAGACGACTACAATGTTGTTGGGTGGACGGGTAACCGAGTGGTATAGAGCGCTAGACTGTCGAGCTGAGAGGCCGGGTCCGATCTTTGGTGAGGACCAATGGAAATTACAGGCAAAATTTGGTGTGAAGTGCCCCAAATAAGCCCAGATTTAAATGGGTGCCTGACATTATTTGGGGGAAAGTAAAGGTGGCTAAGCTTTGAGAAAACCACACAATCTCTTAATATGCTGTTGATACAGAAACATATGAATTCTACACTTCATCTGCCCCGATAGCCCTTTAGGGTTAAGGGAATTTTTTTGTTCAGCACTGTGGGTAAAGAAAAATATGTTCTCCCTAAACACTTTATTATAATTAGTTTCAAAATTCTACAAAATAATTATTCATTATCTGGCAATTATTAATGCCATTCATTGCCATACAGAAGCTACACGAGTGGCAAAGTTGAGTCTTTTCAAACAGGTTGCAAAGCACTACACTAGAAAACGTTTTGTTTTTCATATCAGAATGAAACGATGGAATTTTTCATTTGCAAATATATTTTTTAATATTTTATTCCAATTCAGCATGAAAATAATAACTAAAATAAACTTGGTTGTCACTGAATACCTGAATGTTGAGTTTACTGGGCGGTAAGTTTTTCCTCACAGGGCGACTCAAATATCGTCCAGTTATCTGGCTAAATTTGCTCTAATAAAAGTTTTATACATTGAGAAAAAACCATCTAGACCAGTGGTTCTTAAACTTTTATGCTTTTGAGCATCTAGGGTAAGATTTTTGGTTTCGAGACACACCATAAAAATAATGCAAAATCTAGTCTATGGAGATCATTTAGATTTAAAAAAAAGAAGAAAATTATGATTCGGAATTTAAGAGGATTTAGAATTTAAAATATCTCCAGAGCTGATTCTCAGATGATACGTTAATATGAAATTTAAATAATCAGCAACGGTTTATACAAAATTATATGACTAGAAAAATTTTTTAATTCTGAGGTTTTTTTGTTATGTACCCAATTACGACATATAGCGGCAGTAAAATTTCAAATGTCGGTTCTGCAACAGGTTCATGCAAGTTTAAAAAAAAAATTGATGCTTATGTTTTATTATATTAGATCACCGCAGATGCACCCAATGTAGGCAGAGTTATCTTTTAGTTCCACTCCTTTTTTTGCAGCAAAATAATATAAACAATCAAGTCTTTTTTGTTATCCAGCAATGGATCACACTATTTTTTAAGATTGTCATCTGGACTGATCTTATATTCTTATACAATTAAGAAATGCAGATGCCACCCTTCCGTTAGTAGAATGACTGCTGTACCATAGTAAAAAAAACAAAAATAAAGTTTCCTTAGCCCTAACGGGCCATCGGGGCAGATGACGTGTAGAATTCACCTGTTTCTATAACCTCTGCATATGAATTGATTAAGTGGTTAGCACAACGCCCAGCCGCCTTTACTTCCCCAACTAAAGTGGGTCGGATGGTCGAGTGGTGTAAAGTGGGTCGGATGGTTGAGGATGTAGATACTCGACTGTCGACTTGAGAGTCCTGGGTTCGATCCTCCGTGAGACGCATGGAATTTTTTCAAGGTGAAATTTGGTGCATAGTCATCCCACAAGTCCACCCAGCTTTAAATGGCGCAAAGTGCGGCAATGAACTTTCTTTGGCAAAATCGAGTTTGTTGAAATTCATTCATTTTAAATCTTGTAAAATGGGAAAGAAATGATTCGAAACCTGAATGATTTTGAATTCAAATAATTGAATACTGATTCAATTTCGAATAATGTGTAAGGCTTCCCACAATCTTCGCCCTCCTTATATACGCCACTGGATTACATTTTATTTGTATTAAAGGTTATATTAATTAGATCCAATTACTAGCAACAATATAGTATTTGCCGAAGTAATTATGGTAAACAGAAGTCATTATTTTAGACAAATAATGTGTGCGTCATTTGTGAGCTGTTGTGATATTCCAGGTTTAGTTAGGCGAAGTATGAAGTATGGCCATTTCCCAGGTTTAGTTATCAGTCATTGGCTAAAAGCAATCACTGTGACGTGATTCCTTTAATAACGTTAAGAATTTCAGCAAAGTATTTTTTGTTCTTTTCTGTTCAAACTAGGTACACCACTTGATTTTATTAATTAGTATAAAAAAAGCTGAGCTACTTGTGATACTAAAATTTATAAAAAAAATATTAAAAAAATTAAATGAAAAGCTTTTATTAAATGTGCTAAAAAGTCAAACAAATCCTTAGATCACATAATTTAAAAAAAAAGATGTGGACTAATTAAAAATAGTAGCACCCATTAGGTATCTATTACAATGACCATATTATGTTCTAAGCATATCACCATACTCTATTAATTTCTAAATCAAACATGTTAGCCGAGTACTTTAATTAATTTTAATACATGTAATACATTTATTAATAAGCTCCAAGAAAAAAAAATATAAATGAAATAAATAATCGGTATTTAGAACTGAGTGTTCTCTGATATACAGATGTGCTACAATACTTAGAACTGTGTGTTCTCTGATGTACAGATGTGCTACAATACTTAGAACTGTGTGTTCTCTGATATACATATGTGCTACAATAATTAGAACTGAGCGTTCTCTGATACACAGATGTGCTACAATAATTAGAACTGAGCGTTCTCTGATACACAGATGTAGTACAATAATTAGAACTGAGCGTTCTCTGATACACAGATGTGCTACAATAATTAGAACTGAGCGTTCTCTGATATACAGATGTGCTACAATAATTAGAACTGAGCGTTCTCTGATACACAGATGTGCTACAATAATTAGAACTGAGCGTTCTCTGATACACAGATGTGCTACAATAATTAGAACTGAGCGTTCTCTGATACACAGATGTGCTACAATAATTAGAACTGAGCGTTCTCTGATACACAGATGTGCTACAATAATTAGAACTGAGTGTTCTCTGATATACAGATGTGCTACGACACAATCTGTGTTCTTGATTGTGTTTATAACTTTGACTATTAGTCAGTTTATTGATATATAATTGATTTGTTTTGGTGAACGTACTGATGTCATTCATTGACTTACTAGATAGATAGGTCATAGTTTGTACATTAAACTATGGTGTTAGGAGTATGCCTTACATTCTCACAGAGTTGCTAAGAACGTCTTTTATAATTGTAAAGTTGAACCAACCCTACTACACATTAAAAACATGAGTTCCCCCCAGGTTTTTGCTCACCCCCCTTTCCCTGTCTCTTTTTAACGAACTTGCGGCATTTTGTGACACAACAGCATAAAATGATTATTTGTTTTGAACTGTCTAACTAAAGAAACTTTTTTGAATGGTTGCAATTAAGGAGACAAAAAGAACCTTAAATCTCAAAAAGAAACAAAATCATTTTTTTATTTGTTTACCACCTGGTAGTCTCTTGTAAAGGTCGCCAAAAACTAATTACACTGGGCAACAAAAAAATATTTTTTGAAAATCGTCTTGGGTTTCCCAGTTGAATTAGAATAATTTTGATGCTCTGAGTCCGAAAATGACCTTGGTTTTGCTCAATCAGGTCAGGATTTTTTGCTACAGAAATAGAAAAAAAATCAGGATCATCAGCTGATAAACCCCTGACGATTTTTTCCGTTTTACTCAAGAAATAAAAGTCAACGTATTCAAATTCATTAAGTTTTTATTTATCCTCCAAATTTGATAAGCATAATTATCATAATATTAGTATAACAATGAGCGTTACGTGAAACAAAAGTTCAGAGTTCAATGCATAAATCGGCGTTTCTTTGATTCCCGTGTGTGAGCAGCTGCTGGGTTGTCTCTCTTCAGCGACCAGCAGTAGTCCGCCAGCATGATTGCGTCCCACCTCCCCTGGTACCTTTCCTCCATTTGGCGGATGTCCTGATGGAACCTTTCTCCCCGCTCATCGCCCCAAGGTTTTCAGGAAACTTCTCCATGTGTGAGAACAGGAAGTGCATCTTTATACTCATCAAACACCCGAGTTTTTGGAAGTCCTCTATCATGCTGCTGATGAGTCTGGCGTAGTTTGCTGCCTTCATGTTCCCCAGGAAGTTGCTCACCACCTGCACAAACGATTTCCAGGCGGAGCACTCAAGCGTGTTCATGAGTTTTAGAACTCTGTGCCCTTTAGAAGCTGCCATATCTATGGGCCATCGAAAATGCCTGCATTCCGCTTCTCAATGGTTAGTTGAGGAAATGCTCGGAACATGTAGTTGAAGCACCTCCCATCCTTGTCTAGGGAGCGCGTAAACTGTTTCATTAACCCAAGCTTCATGTGTAGCGGTGGGATCAATATCTTCTCCCGGTCAACAAAAGGTTCGTTTATGATGTATCTCGCCCCAGGTACTAACTGCTCTCGCGCCGGCCACTCTTTCTTTATAGTGCTGGGCTCTGTCGCGACTGTCCCACATACATATAAAGCATGGGTACTTCGTGAACCCGGACTGCTGACCAAGTGGAAAGTTCACCATCTTCAAGTCGACGCAGATGATCCATTGGTGCTGCTCATATTGGATTTTGTCGAGCACATACTTCACTGCTTCATATTTCTCTTTAAGAGTTGTGGAGTGCGCAAGAAGGATTGAGCGAACTGGCTCCCGTTGTGGAGAAGTACACACTTCAAAGAGCGTTTGCAGCTGTCAATGAAGAGTCGCCAATCTCTCGGATCGTATTGAGGACCGCCGAGTTTATCAAGAAGACCGGCGATATCTCGGCAGTACACAAGGTCTTCCTCATGGCAGAAGTAGCCCATGTAGTCCTCATGCCTTCTACGGAAGAAAGTGATACGCGCGTCCTTGCCAAGTAAATTTTTCTCTTTAAGTCTGGAGGCCAACAGCTCGGAGGAGTTATTTGACAAGCTGAGATCCCGAACCAGATCATTAAGCTCACATTGTGAGAACGGCTGCGGACTCCTCTTCTGTATCTCCTCCCTCGTCTAAAGTGGTGGCCTCATCGTCGCTGTCAGGAAGATCTCTGAACTCTGGTACAGGAATTTCTTCGCAGTGAGAAGCTGGACGACGGGCAGATGGAAGGTCGGGGTACTGGAGGCTGTGCCCAATCAAGTGCTGATGCATTAAATAATCAAGTGAAAATCCAGGTTGATGATTTATAAATAAAATATAATTATCTCTGTTTTTATAATTGTGATTATTTTGCTGCTATTTTTTATGCAGCTAATTTAGAGAAATGATTGAACTCAAAACCCCTGATATTAGAATACGTATAGCTCGTCAGGTAGGTATATGGCTATATCTCAAGAAGTTGACCTGACCGAGCAAAATCAATGTGATATTCGGATTCAGAACACCAAAAAAAAACCCTGACGATTTTTTGGCTGTTGCCCAGTGTTATGTATTTTGTTTAAAGAAAAAAAAATTGTTTGTTTTCAATCTCCTGGACAAAAAAATAATTTTCAGCAAAAAATTAATTGATTTCTTGCCTTGCCTGCATGAAGAGGTCATTACACTTTGTCCTACGACTATATCATGTTAAGGTCACCTTGATAAATTGTTAGTTCTACTATCACATCATTATGTCTAGGGCACCGTGAGATCACAATAACAAATATATTAAGTTAGGACCACCGTAATACTAAACTGAGATCAAATAACATATAGTTAAGTTTGGGTCAAATTGACTTAAGACTGGTCCGTTCCATTATGTTGAGCCACATTGAGAGATATAGTTTAATACAACAACAGTATGAAAAAAAAGCTGGGTTAAACTGGGTTTACTCAAACAATGAATCAGAATTAATTCACGTGGAGCCCTTCCTTACCTGCAGATCAATACGTGAAACATTTCAGCACATGAAAAATGCGCAACGCAGGCGTTATTTATTTATGACTTACCTGCTATCATCAGTAAATTATGTTTATAATATAAATCTGAGCAAACATTAAAAAAAAGAAAAATGTATCAATGTAAAGGATATCTTCCATTGTGTTTTTAGTTGACCACCTAAAATTAATTATAGTTGAACTAGCATCAAATGGAAATATTCTGCTATCAAATACAAGTCTCTTCGGGTTTTAGAATATATCTTTACTAGATGTTTGGTCGAGTTAGCAGTTTTACAAATTTTACTTAAACTGCCTGTGACTACTAATTGGGAATATGAACACTGCCGTCAGGCCCGTGACCACTATGTGGGAACATGAACACTGCCGTCAGGCCCGTGACCACTAGGTGGGAACATAAACACTGCTGTCAATACCGTGACCACTAGGTGGGATCTTGAACACTGCCGTCAGGCCCGTGACCACTAAGTGGGTTCTTAAACACTGCCGTCAGGCCCGTGATTACTTAGTGGGAACATGAACACTGCCGTCAGGCCCGTGACTACTTAGTGGGAACATGCACACTGCCGTCAGACTCGTGATTACCAGGTGGGAACATGAACACTGCCGTCAGGCCCGTGATTACTTAGTGGGAACATGAACACTGCCGTCAGGCCCGTGACTACTTAGTGGGAACATGAACACTGCCGTCAGACTCGTGATTACCAGGTGGGAACATGAACACTGCCGTCAGGCCTTTGACTACTTAGTGGAAACATGAACACTGCCGTCAGACTCGTGATTACCAGGTGGGAACATGAACACTGCCGTCAGTCCCGTGACTACTTAGTGGGAACATGAACACTGCCGTCAGGCCCGTGATTACTTAGTGGGAACATGAACACTGCCGTCAGACTCGTGATTACCAGGTGGGAACATGAACACTGCCGTCAGGCCCGTGACTACTTAGTGGGAACATGAACACTGCCGTCAGACTCGTGATTACCAGGTGGGAACATGAACACTGCCGTCAGGCCCGTGACTACTTAGTGGGAACATGAACACTGCCGTCAGGCCCGTGACTACTTAGTGGGAACATGAACACTGCCGTCAGGCCCGTGACTACTTAGTGGGAACATGAACACTGCCGTCAGGCCCGTGACTACTTAGTGGGAACATGAACACTGCCGTCAGGCCCGTGACTACTTAGTGGGAACATGAACACTGCCGTCAGGCCCGTGAATACTTAGTGGGAACATGAACACTGCCGTCAGGCCCGTGACTACTTAGTGGGAACATGAACACTGCCGTCAGGCCCGTGACTACTTAGTGGGAAGATGAACACTGCCGTCAGGCCCGTGACTACTTAGTGGGAACATGAACACTGCCGTCAGGCCTGTGACTACTTAGTGGAAACATGAACACTGCCGTCAGACTCGTGATTACCAGGTGGGATCTTGAACACTGCCGTCAGGCCCGTGACTACTTAGTGGGAACATGAACACTGCCGTCAGGCCCGTGACTACTTAGTGGGAACATGAACACTGCCGTCAGGCCCGTGACTACTTAGTGGGAACATGAACACTGCCGTCAGGCCCGTGACTACTTAGTGGGAACATGAACACTGCCGTCAGACTCGTGATTACCAGGTGGGAACATGAACACTGCCGTCAGGCCTGTGACTACTTAGTGGAAACATGAACACTGCCGTCAGACTCGTGAATACCAGGTGGGAACATGAACACTGCCGTAGGCCCGTGACTACTTAGTGGGAACATGAACACTGCCGTCAGGCCCGTGACTACTTAGTGGGAAGATGAACACTGCCGTCAGGCCCGTGACTACTTAGTGGGAAGATGAACACTGCCGTCAGGCCCGTGACTACTTAGTGGGAACATGAACACTGCCGTCAGACTCGTGATTACCAGGTGGGAACATGAACACTGCCGTCAGACTCGTGATTACCAGGTGGGAACATGAACACTGCCGTCAGGCCCGTGACTACTTAGTGAGAACATGAACACTGCCGTCAGACTCGTGATTACCAGGTGGGAACATGAACACTGCCGTCAGGCCCGTGACTACTTATTGGGAACATGAACACTGCCGTCAGGCCCGTGACAACTTAGTGGGAACATGAACACTGCCGTCAGGCCCGTGACTACTTAGTGGGAACATGAACACTGCCGTCAGGCCCGTGACTACTTAGTGGGAACATGAACATTGCCGTCAGACTCGTGATTACCAGGTGGGAACATGAACACTGCTGTCAGGCCCGTGATTACTTAGTGGGAACATGAACACTGCCGTCAGACTCGTGATTACCAGGTGGGAACATGAACACTGCCGTCAGGCCCGTGACTACTTAGTGGGAACATAAACACTGCCGTCAGGCCCGTGACTACTTAGTGAGAACATGAACACTGCCGTCAGACTCGTGATTACCAGGTGGGAACATGAACACTGCCGTCAGGCCCGTGACTACTTAGTGGGAACATGAACACTGCCGTCAGGCCCGTGACTACTTATTGGGAACATGAACACTGCCGTCAGGCCCGTGACTACTTAGTGGGAAGATGAACACTGCCGTCAGGCCCGTGACTACTTAGTGGGAACATAAACACTGCCGTCAGGCCCGTGACTACTTAGTGGGAACATGAACACTGCCGTCAGGCCCGTGACTACTTAGTGGGAACATAAACACTGCCGTCAGGCCCGTGTCTACTTAGTGGGAACATGCATGGAGGTATAATTTAGGTATGGCTGGAGGTATGGATGGAGGTATGGCTGACGCTATGCATGGAGGTATAGTTTGAGGTATGGCTGGATGTATGCATGGAGGTATAGTTTGAGGTGTCGCTTGATGTATGCATGGAGGTATGCATGGAGTTATGGCTGGAGGTATTCATAAGGCTATAGCTGGATATATGCATGGAGGTATAGTTCGAAATATAGCCGGATGTATATCTGGAAGTATGGCTGGAGGGATAGCTGCAATTATTGAAAACTAATAAACACTTAAAATGTACTATATCTAAATGTGAAACATATGTTGATAGAAATATGACAAAAGAAATTTAAGCTTGTTTGCCATTTTTAAAATTGTAATTTATAACATGACAAAATTAAAACTACAAACTATTCACAACTAAGTATGTCTCAGTTCATTGAAACATTAAACTCTAAAAATGAATTCCGGCGATGCCCGGGAAATCTAGTTGTAATCTTAAACCCCTTTCTAATCAATTTAACTACTGAATTTTTAAATACGATTTATTAAGTTAATTAGGTGCTGATTTATGCCACCTTCCTAATGTGCAGAAATGACCTACATTTCATACGTCACAAATTACGTTTTACCCGTCAACGCTAACCAACCAAACCAACCAAACCAAACAACCAACCAAACCAACCAATCAAACCAGCTAACGAATCAACCAAACAAACCAACAGAGCCAACCAACCCTACCAACCAAACCAAACAAACCAAGCCCACCAAATCAACCAAAGCAAACCAACGCAAACCAAACCAAAATAAACACCATTAATTAAAGATATGGGTGCTGATTTATGTCACCCTTACCCCCCCCCAAGGACTGCCACCTTGCCGCTGTGGGGTGGGGGGCTTGCATGCATTGATAATCCTGATAGGCAAGCAGCTGGAGCCTCGTGCTCCTGGTAGGGCCTCTCAAGCCAGACAGGTCGACGGGTAGAGGTCAGATGAAGAGCAGTCCACTGGTCCTCCAGTTTGGGGTTTGGCTGGGGGCTAACAACCAATTCCCATAAAAAAAACAAGCTTGTTACAGAAACCGAAACTACGCACCCAAAAAGCAACTTAGCTGAGGAAGATATCTCTCCAGTAGAGATTATGACGCGAGCTGGTGAAAGCCTTCAGGATGTCAGTGCGCCGACCAATCTTCTGACAGCCAAGACCAAAACCAAGATCGGAACTTGGAATATCCGAACCCTGTATGAAAGTGGCAAAGCAGCACAAGTAGCAACAGAGATGAAACGATATGGGCTCCAAATTTTAGGACTGTGAGAAACCAGATGGAATGGAAATGGACAAACCAAACTGGCAAGTGGAGAAACCATCATCTACTCTGGGCCAGAGGAAGAACATGTACAGGGATTGGACTGCTCATGACACCAGATGCAGCCAAGGCACTGATAGAGTGGGAGCCTGTCTCTGCAAGGATACTGACAGCACGATTCAAAGGGAAGAAACGTCACCATCATACAGTGTTACGCCTCCACCAACACGGCAGATGAAGAAGAGAAAAACGACTTCTACAGTGCGTTACAAACTACCATGGACAAAGTGCACAGAAGAAACCTCAAGATACTGATGGGGGACCTGAACGCCAAAGTAGGCAAAGACAACACTAACAAAGAGTTCATCATGGGCAAACATGGCATCAGCGATTAGATTCACGAATTTCTGCGCTTTCAATGACCTGGTCATTGGAATCACCATTTTCCCTCACAAAAACATCCACAAGAAGACCTGGATATCCCCTGATGGAAAAACTAAGAACCAGATAGACTACATCTCTATCGGCCGCAAGTGGAGGAGAAGCCTTCTGGATGTGAGGGTGAAACGAGGAGCAGACGCTGCATCGGATCACCACCTAGTGCAGGCTACCGTGAAGCTGAAACTGAGAGCCCACAAGGACAAAGCACAGAGATCCTCCTTCAAGTACAACGTCCAGAGCCTGAAAGACACCAGAAAAACCACAGAGTACCAATACAGCCTGAAAAACCGCTTTGAGGCACTAGCTGACTTGGCTGAGAAAACGATAGAGGAACACTGGCAGGAGATCAAAAAGACCTGGACAGATACTGCAAAGAAGACAAAAAAGCACAAGGAGTGGCTGACCGCAAGCACCTGGATCCTCGTGGAGGAGAGAAAAACAGTGAAAGAGAGGATCAACCACAGTCATGACCAACAGGAGAAAAGAGATCTTCAGGCAAAGTACTCAGAAATAAACAAGAAAGTGAAGAAGAGCGCCAGAGCAGACAAGAGGACATTCATCCACGATCTAACGGAGGAGGCAGACACAGCAACATTCAAGAGAGATATGAGGAGGCTGTACGAAATTACCAGGACCCTGGCAGGCAAGAAAACGCAGCCAATGTGCTCTGTGAAAGACAAAGACGGGAAAACCATCACAACTGAAAGTCAGGAGAGAGAACGTTGGGCCCAGCATTTCACAGAAATTCTGAACAGACCCCCACCAAAACAGCCCCCTACTATACCACCAGCAGACAATCTTCTAGAAGTCAACACCACCCCCCCCCCCACTAAAGTGGAGATCACTAAGGCAGTGAAGAATATCAAAGCAGGCAAAGCCGCAGGCCCAGACGGCATACCACCAGAAGACCTGAAAGCCGATGTCCCTACAACAACCCACATGTTTCTCCCTCTGCTGCAGAAAGTTCAGACACAAGAACAGGTACCTGCTGAATGGAGGCAAGGGCACCTCGTCAAGCTCCCCAAGAAAGGTAACCTATCCAACTGCAACAACTGACGAGGCATCATGCTCCTCTCTGTTCCCAGCAAGATCTTGACGCGCATCATGCTAGAGAGATTGAAGGGGGCTTTAGACAAGAGACTAAGAAACGAACTGGTAGGCTTTCGGCAGGACAAGTCTGCACCGACCACATCGCCACCCTGCGCATCATTATAGAGCACTCCCTTGAATGGCAGTCTACTCAATCTTCTTGGAATTCGAGAAGGCTTTCGACAGCGTGGACAGGGAGGTTGTCTGGAACCTCATGGCACACTACGGGATCCCATCCAAGTTCATCGCCAACATCCAACAAATGTACGCCAGTTCCACATGCCAGGTTATTCACAAAGGCAAGCTGACGGAGCCTTTTGAGGTCAGAACTGGAGTGAGGCAGGGCTGCTTGTTGTCGCCGACCATATTCCTTCTGGTAGTGGACTGGATCATAAAGAAGTCCCCCGAGAATGCAAACACAGGACTTCGATGGACCTTCACCAAGCAGCTTGAAGACCTCGACTTCGCGGATGACGTCAGCCTACTGTCACACCGGCAACAAGATGCACAACAGAAACTGAATAGGCTCGCAGATGAAGCAAACAAAGTTGGGCTCAACATCAACACCAAAAAGACAGAAACCATACGGATGAACAACAAGCAACAAGATCCAATCCAACTACAAGGATCCAACATCGGTGAGGTGGACAAGTTTGTCTACCTGGGCAGTGTGGTGAGCAAGGATGGAGGATGGAGGAGCAGACGAAGGCATCAGAAGCCGCATCAACAAAGCCAGGCACACCTTCAACACCCTGCGTCTCACCTGGAACTCTACCGCACTTTCCGGGCGGACAAAAGTCCGCTTCTTTAATACCAACGTGAAAGCAGTCCTTCTATATGGTTTAGAAGCCTGGAGACTGACCAAGACAACCACCACCAAACTACAGGTGTTCATCAACAGATACCTCCGCAATATCTTACGCATCAGCTGGCCAGAAACAATCTCCAATACCGCCCTGTGGGAAAGAACAAAGCAGACCCCCATTGACCAAGAGATCCGGAAGAGAAAATGGGGCTGGATAGGCCACACTCTGCGAAAGAGCCCAGACAATGTCACAAGGCAGGCGCTAGAGTATAACCCGCAGGGAAAGAGAAAAGCAGGCAGGCCAAAGGAGACATGGAGACGCTGCACTGAGCAAGAGATGAAGGCAGCTGGATGGACGTGGGCCCAGCTGAAGAGAGACGCCCAGAATAGAGTCCGCTGGTGGAGCGTTGTTGAGGCCCTATGCTCCCAAGTGGAGCAAGAGGATTAGGTCAAGTTTACGTTTTACCCTTAATTCTCTCAATGTTAAAATCAAAACGAAGCATTAAAAAAAGCTTTTATAAAAATGCATTGAAAAGTAAATACTTTATTATGCGATTTTGCAGTACAAAGGCAATTTGGTGTGGCACAATACAGCACACTCGCGCAAGCTCAATTCGGCTTTATTAGTAGGAACAAAAAATTACCATCGGGAGTGTCCACATTTTTCTCCCGATTGTTTTCTTTATGCGTTGCCATTTTGTACTAAGCAAAATAATGAATTCTATCTTAACATTCCCAAGAGAAATATCCTTTTGCATCGTTCTTAAAAAGTGAGAAATGTAACAACAATTATTTATTTGTGAAAATAAAATATGAAATTCGATTAGGAAACCGATGACTAAAATAAATTGACTAAAATAGATTAACCACAAAGAGAGACGGAAGAGCCAAAAATTATAATTGGACATAGAATAAATTTAAATAAAAAAAAAAATTGTATTTTCGGATGCGCAAACCTCCAATCTAAAGGATTTTCGATCTGCAAGTTTTAAAAAATTAGGAAGTTTTCTTTTCACAAACGTAGATAGTTATTATGAAAAAAAGCTTGTGCTTAAACACCGCCATTTCGTTCGTCAAATGCGCAGTTGATTTCCGTTAAATCAAGTGCAGAATTATTTTTTTTTTATTTTACGTCATAGAGGATTTTTATTTATAGCGACGGCGTTTCCTTTCTGGAAAAAAAAATAAAAAATTGTTGCATCGGGAAACGACGTCATAGATTATTTTATAGCGACGGGGTTCCCATTTTGCACTCACGCACGGACGGCAAGATAGCTACTTTATTAGTAGGAAAGTATTCTAAAATAGTATACCTTTAGATGTCATTTATAAATAGTCAAATAAACATATGCAGCTAGTTTTCGAGATTGGAGCCAAACCTTTGATTTTTTTATATTCTTGGCACACTGGCGTAGTATATTCAGCTCTGACCTGGAACTCCATGTAGTGAAGTAAAACACTATTGATAGATGTTATTAGTATGAAAATTCCTATATTAAAAATGATTTTTTATGGTCAAACTTATTGAAATTTTCAGGTTTTGACAGAGTGTCAGTTGCTAAAATGTCACCTAGCCAATCTGTCTTTCGCTAAAACATGTCATGCTGTGATAGTGGCTGTGAAGCTCCTAAAAATGACACGTCTATTTATTATAATTTATAACAACTTTTTGGACTATTCATTCGTATCCTCTCCTCACCCCCCCTAAATATAGCTATATATATATATATATATATATATATATATATATATATATATATAAGGCACACAGGCACCAAGAGAGACATTGTCTATATTAAGAGAACTTTCACCATGACCTGAACAATCCTATTTGTTCTCATCGCTGATCGAAACTTGGACCCTCAAGTCAACACTCAGATTATTTAAATAACTCGACCATTCGTCCCCTCAAGAACCGTCCTCCTATCTGGGACTGATTTTGTCATTAGACATTGTCATTTTGTCAGAAGATATAAAGTAATATTGTAAGGAGATATAGTGTCTTTTTGCATATAGGTGCAACCCAACATAATCAGGCAATCGTGGGCATAAACAGACATGACAATCAGGGGTAGGGTGTCGTCAAAATGTTTGCCGACACCGACACGGTGTAGGCATTCTATTAGCCGCCGACACCGAGATAGAGGGGGTACGGTGGTTGGGTAAGCAATACGTAACGTCATCTTTAATAAAGGGAGATACTGCTAATTGTGTCAAAAATGTAACTGGAATGGGGGAAATATATATATATATATATAAATATATATATATATATATATATATATATATATATATATATAACGCATTAATAATAAGGGAGCGAGTATTTTCTGGCTATACTATTATTTTATGAAAAAAAGGAACATATAAATGACGTGTGTATTTTTTGGGGCGGATGGGAAGTGGAAAGGGTATGTACGATAGTGGAGGGTAGAGTAAACAAGACTTACGTGGGGCGAAGTGTAGCAAGATATGACAGGGAAGGGGTTGACATGCGTCATTAGTTCTAAAACTACGGTACGAGAAAAACACGTTTGGCATAAAAAGAAAACAATTCACATCACTTGAAGTGATTAATACATGACAATAAACCGGTCTCAATAACTGATTCAATACCTCTTTCGTAAATTAATCTGACTTGTTTATCATGCCTATGGTATGAAATGATATTATGACATACTAGCTTGAAGTTTAACAAATGATCTGCTCATGGTCCGGCCATTCCATCACATTTAAGAACTTTTTGTGGTTCTTCAGTAGTTATAAATCTACATCTGTGATCACAGTACAACATGTCCATTACGACGAAAAAAAGTTATCAGTTGTACGTGTAACATTGAAAGGTCACAAAACACTAGATATAGACATCAAGAGTAGCTGCAGTGAATACATTGAAATAACAGAAGTGTATGGTCTACTTCAAGATATGCCTCAGTATGCTAATTTTATACTAAATGAGCGGCCCATTAGCTACATTTAATTAATTTCTCATTTATGTGTAGGCTTATGCTGAAATATTGATCCAGATTATTGTCAACGATTACATATGTAAGTCACTGCAATGTACGGACATATCCAACAACACTGAAGCAATGATGCTTGGCAGTTTTTAAAGTGACCATTCAGATTACGCACGATGCTCAAGGGCTACAGACAATAATAAAAAATGGATGTGCCAGAGCTATTTTTAGAGATAAGAGAAAGACGTATAAAAGACACTACATACTTAACTGTTAATAAAGGAACGAATCGTTATTTTACACCCGAATTAAGCCTGAAATATGTAGCTAAAAATGTTTTATATTGTTAAAGGTTGCACACTTTTCAGAACGGTGGAACTCGCACATGGTGCCTCAATAACTAGCTACGGACTGGACATTAATGTAGTGCCATTGTAACGTAGATTGGGAAATGTTTCAGTCAGGCTAGAGAAATTAAGCTGTGGTGGGGGGAGGTGTTAGTGGCGAGTTAACTTTGATTGTAGGAACATTTGAAACAGGTCAGTTGTTGAGGTTCTAAAAGACTGGATAAGTTTGTTTGTAATCCTTCTCCAACATGGATATATATAAACAGAAATGCAAACTAAACATTTCTAATGTTATACAATGAATGAGTGAATAGCAGAGTGAGCATAGCTAGGAGCCTTCCTATCTGCTTTCAGTCACCATTCTGTTCATTTTGACAAGTCACTGTACTGTAGAGAATCTCGCTTGGGAAAATAATACATTTGCCGATAAACAGATTTACCAAGTATTTATTTAAAAGGAAAAAAAATAACTTGATGAACACTTCATATTAAAGATTGCCTGAGAACTGTCTGACGTTGCTCTGAATTATTTAATTAAAGTTGGAGTATTTTCCACTCATTGTTTTGCTCCGACATCGGCTCCGCACAAAGTACAAATGCCGACACCGACAAGGGACAAAGTACAAATGCCTATAGCGACAACGACACCGGACAAAATATTGATGCCGACACCGACATCGGGCTAAAACTGCTGACACCGACAACGGCACCCCACCCCTGATGACAATTTATTATATAGCAGAAACGAAGTACATTTATTTGGAATTTGATTACTTTCTCTATGAAACTTCTTTTCATTACCTAAAAAGATTTGTCTGGTTCTGAACCAAGTCGAAGAGGTGGGAAGACAAAAACAAAGAATGGACCGGCCTGTCGTTCGTCGACTCCCAGCACAGGACCGGATAAAATGGCGGGAACTAGTTTTCGGTGAATAACGGTGCCCCAACGACCCATCCACGGGATAAGGGATAGTCAAGTCAAGAACCAAGTCGCTTTTCCACTTATACAGCATATCATCTAGGCAAAACCCATGAAGTAGCACTAAAGCAATGTTTTGAGTTTGACAGATTAGTGTGTTAGTGACGACATATAAGATATGTAGTGAAACAGGCACTTCTGGTTTGACCAGGGTAGGGAGTGGACAACGATCCTACCAGTGGTGTTTTGGGAGTATTCCCTTGTTGTGTTGTATGACCAACCTGAGACCCCGAGATTTCTATACCTAAGTTTGGTACTGGAGTGCAGACAAAAGTTGGAGACCTGATTTAATTGAAGCTGTGGGAATACCTCTGAGCTCTGGTCAGCGGCTGAAGTGGAGAACGATGTACTTGGATGATTTCCGGAGGGAGAGTTTGCTGAGGAATGTGCTGGTAGTTGACACTGGTAGCTGACACTTATATTGAACAATGAGTGTATTTTATGTGTACTATTAATAAGGATCTTATGTGACAGTAAATCTGTTTAATAATATTTAGGACCTTTATTCTTTATATATACATATATATGTATTGTATACTTTTCTGCTGTATTAAACTAACATATATTTGGCCTGTGGAATCCAATCTTATTTAGCTTCTCAATATGTCGTTACTACCAGTTTAAATAATAATTTGTGTAGAATCTACCAGGGACATTTAGGATCACACCATGGACCATAGACTGTAGTCATAGGGGCAGCAACTTTAAGTTGAGACAATTAGTAAGTAACTAATTAATATGTTTAATATTTTTTGTTAAATTCCGTCTAATCGTCTAAATATATAAATCCAATTGTTATGATCTAGTTATCATTTTGTGATAGTGCCACAGATCATTTTGTGATGGTGCCACAGTGAGCTCTGATTCTATTATTTATCATTTTGTGATGGTGCCACAGTGAGCTCTGATTCTATTATTTATCATTTTGTGATGGTGCCACAGTGAGCTCTGATTCTATTATTTATCATTTTGTGATGGTGCCACAGCGAGCTCTGATTCTATTATTTATCATTTTGTGATGGTGCCACAGTGAGCTCTGATTCTATTATTTATCATTTTATGATGGTGCCACAGTGAGCTCTGATTCTATTATTTATCATTTTATGATGGTGCCACAGTGAGCTCTGATTCTATTAGTTATGCTTCTAAAAAAATCTATAAACTGTTATTTATTTATTCGTATTCAAAATTTATTTCTTGAATATTCTTTTTAAACAAAAGTAGTATAGTAAGATTTAAATAATCTTATTGTTTTTCCTTTGTCTTATCTCCTCGGTTTAAAAAGGTGAAAATCTTTCCGTGAAGTAAATGAATGAAACATAAATTAGATAAAAGTCAGAAATGTAATTACACACACATATATACACACAATTATGTTTAAGTTCTGTTAGAAAATTCACTATGCATTCTAGAAAAAAATAGATGTTAAATTTTATTCCAAAAAATCTCGAGTTATTCTGAACAATGTGCCCGATTAATAACATATTATTTTGAAAATTTAAAATGTTAACATTTTCAGCTCATTTGGAAGATTTAAAGACTTCGACGAGGTGATTCAATTTCTAGCCATACAGAGATTGACAGCATTCATCGAAATCTGCACGATTTTATTTATAAAAAAAAACTTTTGCATAAACTTTTTCTTAGGTGTACAAAGGAGCGATATTTCATTAGAAAGAAAAGGGGGGGGGGCAAAAATGTTGACTTCTGTTAATTTTTAAAAGTTAAAGCTTCCAAAGAATCTCTTGGTTAGATTTGTATTGAAATAACACAAAGTTAACAATTCCTTTTTGTTTGAAAACCTTTCACCGGGCTTAGGAACATCGGTAAAGCGTACAATTTTTAAAATAGATTTTTCTCATACTCAAAATTGTAAGACGGGTTGAGGAAATAAATAGGCACTAGAAATAGACTTGTGAGAGACAATGATTGTTCCAAATAAAAGTCCTGTTTTTTAATTAGATAAAAATAATACATGAGAAATAAATTTTATAAACATTGATTAATAAAATCACCATTTGCTATTAGTTGCGTATATCAATTTTTTTCTTTGATTTTTTTCATCTATAATCTTATACTATAACTTTAACAAGGGAAAAATAATTTTTCTTGCTATACATAAATTATGTCCACATGAAATGAGAATGCAGACAAAGTCATATTATGAGCCACCAGGCCAATATACTTTTGGGCGCAGCTGCAGTTTTAAACTCTAGGGCTTAAACTCTAACAACAAGGACTTTGACGCCCTTCCCCAACAATTTTGCACCAAACTATATAATTAAAAAAATCAAAGACTGGGCTCCATGAGGCTTGAGGGCTGATCAGTGTTTGAGTTGTCATTTCCTTGTGGTGGTCCTTAATCCGTTAACAATGAAAGATAAATGTCAGCATAAGACATATATACAGCAGAGTCGTTCCTTGGTGGTTAGTGGCCCAAGGTAAAAACTTCAAAAGATATTTGGACAAAAGTACCCGTTGGGGGCCTTTTAGCTCCAAATTTTACAGACATTATTTTTAGGAATTGGAAGTTCTAAAGTAGTTCCCTAGTTTGCTGATATATATAAACGGTCCTGAACCACTCCAAGAGCAGACTTTTACATTAAGATGGCCATGAGTGCAACACAGATTGTTGGAAAATAAATTTTAGGGGAAACAATAAAATTGTTGATATTGATACTACCAAACTTTTATTGTTATAACACACACACCTGTTTAGATACACCGTTACACTCTGGCTAATTATTGGTCTACTTCCCATACTTCAAGAGAGATATAACTATTACTAGGTTTTAGTCTCATTTAAATGATATATTATTCATTTCATGATATTGTGATTACATTTTCCGGGTTATGGCGTCCTTTTAAAATGAAATTTAGAAAAAAAAATTATATACTAAAAACAATATCTTTGAAATATTTTTATCACGATTTTAAAACAAATAATGATAAAGATAATAAAAAAATCAAAACAAATATGTAAATACATTTAAATATGATCTAATGGAATGTAAACACATTTTTTTCCCATTAAGATAAAATTCTGGATAACTTTGTTTAGGTTTCATTTAACTCTAAACATCTTTTTCTTTTTCTATTTTCTCGATTTCTTTTCTGAAAGAGTTGTCAGCTCTAGTGTTGTTTCTTCGACGAAAACTAAAACTAAAACCTTCGTTAACGAAAATGTTGACTTTTCGTCAACGAGAACTAAAACTAAAACTAAAATTAGCAGCAAGACTAAAACTAGACGAAAACTAAAATCTGGTTGACAAAAAGACAATAAAAACTGAAACTAAAACTCCCCAAAGAAATAAAAACTAAAATCCCCATTTATCGTTCTTTTCCGGTACTGTGGCGAACCATCTATTCTACGAAATTAGTATGACCTAGGACATATCTAGTTTCTTTGATGATTGCGCATGCGCATCAACTAGGCGATAATATAAGCAGGGTTGTTAACAATACTCTAAAATTGTATCGTCAATACTTCATGAAAATAGTATCGCCAATAACAATACAAATACTCAAAGAAAAATGTATTGCCAAAATCGATACCGATACAATACCAATACTTTTGAGAACAACAAAATGTTTTTATTTAAAATTTAATGAGTGCAAGTTTCGCAAGTTTTAAAAAAATGTAAAAACAATAGAATACATTGTCAAAGCACAATTTTAATGCTAATCACTTCACCACTTGGCAGCACGTAAGAAGACCATCATTTCAAAATGATCATTGCTTAGCCTAGAACGTAATGGCATAAAAACATGCCCAACCAATGAAACCAATCGCTAACTGCAGCACTAGCCGTAAGTCCAATGTTCAGTTGCAGGTATTGTTTCTTAATGCTTGGGTAGACTGCTAATGACAGCATTTTTGATGAATTATTTTCAAGATATCTGTCTACTTCAGCAGAACTGTTACTATAAAGCAATTTGTCCTGATTAAAGTTAGTAGCTATCTGGAACAAACAAAATCGCTCATCTTTGGCTGCGGCAATCGGCACGTATCTCGCTACTCCCGGTGACACTTGGTGTAATTTGTTATTGGTGTTTATAAGACTAAAACTAAAAGTGAAACTAAAATGAATAAGACAAAAACTAAAACTGTGGTGTTTTAGTTTTAGTCGACGAAAACTAAAACGAAAACTAAAATTGGGCCTAAAACTAAAATTGGGCCTAAAACTAAAAGTAGACTAAAACTAAAATGATTACAGAAAAAAGAAATAAAAACTGAAACTAAAATAGGACATGGGACTAAAACAACACTAGTCAGCTCTGCACCAATATGACACTTCAGCTTTGAGCTATTTGATTAGGAATTTTGTACGATTATAAAAAAATGATTCTCTTTAGACTTCCTTCTTTTATTGATTTAAAACGATATATGTATATCTTTCTAGGAACTACATGATTATAATAAGGCTAAAGTTTCATTAATTAATGTGGTAATAATTATTAAAATAACTAATTATCTTTTTGCATTTATGACTTTCCTATGCATTTATTTGACTGCACACAATTAGAAGAAATGTTGATGGCTTTAACCGTTTATGAACAATGTTCACTCTTCACAAACTAGCTATGGAAAAAACCACGCGTTTTTACGACACAATATTTCCCATTCTAGATTTGTGTTTTAATTAGAATTTAGAAGACCAACGTAAAATTAGTTCGTGTAACACAATTATTTGGCCAGATTACTTAAGGAACTCACGCGAATAAATACATACCTTAGGAAGTTTTCCACTGGGACCTACGCATATGTTAATTTTTTTGCCATCTTCACTGAACAATAAAGAATTAAAAAAAATCAGTTATTTGTAGGTTTGTAATTTGTTGAATTGAAAATAGAAAAAAATAGTAAGCAACAAATCCTATCTATCTATCTATCTATCTATCTATCTATCTATCTATCTATCTATCTATCTATCTATCTATCTATCTATCTATCTATCTATCTATCTATCTATCATCTATCTATCTATCTATCTATCTATCTATCTATCTATCTATCTATCTATCTATCTATCTATCTATCTATCTATCTATCTATCATCTATCTATCTATCTATCTATCTATCTATCTATCTATCTATCTATCTATCTATCTATCTATCTATCTATCTATCTATATCTATCTATCTATATCTATCTATATCTATCTATCTATATCTATCTATATCTATCTATCTATCTATCTATCTATCTATCACTATATATATATACATATATGTACACACACACACACACATATATATATATATATATATATATATATATATATATACTAGTTGTGAATAATGCAAAAGACTTAAACAATTTTTTGTAATCTTAACATGTATTTTAATTAAAAATACGAATAGATTTATAATTTTAAATTATGCATAAATCGCAATAAATTTATAAATAATCGACTTGTGAGTTGAACCCCTCTAAGTACACCCATAGATTTCATAGTTTTTACTAACGGAAAGATCACGAAAAAAAAAAACATATTTCATAAGAAATTGATTCTATTCAATGTGAATTCTCAATTTTAGGGATTCAATTTATGGTATCCAAACTAAAGCCCCATGGACAAAAGCCCCATGAACTAAAATCTTATAAACAAAAGCTTCCGGACGAAAGTCCCCATATATAAATGCCCACACGGACAATGCAATACGTAAATTATTAAATAAGGCGTAAAGGGTTCTCAAAATGGCTGCACACAACGACCACCGCCCCCTTTAAGCTGCGCCAGCTAGCGCACGATTTTCTGACCTCAGTGCACAACTTTTAGCTTGGTGCACAAAACTTTTGGTGAGAGAAAACAAAATTACGTAAAATGTTGTCATAAAATTTTGCCGTGACTTGTGCTATATAAATGAACTTAACGTGAACAAACTAGCAAACAGTCTTATTTGTAATATCAACTTCCGATCATTTTCGTAATTTAAGTAATTGGCATAAAGCTGACTGGAAATAGTACACTTCGTTTTATAAAATACAGTTTGAGAAAAAATAAAATGTCGAAGCAAAAGGTCGAATATAAGGAGTCGAGAGATGACGAATGAATTTCGAGAAATAATGGTTGCACGATGTGGCGTTCTTATCTTTAATATATATATATGTATAGTGTTATGTACAAGGATCTTTCGGGGCGTTGACTTGACGTCGTCACTAATCAAATGTGTCAATACTCTGACACATTAGAATAACACACCTGCTAATACACACAGTAGCACAATACTGAAATAGTCAATCAAGAAAACAAACACAGTATTCCTCAAAGTGGAAAAAGTAATAAGTAAGTTTAATCCAACTATAGATATGAAAATAACATCAGTACCAGAATACAATAGTCCCATGAATACATCCACAGCCTAACTTCTACAAAAACGTCTACCTCTAGCTGTGCCACTTCAACGACTGACCACCACGGGCTGTTACCTCTTAACTACCGACCCGAGACTACTGGCTAGTCCGTGTGCACTAGTTCCGGTCTCCTACCGTGAACTCCTTTTTACGATTAGCACACCGTGCCCTTTAACCCCAACCCAGCTCTCATAGCCAGCACCTGACAGTCCCCCACCCAATATCCCAACCAATGCACAACACTCCCCCATGGCCCCTTTAGTGTCAAATATATTAGAGTTTGGCACTCAATACCACCAATATCTCCAAAGTCAATAATTCAAACCCTTTGAACTACTGTCACTTATTAACTCGTATAATACATAATTTCCTCCAACGTCAATAATTCAAACCCTTCGAATTACTGTCACTTATTAACTCCTATACAACTCGATAATTATTCTTCAGCCCCATCTCATACTTAGTTGGTAACAACATATACCAATCAATATACATGTGGGAACATTATTACCAAATCGCCTATGAAACATAAATCATAATCAATTAAATGAAAATAACAACTGGTTTACATGAAGATGTCACACCAATTACATGAATATATCAATTCAATTACATGAAAATATCAATTCAATTACATGAAAAAAAAACATAGCCGCAGTGTCATTGTTGACGTAACCTCTGGGGTCTGGCTCTACCCGTTCAATCAGCAGCTCGTCATAGGTATTCTTCCAAAACTTCATAAATCATAATCAATTACATCAACATATCAAAACATTTCCTGAAAAAAAAAAACAATATAATAATGTCATTGTTTACGTGGACCCTGGGGTCTGGTTCTATAAAGTTCACTCAGCTGCTCGTCATAGGTACTCTTCCAGCGTCACGCAAGTATAAGTGTAGACCACCAATGTCTGTCTATGTGCCGCATCTGGGGAAGGATGTCAGCAATAACGTTGACCTCTGCTGCTATTGGCTGTATGTCGAATCTCGTTCTGTAACAGTAGCGACCAAGGAGCCACTGTTTGATCTGTTTCCTCTGTCTGATGAAGGCGAATGGAGCGTGGTCGGTGCACATGGCGACCGCACACCCCCAGAAACACTCTGCTAGTTTCGTGATGCACAAAACCAAAGCCAGACCCACTCTCTCAAGCGTTGCGTAACGAGTCTCAGCCGGCAGTAGTTTACTGCTGGTAGACCCCACTGACGGAGATTCTATTATTAGATCTGTAGCGCAGGACCGGATGCCGTCCTTAATCATGACCCGAGAAGTATCAGAGCAATGACTCTTACTGTTTGATAAGTCATCGCTTAGCCTGTTGTCCATCTGATCGCTGACAAATCTTCGTATATGCAACATAACATCCTCTACATAGTTGCGCCGTTGTGAAATTTGTTTGCATGTCCGTACACGCAGTTCTTGACTTGCTCCCCTAATTTTTTTCCTTCTGAGCCGGTGGACGAGGGGTCTTTTTTTTCTGACGACGAAGAAAGTCTTCACAGCGCAGCACAGTTTATAAGCTCGCCAGGCTATCTGAATCTTAAACGAACCTAGCCCGACTTTACCACAGTGCTGTTGAGTCGAGTGCGTAGGCCCCATAGATTGTATTGTCGGAGATGATCTTCTGAATCGCTGAAAAACTCAGCTCCTACCCAGGCAGACATGTAATTCTAGTAATGTAAAAAGGCACAACATTACCATTACGCCCAGTTGGTATAATTGTTCAGTACTGGCTCTAAATCCATTCATAAGTCTCTTATGTCCTACCCTGTAACATGACTGAACAACATTGCGCACATGCTTATATCGATGCCCTTCATCTTTCAGACAGTCTTTGCGAGGCCTTTTGATCCTGCTCATTAATCGAGTTGTGTTTGTTGGGGTTGCAACTTTTGGCATTGAAAGAGACTTCCTTCTACTTTGTCTGTCCTCCTCATGATTGTCTACTCGTGGAACCTTCTCAGCGTTATTGTCAACACCCCTATTTTGTAATGTAGTATTTAGAACTGTTAGAAACAAGCTCATCTCTTTACTGTCTTTCGATACTAGCACATTAGGTGCTTTGTCCTTCTGAGGCGATTCAGGTGCTGAATTGAGAGTATTATCAGAACTACTACTTTCATTAAATGAAGACTCCTGGTGTAGAGATGATTTCATTTCTGATATAGCCGGCTGTTTTTTTTCAGATGCAGTAACTCTTCCTGAGTTAGTTCGTTGCGAAGGGTGTCTTAACTTGATAGAAACAGAATCAGAAGACTCAGTCACATGTTCATTTTTCTGTTGTCTGCTCTGGCGTGCTAAGAGATTGATTTTTGGTGTATTTTCCTCAGAACTTCGACTAACACTGTCTTTAATAGATGATAAATTTTGTCCACAAATAACACCATCTTTAGAAGATGACAAGTTTCTACTTTGATTAACACTTTCTTTGGAAGACAAATTGTTACTTTCGTTAGGTAAACACTCAGAAGTTACACTACTCTTACTGTCATGGGGCACAGGGCGACCGGAATTAATAGCTTTAGGAGTAGGCAAAGGTTTTCTCTGTCCGCGACCAGAATCCTCAGCATTTGCAGAAAAAATTCTCTGATCCTGTGATTTACTCTCCCCTAGCGTTCCACTTGCTTCGTTGGACTGTCGAATGACACATGGTTTATCAAAGACCTCATCTTTAATAACAAGTCCTGAAATATGATGGTCTCTACAGCCGTTTATTTGTTTAGCAATAACAGGGCGCTCTATTACCGCGTCCGCGGCTTGTTCATGGGCAGTGTTATGCCCGACTCTGATAGTTTCATCTGTAGCTCTGGTGGTTAATTTCTCACCTGCTTCGGATGTTTCCGGCTTATTATGTGCCGTTTTTCTGCTTCGTTTCACAGCTACATTGCTGACATCAATACATTGAGTATCGTCACATCCGGGGTTATCTCTATTCCCACGTGAAATGTCATTGTCTGAGCACTCTTTAACACATGAAATATTCCCCACAATAAGGTCACACACGGCATTGTCGACCACATAGTCTTTGACCTCACGTGTGTAGTACGGGGTTGAAATGAGGTTCCTAGCTTGACCCATTTCACGTTTCTGCTTTTCAATCGCAAGTCTCAGCATTTCTAATTGATTGTTCTGTTCCCTCCATTTGATTTCAAACTCTCTCTCTCTCTCTCTCTATCTCTGTTTGATTTCAAACTCTCTCTCGCTTTAATGCCTATTCTTCTCTTGCCTCTTCTCTCTGTTTCAGTTCTTCATCTCTCTCCTCCCTTCGCTTTAATGATTCTTCGTCTATTTGTTTATCTACGTACTTAATTAGTTCCTCACCTTTTAACATCATTACTTCTTTTGCGTGTCTCGCTATTCTCTCCATAGCCTCAATACGTGAAAACCCCTGGGCCATTTATTTTTTCTTTAACGGAACCTGTGTTTACAAATTAATAATACAGGCAAAACTGCTGCTCCACCAATGTTATGTACAAGGATCTTTCGGGGCGTTGACTTGACGTCGTCACTAATCAAATGTGTCAATACTCTGACACATTAGAATAACACACCTGCTAATACACACAGTAGCACAATACTGAAATAGTCAATCAAGAAAACAAACACAGTATTCCTCAAAGTGGAAAAAGTAATAAGTAAGTTTAATCCAACTATAGATATGAAAATAACATCAGTACCAGAATACAATAGTCCCATGAATACATCCACAGCCTAACTTCTACAAAAACGTCTACCTCTAGCTGTGCCACTTCAACGACTGACCACCACGGGCTGTTACCTCTTAACTACCGACCCGAGACTACTGGCTAGTCCGTGTGCACTAGTTCCGGTCTCCTACCGTGAACTCCTTTTTACGATTAGCACACCGTGCCCTTTAACCCCAACCCAGCTCTCATAGCCAGCACCTGACAGTCCCCCACCCAATATCCCAACCAATGCACAACAATAGCAGGCTCGCCAGGTAATTAAACTTAATTACCAAATCTTGAACTCTAACTATTAGCTGTAGTAATATGCAAACAACAGAACTCAGGAGTGTACATCACAACACTGATTTAATACACTATGATACCAGTTTAGTGAAATAATATTTTACAAGTGTAACAATTCAAGTCTACTCTAAGTATAATATATTCTATAAAACGTCTCTAAATCTACAGGGTCGACTGTTCTAATTATGCGGGGCCGACTCCCCACTCTCTCTCTGTGGGCCGCCCTCCCGAGATACATTCTGCATCCACTTTATAAAGGCTGGCGGGGTACGAGTGGGACCGTAGATAATCCGTGTGCAAAGGGGGTAGGGGGGACTTAGTCCGTGCGTGGGCGGGGAGGTGGGACAGCTAGCATGAGTCATTAGGGTACGGGGAATAGTAGATAATGGGACAGTAGTAGAAAGTCCGTGTGCAAAGGCAGCGAGAGCTGATAGAAACAACTTTTAACTAGTATGGAAGGGGTTAAGTTTGACACGTTACATGGGGGGGGGGGGAAGGTGCGGTGAATTCTTGACGTAACATATCCATGGCCTTGTGTTACATTCCATGGTCAACTGATGAGGAGCGAGAGGGTCCGTATTGGCGGGGTAAATTTAAATTGGCAGTGGAGGTGGAAACGGGGAGGGGAGGGTAAATTCTAGATGTAACATTTCTGACCATGACCCTGGGTTATGTTCCATGGTTAACTGATGAGTCACTCGATACTGGCGGGATGTGCGTGTGCAAAAGGGGGGGGGGTAACTTCTAAACGTAACACCTCCGTTCATCCCAAGTTTCGTGTAACGAAACAAACAAAACCATTTTATACTATATCTTAGCTAAAATCACTATGCCCTAGGCACGTCATAAAACATCAAAATATACTAGACACATCTAGGCATATAAATGTAAAAATAATATACATGACATCAATCAATAAAATTCAAATTGAGAAGGAAATGAGAAAAAGACAAAAAAAAATACTACTGATAATATGACATCAATTACTAAAATTAGAATTGGGAAGAGAAAAGAAAAAAAAATGTTATTTAGTTCATAGTTTTCCTTTTCTTTCTTTGACGGTGTGGTCATCTGGGATAAACTATGTCCGATCGACTGAGGTAGTCAACAGGTGAGAGGTCAAGTTAAGAGGCGTGGTCTTACAGTGGTCACTGTTTTCAAGGGCGAACAATAACTCTTGACTCTCAGCACTGTTCTGCTGTATGGTAGACCGTGGTGTATGACGTAATTGTCTCTGGCGTGGTGGGAGGCGTGTAGTGATGACTGTGGAAGACTTAGCCTGTAGCAAACTGATCTATTTATAGCATAGGGAGAATATTTTCTTTTTTTTACGAGGGGAAAAAAATGTTGGACTTATCTTTCTTAGTGCACTAGTCAAACAAACAACACAACTAGACTTACCGTGCATCCTTCTGGCCCTAACTGATCTTACTTAATTCAGTTACTACCTATAGTTCCTTACATTACTTACCTTGTTTCGTCGCCTCGCTTTTTTAACAAATATTAAACTCTTTTAAATCTTACGTTTACTTAGTATTTTAGCACATTTACTTCATTACTTATAGGGATGAGGTATCATATAAACTACGGCATTATCTTTGTATAAATTATTTACACCTACTTTTATATTCTACTGGTACGTATGGAGAAAGGATGTCAAGTGGCCCAGGAGCTATTTTACCATATGCTCTCGCCAGTTGCAATTCAACTTTCTCTCCCTGTCTTGAAATAACCCATATCTAGGTTTTCTCATTTGATACAAGTCGTTATCCACCCGATTATTTCTTGGTACTGACTTAGAAGCGAAACACTGATCAGGGTAATGAGGCCTAAAGCAATGCTCTACCCTTCGCCTATCATACAACTCTTTACCCATATTTCTATAGCAGTACCTGAAACCATTATCCCTACGGCTACTATCTCTATTGTCATACCTACGTCTGTTACGAAACCTAACGTCATTTGGCTTAAATTGCTTCCTATTTGTGTCGTCTTTAATCTCTTTAATATCATTACCTATAATAAGGTCTGTAATAAGACTGTCAAGTACTTGTGCCTCCACTCTACCACTAAAATTGTTTGTCCGTATGTCTATCTCTGCTATTGGGGAGGTTGTAATGTGTCCGTCAAATGCTCTGCACTTTCCAAATCTGCCAGTGTATTGGGAAGGTCGAACTAAATATTTCTTGACTAAAACTGTAGTACATCCAGTATCTCTTACCACGTCAACGCCGTTATTTCCTACTCTACCTTTTGTTACTGTCAGGGGCTTGGATGTGTCTATTGTGCACATGGCGTCGTGAATCCTGTCTCTTGAACTACCTCTTCCCTGATGAGTGTCTTTACGGTTGTCCTCAGGTGACCTGCGTACCATAGCTTGTCTACTGTTATGATTCAAAGGACAGTCCCTTGCAAGATGTCCTTTTTTGTTGCAACGATAGCATATTAAGTCTGTCCTGCCTACTGTACTATACTCATTTAACCTGTTTTGATTATGTCTGTAATGGGACCTGCTTGTGTCGCTACTAAAACATATAATGTCCTGTATATCATTTTCTACTGTAGTCGTGGGTCTGTCAGGGTGAGCAGTTTTATATCTCCTAATCAGGTCCACGGCTGTCTCTACTGTTTTAGGTCCCCTTTCTAAAATGAATGCATTCAGCTCGGAATGGCAGGAATTAATGGCCTTGTCTAATAAAAAACGTCCTAAATGATTCAAATGTCTTTTCTACTTTGGCGTACTGTAGCCACTTGTCTAGGGCAGTACCTAGTTTGTCGAAGTATGTCTGGGGGGTCATCGTCCTTGTGTAGTGCTGTCTGGTGAAAGGCCTTCCTAAAACTAGCTTCTGTCTGTCCTTACATCCTGAGAAGCTGTTCCTTAGCTACCTGATAATTGCCTTGATTTAAGCATATCTTTAGGGCAATGTCGCTGGTAAATGATTTACCTAGTAGGTAGGTCCATTTGGATTCGGGAAAGTCAAGTTCCTTCATGTCTCGTTCGAATTTGGTAAGGAAATTGTCTATTGTCGTTTTCTGTTCGTCGAATAACTGAAACTTATAATGGGCTATCCTATTGGCAAGACTGTGGTCACCGATCGACTGTGGGGTTGGTGGGGGGTTAGGACTATTGGCCTGACTATCCCTTAATTCCTTTTCTAACTCTAACTGTCTGATCTTTAATTGGGTTTGAGCCATTTCCTTTTCATATTCCTTATCTAGCCTAGCCTGTTCGTTATCTAATCTAGCCTGTTCCTTTTCATATAGCTTATCTAGCCTAGCCTGTTCCTTCTCTACTCTATCCTGCGCCCATTTCTCTAATTTCTTTGGCTCTATCCCTAATGATTGTCCTAGTGACACGAAATGTTCGAACGATGACATTCTCCTAGACCTAGGTAAATTACAAGCTAAATATGTGACTGTGTCTTACCTTAATATATAACTATAATCAAATACTATTGTTCTAAGCTATTTGCTACCCACACTACTTAGTTACAAAAAATTCCAGGTACAAATGCAATACAAAGTACACAAGACAAAAGGCTGAGAAACTGATAGTACCAACAAATAAAACAATACTTCACATTTACAAAACTATACAGTAATAATCTAACAAATAAATGTAATGTAATCTCTCCGAGCACCGATTTGCCGCTCTGTTACACAAGTAACAAAGATGTGCTCAGGGAGAGACTACTAACAAAATATTGAGAAAGATTCAAAATAAACGAGACATTTGATAGTGCACTAAGAGAAAATTGAAACTTATCTGGTATTTTACGAATCCTCACAGACTGACTGTCTCACTCTCTGTTTGATCCGATGATCGCTGAGCTGGATAAAGTCGGTGACTCCTGCTTACGTAGGTGAGTCCGGTATGACTCCTGAAGACTTTGGTGAGTCCGGTATGAGTCCTGAAGATTGTGGGTGAGTCCGGTATGACTCCTGAAGACTTGGGTGAGTCCGGTATGACTCCTGAAGACTGTGGGTGAGTCCGGTATGACTCCTGAAGACTTGGGTGAGTCCGGTATGACTCCTGAAGATTGTGGGTGAGTCCGGTATGACTCCTAAAACTTGGGTGAGTCCGGTATGACTCCTGACGACTGTGGGTGAGTCCGGTATGACTCCTGAAGACTGTGGGTGAGTCCGGTATGACTCCTGAAGACTTGGGTGAGTCCGGTATGACTCCTGAAGGCTTGGGTGGTGACTGCGACGGCAACGTCTCAGAAGATTCAGTGGCTCTTTGGGCAGGCTCGCCAAATGTGGCGTTCTTATTTTTAATATATATATGTATAGCAGGCTCGCCAGGTAATTTAACTTAATTACCAAATCTTGAACTCTAACTATTAGCTGTAGTAATATGCAAACAACAGAACTCAGGAGTGTACATCACAACATTGATTTAATACACTATGATACCAGTTTAGTGAAATAATATTTTACAAGTTTAACAATTCAAGTCTACTCTAAGTATAATATATTCTATAAAACGTCTCTAAATCTACAGGGTCGACTGTTCTAAGTATGCGGGGCCGACTCCCCACTCTCTCTCTCTGTGGGCCGCCCTCCCGAGATACATTCTGCGTCCACTTTATAAAGGCTGGCGGGGTATGAGTGGGACCGTAGATAATCCGTGTGCAAAGGGGGAAGGGGGGACGTAGTCCGTGCGTGGGCGGGGAGGTGGGACAGCTAGCATGAGTCATTAGGGTACGGGGAATAGTAGATAATGGGACAGTAGTAGAAAGTCCGTGTGCAAAGGCAGCGAGAGCTGATAGAAACAACTTTTAACTAGTATGGAAGGGGTTAAGTTTGACACGTTGTATGGGGGGGGGGGGAAGGTGCGGTGAATTCTTGACGTAACATATCCATGGCCTTGCGTTACATTCCATGGTCAACTGATTGGCGGGGTAAATTTAAATTGGCAATGGAGGTGGAAACGGGGAGGGGAGGGTAAATTCTAGATGTAACATTTCTGACCATGACCCTGGGTTATGTTCCATGGTTAACTGATGAGTCACTCGATACTGGCGGGAGGTGCGTGTGCAAAAGGGGGGGGGGTAACTTCTAAACGTAACACACGATTATTCCGGGGAAAGCATGATGCCTGAATACACTGGCCACAAACGTGTGCTTCTAAAAGAAATATTCGAATATCGTGAACAAACCGAAGATGTAGTTTGCAAAATTAATTTGAATGCAGAAATTACTGATGAATGGAGTTCGGGAAAAAAATGGGATGATTGGAAAATCGATGATCTAAAATGACACATTAGTAAATAAACTTCATAATTCAACAAATGGATGCTTCAAACATTCTTACGAGAATCTCCAAAACTAGAACAGAAAGAATAGAACACCAGCAGCGCAAGAATTCTTGTCCTGACGAAGTCAAAATTTTTGATTGACATTGTAGTGCTTGCAGTGAAAATGAATTCTTTGATTTTGTTTGTTCAGGAAATTCACAGTCATATTGAAAAATACATTAAAATACCGACTAGTTGGAGACTCAAAAACTATGGCTTTGAAATTATTGAAAGCATAAATACAGTAGTTAGAGTTTTAAAAGAAATTCGAGATTATTCTTTTCACACCATCATTGTGAATGAAAGTACAGACATATCCATTTTGAAAATTCTGATAATGTACATTAAATTTAGAGATGCTCACAAACAGATTTATGAAACTGTTTTTGCTGGTATTAAACAACTAACAGCATGCGATAGCAATTCAATTGTTTCTGCAATTGTGAATATTTACAAAGAAACTGATCTTGACTTAAATCGAATGATTAGGTTCACGTCAGTTGCATGGTGCATCTGTGATGCTTGGCAAGAATAATGGCGTTGCTGCCATTTTATGCAAGTCTGTTCCTCATCTTGTTGAACAACACTGTGTCGCTAATAGAGAAGGTTTAGGATAAGATGATGCATGGAAACAATAAAATTAACGAAACATCTAGAAACTTTAGAACGAACTGTCTATACATTGTTCGGCAGGTCAAGTGTAAAAAAGGTAAAATTGGCAGACATTGCGGAAGATGCAGATTGTAATATTCCTTCTGTTAGGTCATTAAATGAAGTACGATGTCTGTCTAGGAAATTTGCTGTTAGTGCTTTGATACATAATTATGATATTTTGGTTGAGTATTGCATATGAAGATAATGACCCAGTGCATAAATACTGTCTTGACAAATCAACGAAACCAGAGCTTTGCATTGCGTTAACTATTCTTTGTAATGTTCTTGGGGAGTTAGCAGAATTATGTAAGACTCTCCAGTGGAGCAACCTCAATACAGTCAAGGCATTTCAGTTTGACAAATTTAAAATTAAGAAACTAAGATAACAGTATCTTGGGGAAAGTTTATATTTTGAGGAAGAAATGAAAAATCTATTATCACGGAAAGCTTTCATTTTTATTTATATCTAATAACTTATCTATTTATTTCTATTTTTGGTTGCTTTTTCACCATTTTTAAATGCTATCTCTCCTAATTAACCATATTTAGTTAAATCATATTTTTTTAACCTCTAAAATAATTCATTTACAAAAGCTTTATTAAAACCTTCCTACATATAAATATATGGAAGCTTCCGATGTGTTTGACTCTTTTCTTATTATTTATTTTCTCTTTGAATGACAATAATTGGATTTGTATTGCGCGTCATGCTATTGGCTCACAATTAATAACCAGATTAAACTAATTATAGTTGGCCTAGAGTTTTAGTTAGTTAATTATCTGGCCACTTAGCGGAAGTTGAATATTAGATTTATCAGACGATTGATATTTGAGAGAGGCAGACCATAGATATATAAGACTAGATCGCTTAAGGGCTATGTAAACGTGTTATATGGTCGATGCTCGAATACAATGAGTATAACCTATATATTTTTACAAATTCTTTGCAACTATGATGACGTAGTACGCATATAAATCTTTAGTAACCGAAATTAATAGCAGAAGACATTTTGCAGTTTGCCTTGTAAAAATTTCATTTTTTTTTTCAATTAACATTGAATAAAATGCCCCCGGACACATCAGTAGATTTTAAAAGCGCCAATCTCTAGCATGAATGAGATTTTATTTTTTACGTTAATTAAAAGGAAGAAAATCTTTTCCGGTAAAAAATAAAGAACTGTTCAGAATTATACTACTGTTTTGAAAGTTAGGATTTGCAAACATAAAATTTTTTCGATCTCTATTAAATAAGCATAAGCGATCTAGTCTATATATCTATGAGGCAGACGACCTTATATTTGATTAGGAGTAGGACGTGATATTGTTCTCACATCATTTTTCATTTGAGTATGTATTTAATAAATAAATAAATAAATAAATAAATAAATAAATAAATAAATATATATATATATATATATATATATATATATATATATATATGTATAACAGCTGTGGTGGTTCTTGAGAGAAAATATTATAAATGGTCGGAAGCTGCGGTGGTTCTTGAGAGAACATATTATAATTGGTGACTAAGGTGTGGTGCTACATTTGAATAGTCAGACAAAAATCAGAATGTTGGCAGACTAGAGAATTTACAAGATCTACATGTTTCTAATTTTTATATAGACTGTTCCTTCAAATACTATACAGTTAATACTTTTACCAATAGCAATATACAGCTGTACCTGCATTACTTCATTTATTGGACTTTTTATTTACACCATCTACTACTGTTCTTGTTTGAACATCACGACAGCAGTAAAAGAAGACAAAGTAAGAACATTTACATCTGTTAATTTTAATTAATCCTAGTGTGGGTGTAAAATAAGTTGAACCGAAAATTAGCAGACCTGACCGAACCAGGAAAGCTATGAAGTTACTACACTATGACTTTTACCTATCTACACCAACCAGAGAATCTAGTCTACACCTTACCGAAACTATATTTTATACAGCACTCTACACTTGAGATACACTGTGAAGTCCGAAGTAACAAGCAAGGGATTTTAAGTAATTTCAGGTTATTTCTAAATAATTGTTGTTTTATTATGCAAACTGTGTCAATTTTAATATATTAAAGTATGTTCTATTAAGGCAAACAATTTTTTTTTACAACTTTAGTATATAGTTAAGTGTCTATTTGAAAAGTTCTAATTGCAAAATTAGTTAAATTAAAATGAATATATATATTGTTTTCATCTAGATATTTTACGTAAAATATTTGTTAAGACGTAATTGTCTGGTTCGTATCTCGTAAATTTGTTTTAAAAAGTAATATTGCAAAGTTAAATATTTGTTTTCGCTCGTCTTACTATAAATTTAATTAAATAATATTAACTTAGTCTGTAAAAACAAAATTTTACATTTTTTTTAGTTAAAGTATATTAATTTTAGAAATATTTTTTTATTGTATGTTTTCATTTGTCACTTATTAGAACTATTTTTACATCAGTATTTTAATTTTTTTTGACATAAACTTGCATATAATCTCAGGAGTATTGAAAACTGAAATTTACTATATATATATATATATATATATATATATATATATATATATATATATATATATATATGAATACAAAAATATAAAAATCCAATACGGCAGAAATAAAATAAAAAAAAGAAATCAATTATATAAATAATTTAATAAAGAAATGTAATACATTTAAAAAAAAAATATGGCTTAGCAACCCTCTGACCCGTGGGAAACATATATTAAACAAGACAAATGTGCAGGTCTAACAGGTGATAAGTAAACAAAATTTGCAAATGATAAAATAGATAAAGATAGAGAAGATAGAAGAGAAGCAGAAATGCGAGCAGAGAAAAATAGAATAGAAGAAGAAAAAAATAAAAGAGAAGCAGAAATACAATTTGAAAAATTAAAACAAGAAATAGTGTTTTGTACAAGGATCTTATCGGGCCGTTAATTCAACGTCGTAACTACGTCAAGTGTCAGCACTCTGACACAAGGACAACACACACTTTAATACGCTGTAGCCAAACACTTCAAATGTCAAAATCAGGGAAACAAGCCAAGTATTCCTTCCATAATAATGATCAACTACTTTAATATCAAAATACTAAAATACTAGTTTAACAATAACAACGTCAACCGTCATCTCTGGCATCATGCACTCCTCTCGTTCATCACCGATGCCTTCGTTCAACAACCGCACCTTGGCGTATTCCCATTCTTACTCTGTTACATTGATCTCACACTTTAACTAGTGACCGTTATGTCATAAACTAATGCACAACACTAGCTTTACAAAGAGAAAAACTAGAAAAAGAATTTGAATTTAAGAAATTAGAGCTATAAATAAGAGGCAGATATCCAATAAAACAGGAACATGAAAAATCATATAAACATAAAAAAATACAATAAAACCTTTTCCCTGGTAAATCTGGTGAGATCGATCAATTTTTCCATAATATGGAGACTCAGTTTAAATTAAATAACATAGACAAATCAAAATGGAAAAAAAAAAACTATTTATATCAGTCAGTCACAGAGGATGCATTAAAAGCCCTAAACAACATTAGAGATAGTGACACATCAGATTACAATGAAATGAGGAAACAACTTCTAGATCATTTTAACAAAACAGAAGACTACTATAGAAATTTATTTCATAACAGTGCATTAGGTTCAAATGAACATCCTCAGGCGTATGTTAATAATTTAGAGGCCAATTTAAACAATTGGATAAAGATGTCTGGTATAGATGAAAATAGTGTCAGTGAAATAAAAGAACTACTTCTTGTAGACAAAGTACTAACACTTTGTACATCAGAACAGTTTATATTCATAAAACAAAGAAAGCTTCATAAAAAGAAAGAGTTAATTTCTTCCATGTCAGATTTTAAAGATAGTCATGTAAACACACCAATGTTCAGTACAACACAACATAAATTTAATTTCATGAAATCAGGTATTACCAAGAGAAGATTTAATAGTTTACCTCCTAGATTTAATGCTCCTTGTCAAATTTGTCATAAAGTCGGCCACAACAAACATACTTGTTGGTTTAGGAAGCAACATACTGACAATTATCAAAACAGAAACAGACAGCATTACAACCATGGGGATAGAAACAAATATTTTAATAAAAGACAAAACAGATATAACAATAAAAGACAATCACCAAACAATAGTCCCATTAGAAAATACGAAAATAGGGGTAGATCAAGTCAAAGACACTCTTTTAACAACATACATAACTGTAACATGATGGAAGGAAAAGGAGAATTAATTTTTTATCCTTGTTATGTAGATGGTAGGAAAGTAATGTGCTTGAGAGACAGTGGCAGTACATGTATTATTCTGGATTCAAAATCAATGAAGGAAGAACAAATTTTAGAGGGCATAGAAGAAATTAGAATGGGAAATGGAGAAATAGTGAAATGTAAAACAGCCAACCTTTATATAGAAACACCTTGGATTAGTGGGGAAATAAAAGCACATCTAATGGATTCACCAGTAACCTCATTAATAGTAGGAAATGTAGAGAATATAGAAGATAATTCTAAAGAAATGTATATGAAATGGTTAGAAAATAGAGAATTAGAAACAATTATAGAAGAACCATTAGAGACAAATACAGATAAAAACATATGCACAATGCACACTATTCAAAAGCATACACAATTTGAATGGAACTGAAAACATAGTACATTTTTTAGATAGAATTAGAAACAATTATAGAAGAACCATTAGAGACAAATACAGATATAAAACATATGCACAATGCACACTATTCAAAAGCATACAAAATTTGAATGGAACTGAAAACATAGTACATTTTTTAGATAGAGTAGACACAGAACAATGTTAAAGAGGAAGATAAAATAACAGTTCTCATAGATAAATTACATAACCATCAATTGGCAAAATCACTAGCTCACAACCCCCAAAGCCTTAGAAGGAACATTGACGACGACCGGACCCTTCGTTACTTCTTTCCCTTTATACATTTTTTTTAACATTTCATGTTGTATAATATATATATATATATATATATATATATATATATATATATATATATATATATATATATATATATATACTAGTTGCAAAAGTACCCGGCTTTGCCCGGGTTTAAAATAAGGTTTTCTGTTTACCTTCTGTTTTCTCCCTACCCCTCTCTCCCTTCTCTCTCTCTCCCTCCCTCCCTCGCCCTCTCTCTCTCCCTTTCCCTCCCTCCCTTTCTCCCTCCCTCTCCCTACCTCTCCTCTCCCATCTCTCTCCCATCTCTCTCTCTCCCTCCTTCCCTCTCCCATCTCCCTCTCTACCCTCTCCCCCTCCTCTCTCTCCCCCCTGTCAATCCCCCTCCCCTTCCTCTCTCCCCCCTTCCTCCTTCCCTCTCTCTCCCTCCCTGCCCCCCTCTCTCTCTTTATCTCTTCCCTCCCATTTCTCCCATCCTCTCTCTCCCTCTCTCCCCTTCCCTCCCCTCTCTCCCTCCCCTAACCCCTCTCTCCCTCCCTCCTTTCTCCCTCCCTCCCCTCTCCACCTCTCTCCCTCTATCTCCATCCCTCCGGCTCCCTTCCTTCCTTTCTCTTTCCTTCCCTCCCTTTCTCTCTCTCTCCCTCTCTCCCTCCCTCGCCCATCTCCCTCTCTCCCTCTCTCCCTCCCTCCCCCATCTCCCTCTCTCCCCCTCTCCCCTTCGTCTCTCCCCCCTGTCCATCCCCCCTCCCTCCCTCTCTCCCCTCCCCTACCTCCCCTACCCTTCTTTCCTCTCTCTACCCCCTGCCCCCTCTCTCTTTATCTCTCTCTCCCTCCCTCCCTCTCACTCTCTTTCTCTCTCTCTCTATATATATATATATGTATATATATATATATATATATATATATATATATATATACTTATTATTATGGCTTCACACTTCTTCTAAAATCCTTCTTCATTCCTTTATCTTCCTCAAACTGTACAAATCAGGGAGCATGAAAAAACAAAAACAATTCTTTGCAGCACAAAGGCACGATACAGCACCAGCGCGCAAGTTCTATTCAACTTTATTAGTAGGAAAATTTAAAAATGTAAAATGCATCATCGGGAAATGACGTCACAGAGGAATTTTATTTATGGCGCCGTCGAGATTACTTTAATATAGTAAAATACTAAAATAAAAATAATTAATAACAATTAAATTACCCATCGAGATGAAACGAAATCTGCCCTATAACCCTCCCCGTGTAATTATGTGTATGTGTAACAAATTTCACGTTATTTGGTTGTCTGGATCATGAGTTATAAAGGACATACAGACAGACAGACAGCAAATGCGTCTTATAAGTATAGAGATATATATTAGGGCTGTACCGGATTGTAATTTTTAGATCCTGCAAGAATCGGAATCGGATTTAATATTTGAATCCTGCCGGAATCGGAACAGGAACCGGATTTTACCTAATTAAATAGTAACTCTTCCGAACAAAGTAGTATTTCTCGCAAAAAAGATATAAAAATAAAAAATAGATTAAAAATTTAGTTTTTTAGTTCTAGATAGCAAAAAAACATTATTAACCATTTAGATCTTGAAGACTGTGACTAAAAGCCCTTCCCCAATCTTGAGTTAAGAAAGATAACTGTCAAAATAACAGGTTCTTTGTTTTAAAAAAAATATTTTAATAAAGCTGTACCTAATTTAACTTGATTTCTATTACAAATAAACAAAGAAATAAGTAACATATCTTAGAAAGTATAATAAACATGTTTATTATTAAATGAATTCCAAATATATATATATATATATATATATATATATATATATATATATATATATATATATATATATACTGTGGCACCACCCGATAGCTTATTTTTCTATAGTTTGCCATAGTGACGTCACAAATCCGTATTATTTCATTCATACTTTCCTGTAAATCATTATCTGACCATTTCTCATAAAAACGCAAATTAAAAATGCCTTTCAAATCTATATCAATATCACTTTAATGTTCAATTAAAAATGTATCTTCAAGTTATTTATCTAAATATGCGAGGACTTTTATCCAAAACGTGACAAAATCCACTAAATTAAAAAAATTTGCAGAAAACTAAATTTTTGACCTATTATTAAACTGCAAACACCCAAAAATAGATCGTTGTCTGCTCTTTGAAGAAGTTATCCTTTTATAGCTAAATATAGTTTATAGAAAACACGGAATCAAAAGTAGCGGAAGGTAAGGTGCCGTATTACTACTAGACTAAATACGATTCAAATCTTCCTTTTTAATATATTTTTACTTTCATATAGAACTAAAAGCGATCGACGTTATTGTATTTTTGAAAATGCGGGAAAGAAAGAAAGTTATTGTTTTAATTTAATTGTATAGTGCTAAATATTTCAAAATTATGTTGCGCCAAAAAAATTCTTACACCAAAATTTCAAACAACAAAGAAACCCGGCTTAAATCCGACATATTTTAATCGGAACCGTAATCGGAACCGGATTTATTAAAACTGCCGGAAACCGACTTAACAGGAACCGGAATAGGATTCCGGTACAGCTCTAATATATCGATCAAAGAGTCTTGGCTTGGAACCTCAATGAGAGCCTTAGGATTTTTTCGGGTCATTGTGTAAGTTCCTAAGTCACCCCAGCTTTAAATGGGTACCCGACTTTAAGTTGATGGAGGAAAAACGGCTCGGCTTTTTGATAATATCACAACCCTTTATATGCCGAGGTCATTTTATTTTATATATAATTATAATTTTTTAAACGTAAGGAAAATGAACTAAAAATAAAATGATATTAATTACTAGTATTTACATAAACTATCATTTTTACTTAACATATAAGCGTGGGTGTCTATATTTATATATTAGTGTCGCACGATTGACGCGTCAAAAAAATTTGGGATTATAATTTTAAGTGTCACATCTAAGTACGTACGTTAATTTGACAAAACGCTGAAAGTTCAGAGTAGCGTCTAATCGGTAAAAAAACAAATTTAACTCAACGATTTAAAGTAAAACTCCGTCCACTTACTATTTATCTCTTCCCACCCCAGCCCGTCGCAATACGCACACAAATCCCCACCCCTAGTAATGTGGACAAAATCCCCTCCCCTAGTAATGTGGACAAAATCCCCACCCATAGTAATGTGGACAAAATCCCCACCTCTAGTAATGTGGACAAAATCCCCACCCCTAGTAATGTGGACAAAATCCCCACCCCTAGTAATGTGGACAGAATCCCCACCCCTAGTAATGTGGACAAAATCCGCACCCCTAGTAATGTGGACAAAATCCCCACCCCTAGTAATGTGGACAAAATCCCCACCCCTAGTAATGTGGACAAAATCCCCACCCCTAGTAATGTGGACAAAATCCCCACCCCTAGTAATGTGGACAAAATCCCCACCCCTAGTAATGTGGAAAGAATCCCCACCCCTAGTAATGTGGACAAAATCCCCACCCCTAGTAATGTGGACAGAATCCCCACCCCTAGTAATGTGGACAAAATCCCCACCCCTAGTAATGTGGACAAAATCCCCACCCCTAGTAATGTGGACAAAATCCCCACCCCTAGTAATGTGGACAGAATCCCCACCCCTAGTAATGTGGACAAAATCCCCACCCCTAGTAATGTGGACAAAATCCCCACCCCTAGTAATGTGGACAAAATCCCCACCCCTAGTAATGTGGACAAAATCCCCACCCCTAGTAATGTGGACAAAATCCCCACCCCTAGTAATGTGGACAGAATCCCCACCCCTAGTAATGTGGACAGAATCCCCACCCCTAGTAATGTGGACAAAACACAGAACTAAAAAGTAGGGCTGCAATTAGCGCGAAATTGATGCATTAAAAAATTACGCCATTTTATTCTTCAACGCAAACACATAAATGCGTTAACTTTTACCCAAATGCAAGGATTGACATTTCTTAATTTAAATTTATGACCCTCAATGATACAATTAGTGAACATCTACAGACGCTTGCTACTAGTTTGATTGACACGTGCTATGGATTTAGGAAAGAGGGGGTACGGTGGTTGGGTAAGCCATAAGTAACGTCATATTTGTGAGGAGAGAGGCTGCGAAGTGTGTCGAAAACGTGAACTGATTGGGAAAAAAGGTAAAACCAAGAAAACAAAACGCGATAATAATAAGTGAGCATCTACTTTCGGGCTTTATATATATATATATATATATATATATATATATATATATATATATATATTGTATTGCTCTTTATCAATTAATATATGGAAATATTTGATTCAGTAGATTGTATTCACTACATGCTTTTACTTTCTAACATATTTATACTTACTCATGACGAAAGAACGAGCATTTCAGTTCACAACAACACTTGAGTTCTTTATCGTTACATGGGTACCACTCTTCAAAGTATGAACTAATAAAAGAATATTTACATTGAGCATATAATCATATAGGCCTGTATATATAAATAGAATGATAATAAAAACAATAGAACACACACATATAAATAAATTAGCACAAAAACATGACAATATTTATTCTCAGAAGACTAAAATATTTTCAGCTTTGTTTCTTTAGCTAAGAAAACCCAAAGTTGCATAAGAAAAAATATCCGTCCCCCCCTTCCCCTACAATACTCTTTTGGTACTATACGAGATGAGAACTATTTATAGAACTGTCATATGATAGCTATTCTTGAAAGTATTACTTGATTAAGATACGTATTAATGAATTAATAGACTATGTATAAACATGCCCGATAATTTTTGTGCATGTTTAACATAAAAGTATAACATGCCAAAATGATTAAGACAAGAATTTATAGAATTGTAACTCAGTGATAGAATTATAGTCAACTAATACGTATGCAGTTATTTGTAACTTTTAGTGTTGTCTGGGGGCTGGAGGTGTCTTCATTAAACATAAGCAATTCTAGACAAATATCCTGGGACTCCTTTACATGAGCCTAGGTGCCCCATGTTAAATTATCTTTTATATTTCTTTTTTCTGTTGAGTGTCGATCAAAAGGACATTTTACAAAGTTTGTTTTATTTTTTACTTTATAACGTTTTAAATGTTAAAAAAGGCTTGTCAAAAAATGTAAATAATTATACGAACATATCAAACATCAGTATTAGCAGAACCTAGGAGCACAAACATCAATATTAGCAGATCCTTGGGGCACATACAATAAATACATCAATATTTTTAGAACCTAGGAACATATACAATGCATTTAGTTTATTTGAACCTAGGTAAATATTTTGCGAGTTTGAAAATAAACCATCTCCGACAGCACTAAACTTGCACCAAGAGGCTAACATTATTAGCCCTTGTAGATTTGTAGCCAAAATACATTTGAAAATATGGACATCTTATAGTACATCAAATAAAGTTCATATGTTAAATAGTTCATTCCAAAGAAAATAATCCTCATTTGGGTACAGAAACTTTACAAAAACAACCCCCGATGATTAAATTCTGAAACAAACATACACCTATAGCCTAAATTTTTTTCACACACAACACCTTAGCATTGAAACATTTTACTTCATTCATAGTATTTTAATGGACTCCTTTCTAAACAGTTCTTCATTTCATACTTTTTGATGTTCAACATGACGTATTTAAAAAAAAAACATGACAGACGTGATTGAGTGAGTGCCTATCAAATAAGCGAAACGCTACATGTTTAGCAGATGTTTTATTTACAGTTATACACATTGTTGCATAGTACAATATATCCTACTGATAATTTACTAAGAAAATATTGTCCACCCGGTAGTGCAGAACCTATGGGCGGTGTGCTTGACCATTTTAGGGGGAGCTTTGCATTTGACACTCGACACCATGGCATGACATAATGTAGGCCTACTTAATATTTGATAGAAAACATTTTTTCGGGCCTTTCCTTAAATTTGGTCCCGGCGAGATAGAATCGTTATGTAGCTTCAATCAGAACTTCAATTAAAAAATAATATTCCATCAATTCCATCAATAATATTTGTCCTGCCTTAAGTACACATGGTACCGGTACACTAAGCTGTGTAAGCATTTCGGCCAACCCAACATAAAAAACTTTTTGACCGTCACAATCATTGCCTATGCCCTGCAGGCTTTGAGTAACAATCTAAAAAAGATATCAACATAAAAATATAAATAAAAGCTATTTGGGTTCTGCGTATAATCGAAAGTAAAGAATTGATACAACAGTATTCCAGTTTAAAATACGACCATAAAACAATCGGATCGAATAACCTAGCCTACCGATCATGCCAGAGGGGATTTAAATCAGATAAAGATTTTGCAGGGTACAATTAGAATTTTTTTTAATTATTTTTTTTTACGCCGCCATTGCCAGCGTGGTATGATGTAGAGTGCCAACCACATATTCATTGTTGGCGGCGCTGATGCATGTCTGCCATGCCTACAGAGCGGCGGGGTGAGTGTGCCCGCCATCATCTGCTGGAATGGCAGGAAAGAGGGCTTTAAGACTTTCCCATAATGGCCAGACCAGCAGGGTGTGTGTACTGCTGACCGGCCAGAATGGCAAGGCAAGGGGCTTTTCCTGCCACTCGGTCAGAAGGGAGGGTGCAACGTGCCTGAACCCACATCTCGAAATGGCAGACTGCGCAGGTGTGCTTGAGTGGGACAGAGTGGAAGGGTGTAGAGTGCCAACCACATCCGTCACCACCGCCAGCTCTAAATACTGCGACTCATTGATCACAGTACCATCACCCTCGTAAGAAAGTTTGTTTTTTCCTGACTAGAGAACCCCAATGATCCCTGTAGACCAGAGGTGTCCAAACTACGGCCCGAGGGCCACATCCCTCCCGCGGACAGATTTTGTCCGGCCAGCGGAGAGCTAGCATACTTGGAAATTCCTTTAAGAGAACATATTTTTTTATAGCAAATTAAATTTAGTTTACTGAAGTATTCTAATTTTTATGTTGAATAATTATTAATATGACATCTACATTGATATGGTCATGGGCTAACTACTCATAACATTGTTGTAGGCTTATTGTTATTGTTTTTGTGATAAGTTGGATAAAGAAACACAGAATTGTAATGTGTAAAGACATGTATAATATGCAGAAAATTTATCTTCAGTATATAATAACAAACAAATTATTGTTAGAATCCAACTAACATTTTATACATTTTAAATAAAAACATAACTTATAACAAGCATAATGACATATGAAATACTAATGAGATTTATGTAATTGAGATTTTCCACTGACAATAGTTTGTAGTTGTGGACTAATTTTACTTGTACCAATTATTAAAAGAGATTTAAGATGCTCATCAGTTAATTTAGATCTGTAAACATTTTTTGTGTACTTCATTTTGGAGAAGGTCTTCTCACACAAATAAGTAGTAGGCCTACCAAAAACAGAAAACAGCACACGAGCAAATATATGCAAATTATCAAATTGTGTCAGTGAAAGACTCTTATAAAATTCCAACAAAGATGAGTTTTGATATTTGTTCTTAATTATATCACTGCACTGTAGATCAATCACTTTCATTTGAAGTTCCGGGGCTAGGATTTCAATGTCAGTATCAAAAGGATTCTGAAAAATCTTAATTTGATTCGCAATGACATCAAAGTGCGAAAAACGAGTATCAAAATTTAATTTCAAAGCACTCTAAGTTTCGATTGCAAAATCGATAGGAAACTCAGTCTCAGTTGTGTGGCTGAATATTTCACATGTTTTAAAATGTGAAAAACATTTACTTCGTAGTTGTGATTGAAACAGTTTCAATTTCTTCCGGAATGATTTGATATTAGTGTATTAATCAGGAAGATGCTGGTTTTCTCCTTGCAATCACAAATTCAGTTCGTTCACATGTTTTGTCAAATCAACATAGAATGCTAACTTCCACAGCCATGCGTTGTTTTGTAATTCAGTAAAAGGGCGATGCTTTTCATTCAAAAAAATTTCGATCACTGCTCAAAGTTCAAAAAAGCGCTGAAGGACTTTCCCACAACTAAGCTAACTTACGGCAGTATGATAAGGTAAGTCATTTTCTCCAATCTCTTCAATAAATTGTCGGAATTGTCGGTGATTCAGACCAAAAGATCTGATAAAATTATCAGTTGATATGACTGGTTTCAGAACTTCAGACATACCCAAACATTTTCCGCACAAAGACTGTTGATGTATGATACAATGTAAGACTAATGGTTTTGAACCACCGTCATTTTCTACAGCCTTTGACACAAGAGCGACCACTTCTTTATCTTTCCCACTCATGTTTTTTCCTCCATCAGTTGTAATACATTGATTAATGGCCATTTCAACTCCTTTAAAAATATCTCTACCCGTAGTTGTGCCATGAATACTATACATATGAAGTTCTTCATGCACTTCATAGCTTTTATCTACTCCTCGAATATAAATCAACACCTGAGCAGTATCTGACACGTCCGTTGACTCATCCAAGGCCAAAAGAAAACCCCTCAACATGTCCATTTTTGTCGAACAGTTGAGAGGATATATTTTCACCGATGTTTTCTACCCTTCGAGCCACAGTGTTTGCTGACATACTGACAGTTTTTAATACATTTACCTTTTCAGGGAACATTTCTTCGGCTACTGCAATTATGCATTCTTTGATCATTTCTCCATCGGTGAATGGTTTTCCTAGTTTTGCAATTTCAAGAGCCACACGAAAGCTGGCACGAGTTGCAGCCTCTTGTTCAGTTATAGCTTCGAATTTTTCTGTCCGCAAACTTCCTGTATATTTTGAGTAATTTTGAAAATGTTTTGTTTCACAATGACGTTTAATGTTATATTCCTTGAGAACGGCTATGCTTTCATTGCAAATCAAACATAGCGCATTGTTACTGCACTCAATTACGAAATACTGAATGTTCCACTGATCTTTGAATTTTCTGCATTCACTATCAATTTTTCGCTTCTTTTCCATACTACTAAATCACACACAAAAACAACAATTCAAATCAAAATACTGTTACAAAGATGTCTTAAACTTAAACACACACAAACACGTTTTAAGGAGGTACGCACTGTTTTATTTCACAACAGTGTCATAGGAACTGACTTGTGGTTGCGCCACTAGCCTTATATATTCCAATTACTGCCATCTAGAAGTGAGTGGAAGACACCAGAACTTTCTCGAACCAACGAGATTATTCTGTACGTGCTATTAGCGCAATCTGTTAGCGATAGAAGGTACTACCTATTTCCGCTTGTGTCCACCAGATGTCGTGTCACGTTACTCCTCATGGCTCGTACTCTATGACTAAACTATAAATTACAGATAATGACAGAAAATAATATGCAGTTTTTGCCGTTTAGCGGACTTTAGTCCTTGCAGCCTTTTTTAAACGTTGCGTACTTTTTCGGGCTTTTTTTTTCATCAGTGGACTATTTCACTTTTTACCACCGGCAACAATGATAATATGGTGAAGGCTCTCGGAACGTACTGGAGTAATCAGTATGGCCCTAAGGTTGGAAAGTTTGGAGACCATGGTATGTCTCTCAGAACAGGATAGCCCGGAGAGAACTCATGACATTTCTGAGTTACACTCCACTAACTACAATGTATACAATGAAATATATATGTATTAAAATGATTATAGGGTTTTATTAAGATGTGCTAAAAAGTAAAATATAATTCCTTACACATATTTAAACAAAAGATACGAAACTAAACAAAAGTCTAAGCACTAAATTTGTTTCTCTTGTTTATGTGCAAGACAACATTTTATGGACTTCAAAATCTATTTATTTCTATATCAAACATTGTAACCGATACTGTAAGAAATCAATCTTCAAACACATAATACATTGATTAATTAACTGCAATATAAATAGATACATGAAATTAATTATCCATTTTGTAAGTCTGATGAAAATTAGGTAATATTAAAACAAATAATGACAGGAAATGAAAATGTTTTACCTATTTTTACGTAACTGTTCTGTTTGTAACAAATCTGTAATATTGTTACAATAGCCTTTGTTATATGTCTCAGCTAGAATATGTCTTCAAATTAAATATTTTTGTTTTCAATTAATCATATTTATACATATTAAACTTAGGCATATGGCATGAAATTTAACGTGTTAAGATAAAAAATAACTTTCCTAGAATACATTATTGATTTCAATTTATACTATATTAATTCTTATTGAATTATCCTTGTAAATTATTATTTTGTATAAACATAGAGAAGTTTATTTCTAATCAAATATGACTTTACGTATGTTTTTTTTCAAAGCTTAAGTGCTGTGAGTTTGTTTTACATTAGGGCTTGACTCATTCTTTGAAATAAAACTACTTGTTAATATTTAGATACTATAAGTTCCAAACATACCACCGAGTGGTGTTCCATCAACCATTTTAAGAATTACCAAAGCTACAAACATGTACAAATATCTCATTTTTCCACTGAAAATATAATGCACGTGAATAAAATACATTAGCTTTAGATGAGATTTATGCTATTTAAAATTATAAAAAAAAAAAAAAGAAAATCTAACATAAAAAGCTGCAATAATTATAGTTACATTACCTTAAGACAATTATAGTCTTCACAGCTGTTGACCGATGTTTGCAATCGAACACTGTTGTTCAAATCTAGCAACAATGTTTCTGACCTATGTGGCTCACATGCTGATGTATCGATTATTCAGGAGACTATACAATACAATACAATACATTACAATAGTCTTAATCTTTTGTCGATATTGTTTGAATCACTCACAAAACAATAAAACGATTTAAAGTTGTTGAGGACACGTTCGATATCCCCAACCCCACCCACAACTGGACACCAACTCCTCAATTTAATTCAAGAACTAACGTGTGTGCTAACTATTTTCATTATTTTTCGTAACGAAACTGAAACCCCTTACATTCGAGGAACAATTGTATGTAGATGACAGTAGCAACATTAATTTTTTTTTAAATTGAAAAAAGTTCCCCCACCTTTTCATTTTTGTTTTCACATATCCCGCAGTTTGACTATCGGTTTCAATTTAACTCTGAATTTGTACATGACTTACTAGACTGCTTTTTTAGCACATTCCAGTCAGTTGTTTCCATTTGTTTATAAACAAGGCATTTACCCTCATCTTCTAAATAGAATAGGGATCCGAGAATTCCATCTGTTGAAAAGCTAATCAATCTCACACGGATGCCCACAAACCGTCAAATTCTAGAAAAATTCCTTTTTCTGTTCAATAGCAAGAAACGGCGACTGGATAGAATCAAAATTATGATTACTGATATAGAACTGCTCTTGAGTGAAATCCTAGACTTTCCACTATTATCCAGCGCACTAATCAGAAAGAGACTCAATTGTCTGTTTGATTTATATGACAAAAACAAAAAGAAACCGTCTGATAAATTTACTACAACACTTTCTAAGTTATTTGATGTCACCAACGTTAATCGAAAATGGAAAAGCAAGGAGGATAAAGAGCTCTACCAGAGGTAAGTTAAGAGTGGGGAAAAGATTGGTTATTCAACGGTCAAACAAGCCCTTTTAGAATCAATCCACCCAAGAAAACGAATCCGACTATCCAAAACTCAATCTCAAGCCAGCTCTTCTCAATCGCAACCTACACAAACACACACAACTGTCTCACAACCTACACAAAAACATACAGCTGTCTCATAATCTATATATATATATATATAGTTCGTCCATCGTATTCGATGAAGACCATCTAGTCATCAGAGGTTGGAGTGTTGGTTGGTGGGTGTCGGTGTGTGCGCAGATGGCTGACTAGTCCAATCCTTGCGTGGAAATGTCTATGACAGTGGGGACAGGGAATGGTGGCTGTCAGATAGTGGTCGGCAGCGCGAGCTTTGCGAACCAGGCGTCGCGTTTCAGCAGCAACAGTTCTATTTGCCTCACATAGCCCAGGGCCTATGTGAACAGAGTGACGCCACAAAGCTCTGTCCTGGGCATCCTCCTCCCAGCAACAAGGATCCATGTTGAAGGCCTTCAAAGAGGACTTCAGCGTGTCCTTGTAGCGCTTTTTCTGGCCTCTTCGAGAGCGCTTTCCCTGCTGCAGTTCTGCGTAGAAGATCTTTCGAGGCAGTCGGGTGGTCTGGCATGCGAGCGAGGTGGCCTGCCCAGCGAAGCTGAGAGCGCATTAGTATGGTGTAGATGCTGGACATGTTGGCTCTGGCAAGGACTTCAGTGTCGGAAACCTTGTCTTGCCATCTGATCCTCATTATGCGCCTGATGCAGGTTGTGTGAATGTGGTTGAGTTTCTTGGCATGGCGCTGGTAGACTGTCCAGGTTTCGCTTGCGTACAGTAGTGTTGGGAGGACGATGGCGTGATACACCTTCAACTTGGTGGGTAGGCTGATACCTCTTCTGTTCCAGACGTTGGAGTGAAGTCTACCAAAGGCTGCACTGGCTTTGGCGATTCGTGCGATAACTTCGTCGTCCATTACAACACAACGAGAGAGAGTGCTGCCAAGGTAGGTGAATTTCTCCACCGTGTTCAGTCTCTGGCCGTTAACGTGGATGTTGGGGTCAATGTATTGTTTGCCTGGGGCTGGTTGGTACATCACTTCGGTTTTCTGTGTTCTGATGGTGAGACCAAAGTTGAGGCATGCACGTGAGAATTGGTCGACGCAGTGTTGCATGTTGGTTTCTGAATCTGCGCTTAGAGCGCAGTCGTCGGCGAATAGGAATTCTCTCGTGGTGTCTGTCAGGACCTTTGTTTTGGCTTGGAGCCTTCTGAGGTTGAATAGGCCACCATCAGTGCGGTATCTCAGCCCAATGCCCATCTCACTGCCTTTGAAGGCATCTGTCAGCATTGCGGAGACCATGAGACTGAATAGGGTCGGCGCTAGGACGCAGCCCTGTTTCACTCCATTTGTGACTGCGAATGGTTGGGATGCTTCACCGTTGTCCTGCACCCTGGCCTGCATGCCATCGTGAAACTGTCGCACGATGGAGACGAACTTTGAGGGACATCCGTATTTAGCCATGATCTTCCATAAGCCATCTCTGCTGACGGTGTCAAATGCTTTGGTGAGGTCAACATAAGTAGAGTACAGATCAGTGTTCTCATAACCTACACAAACACATACAACTGTCTCATAACCTACACAAACACATACAACTGTCTCAGAATCTTCGGATTCTGAAACCTCTGCTTCTTCAACCGACTCGACAAACTTTTCTTCCACGTCATCTTCTCCTGAATGAAAACCGAAATACCAAAGAGCAAGCACTACAACAGCGGGTTTGCTAGTAATGTAAAACAACATTTCTACACATAAAGCATATAACGTTCTTGCAACCATTACTGAACAGGGTCATGATGTGCCGGTTCCAAGTCAGGCGGGTGTTTGGAAACGAGTAATCTCTGAAGGACGGAAAATGAAAACCAAAATTTTTCAAAAACTTCAAAGCAAAGAGCCCTACTGTCTCCAGTTTGATGGTAAAAGAGTGCAAGGGGAAGAGTATCAAGTAGTTCTGCTGAAAATATGACAACCGAAATTGAACTCGGTATTCTTAAATGTGAGAGTGGTTCTGCCGCGGCCATTCACAAGGGACTACATCAGCTAATTGATGAATATGATGCTTGGGAAAATATTTGCGTGATAATATGCGACACGACCACAGTAAATACTGGTCGTTTGCTCAGGATTGTAAAGCTCATACAGGATGATGTCTTGAGCAAGGGCTTTCAGAAGCCACAATATATTGACTGTCAGCACTATGTACTCGACCTCTTTCTGAAACATGTCATGAATTTTCTTTTTATGAATTATGTAAGGCATATCGTCATTACAAAACAACTTCACGTTGGCATCGCATCAGCTGGAAGAAACTACCAAATTTACTCTAGGCAAGATGGAACTCACAAGCGTATTATAGCATTATTCCTGATACCAGAGTGGCGCAACATCCTCGCCCCTGCATGCAACTTCATCTGCTATGAATGGACAAATGTTTGATTCCATTTGCAACACTACAATGAAGCGTCCTTCAATGAACTGTTTACATCACTCATCAGGGTAAAATGCAAGAACGTGCTGTGAAACTGATGGAGGAACTTCATGCAAAATCGAGAAAATTTGAACTTTTAAATCTGAAGTTCATAGGAAAAATATGTTTTACACATTTCTTGTACATTCTAAACATATTACTAACTGTTCTGTATCTGATTTGTTAATACAAGTTGCTTAGTTACTATTATTACTCTTTTGAATTAAGCTAAAAAACTTTCCTTTTTTTTTTTAACAAAAAAATATTTTTTCACTTTTTTCTTCCGAAAAAGGGGGTGGTGGGGGAACTTTTTTTGAAAAAATCAAAAATGCGATTGATATTCTTAAATTACACATAAAAGTTCCTCGATTGCAAGTGGTTTCATAAAAATATTTTTTTTGTTATCACCCTAGTGTGCATTTATTATATTACGTACTTACATCGTGTTCTTCATGAAATGTTCCAATTGTTGTTAAATATTGTATTACGTACTTACATCGTGTTCTTCATGAAATGTTCCAATTGTTGTTAAATATTGTATTACGTACTTACATCGTGTTCTTCATGAAATGTTCCAATTGTTGTTAAATATTATATTACGTACTTACATCGTGTTCTTCATGAAATGTTCCAATTGTTGTTAAATATTATATTACATAAAGTGTCGGGGCTGGAGGGACTGTAAGTTCTAGCTATCAATATTTATAAAGATTTAGTTGGAGGTGAGGGGTGGTAGTCTATGACCGAAAACATTGTATTAAATAAGTTAAATTAAATATGTATCGTGCTTTATAATTTCATTTAGAGCACCATAAAAGAAGCACATATAATTAATTTTTTAAGACTCAAGAACAACGTATATTGAAGCTGATGTTTTATATTTTATAGAGAGAAAATGCCGGCTACAATAACATTCACAAAGAAATTGTCAAATTGAAGAAATAAAAAACTAAATATAAAATTTTATTCTACAGAATTTGATTGGTGGAAATGTATACAAAGTAATTCAACGACATATAAAACATTCATTTTTTTTTTCCTTTCGTATTAGTTCAAAAAATCTTTAAAAGAAATTTGATTATAAGAATTTAGTTTCCGTCAAATTCACATGAAAAAAATATTTTTTCAATATGCTTATTATATTATTCCAATGGTAAAGTATTAAAGAAATCTACATTCATTGAAAATACTCATAAAAATAAATACGAATAAGTAAAAAAATAACAACACACAATATTCCAGTCATTTCTCTTACTATAATCAGAGTTTTCTAAACCACTGTTGCAATGCGTTACACGTTTATTTACAATATTGTTGATGATCTAAGATGACCTTAGCGGGGGTAAGGAATGGGTCATTGTTTTATAATTAGGGTTGATAGAGTGGAGGTCATGAATCTCATTATTTAACTTGATATCAGGGGTTAGATACGAGGCTCTATGTTCATACTGGAGTTAAAAGGAAAAAGAAAAAAAGATTTTAAAAATAATGTTTACGTATTTAATATTGTATAGACAGTTATTAAATTTATTAATTTAAAACACTATATAACACATTTTAAAAAAATCCTTGATAAAAGTTTATTTTCCTAACCCGTTATGTCTAAAACAAACTGAATAAAAGCTATGTTACACAAAACCTTTGTATCTGTGATCAGGATAATGATCTTTTGTAATTGAAAAAAAAATCAATTTTAGCCAAATAGCTACATTTAATGATTAAAATTAAAAACTTACTGTGAGAGAATTTTACAAGAATTCTAAATTGACAAAATCGCTGGTCTATGAAAATGGTACATAATAAGCCCTCAATGGTCAGATCGCGAAATGGACTTTTGATGTACACATGGCAGGCCAAGACCTACAAAATGATATATACATCATGGGTCTAGAACTTATGGTTGTTGAGATCTAGGGTGATGACGGACAGACAGACAAAACGGGGAAAATTGTGCATTTTTTTTCGAAAATGCTCTAAAAATTAGTTTTGGTGTCGGGCCTAAGGAAAGTTTTTCATTACAACTATTGTAAAGTTGGGGTGTTGCGGAAAACATAGAAATCAGGGAGCCCGGAGAGCCGTCTTTACAATCCGCCTCTGATAATTTGTCCAGTTAAGTTTTAAAAAATGAATGATCGACAACAATACAAACAAAACATATGTTTTGAACTAAGTAAAAAAAATACAAACTAAGCATTCGTTTTAAACTGTCTAAGTAACGAAAAATACAAACTGGGCTTTTGTTTTGAGCTGTCGAACAACAATGCATACTGGGCATTTGCTTTGAACTGTCTAATTAACAACAATACAAACTTGGCAATGGCTTTTAACTAAGTAAAAACAATACCAACTGGGAATTTGTTTTGAAATGTCTAAGTCACAACAATACAGACTGGGCATTTTTAAAAATTATTTAAGTAACAACAATACAGACTGGACATTTGTTTTATACTTCTAAGTAACAACAATACAGACTGGACATTTGTTTTATACTTCTAAGTAACAACAATACAGACTGGACATTTGTTTTATACTTCTAAGTAACAACAATACAGACTGGACATTTGTTTTATACTTCTAAGTAACAACAATACAGAATGGGCATTTGTTTTATACTTCTAAGTAACAACAATACAGACTGGGCATTTGTTTTATACTTCTAAGTAACAACAATACAAACTGGGAATTCGTTTGGAACTGTCTAAGTAACAACAATACAAACTGGGAATTTGTTTTGAACTGTCTAAGTAACAACAACACTAAATTGGCATTTGTTTTGAACTGTCTAAGTAACAACAATACAAACTGGGAATTTGTTTTGAACTGTCTAAGTAAGAACAATACAAACTTAGTATTTGATTTGAGAAGTCTAACTAACAACTACAAAAATTGAACATTTGTTTTGAGCTGTTACACAAAAAACAACCAGGCTTGCGGAGCCGGAGCCGGAGTCGAGGAGCCGGGAGCCGCTACTTTTTGCTGGAGTCGGAGCCGTAACCGACAAAATCTGGCGGCTCCACGGATCCCAAGTGTTTCTTTTTCTTACAGCAGAATTTTTTTTTTAGCTTTAAAATTCCAAATTTGTTTGATTGTTTGCCTCTACAATATGAAATGCTGTTATTTTTACGAAAGCCACAACAGTAACAGCGTTAAAATGATAGCGTGCACGCACATCACCACAAGAATTCTTTAACGGGGAATCGTTTTGTGTTCGTTTTAAATCTTGTTTACCCTCCGAAATTTTTTTAATGGCATGCTATTTTGTTATATATAAAGTTAAAACATTTTTATTTCATAGAATAATTGTATCAATCATTTAAAATACATTTTTACTAAGACGACAAATAGAACGCGTCATTTCGTATAATTATTTGACCACAAATCAGGCCCGTAGCGTGTGTGGGGGCCAGGAGGCGTAGCCCCCTTGCGTTTGTCTGGCCCCCTTTGCTTATTTGCTCTACTTAGTAAAATGTATTACCTGCCCCCCCCAGCTATTGCCTGGATCCTGTTGTAGAATGCCTGGCCCCTGCTGTAGAATTTTCACGCTACGGGGCTGCCGCGAATTTGTAATAGACTATAAACAAAATGGTCGCTTTCCGTATTTAACAATTTTATTATAAACAGAATATCTGAAAAAGAGTAGATAAATTTATAAGGCTGTGGCTATACGGACCCGGGTCCCAATAAAATCCGATTGTTATTCGGACCCGCGGCAAATATGCACTAAGCTTAGCTATATTTAAACTTTATTAGACTGAACCCGAAAAAATAATAATACAGAGTCCGCTTAGTGGAACCCTAGACACTGAGTAACGATTAAATCATACAATTCAAACAATTATATAAAAAAAACAATAATAAAGTTTATGTATAGCTAAGCTAAGTGCATATTTGCCACGGGTCCGAATAACAATCAGACTTGATTGGGACGGGGTCCGAATAAAAATCGGAGTTTATTGGTACCCGGTTCCGAATAGTCACTTCAAATGAATAAAAAATAAATATAAATACTGAAGTCTTTAAAATATTTTAAATAATGTATCATTTTACTATTTGCTAATTTGATCATTGAAATAACTTTTTATTACTTATGAAAATGGCGACTAGTGAAACCTCGGTAGAAAATAATGATATGATTCTGGAGGCACTGATATGGTTTGTTTTTAGTAAAACCGACATGCGTATATTTTTCAAGTTCCTGACTATGGGGCAGTCCCGTAGCGTCAAAATTCTACATCAGGGGCCAGACATTCTACAGCAGGGGCCAGGCAATAGCAGGGGGGCAGGTAATACATTTTACTAAGTAGAACAAATAAGCAGAGGGGGCCAGATAAAACGAAGGGGGGCCCCGGCCCCCTGGTCCCCCGAACGCTACGGGCCTGCTATGGGGGTGAACGTGACAAAATTTGCATAACTTTTTATCAGCGGCATGTTTGCGTGGCGCAATTGCAAAAAAATTTGTCTCGTGTGATACTATCTTAATAGGGAGCCGGAGCCGGAGCCGTCAAATTTGTGGGAGCCGGAGCCGGAAAAAAATTTGGCGGCTCCGCAAGCCTGTCAACAACACAAACTGAACATTTGCTTTGAGCTGTCTAACAAACAACACAAACTGTAAACTTGTTTTCAACTGTATAACTCTGTTATCAACAAACAAATACAATCGAACTACTTGTCCATTACAACTACAGATAATATAACTTGTTTGAATGGTTTGCAACTAAAAAGAAACAATCGATTTTTTAAAGTTAAAACCAAACTTTTTGTCTCTTGTGCAGGCTGCTTGAACAAACTGTTACGTATTTCGTGAAATAAAAATTAGATTTAGTTTAAATCATCTGGACAAAAAGAAAGACATAAAAATGGATTTCTTCCCTTGTCTGCACGTCTAAGTAATTTAAAAAAGGCTCTGCGACCTGATCATTATTTTTGGGTCACATTAACCTAAAAAATGGTCCTACGAACACATCATTTTGTTTAGGCCACATTAACATCAAACATGGTCCTACGAACACATCATTATGTTTAGGCCACATTGACATCAAACATTGTTCTACAACCATATCATAATGTTAGGCCACATTGAGACACACAGCGCCATAAGCACACACCAATATGTTAGGATTAACCTAATGAGCACTGGGCCCTAAGACTTTATCATTATGTTTGGGCCACCTTGATACACACTGGGCTCTATATTCTGAAGTCACCTTGATACACACTGGGTTCTATATTCTGAAGTCACCTTGATACCCACTGGGCTCTATATTCTGAAGTCACATTGATACCCACTGGGCTCTATATTCTGAAGTCACCTTGATACACACTGGGCTCTATATTCTGAAGTCACCTTGATACACACTGGGCTCTATATTCTGAAGTCACCTTGATACCCACTGGGCTCTATATTCTGAAGTCACCTTGATACACACTGGGCTCTATATTCTGAAGTCACCTTGATACACACTGGGCTCTATATTCTGAAGTCACCTTGATACCCACTGGGCTCTATATTCTGAAGTCACCTTGATACACACTGGGCTCTATATTCTGAAGTCACATTGATACCCACTGGGCTCTATATTCTGAAGTCACCTTGATACACACTGGGCTCTATATTCTGAAGTCACATTGATACCCACTGGGCTCTATATTCTGAAGTCACCTTGATACCCACTGGGCTCTATATTCTGAAGTCACCTTGATACACACAGGGCTCTATATTCTGAAGTCACCTTGATACACACAGGGCTCTATATTCTGAAGTCACCTTGATACCCACTGGGCTCTATATTCTGAAGTCACATTGATACCCACTGGGCTCTATATTCTGAAGTCACCTTGATACACACTGGGCTCTATATTCTGAAGTCACCTTGATACACACTGGGCTCTATATTCTGAAGTCACCTTGATACCCACTGGGCTCTATATTCTGAAGTCACCTTGATACACACTGGGCTCTATATTCTGAAGTCACCTTGATACACACTGGGCTCTATATTCTGAAGTCACCTTGATACCCACTGGGCTCTATATTCTGAAGTCACCTTGATACACACTGGGCTCTATATTCTGAAGTCACATTGATACCCACTGGGCTCTATATTCTGAAGTCACCTTGATACACACTGGGCTCTATATTCTGAAGTCACATTGATACCCACTGGGCTCTATATTCTGAAGTCACCTTGATACACACAGGGCTCTATATTCTGAAGTCACCTTGATACACACAGGGCTCTATATTCTGAAGTCACCTTGATACACACAGGGCTCTATATTCTGAAGTCACCTTGATACACACAGGGCTCTATATTCTGAAGTCACCTTGATACACACTGGGCTCTATATTCTGAAGTCACATTGATACACACTGGGCTCTATATTCTGAGGTCACCTTGATAGTATCTAAAAATTAAAAAAAAAACATAATGGGTTGACAGTCTGGGGCGTAATTTCATCTCCTAAAAAATTTCTCAGCCATGTCAGGAATGTAATCTTGTTTCCAATATAAATTGCTGTACAATGTACAGTGTACATAGCCAGGCTGTGTGGATAGTATTATGACGTCATCAAGGTTACTATAGGGCTCGATGTACCAACGACACTGAGAACTGTCATCCCCGGCTCTGTTTAGATAATTGTATCCCCTCCATAAACATTTATCCTCGCCTCTGCAGAACATTTTGTCATCCCCGGCACTTGTTTTTTCTTAAATCTAGCACTGTGCGCCCCGAGCGGATGCATGCAAACAAACTGGATGGAACACTATAATACAACACTAAACCTCGGCGATCATCGGTTACTGTGTTATTGATCAACGAGTTGATATTATAGCCAATTCAGTATTTCTAAATTAGTTTTAGTGAGAGGCATGCATCTTACAAAATATGGCGCTGAACTGTTAACACCTTGGCTAAAATAATGGAATTTACTAGATCCCAGTTGTAAAGTGTCCGTAATGGTGATAAAAAAAAATTATGACACCACTTGCAATCGAGGAACTTTTATGTGTAATTTAAGAATATCAATTGCATTTTTATTTTTTTTAAAAAAGTTCCCCCGCCTCTCCCTTTTTTGGAAGAAAAAAGTGAAAAAATATTTTTTTTCCAAAAAAGAAAAAAAGACAAGTTTTTTTTTTAGCTTAATTCAAACGAGTAATAATAATAACTAATCAACTTTTATTAACAAATAAGATACAGATCAGTTAGTAATATGTACAGAATGTACAAGAAATGTGTAAAACATATTGTTCATATGAACTTCAGATTCAAAATTTCAAATGTTCTCGATTTCGCATGAAGTTCATCAGTTTTACAGCACGTTTTTGCATTTTACCCTGATGAGTGAGGTAAACAGTTCATTGAAGGACGCTTTATTGTAGTGTTGCACATGGAATCAAGCATTTGCCCATTCATAGCAGATGAAGTTGCAAGCAGGAGCGAGGATGTTGCGCCACTCTGGTATCAGAAATAATGCTATGATAGTATATATCGCATGTGAGTTACATCTTGCCTAGTGTAATTTGGTAGTTTCTTCCAGCTGATGCGAGGCCAACGTGAAAATGTTTTGTAATGACGATATGCCTGCGTAATTCATAAAAAGAACTTGAAATCATCTCGCCATCCAGGGTTCTCGCCTGTGCTAACATCATCTGTCACAACGAGGCGGACGCTTTATTGTAGTGTTGCACATGGAATCAAGCATTTGCCCATTCATAGCAGATGAAGTTGCAAGCAGGAGCGAGGATGTTGCGCCACTCTGGTATCAGAAATAATGCTATGATAGTATATATCGCATGTGAGTTACATCTTGCCTAGTGTAATTTGGTAGTTTCTTCCAGCTGATGCGAGGCCAACGTGAAAATGTTTTGTAATGACGATATGCCTGCGTAATTCATAAAAAGAACTTGAAAACATCTCGCCATCCAGGGTTCTCGCCTGTGCTAACATCATCTGTCACAACGAGGCGGTAATCAGCCTGAAGAGTGGCATAGTCTTGTGTTAATTTGTCAATGAAGGAATAGTTGAGTTCTTGTTTGCTCGTTGGTTCTTGAATAAGAAATTCATGACATGTTTCAGAAGGAGGTCGAGTACATTGCACTGACAGCCAATATATTGCGGCTTCTGAAAGCCCTTGCTCAAGACATCGCATTTAAGAGTACCGGGTTTTATTTCGGTTGTCATATTTTCAGCATAACTACTTGATACTCTTCCCTTTCACTCTTTTACCATCAAACTGGAGACAATAGGGTTCTTTGCTATGAAGTTTTTGAACAATTTTAGTTTTCATTTTCCGTCCTTCAGAGATTACTCGTTTCCAGACACCCGCCTGACTTGGAACCGGCACATCATGACCCTGTTCAGCAATGGTTGCAAGAACGTCATATGCTTTATGTGTAGAAATGTTGCTTTTCAGTACTAGCAAACCCGCTGTTGTAGTGCTTGCTCTTTGGTATTTCGGTTTGCATTCATAAGATGACGTGGAAGAATAGGTTGTCGAGTGGGGTGAAGAAGCAGAGGTTTCAGAATCCGAAGATTCTGAGACAGTTGTATGTGTTTGTGTAGGTTGTGAGACAGTTGTATGTGTTTGTGTAGGTTGTAAGACAGTTGTGTGTGTTTGTGTAGGTTGCGATTGAGAAGAGCTGGCTTGAGATTGAGTTTTGGATAGTCGGATTTGTTTTCTGGGGTAGATTGATTCTAAAGGGGCTTGTTTGACCATTGAATAACCAATCTTTCCTCCACTGGTTAACTTGCCTCTGGTAGAGCTCTTTATCCTCCTTGCTTTTCCATTTTCCATTGACGTTGGTGACATCAAATAACTTAGAAAGTGTTGGAGTAAATTTATCAGACAGTTTCTTTTTGTTTTTGTCATATAAATCAAACAGACAATTGACTTTCTGCGCTGGATAATAGTGGAAAGTCTAGAATTTCCCTCAACAGCAATTCTATATCCGTAATAATAATTTTGATTCGTTCCAGTCGCCGTTTCTTGCTATTGAACAGAAAAGTGAAGTTTCCAAGAATTTGACGGTTTGTGGGCATCCATGTAACATTGATTAGCTTTTCAACAGATGGAATTCTTGGATCACTAATCTGTTTAGAAGATGAGGGTAGATGCCTTGTTTATAAACAAATGGAAAAAGTGACTGGAATGTGCTTAAAAGCAGTTTAGTAAGTCATGTAAAAATTCAGTGTGAAATTGAAACCGAGAGTCAAACTGCGCGATATGTGAAAATAAAAATGAAAAGGTGGGGGAACTTTTTTCAATTTAAAAAAAAATAATGTTGCTACTGTAATCTACATACAATTGTCCCTCGAATGTAAGGGGTTTCATGTTGGTTATGAAAAATAATGAAATTTGTTATCACCCTAGTGTCCGTATTCCGGAAAAGACATGAGCCATACGCTAAATTTTATACTGTTGCCAACTCCCTATGTTACTGTAATGACGTTTCTGGACTATTTGACGATATCGGTTCTAAGCATTGTCCTGAGGAATGGCGTCTTTTCATTGACTGTTCATCCACGAGTCTTAAAGCAGTGCTTCTTCACAATGGAAATATTCATCCTTTGATTCCTGTTGGTCATTCTGTTCACCTGAAGGAAGATTAACAGAATGTAAGACATTTGCTTTAAATCTTATAGTAATCCATTGATATGGACTGATACAATTTTTAGTTTCAGGTGATGGGATTGACAAACTGTTAGGTGTGCCAAAGGTGAGCTCTGGAACTGGTAAGGATGAAACAAATGCTGTTCATAAATTGTTGGTGGAGAGACAGCTGGTTGAGATTAGGCTATGTAATTTGACACAACTTCTGTAAATACCGGCAGAATAAATGGAGTATGCGTTGGCCTTGAAAACAGGCTAGGTCAGATCATCTTGTCAAAGGTTTTCACCATCTGCTGTGGACCTTCCCCAGATATCCCGCTTTTTGAACGATTCAACGGCTGTTGGACCATGGCAGTCCTGACCAAAGAGCACCTAAAGGAACAAGTCAGAGATGATTTCATGGAGTTTATTGAGTAGATTCTGATTGCTTTGGGACATCCACAGAGTACAATCCACTTGAGGGCTCAGGGACCAGTACATCATGGTCACTGGATGGCAAAATTAAATTATTTCATGAAAATATATCTATTCCGCAACCAAACAGATGTATTCAAGCTTACAAAGAAAGAAGAAGCCCAAGTTGAGCGCTTTGTTAAGTTTGGTGCACTAATTTACACCAAGCATTGGGTAACAGCTCCTCGTACAACTAAAGCTCCATCCAGTGTGTTACAGCTGTGTTACCAGATCATCAATTCATCCATCCTGAAATCAGTACAGATCATGTGACAGCAGCTGCAAAGATGGGAATTGTGCAGTGAATGGCTCTTGAGGCTGGCAAACGAAAAGTGCATGGAGATTCATCAATTCTAATGAAACCAGATGAACCTTCTTTGTTGTTATAACATTGAAACTGTCAATTTGATAGTGCCTTTCTTGATTTGCAACGCAAAAGTGGTCTGCAAGTGAACAGTATCGATATGGCCAGACACGATTCAAGTCATTACGTATTGTGAATGACACTGCAGATCGAGAGGTGAAGCTTTTTGAAGAATACAACACAGTGCTTACTAGTGAGCGACCGATATGCTTTTTTACCGATAGCCTGATACCGATATTTTCCCCCAGCATTTTTGCCGGTACCGATACCGATAATTTGCTATTAATGAATGGGTGTCTTGCAGATGAAGAAGATTAGAAGAACAAAAGATGTGAAAAGACAGACCGGAAGACCAAAGTCAGAAACACAAACCATGCCTGCATAATCTCAGAAATCTGCACGTTTATTGTTTAAAATTAAACTTATAACAAACAATTTGCTGTTTTTACTTTTTACTTGTACACAAACAGAAAAGTAAGATAAAGTTATAAATAATTAATGTCAAACTGAAATAGTAAAAATGTATTAATTGTTAATTGTAACTTCACTAACTTGTGAAAGTTGTGATGAAATTAAAATAATTTTCTTCGTTAATCTTTGTAATTTTTGCTGAATTTACTTGTAGCAGATTTTTTTTAAAAAGTTTGGAAAATTAAAAACACTTAATTATATTAGTAAATCACTTCACTCAGGTGAACAGTTAACTGGAAATCTGTAAGTAAACTTTAACTCTGTAAACCAAAACAGGTTTAGAGTTACTAGATTTGTGAAAAAAAAATGTATCGGCAGCCAAAAAACGGCCGGTCCGATAGTTAACCTATAGTGCCAATATCGGTTCGATTATCGGTCGCTCCCTACAAAATCGGCCGAACCAATATTAACCGATAGTGACAATATCGGTCCGATACCGGTACCGATCCGATTATCGGTCGTTTCCTACTGCTTACTAATGACGAAGAAGAAAAACAACTCTTATGGCAAGTAGTGGAAGCAAACCGCAAGGCTGTTCCAACACAAATCACCAAAAAGTCTACTGTTCAGACCTTAATGTTGGAATGACAATAACATTGACTGATAATGCATGCTTTTGTGACTTGAATTTGAGTTGGTTAAATTTTCACGTGTTTTGATGTAAATGCAGAATTTGACCTTTTAATTGTGACAAATGCCAATAACCATATGTTTAAGCTTAGTGGTTAATTTGCAAAAGAGTGTTCAACTGTTGATATTAAAAAGCTTTTGCTGGTTGCAATTTCAAAACATTCAACATATTCGTATTTCTTCAGTTTGATAGAATTTCAAAAAATTTGGATATTATATTGCTCTTGAGCACCGTCTTGTAGTTGGAATTTAAAGCTAAAACTTTACCAAAACACTACTATTAGCAGATGCTCTATAGCACACATTTCATTTTTTGCCATATCTAAATGAACCACCCTAATATATATATATACAGTGGCACCACCCGATAGCTTATTTTTCTTTAGTTTTCCATAGTGACGTCACCAAACCTTGTTATTTCATTCATAATTTCCTTTAAATCATTATCTGACTATTTCCCATAAAAACGCAAATTAAAATGCATTGCAAATCTAAATCAATATCACTTTAATGTTCAATTAAAAATGTATCTTCAAGTTATTTATCTAAATATTTCTTACACCAAAATTTCAAACAACAAAGAAATCCGGCTTAAATCCGGCACATTTTAATCGGAACCGGATTTATTAAAACTGCCGGAATCCGGCTTAACAGGAACAACCCTAGTTATAATGTACATATTATTTATCTTGTTATAGTAATTTTTTTCAACAAAGCAGTGGCTTATGTAGCGTCTTTTATGAGTACACCTGATATTGTTATTGACTGTCTGCACCATGTACTGACATATCACATCATTGAAAAATATTTGCAATTACACCATATAATACCGGGCTCGATTCTCGGGGAGAAGTAATGAAATTTTTCCAGGTGAAATATGGTGTAAAATCATCCAAGTCCACCCAGCTTTAAATGGCTATCTAACTAAGTTGGGTAAGTAAACCAGCTGAGTGTTATGATGACCACACAATCCCGTTATATGTCTTGGTTATAGATACAGATGAATTCTACACTTCGTCTTGCCCGTTGACATATCATGCTCTAGGTAGCGTACATATATTTATTTAATTGAATACAACATGCTGTGTACTTAGATTTCACGGTCACGTGACCAGTTGTACAAGTGATAGGTAAATAGACTATGGTGTGTTGAGGTGTGTCAGAGGTGTGTCAGAGGTGTGTCGGAGGTGTGTCAGAGGTGAGTCAGAGGTGTGTATAGGGTGTGGTTGGGGTTAATGTCCTGACGCTGTGCAAAACCTCTACTTGTCGTTTAAGACTTGGTTGTGACGGTGTGTAATGTCTGTATTTTGTCAGTGAAAGTGTAATTATAATATTCTTTTTCTCATCGACTATAAAAATGTTTTAAACTTCTGTGTTGTGCACGAAATTCTTGTTACAGTAATCGTTCAGTGGTTGGTCGTCAACAAATTAAATAAATTTATTTAAGCCGCTATATAACCCTTAACTAAGATTTATTGAAGGCGCTATTTATAATCCCATTGCAGAGTTTCCTTTTCTAATATTGTTTCATTTTTTTTCCAGCAATGTCATCGTATAATCATACTTAGATAATAGATTCAACATTTGAACTTATATTACAAATTTAAGTCATGTGACACTGATCATAATATAGTTGCTCCATCAAAAGAAAAAAAAGGGGGGATATTTAGTAGATGCTTCAATAAAAGCTTCCACCTCTTCGAAATTTCGCGCACTACATACCTTGCTAATTACGTATCTATTTTAGGACAAAAGCTGATTGATGCCAACACGGAACTGAATTCTTCATCACCTGGCAGTTTGTATTACATCCCATCATCTTACACCCCTGGATCATCCATAACTAGTACTTCAACTCCTGGATCATCCACCACTAGCACTTCAACTCCTGGATCATCCATCACTAGTTCTTCAACTCCTGGATCATCCACCACTAGCACTTCAACTCCTGGGTCAATCACCACTAGTACTTCAACTCCTGGATCATCCATCACTAGTTCTTCAACTCCTGGATCATCCACCATTAGCACTTCAACTTTTGGGTCATCCTCCACTAGTACTTCAACTCCTGGATCATCCTCCACTAGTACTTCAACTCGTGGATCATCCTCCACTAGTACTTCAACTCCTGGGTCATCCACCACTAGTACTTCAACTCCTGGATCATCCACCACTAGCACTTCAACTCCTGGATCATCCATCACTAGTTCTTCAACTCCTGGATCATCCACCACTAGCACTTCAACTCCTGGATCATCCACTACTAGTACTTCAACTGCTGTATCATCCACCACTAGTACTTCAACTCCTGTTTCATCCACCACTAGTACTTCAACTCCTGTATCATCCACTACTAGTACTTCAACTGCTGTATCATCCACTACTAGTACTTCAACTGCTGTATCATCCACCACTAGTACTTCAACTCCTGGATCATCCACTACTAGTACTTCAACTGCTGTATCATCCACCACTAGTACTTCAACTCCTGTATCATCCACCACTAGTACTTCAACTCCTGTATCATCCACTACTAGTACTTCAACTGCTGTATCATCCACCACTAGTACTTCAACTCCTGTATCATCCACCACTAGTACTTCAACTCCTGGATCATCCATCACCAGTTCTTCAACTCCTGTATCATTTAATACTAGTACTTCAACTGCTGTATCATCCACTACTAGTACTTAAACTGCTGTATCATCCACCACTAGTACTTCAACTCCTGGATCATCCATCACCAGTTCTTCAACTCCTGTATCATCCACTACTAGTACTTCAACTGTTGTATCATCCACCACTAGTACTTCAACTCCTGGATCATCCATCACCAGTACTTCAACTCCTGGATCTTCCACAATTAGTTCTTACCAAACAACTTGTAGCAATTCAAACTTTTCTCGTTATTCCAACTGGAATTGTAGTGTGTGTCTGAAGCTTGGTGGTGTTGGAGACACATTTGATTGTGCATTTAACAGTTGTCAGGGCAAGATTTTTTTATTTAAGAAATTAAAACATAATAACATCTAATTTGTCTTTACACAGCCAATAATTTCTTTCATCCTATATATTGTATCTCTAAAACACAAACTATTTATTAAAGAAAATAGATTACTGCCCACTAGTTCTAATTTGTTCCCTTAAAATATTCTTAACTTTTTAAAAAATGAAATTCAGGCATGTAAATTTAAATAAATATATCTTTAATACATCATATAATTTAAAACATCATATAATTCACGTATTTTCTTTTGTATTTCTCTCTCATGACAGATACACGTGAAATGGAGTGACACAATGGAAACCGAAATATCTGACGTATTCGGAATGTAGAATAGTTCCTACTTAATCTTTTGATTTCTTTTTGGATTGATCGTATTCAAATGTAACCATGTAAATAAAATATATATTTTACTCTTGGATTCAGAAATAAAAATGGAATCAGTGCTATTATGAAGTTTAGAAAAAATAGATAATTGTACAGTATAGAATTCATGATATATAATAAATCAAATTTGTATTTTATATACTAGATGCTTGCAGAGAGTAGTTTTTCTGTTGGCTATTTAATAAAGTATACAATATTAGGTCAATGAAGCTTTGTTTAGTATATACGGGCTAAAATAGGAACTATTATACTTCTTTTTAGAGCATTTTCGAAAAAAAAGGCTCTATTGTCCCCGTTTTGTCTGTCCGTCCGTCTGTCATCACCCTAGATCTCAACAACCATAAGTCCTAGACCCATGATGTATATATCATTTTGTAGGTCTTGGCCTGCCAAGAAATGACTTTTTTTCATTTCGCGATCTGAACTCTCAGGACCGTAAAAGGGGCCTTAGTACCGTTTTTTAATATATAAGCTATATTAATAATGGAGCGCTATATCTCAGCAACTATAAGTCCTAGACCCATGATGTATATATCATTTTGTAGGTCTTGGCCTGCCATGTGTACATCAAAAGTTCATTTCTCGATAGGACCCCTGAGGGCCGGGCTTCAGGGCTCCTAATGGGCTTATATATTATATATACACCTTATACGTTCAATAACCCGTTCATTTGGTGCGAAATACTGCAGCACGTAGTTTCACCAAGATTTATTAAGAAACTCATCAAATGAAATAGTAAGCTTGTGTTCTGAGTTTAATTGAAAGTATCAGAGCTATGCAACAATTGACGGAGTTTTCGGACGATTAAATGACTATAATTTCGAATGTTTTCAATTATGAGTCCTATTTCAGTAACCACAAACCACTTGTAGTTAGATTTAAGAGAAAATAATTTTTTTTCAAATATAAAGAAACGTCTTTATAATTAGTTTTTTACAGATATATGCATTACACAATTGAATTTATAAACATTTCCAAAATATTCAAATATTTACTGAAAGATAGCATACGTACTGATACATAACACGAAAATGCGCTAACACGTCCTGTGTCCAGAATGGAACAGGCTTAATTGCTTTTTTTAATTTGTCAAGCTAAATTTATATCTCACTTTCTGCTTGTTTTAATTATAGCTAATTTTCAATTAATTTTTTTAGCTAATTTAAAAAAAAATAAACTTACAACTAGACAGACACATTTTAATTTTTCTTTTTCCTAATTTCTTTTGGCCGGATGAACACAAACATCCAGACCTTTATAACATACTGTAATTTATATAAATGTAAACCTGTTTAAAATAATTTCACTATATTAATATATTGATTCAATTGACTTTACAAGTATTACATTCTATATCATGAGTTTAGGTTATACACCAATAGAATAATTTTACTTTAATTGTTAACATTTGATGATACTAATACTGTAATACAAACATTCATATAATATAAAACATGCGCCCAACGTTTTTCGTTTTTATAAAAATCAGAAGCTCTTATAAAGTCTATTACTATTACCATCTTACCAATTTATTCATAAATTATTTTCTGCTTTTTAGTACGCAAGAAAAACGTTGCTTTTATACAAAAATTTTTTTATAATGTAATTTTTTTGTCAGTGTTCTTAAACGTTTACGCTTCGCGACCCAATCTGACAACCCTCTGTCTTTTGCAACCAGAATTTATCCTATAGATTGGCATCACTCTGTGAAATGTTTCGTTACGACGTTACTAGCGAAAAAACTTAATTTTACACCAAATATTATTCCAGGAAAACCAAGAATAATGTAAGTGGGCAGGAACCTACGAGAGATTTGTATTATTAGAAGAAAATCTTGATTAACATTGGTTCCCTTAGATCAATCTGAAGGAATTATCATAGCATCAGGGCTCTTTCTTTTCTCTTTGTCTCCTCAACTTAGCAGCGATACAAATAAATACATATTTTGAAAGGCACGAGGCCCTTTTACTATAAGGGCCCCTAAAAATTTTGGGGAGAGACACATATCAGTGCGTAGCGAGCTTAACTCGCGCCCGGGGCTAAATACCTTTTTAATACCTTTTCAGCGCCCCTCTCCCATTTGAAAACCATGTAATATTATATGTAAAATATACCATTAGGCGCCCCTTTGTGACGAAAGTAACTGGACATCTGAACGGGTTTCTATTCCTTTGTTTGTAGCCGAACCGTGGCACAGTGGCCGAGTTGTAAGAGGAGTGAAATGACATCTCTCAGTCAATTTTCTGTGCTCTCGTTCAACTCGTCGGCATGTAGTCTTTTCATCAAATGCTTTTCTGGCCACCTGTGGTATGATACAATTACGGGGTGGGGTTAGGAATGGGGGGAGGGGGGAATAATGAAACATATACTAATATATATATATATATATATATATATATATGTATCCTATATATTCTATATATATTATATACTATTAAAGGGTTGCCGTGCGAGTCAAGGATTGTAATAAAGTGGGAATGTTTTCGCCAAATTACTCACATCCCGTGACAGTCAACCAGAAATAAACTTCAATAAACGCAGTTAACCATCGTTTTATTCAACAGTTGTATTAATTTGGCGCTGCGATGTTCGATAAATCTGCACACAAATGAACAAATTAAATATGGCCACATGTAAAACCATAATATTGTTTAAGATCTGTGATGACGTATGTTATGAATGTAATCACATGGCGGGATTACACATATTTGAGTTTTATACTAGAAAATCTATAACCTATAATGTTTTATAATCTATCAATATTTATATATTAAATTACCAATAAATATTCAAAGTTTTTCATCTATATATCTTGAACTTGGCTCGCTATTTTTCATTAAGTATAAACTTTTTTATAAACGTAAATTTATGTCTGCATACGGGTATATGCATATTAAATATGTATGTAAAAATAAATACCGCACATATAATTGCACTTATGTTTCCATATTTATGTGCAATAAAATTATCATATTTATTTTTTGTGATATTCAATTATTATTTTGCTTAAAGATTTCACGAAGTGACAGACTTTAATATTTGTTGAATGGTCTGACCGTTACAGCGTGATTGGTAAAGGATCCATGACACTGTGTGAGGACCAAGTAGTCTCATGGGGAGTGTCAGGGATTAGAGAGGATGGTAGTTTCATAAAGGAAGCATGACACAGGAGTGAGTCTTTCAAATGACGCTCGATAAAGTGTGTGTCCCACGGAGTTTCAGTAAAGAAGATTGTATGAGTGAATAGATGGTTTCATATTACAGCTTGCGGACAATTTCATTGTATAAATCATGTATTAAAGAATATTTGTGTTGTTCTTAATGTTATTATTCTGGAATTGAAATGAGAAACGACAGTTATAATGACACCCAGATTAGACTCCCATTGAGAACCAAAGAAATTTTCCAGGTCATATTTCAACTTCCTTCTATGTCTCCCAATGTGCCTTGTGTCAATTATACTGGCTGAGGTGGGGATGAAAAAAGGGCATAAAAAAAAACAAAACATTGGTCCCATTTATGTGAGCGATTTTCAATAACGGGGAAAGATTGTCGTGTGGTAAAGCGCTCGACCTGAGATTCAATTTCCGGACAGCACCAATGGATTTTCAGTTCCTGTATTATCTCCCGTGGTGCCTCCATGTCCATTGCACTAAGGCTATGGTGGGAATAAAAGAAAGGTACAAAAACAACAGTAACATTAGTGGCTTATAGATTTCATCTCATCTTTACAGGGACTTCACACACGACTGATATAATGATACAAAACCTGGACGTGCCTTAGATAACCTTCCCAATGTCCTTGCAAGGTCGATCAATGCCCAGAATTCCATCTTGGGTGATGAAAGTATCTCGCTGGGTGTTGCAATTACCAAATTTCGTCAGTCTAAATGAAATCACTAGTTTTCGGCCATTGTCCGATTTGTGCGTACTTTGGGATGTTGACGTCCACTGTCGTTTGCGCCGCTGCAGCGATGTTGAAGAAAATTCAGTTTACTTGCTCATCATATTTTTGTTTTTCCTCTTGTTGAGTTTTATTTCAGATGCTCTGATAGACTAACTCTCTGCACGCTGATAAACCTAGAGAGAGAGAGAGAGAGAGAGAGAGTGAGAGAGAGAGAGAGAGAGAGAGAGTTCAAAGATGCCGATCACAAGACAGTCAATGTCTACATTTGTTGATGAAACGTTCAATACCTTACATACTGGAAATTCAGAGAAACATTGACTTTAAAACTTTGAACATGATGAAATAATTATATAGACTTGTTCGTGTTTATCTTTCTCTCTCTTTATGTCTCTGTCTCTCTGTCTCTGTCTCTGTCTCTCTCTCTCTCTCTCTCTCTCTCTCATAGGCTATAGCTCAATGATGTTAAGTGTCTCATGTATCAGAATGATGTCGGTTTTAATCAATCCCATAACGTGAACTAATTTTCTTGGTTTAGAGACTGTCTTTAATTGAAAATGATGTGATTATATTTGCCAAAGAAATATTCTACAGCGTCAAATGCACACAGTAAAACGATATATATATATATATATATATATATATTTACTATATAAGCTTTATTAACAAAGGAGCGCCCTAGATCTCAGCAACCATAAGTCCTAGACCCCTGATGTATATATCATTTTGTAGGTCTTGGCTTGCCCAGTGTACATCAAAAGTCCATTTCGCGATCTGACCTCTCCAGAGCCAAAATATAAGAGTTTCTTATATACCGTTTTTGCTTATATTTTAAATATAAATAATAAAAGCTAATCAAAGGGGCGTAATCATTATTTATTTTTGTAATAGTTATTCAACATGATTACTTCCCTCTCTAAATTTATCAAAATCCATTCGCGTGGAGCAATATTTATGGCTGTAACCCGGAAAAAAAATACGGATTTCGTCCGAAAATGCTCTAAAATGTCCTTTGTCCGAAACGGAAAAGACTTAAATTGCTTGTTTCTTTATGCTGACTATCGAGGTTCGCTTTTAGGATGTTGTAAGAAAAAGAAACAACAACTAATTAGATGTTTAATTATTTCATAGCTTAAAAAAAATATTTTGGAAATATGTATCAGAGCTGAACACTGAGGCGTACCTAGTGTGGGGTGAGGGGAGTCCGAAATCGAAAGTCCTGCCGGGCCCCAATTTGAGGGGAGCCTCCCCCAAAACTATTTTTTACATTAAATATTAAGTACAAAATCTCATTTCATAGTGTCAAACGTCAAAATGCAGGGGCCCCAAAATAGCCCAAGCCCCCGGGCCCCCAAGTCCCTAGGTTTGGCACTGGCTTACAATAGTCTATCTTCATGCAAAGGCTTTGCAGGTTACAGCTAGTATATATATCTTTCCTAATAATAAAGCAGCTACAGTAGAAGTCCAATAATCCGATACGTTCGGGACCGGCTCGGTGCCGTACTACCAAAAATCCCGGTCTATCGGGCGGTAATTATAAGAACAATTAGGTTAATAATTAAACTACAAATACATACAACAAAGTTTATTTTACATTTCATATAATGTATGTAAAGTTGTACACGTACTGTAAAAGATATTTCACTTAGATTTAAAAAAAAGTCACGAATGTCTTTTTGTTTTCTTGACTTTTGGCGTATATTATACAATTTATTTCTAATGATATGGAAATCAATAATTTCTGAAGCGCTGTAGCTAATACTAGCTCAGCAAAAGAGATAAACTTATTTAGTGATTCTGCAGCTGATTTTGTCCTTTTCTTTTGTTTCGGCATCTGAGTCACTTTTTTCAAGATTTTGAGTAGGCTGAGGATTTACTACAATGTTGATAATGTCGTCATCGGTTAGTTCTTGTTCAACAGGCTCATTCTCGTCGATTAGAAGCGCTTCCGGATGACCCCACACTATCTCGAAAACTTCCGAATAGCACACGAGTGTTTTTATTTGCTTTAAAGACACACTTTTGGAGAAACCCAAATTTTTTTTTTCCCGATGGTACAATTTTTTTTTTTTTGCAGAATGGGAACGCCATCGCTATAAATAAAAATACTCTTTGACGTCATTTCCCGAAGGTACAATTTGTCTATAAATAAAAAAAAATTCTGCATTTGATTTCATGGAAATCGGCTGCGCATTTGACGAACAAAATGGCGGTGTTTAAGCACAAGCATTTTTTCATAATAACTATCTACGTTTCAGTGCCGGCCTTAGACATTTTTGTGATATAGTCAAAGACAAAAATGCCGCCCTTTTGAGTTTCATTTTTCTAAGAAAACTCTATATATGCTATTTATCATAATACATTTTTAAAATTTGGCAACTTTATAAAAGTTAAAGAGTTTTAAGTATACGTAGTATATTTTAGGAAGTTTTTTTTTTTTGGCTAAGTTAAAAAAAAGTAATGAAAAATTTAAAAAAATGAAATTTCATGTTTATTAAGAGTCAAAAAGATTGAGGAGAATTCAAGAAAAATATACTTTTCTACCTTTTGCAGAGGCAAACTCTTCAATTATTTCGGTCAGATCCAAATCTTCTGCAATCGTTTTCTCTATAGATATTGTAGCTGAACCAACCAAACGATCCTGAGACATGGTAGAACGAAGATATGTTTTTATGAGTTTAAGCTTCGAAAAGCTTTTCTCTGCACTCGCCACTGTTATCGGGAGTGTAAACGAAATTCGCAATGTCACGTACGCATTCGGAAAAAACCTAACAACCTTTACAATGGTGGCAAGCGGCGGCGAAATGAACCCGAGAATATAACCTTAACAATGGTGGCCAGCATGGAGAACCTAGCAGCCTAAGCAACCCGAAGCCTACCAGTGAACCAGACCCCAGAGCAGTCCATTGATCCTACCAGTGAACCAGACCTCCAGAGCAGTCCAGTAAACCAGTCCAGTGAACAAGTCCAGTTGGTCGGACCAGTGTACCTATAACCAGTCTGCAGTCCTGACAACGCAGAATCAACACCAAAGAATACTGTTGTGTCATCTGCTCGAGATCATATCTCGGAGACACCTCTGACCGCGATAAATTTATTCTACGGTCCGGTATGTATTCATACTTTGAATACATATGTTTATTGTTATTTCATCATCAAGTCAAGATAGCTGCTTGTTGTGTTCACATTCATTCAGTATTGAAATTTCCCACGGCAAAGGATCAAGGTCAAGGTTTGACACTTTCATTCATCTCATCCGGAACTACGGAGTAGGAGTCAAGGTCACAGATTCAAGATGGCTGCCTAGAAGTACTGTGGTGCCTTGATACAAACAGAGGACATCAAATTGTAACGTACTATTTTATTATTTTTATTTTTTCCCCCATATAGTTAATATTCAGTGTCCACATCTGTTTATATGTCATAAAAGGGAGGACGGGAGGCGAACCAAAATTAGATTAGCTAGTTTGGGGTAATTTCTACTAGGAGATGATAGTACTTTATCTGGATCTATTATACTTCATTGTATAATTAACAATAATTTAATGATACTTGGATCCATTTAAAATACGGACATCATTTAAATGTTTAGTTGTTCTTGAGAAGTTTGTCTATCTATTGTCCTATTTGTTCGTATATATATTCGTTGTAATTATTTTTAACTCAGTCTAGTGTCGTCTGTGTTTTGTTTACATACATTGTATTCTACTGTCTACTATCATCATCTTTTAGGAGGCTGATTCCGTTTTTGTTAGTCCTGTGGTGTCAAAATTAATAATATACATACATTTTTATAAATGTTTTACATTTTATTATTATTTTGGACACTGAATCCCAAACCCATGTATAAAAAATTAAAATATAACATATTTATTCATAGAGATATTAATTTATATATGATATTTTGCATGACAAATTTATATACCAGTGCCACACATTTGTTATTATCACAACATTGCTAAGGTTTATTAAACTCATTAGAAATATTACATTAATTGGTTTAGCAAAATTTAAATATGGAGTTTAAGAATACAGATGATTTATGGGAAGTATATGAGAAGAGAGGTGAAAAGTTAGGCTTAACAGGGGAGAAACTACTGCAGTTTATTGAAAAGGAAGAAATTAAGACTAAAGACAGGTTAGATAGGGAACTTGAACTTGCTAAATTAGAGAAGGAAAGGTTAGATAGAGAAAATGATAGGGAACTTGAACTTGCTAAATTAGAGAAGGAAAGGTTGGATAGAGAAAATGATAGGGAACTAGCTAGGATAGAATTAGAGAATGAAAGGTTAGACAAAGATAGAGAAAATAATATGGAAATAGCTAGGATAGAATTAGAGAAAGAAAGACTTAGATTAGAGGCAGAAGTGCAAATAAAACTAAGACTAAATTGTGATAACTGTGGTCGTGAATTTGAATCTAAGAATGCACTATTTGAGCATTTAAGTAATGATTTGTGTGGTGATTATGAACATGGCATAAATATATTATATAACAGTAAGTTAATAAATCGCAATGACTTTACTTTACAACATATGAATGCAACAGATGTAATGCTGAACTTGACTCGGTAAGACAGTTATTTAATCATTTAGAAAATAATGGTTGTAAAGTATCTAAACATAACTTTTACACATTAGAAAACAGTGATGTGGAAGTAAGGGATAATAATCAGATTATGGTAATAGACTCAAACACAAATATGATAATAGATCAACAAGACAATGATCATGTTATCAACTTTAATTCAAAACAGCAAGATGATAATAATACATTAAGGAGAATCATACAAGAACAAAGTCAACAAATACAAACATTGACTCAAAGTTTACAAACATTGATAAAAAAATTTGAAAAATTTGAACAACATGTGACAACTTATGTAACTGAACAGTCCAACACTACACTAACAATAATAGAGAAGTTAGATGCACAAGAAATAAACAAAAATAACAATCAAGTACAACAATTAAACTCCATGCATATTGTTAGAGATCTGAATGAAACATCATTAGACAAGACATCAAAAGAAAATGAACAACATATAGATACAACACTAGTTAAGAAAGTTCACTCAATCTCAGTTGTCACACACACTAGGAAACAAAGTAAAACAAGGTCAACAGTATTAAATAGACATAAACCAGTATGTTTTTACTGTAATAGTCCTCATCACAAAGCAAATAGATGTTCCATTAAATTTAAAAATATAAGATGCTACAATTGTCATAATTTTGGTCACAAACAAAATTTTTGTCCCTTTAGAAATAAACAGGATAGTAGTACATATAAGAAAAATATTAGAAATAGACAACCACAGAAGTCATATAGTAATGGACATACACACAATTTAAACAACAGAAATAGACAACAACCACAGAATGTCCATAGAAACAGACAAGTACACAATAGGACTAGTCATATAGATTGGAAGGCATACAGAGTAAGAAAAGATTATAAAATAAATAAACATAATGATTATTTGAATAAACCTCAATGTAGTTTTTGCAAGAAGCTTGGTCATGAAAAAGAAGAGTGCTTTAAATTAAGAAATATTTGTACAGGCAAGATGAGAGAACACAGACAATCAAGAGACACATTATTTGATAGGAAACATACATGCAATAAAATAAAACAGAAACAAGACTTAAATGAATGTAATAGATACATGAATATTGGCATATGGTAATGGTAACACATATATGAACATACATTATAATGATGGCACATGACAACTATGCATAATTACTGGCATAATAAGGTACACAATATATTATATTAATTGTATGGCACATTGTATGACTTGGAGAATTGTTTGATAGGGTTATGGCACTGGTAAATGATAATAAAATTTATAAGGCACATATATTGATGGTACTGACATAAAAATTTTTTTTTGAGTATGTATTATCTAATGGAGTTATTTATATTGGTCAAATTAATAATTGACATATGATAGAATTGATTGGTTCACTTTGAACATTATTATTGAATGATTTTTGAATACTATTGAATATTATTACATATTGAGTATCATTGAATAACATTGAGTATTATTATGTTGAGTATTTTTTGAAAAACATTAATTATTATTATTGAATGATTTTAAATACTATTGACTATTATTACGTATTGAGTACCATTGATTATTATTGAATACTATATAATGTTGTTGAGTTTTATGAATTATGATTGAATATTCTTATGAAGTTGATAAATAAATAATGATGGATATTATATTTAAATGTTGCACATTTTTGAGGGGAGGGGAGATGTAGAGTACGAAGGATTGGTGCAAATCTATTTTTATTAATCTTGAGTTTGCGCACCGCACTATGAAGTGTGTTGGGTGTAATATTTATTATGTGACGTATTGGTTGCTATTGGAGGTCACATGAATTTGTCTTTACTTGGAGACAAACTTTATTGAGTTAGTTATATTTTGGTCGTGGTAGAAGTAAGTTACGTTTTAGATGCAGTGCTAGTAAGTCAGACTTTGATCTAGAGCTATGAAGTTGTAGTGTTAGTTGATAGTCTTTAATGCCTTTAAAGAAGGTCAATTTGTATTTGACATAATGTCTTCAATAAGTGCATTTCATATAATATCTTCAATGTCTTTGTTATAATGAAATAAATAATGAATCAGCAACATTGAGTTGAGTATTAATTCAAGAATTGTTTGTGTGCGGAATAAGAGACACGCTACCACAGTAACGCCTCCAACATCATAACATCATTATCAAACCTAACAACCTTTACAGTGTCTTTCTTAGTCGAGATCTTATTTGTATTTCCGTATTGAAATTGCACTCAATACGAAATTCTTCAGCCAATGATTTAGCTGTTGTAATTGCTTTGGCAAAACCTTCATCTGTACTATAATTCTGGAGCATTGTTTTAGTTGTGTTCAATTTTGAATAGATTTTTTAAATCAAGATCTTTTTCTTGAAATGTTTTGCTAGATATATTGATCTCAAATAAAACATCATACCAAATCACTAATGACCAAATAAACTTGAAATCGAGCATTTTTTATGCTATTCCCTTAGCTTCTACACGGGACTGGGTTCCACGTGGTCCAGAAAGGGAAATGTATCCAGCAATTGAAACGAGTGCATCGTAAATTTAAACTGTTTGGTATCGAATTACCTTCACATCATTAACTCGACTTTCCCAACGTGTTGCGTATAACTTGTTAACAGTTAAACCTACTGCCTCTTTGTTTTTTGACATATTCTAACAATACATTCCAGCAGTACCGTACCCAGGATTTTTTTTTTTGGGGGGGGGGGCTGTTCCACGTTTTTAAAGGCAAATATTTGTCAATTTTTTATGAGTTACTATAAGCAATACCGCCTTGCATTCCAGCGATGTGTTGATGCAGAAAAAAAGTTGTACATATTTTGAATTACCTCAAAAAACCTTACTGTTTCCAAAAAAACAGTTTACGGCATCATTTACCACCAAATTCAACGACTGCGCATTGCATGGGACATAAAAGGCTCTTCAATTTAGCTCTTTAACTATTGCTTGGACGCCATTGTGTATTCCCGCGTGTTCGCTCCGTTATCGTAACTTTGTCCCCTCTTATCATTTAGAAAAATGCCTGAATCTGACAGATCTTTAAGTAAAATTTCCTACATACTTGCACCTGTAGATTTTTCAAGTTCTGCGAATCCAATGAAGTGTTCATTGATAGAAACTTCTGAAGGTTTGTCATTTGTCGATTCATTTGCTGTAACAAATCTAGCAATCATTGTCATCTGTTCTTTGTGACTGGCGTCTGGTGTGCAATCGAGAACTATAGCGTAATATTTTGCATTTTTAGATCATTTATCACTTTCTGTTTTACCTCCTTACTCAACAGTTGAATGATCTCACTTCTGAATATTTTTCCCAAATAATGGTCATGAATTTCATCTGATTTTATACGTCTTATATGTTCTTTCATTACCGGATCAAAGTCAGCAATAACTTCAACAAATTTCAAAAGTTTCCATTATGAGATGTATATAACCAACCAGACTGCCCTCTCAGGGGTAAATTTTGAACTCCGTGTACTCTGACCAAAGATATTATTCTTTCTAATACGTCATCGCAGTGTTTCGCTTCACGATTTATAAGGCGCTGATTCACGTCATCAATAGTTTTATTATTTGTTATCCTCATTTTTAATTCTTTCCAATCTGGTTAAATGATCTGGAGATTTTTCATGATGCTGCAATATACTTGACAAATTTTTCCAGTCGCAACTGCCATGTGTAGCTAAGGCAGATTTACTCCTGTTATATATTCTGCAGCAAAAACAATATACCTTTTCTACTGACGTAGAATACATCAACCATTTCCTTTTTAAAGTTTCTCCGTTAGCCAGTTTCTGTGTATAGTGGTAATTAGAAAATTGTCTCCCACTTTCATCTTTTGGAAACAAGACTCAAATTTGATCTGCTTTGGATCATGCTGAGTAAAAAAAAACAACGATCTGGTCATTTAGCACGATCCTGCATTATATCTGAATCAAATTCATTTATTTTATTTTTAATTTTCATATTTTTTATTTTTTTTTTATGCTGGAATTTGCCGCTCCTTGAAATAATGCCGCTCTAGACGGCTGCCTATATCGCCTATACCTAAAGCCGGCACTGCTACGTTTGTGAAAACAAATCTTCCTACTTTTTAAAAACTTGCAATAGATCGAAAATCCTTTAGATTGGAGGTTTACGCATCCGATGGTACAAATTTTTATTAATTTTAATTTATACTATTTGTAAATATTACATTGCTAAGCACAAGCAATCTAAGCACAAGCAATCTTTAAAACAAAACTTCCTACTATTTTAAAATTTGCAATAGATCAAAAATTCTTCGTGGTTTGGTTTGGTTGGTTGTTTTGCTTTGGTTGATTTGGTTGGTTTGGTTTGTTTAGGCGGTTGGTTTGGTTGGTTGATCGGTTGGTTAGCGTTGACGAGTAAAACGTAATTTGTGACGGGTTTGGCTTGGTTGGTTTGATTGGTTGGCTCGGTTTGTTTGTTTGGTTGATTGGTTAGCTGGTTCGGTCACATCTTTAAAGCTGTGATACTTTGAGACTAAATCAGTAACTCACATCTGTAAAGTTGTGATACTTTGAGACTAAATCAGTAGCCCACATCTGTAAAGCTGGAATACTTTGATACTAAATCAGTAGCTCACATCTGTAAAGCTGGGATACTGTAAGACTAAATCAGCAGCTCACATCTGTAAAGCTGTGATACTGTTAGAATTTATCAGAAAAAGTAAAAGTTTAATTTTCCACAATTCAGAACTAGATTAAGATACCCTGTCCTAAGTTGCTAAAAGTTTGTATTGATGTCGGTAATATTCGGTGAATTTATTGAAGCAATAAGTCGTAAATTACAATACCAAAAGCAGGGATAATATTACAGCCCATTTACACACATTTTCAAAACGTATTATTTGTTACGAACTGAGGAAGAGATATAACTTACCCCACTCATCCCATTGCTATTCATATCTATTAAATTGCAAAAAACACTATTTGTCAATAGAAATGATAATTTGTATAGTATAAGTATTAGCTTAAGAAAGATGAATCAATTGCTAACGTTTTTAACACTGAATATCATGAAGAAATTTGTTCTTAAGATATTGTTATACCCTAAGAGTAACAACTTTACTTGTTGTTATATCGATACGTGGATTGAACATTGGATATCGCACGTATAAGACCAGTATTTATTTTTGTACTCTAATAAAGTGTTGTTTTTAGAAATTTCATTCACTTTGATCAAGCTGGTAGTTAAGAATTTTAAATTCAATTAAAAACAGAAGCTAAAAAACGTTTAAAACCTGGATACTTCGTCTAAAAAATACCTTTATTTTTAAAACTGTAAATTTACATAATCTTTTCATAATATTTAATAAATTATGCATTAGTCACTTTCTTACTTCTGCTAGTCGTGGGCCATCACGCCTGTGCAGTTTCCCTGCAATAGTTTCAGGTATAAATTATAAACATTAGAAATGTCTCGTGTCGTTCAAATTTCACGAGCTACGCCTAGTAATTTTTTTCTGTTTAAATGTATTAAAAAAAAAACCACTCTTTATATGTCATGTAATAATCAGATTAAGCTACGATAATTGGATTTTAACTGGAGATTTATTAATTATCTGGCCACTTAGTAGCGGAAGTAAAAATATTATTTTTTGGGCAGACGATAGATTTCTTCAGACATGATTCAGACGACTTTATATTCTCGACTTGAATGACGTGACTTAGTTTTCACATCAATTATCATTGGATCTTGTATGTAATATAGAAGAATAATAATATATATATATATATATATTTATCTGCTCAGTGCTTTGTATCTATTCTCTACATGTGTTACGTCTGTGGACATTTAATTACAAATAATAATAAATATACAGCCAAGTCAAGCCAGTCAAACCAGAAACTCCGAAGAGACCATACTACCATTTATACAAGTGCCATAGAAATAATAATATACATAAATACAACAAATAATTCTACAACTATTCTACCATAAAGAAATTACCCCTGACATGTCAGAATAACCTAAAAAGGACAATACTTCTACTAATATAATGTTCACATTTTATTTATGCTTTTTTTCAATTTCACTCTCTAATAAATAATTATATGAAATATAGTGATGGGAAAAACTAATTAATTTTTTTTACGGAGGTTGTCTAATTTTTTTTCATGAATAACTTTCAAACTCGATGTAATACGTAAGGACCTTTAGGTTTAAACTTAGAGCATTAACACATATAAATAATATAGATGAATAAATACATGTCTTTTTGATGCGACTAATAAGAACAAAGTTGGAACACGGAAATGTTTCTTTTAAACAAAATAGGGCATAATATTGATTCAATGATTTAAAAGTTCATGATTATTGTGTAAAGGCAAAATGTCAATTCAATGTTTGGTTGGTCTAGATAATAAATAATTTGTCGCCTAGGATAAAACTATGAGTCATATTCACGTATAAATAAGCTTTTTAATGTTAGCTTCTGTATGGTTTCACGTACTAACTTTAGAACACTTCCTTATAGTACGTACGCAACACCATACTTAGACAAAATTATTTCTCAAATGATAACAAGAAATTTATTTTCGGCAACTTCTTTATAGTTTACATACTAAAATATATTCAATTTCTGCTCTATATACAGGTGATGATTACAAATATAGCGTACACAGGCTGTACAAATGTCAAACAATGGACTGTAGATTTAAGGCAGTAATAATGTATACAATACACCATCATCATTCTCAAAAAACAAAAGACACAAAAAGAAAAAAAAAACATTTTACAAGATTTATCTTGATAAAATAATTTATATTAACACAAAGGGCAAAATACTTTATAACCATTTATCTCAGTTAACTATTATTGACAGGTAAAATGTCATTTGTGACGTAAGAAAATGTTGTTGTTTATTAAAAAAAACTCGAATCAATTGATTGAAACTTGTCAATAAACTGGTCCGAATAACTAATTCAGTAGACATTTATACTACCGATTAATAGAACTGATATAATTAATGAAAACACTTTCGTAAAATACATTGACTTGTTTATTATGCCAATGTTATCATAGAATATACTGACTAACTTGTTTGAATACCTATACATAGTATCGATTAAAATGTGCTTTAATTTGCGATTTAATTTTTAATTATCCGTTAATTTCGATCAATATTTTTAATGAAATAGCAGATCTATTAAAAACTAAAGTTGGCATAAATGCAATACAAGAATCTGAACAAAATTAAATTGTGATTCTATTTAATAATTAAGATAATGCTTGTAAAACTGGACTTTACTTCCAACATATTTCAGTTGCCTACCGGGATAACTATAACTGGTTTCTTTCATCTATTAACCTAACTATCTTTACAAGTCTATCTTTTTAAATTAATATAACAAGCTAATTTCCTATAGTTTTGTCAGCATTACTTATGTTTCAAGTGTCACGTGGTAATTTAGCTTTCCGAGCAAGGACTGGTATACTAGAAATTATTATATATCAACACATTTTTTAACAACTGAAAGAGATTAAGAGAATTAGAAAATAAAATTAATTTTATATATAATCTTGCGATAATAATATAATAAAAAGTTAATAATTAATAATTATAAAAGATAATTGTTATAGCGTAGGTTACAAAAAATATAAATTCTTGTTTAACATATTACATTCTTTTATTTTTGAAACACTAATGCTATTAATATGAAAACTTTAAATCATATATAAGACAGAAGGTTTATAATAAACAAATTACAAGCTTATCCAAACTGTCTTAGCTAAATGCATAGTGATTATATCTGTGAAGTATGTTTCACTACTATTTCTATCATAACTAGAGGAAATATAAAAAAAAAATTATTTGATAGTTCCATTATTTATGAACAACTTTACCGCGTTGTTGGAGTATCTTTTGAAACAACGCCTCATCATCATAAACGACCTGTAGATGTTGATATTGTGTACTTTTACAGCACTCTGTTATCATCTTTTTTTGTTCTATCTCGTTGTTTCTGTGTTTTCTGTAACAGGAAAATGCTGCAACTACATCACACTTTGATAAAGCAGTTTTGAACAAAGACAGGTCTTCTTCAAGTACATCTTTATACTTTTTATATTTTCGTTCACTTTCTACTAGTCTTTTTTTCTCCTTTTCGCATCTGTGTGAAATTGTTTGACGTAAAACTTCGGACATTCGCTTTAGTGTGTCTGTGTTTTGTTGTAGATCTTTGTCCACTATTTCTTGAGTATTTATCTCCATCTCGTCTACAGCTGCAATGGCTATTGAAAATTTCAGTACGTAACTTTTCAGTTTTCCCGTATCGTTACCTAAATTCTCTAAGCCCCTCGTAAATTTCGTGATTTTTTTATCGTACAAACTTTGTATGTCTTCAGTTCTATGTCCGCTAGAGCTACTATGTATACCTCCTTTACATATTAGACATGCTGGTACTTGACAAACAACGCAGTAAAAATACAGTTTTTTTCCGTGAGTTTCACATCGCTTTGCAAGTGGCTTTTTGCTGACTTCTATATTATTTGAATTCTCATCTGGGATAAATGACTTGCTGAAACTATCATTTTCCTCAGGTACTACCTGTGATCTGGCTACTAAATCAGGTAACTCATCGCCAAGTAGGTCATCAAAACTGTCAGTCGGACAAGCCGATGCATTTAAACTTTGCGTAGATTTATTTTCTGACTTGTTTTTGGTTAAACATTGTGTAAATTCATCATAATTTAGGTCTGTCAGATTTCCATCAAAAGTAGACAATTGCGGGAAACCATTGCTTGCCTCAGGTACTACTTCTCTACTGGTTAACATTTCAATAAACTCTTCCTCCTTTGGTTTTTTTGAAATTTCCGTTGTGTTCAAACTACATGTAGATGAATGCTTAGATTGGTTTTTGGTTAACAATTGAGTGATTTCATCATCATTACTCAAGTCAATTAAACTTTCATCCAATGAATCAGTCGATGCGTTCACACTATCTCTGTGCATGCTTCTCACGTTGGTGTTATTTACTGAAAATAATTTGAAAAGCTATGTTAAATCAAATAGACGTTTATTAGACATAAATGAATTTAGAGATATGTTGATATATTGAACGTGATCATTAATATTTACGGTATATGTATATAGGTATCGTATACTCATCAGAACTTACATAAAATATATTCTAATTGTATAATGTTAGAGTAATTTTTATATTAAAAGAAGAAAAATTCTGTAAGTGTGTAGTATATAATACTATAAAACTATGTAACGTCATCTTTATGAGGAGAGAGTCTGCGAATGTTTCAAAAATGTGACCGGGTGGTCAAAATCAAGAGAAAAAAACGCGTTAATAATACGTCAATGACTGCTTTCTGGTTATACTATTATAGTGATAACACTGGGCAACAGGGGTTTTTCAACTGATTTAGACTAATTTTGGTGTTCTGAGTCTGAATATCACATTGATTTTGCTCGGTCAGGTCAACTTCTTGAGATACAGCCATAGACCTACCTGACGAGCTATACGTATTCTAATATCAGGGGTTTTGAGTTCAATCATTTCTTTAAATTAGCTGCATAAAAATTAGCAGCAAAATAATCACAATTATAAAAACAGAGATAATTATATTTTATTTATAAATCATCAATCTGTATTTTCACTTGATTATTTAATGCATCAGCACTTGATTGGGCACAGCCTCCAGTACCCCGACCTTCCATCTGCCCGTCGTCCAGCTTCTCACTGCGAAGAAATTCCTGTACCAGCGTTCAGAGATCTTCCTGACAGCGACGATGAGGCCACCACTTTAGACGAGGGAGGAGATACAGAAGAGGAGTATGAATCACAGGATGGTCCGCAGCCGTTCTCACAATGTGAGCTTAATGATCTGGTTCGGGTTCTAAGCTTGTCGAATAATTCCTCCTAGCTGTTTGCCTCCAGACTAAAAGAGAAAAATCTACTTGGCAAGGACGCGCGTTTCACTTTATTCCGTAGAAGGCATGGCATGAAGACTACATGGGCTACTTCTGCCAGGAGGAAGACCTTGTGTGCTGCCGAGGTGTCGCCGGTCTTCTTGGTAAACTCGGCGGTCCTCAATACGATCCGAGAGATTGGTGACTCTTCATTGCCAGCTGCAAGCGCTCTTTGAAGTGTGTACTTCTCCACAACGGTAGCCAGTTCGCCTCAATCCCTCTTGCACACTCCACAACTCTTGAAGAGAAATATGAAGCAGTGAAGTATGTGCTCGACAAAATCCAATTTGAGCAGCACCAATGGATCATCTGCGTCGACTTGAAGATGGTGAACTTTCTACTTGGTCAGCAGTCCGGGTTAACGAAGTACCCATGCTTTATATTTATGTGGGACAGTCGCGACAGTACCCAGCACTATGTAAAGAAAGAGTGGCCGGCGCGAGAGCAGTTAGTACCTGGGGCGAGAAACATCATAAACGAACCTTTTGTTGACCGGGAGAAGATATTGATCCCACCGCTACACATGAAGCTTGGGTTAATGAAACAGTTTACGCGCTCTCTAGACAAGGATGGGAGGTGCTTCAACTACATGTGCCGAGCATTTCCTCAACTAACCATTGAGAAGCTGAAAGCCGGCATTTTCGACGGCCCACAGATACGGCAGCTCATAAAGGACACAGAGTTCCAAAACTCCATTAACACGCTTGAGTGCGCCGCCTGGAAATCGTTTGTGCAGGTGGTGAACAACTTCCCGGGGAACATGAAGGCAGCAAACCACGCCAGACTCATTAGCAGCATGATAGAGGATTTCCAAAAACTCGGGTGTTTGATGAGTATAAAGATGCACTTCCTGTTCTCACACATGGAGAAGTTTCCTGAAAACCTTGGGGCGATGAGCGATGAGCAGGGAGAAAGGTTCCATCAGGACATCCGCCAAATGGAGGAAAGGTACCAGGGGAGGTGGACGCAGTCATGCTGGCGGACTACTGCTGGTCGCTGAAGAAAGACAACCCAGCAACTGCTCAAACACGGGAATCGAAGAAACGCCGTTTTATGCCTTGAACTCTGAACTTTTGTTTCACGTAACGCTCTTTGTTATACTAATATTATGATAATTATGCTTATCAAATTTGGTGGATAAATAAAAACTGAATGAATTTGAATACGTTGACTTTTATTTCTTGAGTAAAACTGAAAAAAATAATCAGGGGTTTATCAGCTGATGATCCGCAAAAATGTGGTTTCTGTAGCAAAAAATCCTGACCTGATTGAGCAAAACCAAGGTCATTTTCGGACTCGGAGCATCAAAATTAGTCTAATTCAAGTGGAAAACCCAGGACGATTTTAAAAAAAATATTTTTTGTTGCCCAGTGTAATGAAAAGTTACATATGAGATAGGAATATCTTGTAGGGGAGAGGGGTTGACACATGTCATGAGTTTGAAACATACACGCCGGGAAAAACTCATGTAAGGCATTTTTGTTTTTTTTTAAAAAACCTCGAATCAATTGATTGAAACATGTCAATAAACAGGTCTGAATACCTAATTCAATAAACATGTATACTACTGATTAAAAGATCATTCAGTTAATGACAATACATTGACTTGTTTATTATGCCAATGCTATGATATAATATACTGACTAACTTTTTTCAATACTAATAAATTAGATCGATTAAAATGTGGTTTAATTTGCGATCTAATTTTTAATTATCTGTTAATTTCGATCAATATTTTTAATGAAATAGCAGATCTATTAAAAACTAAAGTGGGCATAGATGCAATACAAGAATCTGAACAAAATTAAATTGTGATTCTATTAAATAACTAAGACAATGCTTGTAAAACTGGAATTTCCATTCAACATATTTAAGTTGCCTATCCGGATAACTTTAACTGTTTTCTTCATCTATTAACTATCTTTGCGAGTCTATCTTTTTAGAAAGAGGTCCCAAATTTTAATGCTATTTTAAACACTCGTGTACAATTTTAAAATGAAGCACATATCAAAGTATGAAGCCTTTGGCGTTAAGTAACATGTAAAATACTTTTCAGAGAACACTGTAATAATTTATTTATTTGTATACAAACATTAACTATACACAATATACACTAATATATATATATATATATATATATATATATTTCAATAACTCCAACGGATTAATAATTGCCTTTTTTAAGTTTATAGGTGTAACAATCTAATGTATTCTCATTTACGGAAGTTGATTTATATTTACAATGTTTTATTTTAAATATCAGCTCCCAATGTAAGAATTAGATCTTTTATTTCTGCATGTAGACTTCAGTTTGTCTCATAAAATAGAAGTATCATGGATGAAAACATTTATGTACCCAAAATATTAAGCGCACAGTTTGAAATCAAAATCGTTCCACTGATTAAAAAAAGCAGCACTAGTATACGATAAATGGTTCATTGTATTATTTTAAAGATTACTATGTATAGTATCTGTAAAATTTAATTCTAAATAAAAAGCTGTATCTCCACCCCTTCCCCAAGAATGCTTAGACAAGCCTCGGAGAACTTGCATCAGGTTCCAGGATAAGAAGGAACCCAAGGAAAAGTTTATGTATGAAAAGACCATGATATGCTCTTACTGCTGATATAGTCTATTGCCTCCGATAGAATTTATATTGAAATAATGTATACAGTGCGAGCTGCCTATTTGGAAGAAGACAATCTCAGATCTTTAAGACATCAGACAACTATTGCGTCTTTCACGAGTCCATTCCCTCATTGCGACCACTTATATGTTTCTGACTTAGGCTTTTGAAGATTTGTCATTCTTGATAAACGATAGACTACATTTGGAATATCTAAACTTAATTAAAGGGAAGTCTTGATTAAATAAATTAACAAGAATATAACACACACAAAAATACATAATGGTTAAAATTGATAAAGAAATATTTCTTTACACTTATCGTAAGCGTGCGATTAAAAGAATTATATACATTATAAAAAAAAGACTATAAATTTATTGTATAACATAATTATCTGGAAAAAATTAATCTTCCGCCAAATGATAAAAAAAAAACTGGTATAAAAAATGAAATATTTGTAGCTTATATTTGAAAAAAAAATAATTTTAATAATAAATATCTAAAAGAAATTATGAAACAATTTTTAGAATTTAAAAAAAATGTTCAGACAAAAATCTATATACATATTATTCATTTTCATCTCTGCGTTAAATCGAAAGCGGAAAACAAGAATTCAAAATGGCGTCTTGCTCGCGTCCTCGATTCGAGAAATGTTTTTGAAAAATCTACAGTTTTGAATTGATTCAGCGGTTTAAATTATGAAATGTTAAAGTCCCAAATATTAAAAGGTAATAATTAACATATAATATAATTCAAATTATTGTAGTTTTTATTACAACAGATATCATTTTAACATCGTCAATCGTAAACAATAGTAATAACCGGAAGTTAAAAAAATAATCGAGCAATTCTTTTTTCATAAAACATTGAAATTTTCATTTTGTCCGTGTGACGTGGTTGCTGAGTGGATAAGCTGAATGGATGAATTACATATAGATTGTTTTTAATGCTGACTATCCAGGTTCGATTCCTCTTAGGGACATTTTTTTTTCAGAATGAAAAGTAACTAATTAGATCTCTTTGAAACTTTTATTTATTAAAATAATTTATTTTTTAGGATGTTGTAAGAAAAAGAAACAACAACTAATTATATTTTTTTTATTATTTCATAACCTAAAAAAGAAATTATTTTGAAAATATGTATCAAAGCTAAACACAGAGGCGTACCTAGGATGGGGGGGAGGGTCCAAAATATAAAGTCCCGCCGGCCCCAGTTTGAGGGGAGCCCCCAAAGTTTTTTTTTTACATTAAATGTTAAGTACATCATCTCATGTCTTGGTATTGAATGTCAAAATGCAGGCCAAGCTCTCGGGCCCCCAAAATCCCTAGGTTTGGCACTTGCTTTACAATAGTCTATCTTTATGCAAAGGCTTTGCAGGGTACAGCTAGTATTGTTCATCATTTTGTTCATTAGCTTGGTGTAAATATTTGAACTAAATTTATCATATAAATATATTAGTGAATCTATGTGTACCATTTCGACCAAAAGGGTTAAAAAAAAACATATTACTAACATTTATGAACGACTTTTCCGCGTTGTTGGAGTATCTTTTGAAGTAACGCCTCATCATCATAAACGACCTGCAGATGTAGACATTGTGTACTTTTACAGCACTCTGTTAACATCTTTTTTTGTTCTATCTCGTTGTTTCTGTGTTTTCTGTAACAGGAAAATGCTGCAACTACATCACGATTTGATACAGCAGTTTTGAACAAAGACAGGTCTTCTTCAAGTATATCTTTATACTTTTTATATTTTCGTTCACTTTCTACTAGTCTTTTTTTCTCCTTTTCGCATCGGTATGAAATTGTTTCACGTAAAATTTTGGACATTCGCTTTAGTATGGCTATGTTTCGTTGTAGATCTTTGTCCACTATTTCTTGAGTATTTATCGCCATCTTGTCTATATCTGCAATGGCTATTGACAATTTCAGTAAGTAACTTTTCAGTTTTCCCGTATCGTTCTCTAAATTTACTAAGCACCTCAAGAATTTCGTGGTTTTTTTATTGTACAAACTTTGTATGTCTTCAGTTTTATGTCCGCTAGAGCTACTATGTGTACCTCCTTTACATATTAGACATGCTGGTACTTGACAAACAACGCAGTAAAAATACAATTTTTTTCCGTGAGTTCCACATCGCTCTGCAAGTGGCTTTTTGCTGACTTCTATATTATTTGAATTCTCATCTGGGATAAATGACTGGCAGAAACTATTATTTCCTGAAGGTACTATCTGTGAGCTGGCTACTAAATCAGGTAACTCATCGCCAATTGGGTCATCGAAACTACCAGTCGGACAAGCCGATGCATTTAAACTTTGAGTAGATTTATTTTCTGACTTGTTTTTGGTTAAACTTTGAGTATATTCATCATCACTCAAGTCTATTAAATTGTGCACGATACTAGGAAATTCTGTTAAACAATCTCTTCCCACAGTCACTGGTGGTGTGCCGGTTAAAAGTTTGGGGATTTTCAACCCCTTCAATTTTTTTTTAAACATAGTGTGATGTGTAGAAACTTATTTTGTTCGTCCTTACATCTTCATTTAGGTTGATTAAGTTTCATTCAATTGAGAATCAGGCAGATGATTTAGTAAAGCTATTTCTGTGAGTGCTGAAGTATGTAATTGCCAAATACTGAAAGTAAAAAAAACAACTTACTTATTATACAGTTAAAAAAATGAGTAAGTCCATGAAAGACCAGAGATAGAGAAGTTGATACATGATCTATTTACTTTAGTTATATTGTGTTGGTGGATATGTATGTAAGTAATTATTGAGAGAGTATATATAATAGTTTATTTATTGAGGATTGTATTTTAGGTTGAATTTTAGTTTCTTGCTTGTGAAAATATTTTCAGTTAGGCAGTAACTAATCACAATCATTTTCATAATTTTATTAATAACACTTCAATAAATATAATTTGATGTAAAAAGCACCTCAAGATGTAAATAATTATAATTCAACTTTTGTTTATAAAGGTAAATTTATTTTTCTAGTTCATGTACGTTTTGACAAATAACAACTTAAACTAAAAGACTTTTAAATTAATACACGTAGACTGGGATATGAGTTTGATCAACTAACCCTGTAAAAGAAAAATATATTGATTATAAATATAGCTAAACGACCTACGTCAAATTCGTATTAATACTGTTATAACTCTGCTTCATTCCCCCCCCCCCCCCCCCCGGGGTTGCACCTCTGCCCCGAGAGAAATGATGCAATCACGACTTTTGTATGCCTACACATTGTTAATTCGGTCGTTCGCCACCGCCTTTAGTACAAGTGATGAAATAGTGTTGTTTGCCACCTGCACTTGCAACCCACGCAATGACCTTCACCCTCCATTTTGGCTGGAAAACGATGGATTTAGCGTGGGTGGGACTACCTATAAAAGGAACTGTGCTGTGATTCATGGGACAATCAAGACATCCAACAGAGAACAACAAGTGTTGAGACGAACACTGTATAGCATCGAGGAGCTGACCCAAGTATCAGTGCCAGACGACAACACAGAAGAACTGTACACACGAGAAAGAGACGCATGGTCTGTTGGTCTATTATAGCCTGTACATTGTAGACTGAATAAATCTTATTGTTCTACTAACGAATCCATGTGTCCTTTAGTGCCTGACTAGAGAGAGTTGGAAGTTCGTAACAATACTTAAATTGTTTGCATGGTTACGGGCGTTATAGTATTTTGAATTTATTTGAATCAATTTATAAGAAAGTAAAAGTGATTGAAAAAAATGAAGAGATGGAAGACATTAACCAGTATTTCCTAACTTGTTTTGTGTCAAACTAAATAAAAGTGTTTCCTTTACATCAGATTTCTCCTGAACCGCCCAAACTTTAAAATTTCACTGAAATTGTTGTCAAGTAAATAAAAGTTTATCTTAAATTTATTATGGGAGCAACAACGAACATTGAGTCCTAATTAACAAACTTACAAATAGATCAAGTGCCAGAGGGGCATTATGGTCATCACTGCAGTGACAGCAATATAGCCATACATTATCATCACTGCAGTAACAGCAATATAGCCACATGGTCATCACTGCAGTGACAGCAATATAGCCATACATGATCATCACTGCAGTGACAGCAATATAGCCACATGGTCATCACTGCAGTGACAGCAATATAGCCACATGGTCATCACTGCAGTGACATCAATATAGCCACATGGTCATCACTGCAGTGACAGCAATATAGCCATACATGGTCATCACTGCAGTGACAGCAATATAGCCATACAGGGTCATCACTACAGTGACAGCAATATAGCCATACATGGTCATCACTGCAGTGACAGCAATATAGCCACATGGTCATCACTGCAGTGACATCAATATAACCACATGGTCATCACTACAGTGACAGCAATATAGCCGTACATGGTTATCACTGCAGTGACAGCAAAATAGCCACATGATCATCACTGCAGTGACAGCAATATAGCCACATGATCATCACTGCAGTGACAGCAATATAGCCATACATTATCATCACTGCAGTGACAGCAATATAGCCACATGATCATCACTGCAGTGACAGCAATATAGCCACATGATCATCACTGCAGTGACAGCAATAAAGCCATACATGATCATCACTGCAGTGACAGCAATATAGCCACATGGTCATCACTGCAGTGACAGCAATATAGCCACATGGTCATCACTGCAGTGACATCAATATAGCCACATGGTCATCACTGCAGTGACATCAATATAGCCACATGATCATCACTGCAGTGACAGCAATACAGCCATACATGATCATCACTGCAGTGACAGCAATATAGCCACATGGTCATCACTGCAGTGACAGCAATATAGCCACATGGTCATCACTCCAGTGACATCAATATAGCCACATGGTCATCACTGCAGTGACAGCAATATAGCCACATGGTCAAAGGCTGTGGGTGTTGAGATTCTTTTAATATCTTGGTCCTTCACTCGTCTAGGGCAGAACATAGAAAACTTTGATTAATCTTCACTAGAATTGCAACTGTAATGGCAGCTAAACTTATGTATGCCCACGTAAATTACGTCATGCTTTTTGGGTGTGAGTCAATGGAACACTACACGCTGATGTAGAAAGTCTGTCAGATTGTTCAAAACCGTGTCCCTGGATTAGTCTTGAAATCTCATAATGTTGGAACAACAATTTTTACAAGGAATAAGGTAAGGAACCTGGGCATTCCGAGTCCTTGTATAATAAAGTGGAAAAGGGAAAGATAACATTTTTTCGTTATTCTAAAGTCGCAATAACTTCTGTAAATCTATATTGTAGGGAGTTCATCGGAACTTACAAACAGAACTACATGGAACTTTATGTGGCTACTTGAAAAAGACTACAGTTAATAGGTAGCTACTTTACAAAGAGTAAAGTGGAGAAACTTAATAACTGCAGTGTCTCTGAAGTCTTCAAATGTCAAATTGTTAGAGATAAAGGGAAATAAATAAACAATAAACTTGGGTCATTAAAGACAGTTTACCCTTTTAAACTGGAATATTAGTAAATAGGATTAAAATAAAATGTATTCTTACTCATTTAGCTGTTATAAGAAATTCATTTCATTAACAATTTAAAAGAAGTGCAGCTCAATTAAAGTTTGTCATTTAGTGTGGGAACATGTTTAGTATCTATAATAAGATATAATAGGTTAAAAATGTTTATTTCAAGAAATAAGTCATTGACTGAATGATAGTGAAATTAAGGGCTCTGAGGTATTTTTGGGATCAGAGATATATTTAGGGGAACTAAATCAGTTTAATAATTGTAAAGTTGGCTTTAAAAAATGGAATAAAACCCTTCGGCAGTGGCGGGTTGCTAGACAGTTGTCGATTTTTTACAATTTTTTCAAACAACTTTGGCCTATAAAACAGTTCTGGTTTAAATAATGTGAATGAGGAAAAAATGTTTAATGGACAGATCTGTAGACAAGTTTTAATGGACAGATCTGTAGACAAGTTTTAATGGACAGATCTGTAGACAAGTTTTAATGGACAGATCTGTAGACAAGTTTTAATGGACAGACCTGTAGACAAGTTTTAATGGACAGACATGTAGACAAGTTTAATGGACAGATCTGTAGACAAGTTTTAATGGACAGATCTGTAGACAAATTTTAATGGACAGATCTGTAGACAAGTTTTAATGGACAGATCTGAAGAGAAGTTTTAATGGACAGATCTGTAGACATGTTTTAATGGACAGATCTGAAGACAAGTTTTAATGGACAGACCTGTAGACAAGTTTTAATGGACAGATCTGAAGACAAGTTTTAATGGACAGATCTGTAGACAAGTTTTAATGGACAGATCTGTAGACAAGGTTTAATGGACAGATCTGTAGACAAGTTTTAATGGACAGATCTGTAGACAAGTTTTAATGGACAGATCTGTAGACAAGTTTTAATGGACAGACCTGTAGACAAGTTTTAATGGACAGACATGTAGACAAGTTTAATGGACAGATCTGTAGACAAGTTTTAATGGACAGATCTGTAGACAAATTTTAATGGACAGATCTGTAGACAAGTTTTAATGGACAGATCTGAAGAGAAGTTTTAATGGACAGATCTGTAGACATGTTTTAATGGACAGATCTGTAGACAAGGTTTAATGGACAGATCTGTAGACAAGTTTTAATGGACAGATCTGTAGACAAGTTTTAATGGACAGATCTGTAGACAAGTTTTAATGGACAGATCTGTAGACAAGTTTTAATGGACAGATCTGTAGAGAAGTTGTAATGGACAGATCTGTAGACAAGTTTTAATGGACAGACCTGTAGACAGGTTTTAATGGACATACATGTAGACAAGTTTTAACGGACATACATGTAGACAAGTTTTAACGGACAGATCTGTAGACAAGTTTTAATGGACAGATCTGTAGACAAGTTTTAATGGACAGATCTGTAGACAAGTTTTAATGGACAGATCTGTAGACAAGTTTTAATGGACAGATCTGTAGACAAGTTTTAATGGACAGATCTGTAGACAAGTTTTAATGGACAGATCTGTAGACAAGTTTTAATGGACAGATCTGTAGACAAGTTTTAGGAACAAAATACAGAAAATAAAGTGTCACCACTCCGCAGACCATGTCATGTTCTCTGGTAGTACCTAGACGTTAGGGAACACTGATCTAAACAGTACACTGATCTAAACAGTACACTGATCTAAACAGTACACTAATCTAAACAGTACACTGATCTAAAAAGTACACTGATCTAAACAGTACACTGATCTAAACAGTACACTGATCTAAACAGTACACTGATCTAAACAGTACACTGATCTAAACAGTACACTGATCTAAACAGTACATTGATCTAAATAGTGCACTGATCTAAATAGTACACTGATCTAAACAGTACACTGATCTAAACAGTACACTGATCTAAACCGTAAACTGATCTAAACCGTACACTGATCTAAACAGTACACTGATCTAAACAGTACACTGATCTAAACCGTACAAATAGCTTCACATCATATGTTATTATTGTTGCATTGATTTAAAATGTTAGCATAAAAGACAATACTGATGAATGTTGAACACAATTTTAAAAATCCCCATTAACCTTAAAACTTACAAATTGATGCAATTTGTTTATTTTTTAATAAATCTTTTTTTTTAAAGCTATTTAAATTGTTTTTTTTTTATAAGTGATAAGTAAAAGAAGTAGATACAAAGTATACCAATACATACATATTTGGTGTCATAGCTCGAAGATCGATATTAATTCGCATGCCTTGGACACAATATGTTATCTGTTATGATTTTGCTGCTCCTAATTGTGGTTTATCTCTGTGTGCAATCTTACAAAAGTTGTAGTAAATTTCTTTAATAGCACACAGTTTTTAACATGCATTATGAAAGCTCAGTTATAAACTTAAAAAAACGTTCATAAAGAAAATCATAAACTTTTAGAGCACATTTCTAAAATAAATCATTTTACATTTGACTGCCTTTACTCTTTTATTAAGTTGATGAAATATTTCCTAGAAATATTAAATAATCATTATTAATAGCTTTCAAAGAAAAGATGACATTTCAGATTTTCTATCTCAACCTATTACTAATTGTAGAAATTCCCTGTTAACTGACGAGGATGGAACTGATATATTTATCTCCAATAGAGGAAGAATAAATAATGTTTTTATACAAATTATACTCTACATACAGACACACACACACGCAATCACACTCAATGACACACACACACAAGTTGGAGAAACAAATCTATGATGATAATCTTGAAAGAAAATTATACACAAAGCATTACTTTTGTAAACACTTTTCACATACTTCCATTTATATGTTACAAAAGGATGTACTCTAGATGTCACAATATTCTACACTATGATGGTCACAATATTCTATACTCTAGTGGTCACAATATACTATACTCTATTGGTCAGTGGCATAGTGAGGGGGCATCATGCCAAAGGGGCGACAAATGTTACATTTTACATATAATATTACATAGTTTTCTAATGGGGTTGGCGGCGCTAAAAAGGTATTGTGCCCCGGGCTCAAGTTAAGCTAGCTACGCCACTGCTAGTGGTCACACTATTCTTCACTCAAAAGTTCTAGTTACAACTTCATATACTTAATATATAGCTTGAGAAGTTATTAATGTAAAAGGGCCAAAATTGTCAAAGCCTACTTCAGGATATAAACACTATTCACAACATTCAAAAATTTACTGTATACTGCACTATATTTTCAGTGTTATTTTTTAATCATACGTCGGACATAAATAGGCGATCCGGTATTTTTTTTGTTAGAATACTTACACTGTATTAATATATATATATATATATATATATATATATATGTGTGTGTGTGTGTGTGTGTGTCTGTCTTAACGGCCTGTTGGTTTTCTGTATATATATATATATATATATATATATATATATATATATATGTGTGTGTCTATCTTCACGGCCTGTTGGTTTTCTGTGTATATTTAAAATGTACTTTGTGTTATGTTGATACGGTCCAGTCTAATTATAGAAAAGATTGTCAACTTTATATTTATTTTTTTAGCTATATGTAGCTGCAAGTATCTGCTAAATGTAACTTAAATGAAAGTATATTTAGAGAACAGATGCAGAACATCACCATATCATGTCTTACAGGTGTATTGTTAAATGATAAAGAAATGTTTTAGAAATGTTTAATACATCAGGACCGTCCTGGGGCTGCATTGGAAATATCAATGTGAGTTGAAGTCCGCACATCAAATACATCAACTTAAACTAAAACTGTTGAAGTCCGCACATCAAATACATCAACTTAAACTAAAACTGTTAAAGTCCGCACATCAAATACATCAACTTAAACTAAAACTGTTGAAGTCCGCACATCAAATACATCAACTTAAACTAAAACTGTTCAATTGACGATTATACACTTTGTACTTAATGACAATTATAATACCTAGATAGAAAACAATGTTTTTAAACCCAAACGTCATTATAATTATCTGCTACACTAACTTAAGATTTGATAATACTTTATTCTTGATGGACTTTATTCTTAAAAGATGACGTCTGGTAAATTTAGCGTTTGGACTATTTATAATAAACTTAAGACATGATTGTGCAGAGAGTGGTACATCTAGCGAGATATAATTTACTAAAGTCAAGTTCCAATTTAGGAAACTTAAATATTTTCTTTATTTGTGACCTATGTCATAAATCATTAAAACAAAAAAATCTCCAGTCTTCGATTAATCATTATAATTTAAGATACAAATTAATGTTATATTTTTTATCATATTTTTATTTATTTAATTGATCACTACATATTTTGCGGTCTGAAAGCTTTCCCTTTCTTAACGATTTCAAATAATAATATATTTGTTAGAAATGTTAAGTATTCAACAGTGAATGTGCTCTTAAAAATAGGTAACATTAAAAATAGTGTTTGGGTTTTTATTTTTAAAAAATGTTCTCAACAGACAATCTATTAATATACACTAGCTGTACCCTGGAAAACCTTTACAAAGAGTTATATTCCCTTAGGTTTTATTAGTAGGCTATGTTATTTTTAGTTTAGGACAGATCCGATAAATATATATATATTTATCGAATCGGAACGCCGGCAAGACGCCATTTTGAAGTCTTGATTACCACTTTCGATGTAACGCAGACGTAAGACCGCTAATATATATAAATAGATTTTTAATATTTCCTGTCTAGTGATGTGAACATGAGTCTGCTATGTATACACAAAGAGCAATAATTGACACAACATGTTCCACATAGTACCAGTTTTGTTTTGTAAATATTTTGCAGTGTACTCTGGAAGAAGAATGTTGGGCTAGCCCTCATAGAAAGAAAATGTTTGCAGCCATTGTGAAACGCACCGGACAAAATGTAGCGGCTCTACTATCGACCAGAATGGAAACATTTCTCAACTGATAAATTCCCTTAAGTCTCTCCAAATAACATCTTGTAAACTGTCGAATTATAATTGCCTAAAACCGAGGTATGACTACTTTACATTGTTTTTCACGGCCTCTCAACTGCCGACTTGTGGCCATGATATATTTGTTATCATACGTCGCCAGTTAAAATGTTTTAAAATCCTTAAACTGTTTCAGTTCTAGACTCTTACCCTGAATCCAATATCTTTAAATCTACAGCCCAACGTATCATATTTAGTACAATCTAATTGTAACTGAAGACTAAATACCTACATAATCCTACTCCCCTACCTCACAAGTTCCAAAATACATTGCACCTAAATACTCATCTATATTGTGAACAAATTAATCTGTCAGTCGATCGGGAAAATGTTTTTGTGAAAATATTAAAAAAAATAAGCTTTTTTAGTGTGTTAAGAAACGTCATTGGGCCGATACGTGCGTCTTAGTAACTATGTAATAGTATGAACATGCGCACCTAAATGAGTGAACTAAGTGTCTATTTCTAGTAGGGAGCGACCGATAATCGGATCGCTATCGGTATCGGACCGATATTGGCACTATCGGTTAATATCGGATCGGCCGATTGTTGTAGGGAGCGACCGATAGTCGAACCGATATTGGCACTATGGGTTAACTGTCGGACCGGCCGTTTTTTGGCTGCCGATACATTGTTTTTTTTTTTTCACAACAGAGTTGCAGAAAAGAAAATCAGTAAATAACCCAATTCTATAACTAGATCAGACAAGATTTTAAAAAAAAAGGAAAAAAAAAACCCGTACACAGAAATTGTCACGTATACATCAGAGATACGACCTTGAAACAATAAGATTGGCATTTCTTAATTCTAATGTATGACCTTGAATGATACAATTATTGAACATCTGTGCGTATTTTTTGTTGGGATGGGAAGTTGGGGGGGGGGGGGGGAACAAGACTTATGTGTGGGCAAAGCGTCATGAAATATGACAGGGAAGGGGTAAGCATGGGTTGACATACGTCATTAGCTGTATTATAGCACGAGAGAAACACGTGTTTGGCAATTGGCATTGTTATTGCTTAAGGGGCTGTCCATTAATTACGTCAACAAAATAGGGGGGAGGGGGGGTCAGAATATTTTTGACAATTGTTGACAAGGGGGAGGGGAGGGAGGTCAAGAAAAGTTGACGTCAACAATGTTACTTTTTTAAATTTAATATAATTACTTAATAAATAGGAAAATTAAGCAGCGTTTGTAGTTCTGTGTTACACACTCGCTTAACATTCAGTATTTTAATTAAACTAACTATATTCCTACTAATTTTACCACATAAACATTATGGAAGGCACCTTTTTAGGGGGAGGGGGTAATCAAATGTTGACGTAATTTTATAGGGGGGTCTCGGAAAGTTTGACAAGTTGTTGACAAGGGGGGGGGAGGTAAAAATCGCCAAAAATTTGTTGACATAAATAATGGACAGCCCCTAAAAATAAAATATCGGTATCGGTAAAAATGCTGGGGGAAAATATCGGTATCGGACTATCGGTTAAAAGGCATATCGGTCGCTCCCTAATTTCTAGTACTATGATTTTTTCAAGAAAAAAAAATTAATTTTTATGTGAAACTGTAACATATAAACAGTAGAGTGTTTAAAAAAAAAAATTTTTTTCAAATTTAACCGCATAGGGCATTAATGGATGAGGTTTGATGTATTAGGTAACCAGTAAAAATTCAGTCAAAAAGATTGACATTAACAGACTGCTCAAAGGGTCTCCTTCTTTTGGCATATTCGTAAGCCTATATGACGCAATTTTTGAGTGGATTTTTTAAATTGTCTTTGTAGTGTACTATTATTGAAATTTAGATTGTTAATTCCGCATTATTCATTCTGCAATGTACACTGCTGTGCGTTCTTTTTCTTTCAGAATTCAGATTTAGAGTTCAATTGTAATAATTAATATGGCATCTGTACCTCAAAGACTTTCAAAACTAGATCTGAAACCGATGTCTGGTTGATTGGTTAGCATCTCTTGATTTAGTCACTTGTTCTAGCAGACTACCAACTATGGGACTCACTCTGCGTCGTTTGCTTTATTACTTGAAGATATGAACAGAAATAACAAAGAGAAGTACGAAGCTAACTCTCTCTGAAAGCTGTTCAAACGTGATCGATGAAGTTTTTGCTATATGGTTTATAGCGCACATCCGAACGACATAGAAACCCAATGCTGTTGCCAAGCTTAAAGCATTGTACGAGAGATATGTTATGCTTGGTAAGAACAAAGGCTGTCGAAGTGATAAGCAGATGGAGTTGAAAGTTGAATTATCCCAGCTGATGAATCAACAACAGTATCACTGTCAACAAGTACAATATATAGAGCTAGAAAAAATGTTCGCCAATCAGTCACAGTAAACCAAAAGGAGATGTTTGTGCCAAACACACCATTAGTTGCTCATTTTGATGGAAAATTACTACCAGATGTTGGTGGCCAATAAGACGAGCTAGTTGATCGAATGCCAATTGTTGTGTCCTGAGTGAAGGTTGAAGAGCTTCTGATAATTCTACAACTTCCAAGGTCAACTGGTTAATTAATGGGTAAAGCTGTGGTTCAGATACTACATGAGTTGAAAGGTGTCCCTGAATGGCTGGCTGGTCTTTGATTGGTTTAAAGAAGTTCTAACACAGGAGTTCATCCTGGCGCCATAACAGTTATTCAGCGGATGTTTGACAAACGCCTTCTATTTCTAGCATGCCGTCATCACATCTTTGAAATAATATCAGCAACAGTGTTTGACAAGTTGTTTGAATCATCTGGACCACACATTTCACTGTTCAAATGTTTCAAGGAAACGTGACCGACCCTTGATACATCACGATTTGCTGCTATTGATGTCTCTACATCCAGCTCTGAGTTGACAAACAGTGAGAAAGCTTGGTTTTATGAGAGAAAAGCAGACATTATCGACTTCCTTCACACATGTCAGGAAACTTGAGTTTCTTAACTTGACACTACTCATGTTAAGCGGCAGTAACGATGATGGTGACGTTAGTGAATCATCAGGTTATTTCAGTCCGCCTGGTGCCAATCATCGTTCCCGCTGGATGGCTAAAGGAATTTATTGCCTGAAAATGTACCTGTTTGTGAGCAACTCAACCTCACAGCAGAAAAGTTGCAGGATCTCCGGCGTATATTCTTGTTCACTGTTACTATTTATGTGAAAGCCTGGTTTAGTGCCACCAGCAGCTGTGATGCACGTTAAATGATCTGTGCTTACTGCAGAGTTTGGAGTCATATGCTGGGGTTGACAAACAAATAGCAGACATTGCGCTGAAGAAAATGAGAGGGCACTTGTGGTATGTGTCTGAAGGCTTGATCGGTCTGTCTTTCTTTTCAATTCAGTTGTGTCATTTCAGAGGAAGAGTTTATCAGATTACATTCATGATGTTTTTGCAAACAAATATTACACAAAAAATTCATTTAAAAGTATTCACTTAGAAACATATCAGAATACATGTGTGAAGTAAAAAAACGAAATTCACAATAAGAAAACCCAGTCCATCTATGATGTCAGTACAAACATTCAAAATGTCTATGGTCTACGATAGTGTAGAAATCATGCAAATTAATGCAGATTTTTCACCAAGAAGGCGCCAAGACACCAACATGAAATTTTCACCATAGCTAGTACTTGCCAAGCTTAACAAGTGTGCAAAATATGAAAAGTGTGAATTACTGTCCACATGGTAATCAGGGGGTCGCAATGCGTGCAAAAATGGATGACCATGATGCTTAAAGGGGCCCAACATGAGTACACTATTATTTGATTAACAGGAATTCTCTATCTAAATAGTATACACATATATGTTACTAACTAATTGTATAAAAAACATCATTTCATGTCTTATAGGTTCTTGGCTATACTGGGTCAAATATTGATGAAATCTGTCTGAAGTTCAATGTTCGGAAATTTTTAGGGCATTCATTGTGCAAGCTACACTTGAGATAAATACAACATTCAACTCAGAATAAAACAATGAGTAAATACTGAAAATTTCAGTCTGATACCTCTTTTAGTGTTTGAAATATTCACGTTCAAATATCGCGAAAATGTAAATGTCACGCGAACTCGCGACTACCCTTAATTTTTAAAAAATCATATCTCACAAAGTGTTTGACCAAATAGTCTGAAATGTTCAGGAATCACTCAACTTTGAATGTACAACAAGCCCTGAACATTTCAAAAAGATCTGAGAGGGTCGGGTGAACAATTGTCAAAAAACTGGTTGAGTTGACATGGAATGACTTTTGCAAAAAAAAAAATAAACTTAAAAGTTTGATGCTAATGATCAGTCACTTAGACTCAATATTTTTTCCTATAATTTGGCTTACGTATTTCTGACCCGAAACCTCACATTTCTGGGGGGGTATGCGAAAGTGACTTAATATTTTTTTTCACCATTATCCTTTGAAACACTCTAATAAACAGTGGCGTCTGTATTAAGAGAGTTAAGGATCCTGGATTCATCTACAATTAAAATAAGAAATTGACTAGTACATCAAGAAAAAAGGGTGCATTACAGAAAGTTTTTGAAAAACTAAATTTGTTATTATTGAATTAATTTACCTTTTAGCCACTTTAGAAAAAAATGTTAATTGAAAAAAACGTTGATAAAGAGATATTGACTATGCCATCATGTTTATTCTTAAAAAATATCAGATGTTAGCTTATTAGAACTAACACGTACGCACATTTTCAACTAGTCTAGACATAATGGATTCAGCTCAAATAGTAAATACTACAGCGTTGAGAAACAATTATATCGGATATTTAAAACATTTCGGCAACAACTTATTTTCAAATTATTTCGTATTTACTATACGTGTAAGAGAAATACTGACGTGAAGTGTAATTATATCAACCAAATTTTTACATGAGTAGATGGCAATGAAAATATAACTAATTGGAATATCTATTATTATTTTAAATTGCATTATGACGAAACATATTTCTATATATGACCTTTAACCTTCTTAATTTTTTAGTAGTCAAGAATAAAACTTTTGTTTTTTCCGTGTTTCATTTAGATTCTACTTTAAATATACATGGTTGTCATAGACACGAGGGTTGCCTTGACTCTCATAAATCAGCCGTTGTATTGTAGACCTCGGTGTAGTTGAAGACTTATTGACATTCCCAACAGCATTCTTTAAAAATGAAATAGCGTTTATTTAAATATAACCCATACAAATAATTGTGTTTATCACTCAATGTATTCACTTTATCTCTCTCTCTCTCTCTCTCTCTCTCTCTCTCTCTCTCTCTCTCTCTCTCTCTCTCTCTCTCTCTCTCTCTTTGATACTCTAACATTATCGATATCTGTGAGAGCACACAGACACTTCTCTATAGCCCCATCTATGGACCTTCACCGACTGGTCCATTTCAAAACATTCCTCCACTGTTTGACCTGACCCCTCCCTTCAAACATGTATAACCTCTCTCCACATATCCCCCCCCCTGATGTGTGAAGTCTCTGTAAGGATGTTATGCAATCTCATAGATCCTATAAACCACCAATGGGGCGGTTTTCATGATTGATGTTCTTCTTTCATCCCAACCATAACCGATAGTGCAATGGCCAAGGAGGCAACACGGGGTATATAGAGGTGGGCATTGGCCATGACCTGAAAATATATTAGTTCTTACCGGAGACTGAATCAGTGACCATCAAGTCAAGGGCTTTACCACATGACCATCCGTAAGACGTTGGACTTGCACCAGTCATTACAGCGGCAGTACGACGGTCCTGCAATGTGATAGTCTCGTGTAGCTTAGAGGGCTAGGTGGTCGCGGAATAGCTAGAAACAAACATAAATATACTTTTTTTTTGCCGCCAGTTTAAAAAAAAACTACTTACAATCCCTAACTCGTATATTTTAAAAATCTATGACTATTTCACTGTATATTTATAATATTTTTAATAGAAGGTTGTATCAGAATGTGTTGGTAATTATAGCAGTGTTCTTCGATGACATATTTTACTGACAGACAAAACACGGATTTAAACTTAGGATTGGAGAATCAAATTAAAGAAGATTATTAATGACTAACTTGTAAGCCCGTTGAATGACGGGCGGAATTTTATATTTTTTATAGATTTGAAATCTAATTAGTTATAACCACTCTTAGCTGGAAATATGATTTTCCGTTGCATACCTGACACGGCGCAGTCGTGGTGGTCTTTGTCGAGTTCCGCTTTTAAATCATGGGAACACTTACGGGGAGCGAACTCCAGCTGCAGAAGCTTTGGTTTGCAGAGCACATTTTAATTTTTGTCGAAAATTTCTTTATAAACAACGTTTTTCACGAAGAATTTGTCTAAATTTTTAATTATCTGTCCTTGATTATTGAATTCAATTGAATTCTGCCATCAGAAAATCTTCCCACACGTGACAATGCAACGTAAAGTTATCCATGACCAAAAACTGCCCGTGGAAGATAAATACCAACTTTTTCAAGTGTTTGACCTTGAGACTTATTTATTGTCTAGTAAAATGTAATTTGACAGGAAATTGTCTCCTTCGAAGAATAAATGGTAAATATGTACTTGTTGGTGATAAATCAATTCTTGGAATAGATACTTCAGAACCTTCTGCTGAACCAGTTAGTACCTCAGCTATTATGACATTTGATTTCAATTCCTTTACTGTCAGTCTGTTTCCTTTGCATAAGCCACTTTTTGTATTTAAATTTCTTAACAACATTATGATTGGTCCGATTTTGACATTTAATTGATATGGTGGCATTCCAGATGGATTCAATAAATTTAAAAACTCAATTGGATAATTGTGTCTATCTTCATCAGTTTCATCATCCATTGAATCTGAACTTAAATGACTCATTGTTTCGCCTTCAAGTATATTCAAAACGGTCTCATTAATTTGATCAGCATCAATATTTTTAGGGCACAAAATAGCCATTTTAGAAAATGTGTGTGCATCTTTTACAATTAACTTTTCACCAAATATATCCTTGACAATTGAATTTGATGTTTTTTCAACTGGAATTTCAATTAAATCATGATCCAATAAGTCAATATTTAACAATTCACCATTACCAATTTTAATAAGCCATTTTTTTTTTAAAGGCACTATTTTGACTAATTCCCAGTACTTATTGAATTTAATACTTGCTTCAACATTTGCTGCTCTTGAAGCATGTTTCAATACTGGCAATGTTTGTCTAAAATCACCACCCACTAGAAGTAATTTACCACCAAATGGAACTTTATTTTTCATTTTTTCTTGAAATAATTTATCAATTGCATTTAATGCCACTTGGTGCCATTGTTGCTTCATCCCATATTATAACGCAAGTTTCATTATGTCCTTCATGTCTACTGTAATCTTCACAAAAAATAATTTTGAATTGTTCCCATAAATGTGTTACATTAATTGGGCAAGCAAATACACATAAATATGCGAATAATTCTCTTAATTGCCTGGGCATATTGCTTACAACAGCATCTGCCAATGTATTTTCCCATACAATATCATTTGCAATTAATCCCTTTTTAATGCATGCATCTTTAAAACTTTCATATATAATTCCATCTCCTGTTCGAATATTTTCATATGACGTAGCAACATGAAGTAACAGCAAACGTAAATAAAATGTTTCAGGAAATAAAGCTAAATTAATAGCATACACATGTCCAATAATACGGTCACCACTTCTCGTGCGAAGTTTCCATTTACGTTCGCTTTGATCAAATACATATTTTTCAGGAATTTCAGTGTACATATATTGTCTCGCATTTTCATCAACACTATTTAACTCAAACCAAGCTGTAAGAGTTGTTTTTCTTTCTCTGCTACGTTCAACTGCAGCAGTAACATCATCTGAATTATTGAAATAACCGGGTTGTTCAGTTTCAAGATGTACTTGCAGTCTTTGAATGGTATGTGATTGTTCATGCATATCAAAACCGAATATACGCTATGCTGCTTCTGGTGGACAGACATAACTTAAATCTAGGAAAGTTTTAATTTCATTATGCTCAAGCTCAAGCCAAGCACTCCCTGCGTTTTGTCTGGCCCCTTTGCTAGTTTACTCTACTTTGTAAAATTTATTTCCTGCCCCCCCGCTATAGCTTGGCCCCTGCTGTAGAATGACTGGCCCCTGCTGTAGAATTTTCACGCTACGGGGCTGTATCTAATCCGAATTCTAATGAATTTGTAATTGTGGTGTTCTTTGATAAATCTAACACCAAGTAACATCTACTCAATGCCTGAAATTATATTGTCTCGTCGGCAAGTATAGAAATTGCAACTGAATTATTTGCTTCACGAACAATGTCTTCACGCAAGAGAGACCCACAAATTTCGATCATAGTGTTTTGTGTAGTTGCCGACAGGCCCACCGACAGAAATTTCGGGCCCCTCGGCAGGGCTGTCACGGGCCTCTCGTACTGATAATAATATTTTCAAAAGTTGATTGGCAAGCTCAGTCCGGGCCCCGAAAACTCGCCGGGCCCCAGGGCATTTGCCCTCTGCCCCACCCTCTTGGCGGCACTGGTTGTCGAGATATACTTAGAACTACAAGAACTAATTGACAAATGATTACCAGATTCATCTCCAGATTCAACACGAATCTCTAACATGTCGTAAAAAATACCAAAATGTGATTCTTTTCCACAAAGTGCCAAATCATCCATGCCGCAAAAAAAAAAAAAGATTTTAGAAATGGAGGGACCCAGTTTGTTGCAATTTTCTAAAATGTGTCTTCTAAATGATGAGTTCAACTGCTCATCTATAGAAACTGCTTTGGCTACCAATAGTGTAACAAAATAAATTGAATCCTTAATAAGAGTCTTTGTCCCATGTGCTTTGCATGTGGCTACGTGCATCTTCGTTGAAATCTTTTAATTTTGTGCATGATTTGATAACAAATGCTCCATGAATTACTGGAACAACACGCACAATTTGCAAAAGCCACCTTTTAACATTTGCAAGTATACAACCCACGATGATAACCAAACATATCCAAAGCCTCTGTTTCCACTAATGTCAGCTCTAAAAATCATATTTTTATCAGGGGTCGAACAATCAAGGATCAGCAGCAATTTCATCTCGTTTGAAAGGTCGTATGTCAAGACATACCTTCCAATATCCAATTTAGGAAATGAAGAAGTGACGGCGACAATCAAATTAGAAATAGTTTCTTCAGTTGTGTCTGGCTATTGAACTTAAACTGTTGTCCTCAATGCATGTGATAATTCAGATACTGCAAACGCCCTAAAATCTTCTAATAACGGCTTTTCGGAATCCCGCGATTGCTCTACTTTTCGTTTCATTGAGCCTGTACATTTATTTTCCGATATCCATATTTTCATATAAATTTAGGATAAAACTTCACTCAGTGGCAGACGATTATAAACTAACAAGAGTTTCCAGATTATAAAAAAAAAACCTGAATGCCAAAAACATTTTCGAAGGACAAATCAAGCTACAGAAGGCCAAATTAAAAAAAAAAAATATAATCGGAACATGTATATGCTTGTAGTCAAAATGTGTGAATTTTCAAATTCATTTATTTATGTCCAAATAAATAATTAATATTATACTTAACTTGGATTTAATTGAGAAATAAACATGTATGGCATCGTCAGTTAAAATAAGAAAACGTTTTTTTTGCTCCCCCCCCCCCGGAAAAATTTCTAGCGACGCCCATGTGCTATAGTGTACCATTTTCTTGAATAGCAATATTGGCGCAGTCATGACCTGTATAAACGTATTTGAATACATATTTGACGCTTTTTATTGATGCGCAAACTTCAACGTTAATGTGACAATTGTATTTTAAACTGAGATATGCATTATAAGGCACCGCCCATTTATTATCAACCGTTTAACCATTTACAGTAGCATATCGACCACTATTACGTCGTCTGTACTTTGGATAACCATCATAATTGGCAATGGTTTCATCAACGCAATCTTTAGGAAAATCCTAAGAACATTTCCCATCAACCATACATTGTGAATTAACATTTATATCCCCACATAGGCCATGAATCATGTTTTGAATTACGATTTCGTGTAACCTGAGGTGTGTTTCAATATCAGGAATTTCTGCACATACGATGTAATCAATTATTTCACTGTCATGATCTTTACTTTCATTATCCAATATTAAAAGAATATGTGCATGTGGTAATCCTGGTTTTTGAATTCTATAACGTGAACTTGGCAATTGCTGTTCCCAATATATGATTTTTGCATATATCTTCCAACAGTGCATTTAATTTTAAAAACAACACTATTGCAACAAATCTGGGCGAAATTCTGAGCTTTGCCATTTTTCAAGATTTAATTGAATTTCAGGCCATTTTGGATGACATGTCATTGTTATAAATAAATCAGCTTTTCCAAATTTTCGTACAATTGACATTGCATCTTGGTAATTTTGGTAAAATAACTGATTTTCCTACTATTAACCCTTCTGCTTTAACCGAACCTTTAGACAATTCAACTCTCAATTTGTTTTGATTTTGTCTATGGTAATTTAATTGATTAGCTTCCATTTTAATATAAGCATCAACAAAATATTGTTGAGTTAATTTTCCGCCATTAAGAAATTGATTAAAGCCATCTGTAACAGAAAATTGATAGCCATAATATTGCATTTGAGTGACTCTATTTCCAGGATTATTTGATTCAGGTCTACGAATATTTCTGAGAACTGACGGCTGATTTCTCAATGGAATATTTATACCCCAACTTTGATCACCAAATGGAAAATACAACGGATAAACCATTGGATACTAATTTGGATCAAGTACACTTATTCGTTCTGTTTTTCGATTATTTCCCTCAGTATTTATTCTGCAGTGAAAAATGACAGCAACTTCATTTACTTTAGGATCATTATAACGTCTTATGTCAGAATTTCTATCTTGCAATATTGCTATGGTTACAGTTGCTGGTAATGCTTATACTGTTGCAGCTTCAGCTATACTTTCTTTTTCCACTTCATACATCATTTTACATGCTTCTGCGAATGGATTATTTTGTACCATTAATTCACTTAATTCATTCATTAACTGTTCATTGCAACCGTTCTTTTTGAGCATAGCTAATCTCTAATCAGCAGCTGCCTGAGGATCAAGTATATATAACTCTGCATATTTTCGGTTTTCACTATTTTCTGGATGCAGAGCACCTGCACGATGATAAATTTGACCATGTATTCTAAAACAATATGGACCATGACCTGGTGGTGGAGCGAGATCAGCTCCCATTGATGCAAATGCTAACGAACTATTAAATAAAGGAATATTTTCCATAAAACTTTTTGAATGTTCATGTGAATTTGTCATAAGTTGCTCCAGTAACGGAGAGATTTAAATATTTTCAATATGAACTTTACCTTTTCAGAAGCATTGTGTAAAATTGCCATCAGATGACATTTCTTTAAAAAAATGTTTAGCATTGCAATTTTCACAAATTACATTTAATATTCCGCAACTATGCATTTCAATGTTATTTTCATTAACCATATGTGCTCTTGCTACATTTTGCATTGTTATACTTTTTATTCCCTTCTGTTGACGAACTAAAGCCATATGCACTGTTATTCTTCTTTCTATTTTCACGGATTTCTTGTGATTTATTTTGTCTAACAGAAGCCATACACTCCCTATTAGATTCATTTTTAAAATCGTTTTGCAGCACGTTCACGGTCAGCATCTTTTCTTTGTTTTCGTTTTTCTACTGATTCTGCACCTCCACGCTGTCACATCGCAATAGCTTTAGGCGTCATAGATAACAGACGGCCATTTTTGTAACAGCAAATTCAACGTAGAATTGAAACGATAATAAATAAATTCAGCTATAAATGCACACAAAAAACAAAAACAAAATAGCCTTATCCAATCTATATATAATATTCATTTCCAGATCGCGTTAAATCGAAAGCGGAAAAAAAGAATTCAAAATGGCGTCTTGCCCACGTATCGATTCGAGAAATGTTTTTTTTTTTTAAGAATCTACAGTTTTGAATTGATTCTGCGGTTTTCAAACGTGAAAGCCAAATACCAAAATGTAAAAATAATTCCATTTAAATAATTTTTTTTTTGTATTTCTACAACATATTAAATCTTTAAATTGTCATAAAATCATGAAATTATCGCATCTGTCCGAAACAAAAATAACCTAGCCTACCGATCAAACCTAAGGGAGGCTATTCAAAAAGCAAAATAAACAAAAACAATATGGCGGCCTCTTCATCAGTCGAGAATATATGCATCTTGCTTAAAACAGTTAATATGGTTGTTTTTTTTTTTAAAGTAGGGCCGTAAAATGATAAAACTATATGACCACTTTAATAAAATAATGAGGTAAGTTCATTTTTTTAAGGTAAGTGTCTTTCTTATTATCAGAATGATTTTAGCTGCGTTTCGCACAACGCTGTTGTTAACAATAACATCATCATAGTAGTTATTGATTATTATTCACGAACAGTAAATGACAAGTAAATATTTATTTATAATAAAAATAAATTATATAACAAAGACAATGCAGCCTTGCAAATCTTTAGATGATTCATGTCATGTTTATGGCGTTTTTGTAAATTATGTAACTTTTAGTATTTATCTTTATACTATAGCCAGTTTTATTTAAAATAAAGAATAAAAAAAAAATCTTTCTATATTATTCTGTGTGCATAACTAAGGGAAACTACTCCTAATATACTCAACAAAAAGATATCGTCTGCAATTATAGTTTTCATAGTAATTACTAGGGAGCGACCGATATGCCTTTTTACCGATAGTCCGATACCGATATTTTCCCCCAGCATTTTTACCGATATATTTTTTTAATCAACATCAATGCCAAACACGCATTTTTCTAGTGCTACAGCTAATGACGTATGTCAACCCATGCTCACCCCTTCCCTGTCATATTTCGTAACACTTCGCCCACACATAAGTCTTGTTCCCCCCCCCCCTCCCCCAAACTTCCCATCAAAAAAAAAATACACACAGGTGTTCACTAGTTGTATCATTCAAGGTCATACATTAGAACTAAAAAATGCCAATCCTATTGTTTCAAGGTCATATCGCTGATGCAACTTTTGTGGACGTGACAATATCTGTGTACGGGTTTTTTTTTTCCTTTTTTTAAAAATCTTGTCTGATCTGCTTATAGAATTGGGTTATTAACGGATTTTTTTTCTGTAACTCTGTTGTAAAAAAATGTATTGGCAGCCAAAAAACGGCTGGTCCGATAGTTGACCCATAGTGCCAATATCGGTTCGACTATTGTTCGCTCCCTACAAAAATCAGTCGATCCGATATTAACCGATAGTGCCAATATCGGTCCGATACCGATCCAATTATCGGTCGCTCCCTAGTAATTACAAAGAAGACTTTTGATGAATATACTTTTTTGACAGTCTGTCTGTTCTACTAAGTTTACTGGTGGTTGGTAATAACTATTGCTTTTTGACAGTCTTTCTGTGCTGTTAAGCCTTTTAGTTTTATGTAAGAGTTATTGGTGTTTTTTCATTGCAAACAAATATATTACTCTATTTCTCTTTGCATCAAAATTTCTATCCATCAAATATTTCTATTTTCTATAAAATTATGAAAAAGCATAAAATTGTCATATGTCAGATTTACTTAAAATAATGGTAAGAATCCAGAGCAGATGAATCATCTGAGGCAAAAAAAAGGCGCTTGGAATCTAATAAATTTCGAAAGCAACAGAGAACATTTCATGAATCTGCAGTTGAAGGGGAAACACGCCTAGAGTATTGCAGGATTCAATATCAACTTAAAAAGAATAATAATAACACTGGTAAACAGTGAATTCATTGCCAGTGATTTTTGAATCATTTTATACAAAGTCAACTATGCTGATTTAGAATATGTAAGTGCTTTTGCTAGATTGGATCTATTTTTCGAGATAATTAAAATTAATGAAATTATGTATGCACCGTGTTTAAAAATTGTCAAGAATTGCATGAAGTAAAATAGTATACTAACAAATAGAAGTGAAACTGTTAATAGTCATGCAGAAATTTGTTCAAAAATATGTGTAATAGTGTTATAGAGGAAAACATTTTCATTTGAAACTATTTAAAACTGTAGATTAATATATATATATATATATATATATATATATATATATATATATATATATATATATATATATATATATATATATATATATATATATATCGAATCGAGACACGGGCATTACGCCATATTAATTTTTTGTTTTCGTTGGTCAAGTGATTACGTTATCAAATGCTATTGTTTTATTTATTTCTGGAGGTCGTTTATTTATAGAACGGATTCCCAACACACCGCGACCCAGACAAGCTTAGCGCTTTATAAGTAGGATTTACTGAAAAATAACATTATATTAAATATTTTCTTTAAAGAACCCCCTTGCCCCACCCTAAATACGCCTTTGTATTCAGCTTTGATACATATTTTCAAAATATATTTTTTTAAAGTTATGAAATAATTAAAATCTAATTACTAGTTGTTTCTATTTCTTACAACATCCTAAAAGATAAATTATTTCAATAAAAAAAATGTCAAAGAAATCTAATTAGTTACCATTCATTAAAACAGCTAAAAGAATACATTCTAAAAAAGATAAAACAATAAAAAAATATGTCCCAGATAGGAATCGAACCTAGATAGTCAGCATAACAAAAGTAAACGCCAGCTGCTTATAAAATCCGCCACCACGACACACGTACCAAGTGATAAATTCAATGTACTATAAAAAAATTGCTCGATTATTTTTAGAGCATTTTCGAAAAAAAATGCTCTATTGTCCCCGTTTTGTCTGTCTGTCTGTCTGTCATCACCCTAGATCTCAACAACCATAAGTCCTAGACCCATGATGTATATATCATTTTGTAGGTCTTGGCCTGCCATGTGTGCAGCAAAAGTTCATTTCGCGATCTGACCTCTGAGGGCCGTAAAAGGGGGCTTATAAAGTACCGTTTTTTACTATATAAGCTATATTAACAAAGTAACGCCCTAGATCTCAGCAACCATAGGTCCTAGACCCATGATGTATATATCATTTTGTAGGTCTTGGCCTGCCAAGTGTACATCAAAAGTTCATTTCGCGATAGGACCTCTGAGGACATGGTCGTGGTCACGCTCCTCGTCCAAGAAATAGCCGACGGCTTTCAGAGAGCTGAGTCAACGGCGGTAGTTTTCCTAGATCTCAAGCAGGCTTACGATCGAGTCTGGCGTCCAGGACTATTGTTGAAGCTACAGCGGTTGGGTGTCACCGCTGAGATGTACATTTGGTTACGCAGTTTCCTCAGTAATCGTACTATCACGACACGCGTTGGGAGCAGCGTGTCGAGGAAACGGACCCTCGAACAGGGTCTCCCACAGGGTTCCACCCTCAGTTGTACATTGTTCCTAGCTTTCATCAATGACCTGCCTGAGTTTCTGGGATGTAAAAGCCTACTGTATGCCGACGATTTAGCGATCTGGAAGACCGGAAAGAGTGCCTCAGTCCTTGAGAGAGCACTCGAGAAGGACCTGACTACGGTCGGCTGTTATACTAGGATGTGGGGGCTAGAGATTAACGTCTCGAAGACTGTCTACTCGCTGTTTACCATGGGCACGAGTATCCTCAAGGAGCCATTTAGACTGGAGGTAGAGGGTGAGGTTCTTGCTCTGGAACCTAAGCCCAAGTACCTGGGAGTAACACTTGACAGAAAGCTTACTCTCTGCACACATCTGTCGGAGGTTGCCCGCTGCGCCTCTGACAGACTGAATATTGTCAAGAAGTTGGCGAGCACGTCCTGGGGGGCTCGAGCAGATGTCCTGAGGTCGCTGTACATGGGTGCAGTAAGGTCTCAGATAGATTATAGCCAGGTTGTGCAAGTCTATGGGTCTAAGTCCTCTTTAGAGGCCCTGGATGTTGTACAGAACCAGGCTCTCCGGCTGATCACAGGCACTTTTCGAACGGCACCCACAGCAGCGGTGGAAATCATGGCAAATGTGCCACCTCTGGGTATCCGTAGAGAGCAGGCCGTCTTGACCGCGTATGAGCGTTTCAAGCGGCAGGAGGAGACCTCTGTCCTAAGGGAGATGGTCGATGGTTGGGTGGAAAGAAAGCGGCTCTCGATGCAGTCTTTTATGCACCACGCAGTGAGACTTGCCTCCGAGATTAGGCTGCCGACTGACCGCCTAATGCTAGAGACTGTCTCAAGGCTCCCGCCTGGCGAGGCTCTCTATATGCCTGAGGTACGCACGGCCCTGGTCGAAACCAATGCTGGGACCGCAAAGGATCGCCGAACCATCACGGATGTGGCTATGGAGATGATTGGAAACTATTCGGGGAACGCTATACTGGCCTATACTGATGCTTCTGTATCCAGTAGAGACGGTCGGACAAGCGCCTCGTTTGGGGTCCACATCACTCTCCCACAAACTGGCTTTGTGAAAGACCATGCTGGCCTATGTGGGTCACTCTGTGCTTACGAGGCAGAGATGACAGCCATTACTGAGGCAGTGGACCACATAGGGGAGCTAATCGGTGAGGGTACTTTGCCTGCTCTGGACATTGTCATTCTCACTGACGCGCTCTCTGTTCTCCAAGCTGTAAAAGGGACAGGAGAATGGCCGCTTCTGCTGGAAGCCATGTTGATGGCAATACAGGGTCTTGTGTCCCAACATCACGTGCATGTGACCCTTCAATGGGTTCCCGGGCATGCGGACGTGCCCGGAAATGAAAGGGCAGACGGCATTGCCAAGGCAATAGTCCAGTCGACAGATTCCCAAGTGCTGCCCGTGAGTGCAAGAAAGAGCTCATTTGAGGCAGCACGTTCCATGATCTGCCTCTTTGGACAAACGAAGTGGTTCTCGGGCTGGGCTCATGGGGTGAACGGACTTAAGATCCGGCAAGTCCTAGAGCGGCCGTCCAAAACTGACCCGTGGTGGAAGCTCAGGCGTGTTGAGCAGGCGCTAATTGCCCAGTTCCGAACTGGGCACTGTCCTATTGGCGCGTACTTTGGGAGGTTGAGGCCCAATGTCGACACCCTTTGCAGACACTGCGGAGAAGTGGAGGAAACCGTAGATCATTTGCTATTCGAGTGTCCCGGACTGGCGGACCACAGGGTGGACCAGTCCGGAAGCCTGCTGGCCATCGGGCTCTATGGCAGTCTCCAGATGTTGAGAGACACAGCAGGTCTGATCTCACGGGCTCTAAGAGACTAAGTCTCAGCCCGCAGATAAAACTGAGAGAGTTCAAAGAGAGAGAGAGGACCTCTGAGGGCCGGGCTTCAGGGCTTCTAAGGGGCTTATATATTATATATATATATGACCCCATTCTACACCTTGTACGTTTAATAACCCATTCATTTGGTGCGAAATACTGCACCAGGATTTATTAAGAAACTCATCAAATGAAATAGTAAGCTTGTGTTCTGAGTTTAATTGAAAGTATCAGAGCTATGCAACAATCGACGGAGTTTTCGGACGATTAAAATGACTACAATTTCGAATGTTTTCAATTATGAGTCCTATTTCAGTAACCACAAACCACTTGTAGTTAGATTTAAGAGAAAATAATTTTTTTTCAAATATAAAGAAACGTCTTTATAATATTTTTTTTTACAGATATATGCATTACACAATTGAATTTATAAACATTTCCAAAATTTACAAATATTTACTGAAAGCTAACAAACGTACTGATACATAATACGAAAATGCGCTAACACGTCCTGTGTCCAGAATGGAACAGGCTTAATTGCTTGTTTTCACTTTCACTTGATTTAGTTTTAGGCCTATCTAACCTTTGTTTTGTAATCTAAAATAAATCAAACCCTATTTATTTAAAAAAATGAAATATTTTAATAGCTGAGAACTTAATTTGTATAGAAATTAGCAGAATTTCTATTTTTATATTATGTCGCTTTTTAAAAAGAACTTATTTTTTTTATCATGTTTGACGATGTTTAAATGCTATCTGTTGTAATAAAAACTAAAATAATTTGAATGATATTATATATTATTATTATTATTTAATATTTTGGACCACAGAAACTATTTAAAACTGAAGATTTAAAAAAAAAAAAAAATATCGAATCCAGACGCGGGCAAGACACCATTTTGAATTTTTGTTTTTGCTGGTCACGTGATTACTTTATCAAATACTATGGGTGGAACAGATAACACACACTTGCCTTTTATTATATGTGATGATATTACATCTTAAAGAGAGGGATATACTATCAATACATTAGCTGAATGTGTTTTGGCTTTTTGGCTTTTGATCATTGCAAAATGGGAATTTTTTTTTTATCAGTTGAACTCTTGCAAGTAAGTTAGTTTAATTTTTAGCAAGCCACATTTCTAAGTATGCAATTTCTGGCTAAGGAATTTATTCAAGTAATGTCTCGAATGATTTAGGCGTTTATTGTTAACGAATTAAAAACCTCTAGTTATTTTAGATTGTTCGCTGATTCTACACTTAAAAGATGGGGGGCAGCCTATTGCACTTTTTTGTTTTTCTGGAAAAAAAAAGAGAAAATGGCCAACCAAGTGTTGTCATATTTTCTTGAAACATGTCATATAATGTTTTTTTTTAATCTTGTGGTTAGTATAATTACAATGCTGGTAATATTTCTGTAAGTTATAAGGGGATACAGCGAAACCATTAAAAACAAAAAAAGTTAGGTTCATATGTGCCCTGTTCAGCTACTTCACTAAATCTGGTTGGCTAAAGCACTGTAGATTGTTATCAAGAAGATCTGCATTTCTTATCTTCCATACAGCTACTGTATTATTTTTCAGCTTCAACCATTAGATAAACATATCTAAAATTTATTAAAAATAACGTGTTTTAAAATCCTTTATTTAAACAAGACGGGAGGCACATGATGTAGCAAAGACATCTTTTTTTATTCTTTCTCTAGAATTTTAGAAACATAACAAAATGGCGACACTAAAACTATTTTAAATAATTTTGTAGATAATATATATGGCATATAATATTGTAGATAATATGGAATATAATATTGTAGATAATATAGAATATAATATTGTAAATAATTTGGTAGATAATATTGCAGATCAAATGCAATAACTGGAGTTTTTCTAGAATAATATTTGAAATGAAATTGTGCAGAATTTTCTCATCACTAGGGTAAGAGTTAGGGTTAGTTATTTACTTTTTGAGATGAATTTGTAAAGTTTGACAAAAATATCTAGGAAACGTTTCAAGATGTAGATTACATGGTATAGCTAAAGAATCAGAAAGAAACTTCCAAACGATGGAGAGCCAATCAAAGTATTTCCAAGTACTAGAGATAAACTTCTTGTCAGCAACTTTTACACCATTCTGCCTGAATCATTCAACCAATGGTCCAACTAATGGCCGGCGGGCTACCCGACTAATTCAACCAGTGGTCCAACTAATAAATGAAGATTTCAATCTGATTAAAAAAAGAGAAGAAACATATATAAAAATAGAAACATAAATTATCGTTTCTGAGTGATTTGCTTCTTAATATCATTTCGTCATCTAGTTATTATAACATTTATTCTCACTACTTTCATTTTAATTCCAAAACAGGTAGGCTATGTTTGTAATTAGAGAAGAGCATGCTAATTTGATTTTTTTTCTTGGTGTTTTATCTTCTGTAGAACTAGATTCGAAAGATGCCAAAAAAAGAAATGCAACTTTTAAATGGCTATGAAGGCCTATATTAGTGACTCCAATAGTTTTGAGTATATTACTACAGCCTTCAAAAAATAAGACTAAACTGATAGTTTTCTAATTACTGCCTCCTATTTCTATCAACCCCTGAATACAAATTAAATCATTCTACCAATAAATGTGTGATATGCACCTACACGAGTCAAACAGTCGAGAGTACAATAAAAAAAAGAAGGGATGATCTGGATCTAGATTAAAAACATTTGGCTATTACTATGTCCGCTGACACGATACTGTTGATAATGGAAACTCATGTATCTACACACATTGATATCTCTGAATATAACCCAACGAGCTGTAATCCTCACAAAATGCACGTAGAATTGTAACTCCCCTGTGAGCCATTCTTAAAATGACCCCTATTTATATATATATATATATATATATATATATATATCTTGATGGCAAGTAATTGACCCTGGCAGTAAAAAGTACGGACATGTAAATCTGTCCGACACTGGCTTGACAAAAATCAAGCAGTACTGGCAAATGTTTAGAATGTATTGAATTATTTTTGACACATTGCGCTCACAGTCTAAATTTTAATTATCAGATTAACGGAAATTTATTTATGCGATTTCTCTCAATTCGACAGGCCGATACGGTGACACATGAAAAGACAAATGCAAACAAGGCCAACAAGATGTTGAGGCTAATTTACAGGCCTGACAAAAAAGCGAGAACTACGAACAAATATTGAAAAAAATATAAACTGGCCCTACAAAATATGAAACCATGGTAACACCACAATTAATTATTAATGGTGCAGCTTTTGCAGTGTAATTTCTAAATTATAATATCAAAGTCTACAATATAGGCTATAGAAAATTGTTTACTAATGAGGATAAAGTTGGAGCCAGAAAATTCTAGTAAGCTGATCAAGATCAAGGATGTTCAATTCAATAACCATTACAAACATTACACAGCTACATTATTGCAACATCATATTCATCAATATAATACCGAGTACAAATTAGAGAGCGGCACGGGAGTCAAAATCACAGCCAGTCCCACCCACTCCCGCGTTTTCAAAACCAGTCCCACCCGCTCCCAAAAGAAATTCCCCCCAGTCCCACCCGCTCCCACGAAAATTTTTTCCCAACCCCACCCGCTCCTGTCAAAAAATATTCTATTATAACTCATAAAAAATGGTTTAAAAATTTGTTTGTAGAAATCCTCTCGAAAAACATACATGAAAAACATTTAAGATAATAAATAAAATAAAAGTTCTACAGTTTAGGTTCATGTAAAAATAAGAGGCCACTAACACTTTCAGGAGATTTTTTTCTTTCTCCACAACATTAGTCAAATGCCTAAAACAGTTGTGGCATAAGGCAAAATCTCATTAACAGGAACATTCCCATATTTTGCACCAATGTTTATCAACTTTGCAGCCAATTTTAGGAAACCACAGCCTTCGACAAATGAAAAGGGCCTGATGTCTTTAGCATTGAAACAATGGTGTTTGTGATTTCTGTTTTAACCCGAACTGGAACCTGTTTAATAATCTTCTCTTGACTTGGAATGAAGCAAATCATTGATGTAATTTTTGGAACTGGTGATCTGTTTTTACAAAATTCAAGATGCGTCCACAGACCATTCGTACCATCGCGTGCCTTCCAAGTTATAATGGTATCGCATCTTGAACATACCGCGAATGGCACATCCTCACCATCCAAGCGCAAACAATTGAAACTTTGCCAAATATTGCTCTTACCACCTTTATTTACGTAAAACAGAATACGCTCGCTTTTTGCGTTTACTAACTTTTGAATATTTGCTTTATTATCCATTATTTGAAAATTAAAAAATATAATTAGAGAAGTAAAAAACATTTACATTTACATTTAAATTTAACTTCAAAATATTATAAACTACGCATGCGCATCAACGAATTAAAAACACAGAGTCAAAGCGAAGACTATAAATAAAGAATCACTTGTTCATTGTTAGTATAACCACCTTAAAAAATAAATTAAAATATTTTAGCGACTTTTTTTACAGGCGCCTTTTAAAGAAATTTCAATAGCAATCATATCCAAGTCCGGGAGAGTCCCACTCAAACAAAACCCAAACCCACGCGACTCCCGATAAATTTATTTCCAATCCCGCGGGACTCCCGCGAATCCCAATCCCGTGCAGCTTTCTAGTACAAATACAACACCATTCGCATAAATATAACATCACCTACATAAATATAAGATCACCTACATAAATACAACAGCAACTACAATAGAACTTACATTAATACAGCAAGACCTACATATATACAATACTATTAACCAATGTAAGGGGTTGTCAACAAAACATGTAACAAGAGGGTGTTAGTTAAAGTTTAACAGATCAATATATATTGAAACCAATAACATGAATGTCACGTCAAAGTTTTGTTGGTAACACGGCATGACCAGCATTTACGATATTGTGTGCGTGTAAATATATGTATATATATATATATATATATATATATGCGTTTTTTGTGTGCATGGGTATGTGTTGGTACATGTGTATCTAAATGGATGAGTAAGTTTGTGTGTGTGTGTGTGTGTGTCAAATTCTTTATCAACTTACGAACCGACTAACGGCACCTATTACAATGGTACGCCTACTTGTTATATGAGATACAAAAAGTATTTCATGAAATATTGATGTAAAAAACAGAATTGATCAAAGAAAACTGTCTGTAAAATGAAATGAAAGCAATTGTTAATACGGGAGAATATCTAAAGATACCCAGTTACACCGAGTAAAACAGAACAACATAAACAGCGATTATTGATTTTTTTTTCTACATTCGTGCGACAAAATAAAAAAACTGTTTTAGAAAACAGCAACGATAAACAAATAGTAGTTTAGGTGTACAGTATCATTTGTTTTTGTAATGACCTTCTCTAACTATAATGATTATGTTAGCCATATATGTTTTTATTTAACTGATATATAGCATCTGTGTTTCATGGCATGATGTTCTTACACATATTTTTGGTTCTATTACAGACAGGTTAGATTCGAATCATTTTATTAACGCTTTATAAACAAATCACAATTTGAAATAGTTGTATCAAAAAGTAAGTTGGTACAGTTTTGTTTATATCTAAAATCAACTTTACAAAAATCTTGATTTTTTTTATTTTTCTATTTCATTAGTTGTTGTTATTCTTATATTTTTCAAAGATTTGAACTACGATTCAATACATTTTTATAGTGTAATGATAAATACAACAAAACATTAAGTGATTAATTTGAATAATTCAGAGGCGTGCGGTAGATTATCCATTTGTACCATGATTAGTAATTTAACATTTCAAAGAATGTTCTATTTTTTAAAAAAGTTTAATTGTTTACTCTTGATAGGGTTATTAGTATAATTTAAATCCCGAATCAATTTTCTAACTAGAGCAGAGAAATATAGATACCGCCTAATGTTTTAAAATGTTTTGATACTCATGAACTGACTGAACGTAATTGACATATATTTATTTGGTTAGATTATAAAGATAGAAACTCCTTCTAATTTTTAATCGTTATTCTGTCTCAACTGTTTTACTAGAATAGTTAACCACAGAATGTAGTTCACAGATTACCATGATACATTTACATTTATTCAGAAATATATATAAGTCTGTAGAAAAAAAATTGGTTATTTGTGCCTGAAATGATTTAATTGATTTACATCGATTTATACGTAAAAAAATAATGCGGTTTTTGTAGATAAGTAGATCAGTTGTATGTATATTATATTTCTAAGGAACTTATATAAAAGGTAGTATGGTCTCTTCGGAGTTATTCTTGTTGACTGACTTGGGTGTATATAAAATTATTAAGTATCCACATGTATGAGACGAATCACAGTTATAAAGCACTGGGTAGACTTGGTTGTATATATACATATATGTTTATTTATTTATTCTTATTCACGAAAATACATACATGGTATAAAATGATGTGAGATGAGGAATCAAGTCCGTCTGCTTGTCTACCAAATCTATCGTCTAATCATTATCGTCTGTTGACTCCCACTTCCGCTAAACTAAGTGGCCAGATAATGAAAACCATCTCTGTGCCAACTGTAAATTCTCTAGCCTAATCTGATTATTACAGTTTTCATGGTTTGTTTTTTGACACTTGGTCGACTTTAGCTGAAGGACATATTATGTCCGTTATATATTAACACAAACCAGTGGCGTCACTATGGGGGGTACGGGCCGCACAGGGTGACACCATTTCAGGGGTGACACCAAAAAAAAAAGTTCTAATTTCAATTCAGAAAAAAATGGGTAGAGTCTGTTTTATAACCGATCATAGTTCAAAACATGAGCTGTATCACAGGGTGTCAGCATACAGACCATTAGCATTGGGTGCTACCATACAGAGCAGTATCACAGGGTGTCACCATACAGAGCGTCTGGAGCTTAGGTAAATAAAAATAATTCAAAGCTGCTCGGATAAATTTAGATTTATTTGTAAACGCGCAAAAATGACGTGTGGTTTCTTGGCATTGGAGACGTAGTTTACAAACACAGTTTAATTAAAGTAATATACATAATTCTGAAATACAGTCAGTAATACTAACGTTTTTATAGCTAAAGTATTATTAAGTAAATTCTCTAAGGTCTAGTGTATGAAAATTTGAAATACGTACTAATACTCATGGTGGAAGTCTTGAGGGGGAAGGGAGGTTTGACACCCTGAATCTTCCGCACCGAGTGACACACTGAATATTCCGCACCGAGTGACACACTGAATATTCCGCACCGAGTGACACACAGAATATTCCGCACCGAGTGACACCCTGAATTTTCCGCACCGAGTGACACACTGAATATTCCGCACCGGGTGACGCACTAAATATTCCGCACCTAGTGACACACTGAATATTCCGCACCGACTGACACACTGAATATTCCGCACCGAGTGACACACTGAATATTCCGCACCGGGTGACACACTGAATATTCCGCACCGAGTGACACACTGAATATTCCGCACCGAGTGACACACTGAATATTCCGCACCGAGTGACACCCTGAATTTTCCGCACCGAGTGACACACTGAATATTCCGCACCGGGTGACGCACTAAATATTCCGCACCTAGTGACACACTGAATATTCCGCACCGACTGACACACTGAATATTCCGCACCGAGTGACACACTGAATCTTCCGCACCGGGTGACACACTGAATATTCCGCACCGAAAGACACACTGAATATTCCGCGCCGAGTGACACACTGAATATTCCGCACCGAGTGACACACTGAATATTCCGCAACGAGTGACACACTGAATATTCCGCACCCAAAGACACACTGAATATTCCGCGCCGAGTGACACACTGAATATTCCGCACCGAGTGACACACTGAATATTCCGCACCGAGTGACACACTGAATATTCCGCAACGAGTGACACACTGAATATTCCGCACCCAAAGACACACTGAATATTCCGCGCCGAGTGACACACTGAATATTCCGCACCGAGTGACAAACTGAATATTCCGCACCCAAAGACACACTGAATATTCCGCACCGAATGATACACTGAATATTCCGCGCCGAGTGACACACTGAATATTCCGCACCGAGTGACACACTGAATATTCCGCACCGAGTGACACACTGAATATTCCGCACCGGGTGACAAACTGAATATTTTGCACCGGGTGACACACTGAATATTCCGCACCGAGTGACACATTGAATATTCCGCACCGAGTGACACACTGAATATTCCACACCGGGTGACACACTGAATATTCCGCACCGAGTGACACACTAAATATTCCGCACCGAGTGACACACTGAATATTCCGCACCGAGTGACACACTGAATATTCCTCACCGAGTGACACACTGAATATTCCGCACCGAGTGACACCCTGAATATTCCGCACCGAGTGACACACTGAATATTCCGCAAGGAGTGACACACTGAATATTCCGCACCGAGTGACACACTGAATATTCCGCACCGAGTGACACACTGAATATTTCGCGCCGAGTGACACACTGAATATTCCGCACCGAGTGACACACTGAATATTCCGCACCGGCAGACACACTAAATATTCCGCACCGAGTGACACACTGAATATTCCGCGCCGAGTGACACACTGAATATTCCGCACCGGCAGACACACTGAATATTCCACACCGGGTGACACACTGAATATTCCGCAACGAGTGACACACTGAATATTCCGCACCGAGTGACACACTGAATATTCCGCGCCGAGTGACACACTAAATATTCCGCACCGAGTGACACACTGAATATTCCGCACCGAAAGACAAACTGAATATTCCGCGCCGAGTGACAAACTGAATATTCCGCACCGAGTGACAAACTGAATATTCCGCACCGGCAGACACACTGAATATTCTGCACCAAGTGACACATTTAATATTCCGCACCGAGTGACACACTTAATATTCCGCAACGAGTGACACACTGAATATTCCGCACCGAGTGACACACTGAATATTCCGCGCCGAGTGACACACTGAATATTCCGCACCGAGTGACACACTGAATTTTCCGCAACGGGTGACAAACTGAATATTTCGCACCGGGTGACACACTGAATATTCCGCACCGAGTGACACACTGAATATTCCGCACCGAGTGACACACAGAATATTCCACTCCGGGTGACACACTGAATATTCCGCACCGAGAGACACACTAAATATTCCGCACCGAGTGACACACTGAATATTCCGCACCGAGTGACACACTGAATATTTCGCACCGGGTGACACACTGAATATTCCGCACCGGCAGACACACTAAATATTCAGCACCGAGTGACACACTTAATATTCCGCAACGAGTGACACACTGAATATTCCGCACCGAGTGACACACTGAATATTCCGCACCGAGTGACACACTGAATATTCCGCAACGGGTGACAAACTGAATATTTCGCACCGGGTGACACACTGAATATTCCGCACCGAGTGACACACTTAATATTCCGCACCGAGTGACACACAGAATATTCCGCGCCGAGTGACACACTGAATATTCCGCACCGAGTGACACACTGAATTTTCCGCAACGGGTGACAAACTGAATATTTCGCACCGGGTGACACACTGAATATTCCGCACCGAGTGACACACTGAATATTCCGCACCGAGTGACACAGAATATTCCACTCCGGGTGACACACTGAATATTCCGCACCGAGAGACACACTAAATATTCCGCACCGAGTGACACACTGAATATTCCGCACCGAGTGACACACTGAATATTTCGCACCGGGTGACACACTGAATATTCCGCACCGGCAGACACACTAAATATTCAGCACCGAGTGACACACTTAATATTCCGCAACGAGTGACACACTGAATATTTCGCACCGGGTGACACACTGAATATTCCGCACCGAGTGACACACTGAATATTCCGCAACGGGTGACAAACTGAATATTTCGCACCGGGTGACACACTGAATATTCCGCACCGAGTGACACACTTAATATTCCGCACCGAGTGACACACAGAATATTCCGCGCCGAGTGACACACTGAATATTCCGCACCGAGTGACACACTGAATTTTCCGCAACGGGTGACAAACTGAATATTTCGCACCGGGTGACACACTGAATATTCCGCACCGAGTGACACACTGAATATTCCGCACCGAGTGACACAGAATATTCCACTCCGGGTGACACACTGAATATTCCGCACCGAGAGACACACTAAATATTCCGCACCGAGTGACACACTGAATATTCCGCACCGAGTGACACACTGAATATTTCGCACCGAGTGACACAGAATATTCCACTCCGGGTGACACACTGAATATTCCGCACCGAGTGACACACTGAATATTCCGCACCGAGTGACACACTGAATATTCCGCACCGAGTGACACAGAATATTCCACTCCGGGTGACACACTGAATATTCCGCACCGAGAGACACACTAAATATTCCGCACCGAGTGACACACTGAATATTCCGCACCGAGTGACACACTGAATATTTCGCACCGGGTGACACACTGAATATTCCGCACCGGCAGACACACTAAATATTCAGCACCGAGTGACACACTGAATATTCCGCAACGAGTGACACACTGAATATTCCGCACCGAGTGACACACTGAATATTCCGCGCCGAGTGACACACTGAATATTCCGCACCGAGTGACACACTGAATATTCCGCAACGGGAGACAAACTGAATATTTCGCACCGGGTGACACACTGAATAATCCGCACCGAGTGACACACTGAATATTCCGCAACGGGTGACAAACTGAATATTTCGCACCGGGTGACACACTGAATATTCCGCACCGAGTGACACACTGAATATTCCGCACCGAGTGACACACAGAATATTCCGCGCCGAGTGACACACTGAATATTCCGCACCGAGTGACACACTGAATTTTCCGCAACGGGTGACAAACTGAATATTTCGCACCGGGTGACACACTGAATATTCCGCACCGAGTGACACACTGAATATTCCGCACCGAGTGACACAGAATATTCCACTCCGGGTGACACACTGAATATTCCGCACCGAGAGACACACTAAATATTCCGCACCGAGTGACACACTGAATATTCCGCACCGAGTGACACACTGAATATTTCGCACCGGGTGACACACTGAATATTCCGCACCGGCAGACACACTAAATATTCAGCACCGAGTGACACACTTAATATTCCGCAACGAGTGACACACTGAATATTCCGCACCGAGTGACACACTGAATATTCCGCACTGAGTGACACACTGAATATTCCGCAACGGGTGACAAACTGAATATTTCGCACCGGGTGACACACTGAATATTCCGCACCGAGTGACACACTGAATATTCCGCACCGAGTGACACACAGAATATTCCACTCCGGGTGACACACTGAATATTCCGCACCGAGTGACACACTGAATATTTCGCACCGGGTGACACACTGAATATTCCGCACCGGCAGACACACTAAATATTCAGCACCGAGTGACACACAGAATATTCCGCACCGAGTGACACACTGAATATTCCGCAACGAGTGACACACTGAATATTCCGCACCGAGTGACACACTGAATATTCCGCACCGGCAGACACACTAAATATTCCGCACCGAGTGACACACTGAATATTCCGCACCGAGTGACACAGAATATTCCACTCCGGGTGACACACTGAATATTCCGCACCGAGAGACACACTAAATATTCCGCACCGAGTGACACACTGAATATTCCGCACCGAGTGACACACTGAATATTTCGCACCGGGTGACACACTGAATATTCCGCACCGGCAGACACACTAAATATTCAGCACCGAGTGACACACTTAATATTCCGCAACGAGTGACACACTGAATATTCCGCACCGAGTGACACACTGAATATTCCGCACTGAGTGACACACTGAATATTCCGCAACGGGTGACAAACTGAATATTTCGCACCGGGTGACACACTGAATATTCCGCACCGAGTGACACACTGAATATTCCGCACCGAGTGACACACAGAATATTCCACTCCGGGTGACACACTGAATATTCCGCACCGAGTGACACACTGAATATTTCGCACCGGGTGACACACTGAATATTCCGCACCGGCAGACACACTAAATATTCAGCACCGAGTGACACACAGAATATTCCGCACCGAGTGACACACTGAATATTCCGCAACGAGTGACACACTGAATATTCCGCACCGAGTGACACACTGAATATTCCGCACCGAGTGACACACTGAATATTCCGCAACGAGTGACACACTGAATATTCCGCACCGAGTGACACACTGAATATTCCGCACCGGCAGACACACTAAATATTCCGCACCGAGTGACACACTGAATATTCCGCACCGAGTGACACAGAATATTCCACTCCGGGTGACACACTGAATATTCCGCACCGAGAGACACACTAAATATTCCGCACTGAGTGACACACTGAATATTCCGCACCGAGTGACACACTGAATATTTCGCACCGGGTGACACACTGAATATTCCGCACCGGCAGACACACTAAATATTCAGCACCGAGTGACACACTGAATATTCCGCACCGAGTGACACACTGAATATTCCGCAACGAGTGACACACTGAATATTCCGCACCGAGTGACACACTGAATATTCCGCACCGGCAGACACACTAAATATTCCGCACCGAGTGACACACTGAATATTCCGCACCGAGTGACACACTAAATATTCCGCACCGAGTTACACACTGAATATTCCGCACCGAGTGACACAGAATATTCCACTCCGGGTGACACACTGAATATTCCGCACCGAGAGACACACTAAATATTCCGCACCGAGTGACACACTGAATATTCCGCACCGAGTGACACACTGAATATTTCGCACCGGGTGACACACTGAATATTCCGCACCGGCAGACACACTAAATATTCAGCACCGAGTGACACACTTAATATTCCGCAACGAGTGACACACTGAATATTCCGCACCGAGTGACACACTGAATATTCCGCACCGAGTGACACACTGAATATTCCGCAACGGGTGACAAACTGAATATTTCGCACCGAGTGACACACTGAATATTCCGCACCGAGTGACACACTGAATATTCCGCACCGAGTGACACACAGAATATTCCACTCCGGGTGACACACTGAATATTCCGCACCGAGTGACACACTAAATATTCCGCACCGAGTTACACACTGAATATTCCGCGCCGAGTGACACACTAAATATTCCACATCGGATGACACACTGAATATGCCGCACCGAGTGACACACTGTATATTCCGCACCGAGTGACACACTGAATATTCCGCACCGAGTGACACACTGAATATTCCGCAACGAGTGACACACTGAATATTCCGCACCGAGTGACACACTGAATATTCCGCACCGAGTGACACACTGAATATTCCGCGCCGAGTGACACACTGAATATTCCGCACCGAGTGACACACTGAATATTCCGCACCGGGTGACACACTGAATATTTCGCACCGGGTGACACACTGAATAATCCGCACCGAGTGACACACTAATTATTCCTCACCGAGTGACACACAGAATATTCCACTCCGGGTGACACACTGAATATTCCGCACCGAGTGACACACTGAATATTCCGCACCGAGTGACACACTGAATATTCCGCGCCGAGTGACACACTGAATATTCCGCACCGAGTGACACACTGAATATTCCGCACCGGCAGACACACTAAATATTCAGCACCGAGTGACACACTGAATATTCCGCGCCGAGTGACACACTGAATATTCCGCACCGAGTGACACACTGAATATTCCGCGCCGAGTGACACACTGAATATTCCGCGCCGAGTGACACACTGAATATTCCGCACCGAGTGACACACTGAATATTCCGCACCGGCAGACACACTAAATATTCCGCACCGAGTGACACACTGAATATTCCGCGCCGAGTGACACACTGAATATTCCGCACCGGCAGACACACTAAATATTCAGCACCGAGTGACACACTGAATATTCCGCAACGAGTGACACACTGAATATTCCGCACCGAGTGACACACTGAATATTCCTCACCGAGTGACACACTGAATATTCCGCAACGAGTGACACACTGAATATTCCTCACCGGGAGACACCAACCATAGTGACGATACTGACACAAACTATTTTATTTATTTTTTCAGCGACCATCAGTTCTAATGGAATTAATGAGAATCACTTTAAAATGATCAAAGATAATTATGAAACGATCCAGTCAATTATAATCTATCATACAACGACCAGTTCATTGATGTGTGCTATGAAATGTCAAAATGAAGGTTATGTATGTCAGTGCTATTCATTTGAATCAAGAAATCAAAGTTGTGCTTTAGGTAAATGAGAAAAATATTGCTTATATCCAGGAAAATTTTGAAAAATCATTTTTTTCTACAGGTTATATCCCAATTAATATTTAGGATTCTTTACAAGTAGTCTCGACGCTAAACAAAAGAGCTTTAAACTAAATTACTGAGCTAAAAATGTCAATAAATATATACATGTACTATGTATATGTATATGTAAATAGGTATATAACTGTACCAAAATAATTTAATAAAGCGGATTCAAGCAATAATTTAATACACATTCATTTATTTGTAATAAATATGCCATTAATATTGTCTGACATATCTTCCTAAATTTAATGTTTAATAACACTGGTAAACAGTGAATTCATTGCCAGTGATATTTGAATCATTTTATACGAAGTCAACTATGCAGATTTAGAAAATGTAAGTGCTTTTGCTAGATTGGCTCTATTTTTCGAGATAATTAAAATTAATGAAATTATGTATGCACACTGTTTGAAAATTGTCAAGAATTGCATGAAGTAAAATAGTATACTAACAAATAGTATTGAAACTGTTAATGGTCATGCAGAAATTCGTTCAAAAATATGTGTAATAGTGTTATAGAGGAAAACATTTTCATTTGAAAAACTAATTATGTCTAATGAATTAATTAATATGTTTATTGTCTATGGTAATGCATTAGCAAATCGCTGTTTGCTCGACTTCCTTTTGTGTGTGTCGTTGGTGCAATTGCGCTGGAGGCTCCAACAGTAGTCAGCCATCATATGTATGTCTCATCTTCCTTGACATCACCCTCATATCCTGATGAAACTTCTCACATTGTTCCTCACTGAAGTCCCCAAGATTACCTGGAAATTTGTCTAAATGACAGTGCAGGTATTGTACCTTGATGTTCATATTTGTTCCAATGTTTCTGAAGTTATCGAGCATATCTTGCACCAGTTCTTCGTAATTCTCTGATCTGTTATTACCTAAAAAGTTCCTGACAACTGAAACAAAACTGTTCCATGAAGAAGCTTCAGGGTGATCCATGAAATTAGTAAAATTTCGATCGTTGATGAGTTTCCGAATCTGAGGACCATAAAAAATCCCAGCTTTCAGCTTCTCCAGGCTCAATCCGGGAAACGATCTGCAAATATACTTGAACCAGTTGCCATATTTGTCCAAAGCCTTAACAAATTGTTTCATTAAACCTAATTTGATATGAAGCGGTCCGAGAATTATCTTATTTTTGTCAACCAGTGCCTTGTTGATGATATTTTCTTTACCTACAGTCATGGTTTCCCTTGCAGGCCATGTCACTCTTGTCCAATGATCTTGCCTTGCCCTGCTATCCCAAAGGCACATGCAGCATGGGTATTTAGTGTATCCTGACTGCTGCCCAAGCAAGAAGTTTACTAATTTTAGATCAACACAAATTGACCACTGACGCTCATAATTAAGGACTTTCTGCTGTAGTATTTCGATATTCTCATACTCTTCTTTAAGTTTTGTTGAGTGGGCAATGGGAAGAGATGCATAACGGTTACCATTGTGTAACAGAACACATTTCAAGCTTGTAGTCATTACAGTAAACAAGATCTTCCTCTTGGCTGAATATGGAAGAAAAACTCTTCTCTTTTCCGATAAAATGTAATTTTAACTTCTGGTTTGAGAAAATTTCTTTCATTGAGCCTGGACGCTTTAAAGCTCAGATGCTTGCTTGGATAGATTTCGGTCTCGTATTAGGTCATTGAGTTCTTCTTGGTTGAATGGTTGAGGTGTTGAAGAACTTATTTCATAATCGCTTCCACTGTTTTCACCTGCCAAAAACTCCAGATCTTGCCCCCCCCCCCCCGTCGGAGTCTAATGGTGAAAACTCTAATAATCCAGTAAACACTGGTATTGGAACTTCACTGCTATGTGGAATTGGTCTCCTTGCAGATTCAAGATCAGGATAATCCCACTTAGATTTCTTGTGGCGATTGAAGCCTTTAACATTCACAATACAAAAATAACAATCACCAAAATTGTCTTTCGGCTCTCGCCATACCATTGGTACAGCGAAACTTAGACTTTTCTTCTCACCATTTATCCACTGCCGTAGGATCTTCACACAGTTTTTGCAGACCTTATGGGGAGCCCAAGACTTGTCTTGGTCTCCCAGCTTCACACCGGAAAAAGCCAAATATGCCTGCTGCACAAATTCGGTTATATTTCTTCTTTGCTTTTCAATCATGTATTCTCCACAGATGTAACAGAATACATTCGGATTATTTTTGCAGCATCTTCGTGATGAACTCATGATGTCTTTAGAAAGCAGCATAAAAGAGAAAAAAAAAAACTAAGTTATAATTTGGTATAGTTAAATTAAACAAAAGACACCAAACTTATTGCATTTGTTTTGGACCTACACAAAGGGTATAATCATATTTTGAAGGATGTCCAATATCTCAGAAACTAGAGCCAATTTAGCAAAAGCAGTGGCAGTTTTGAAATCAGCACCCATGAATTGTTATAAATTCATTCAAACATTCTTGGCAATTCGAAAAACAATTTTTTTTGTTGGGCTGTGTAATAATTCATGATTTTTTGGTGTGATTTTTGTTAAATTAAAAAGCTCAGAATTTATTTTCCATCAGGATTTTATCTACGTGCTTTCAAATTCAGCTGGGCATTTACAATTATTGTCTGCAAAATTCTCTCCTTAGTTCTTTTCCTTTTTTTATCTTTAAAACAAATATTATATCATTGGAAATCACAATAAAAGTTCAACAGTTTTTGCTTTAATACCATTTATTATTAACTCGTAGGTAAGTAGATAAAGAGTTAGGACATTCTTCAAACACTTACTTTTGGCTCTAAAGAAATTATTGGAGTCGCTATATTTAAACAAAAAACACAAAAATGTACAAAGTTTTTTGTGCCTTAGTATGAGATATTATATCAATTATTAACAATGAACTTAAAAAAGTATAAAAATTACAAATGGCCATTATGGCAAAACAAATATTAAAAGAATTTCGTTATGTTTATAAAAATTACAAATGGCCATTATGGCAAAACAAATATTAAAAGAATTTCGATATGTTTTTTTTCCTATTTAATGTTGTTTAAGTAATAATTCTAGCGTTTATGCATTTCAAATTATATTTAGCTTATTATATAATAAATAATATTTTTGCATATAAATAAAACTAGGTCTATCGTTATACCAAGGTATCAATATATATTTGCGTTTATTTTTAATAAATGTGATTTAAAATATATGAAGTAATAGCACATTTGGTGCTGTCTATGAACTCTTTCTTCTGAGAAGGTTTGAACACAGTTTTCTCAGCAGTATCCAGACCAGCAAGTCAAAAGATGTATCTAAGGACTAAAGCTTCTTGTTTTGGAAATTTCTCGTCGGTGGCAGTTGGCAACACTACTGTATGTCTGTGGTTATCAAGTCCAGTGGTAAAAACTATAGGGGAAGCGATATCGACCTGTCAATGTAAGACTAAATTAACAAAACAATTGTCGTAAATGTATAGTATTTGCGTATTGACCATGAATTCCCGATGTTGTTAAGTGATTTTTTAAAAATCAAATTGATGACATCAATAGCGACTTGTTTGTTTACTAGGTATATGACTTCAGAACAACACTTGTATGGCATACCATCAACAAATGACTTTTTATTGTAGAAACACAAAACCATATCAAATTTATTAAAAAAATTGAAAAATGTCACCCACCAAACATTTTGAAGTTAAAGAAAAATTGAGATTTGTTAATAATTTCAGGTATTGTTTCATAAACTTTTATTTGTAAAAATAAAACGTAAATTCAGTTTCTCTGGTGAGTGGCAAAGGGAATCATATCTTGCAGAACTTTTATTGTTCTTTCTGCACAAACTTTGCTACGTGGAGTGAGTATTGGAGATGGACTTTGAGACCAATGAGTTCGAAGACAGCGCAACCCTTTTGGATAATCATTAACAGTATGGAAAAGAAGTTCATATTGTTAAGCTTTGTAATGATGATCACTAAACCAGGCATCACTACATTGTCCACAGATAAATTCACACAATTTCTGAAGGTTCTTTCGTTCATCAGGCAATAGTATGAAAGCCAACAATGCAAAAATTGCTCGAGAGTTCCATCGGGCATTGCTGAGGCCAGACAGTGCACTAAAATTAACTTTTGGCATTTGTTGAGAATTCTTAAAATGCTTAAAAACGCAAATTAGATGGTGCAAAAATTTCATATCATCTCTCCAACCTATTTCCTGTTTTTCTATAATTGGAGCACATTTCTTTGTTTTACTTTCAAAATCTTTTTTTTAACATTTCATAATCTTTAAGTATCTTATTTACAAATGGATAATTTATGTTAGGAGACTCAGTTGAATCACCGAGCAATGCATCACACACGTGTCTAAGAACACGATCAAGTATATGGTGCTGACAACCTATAAAGACTGGTGCAGACTCACCATGTGGAACAAACAGTTTCTGAAGTTTCACCGCAACACCAGACTTTGACCCTGTATTAACATTTGTAGTGTCTGACACTATCAACTTTATAGCTAACCATAAGTTATATTCATCTAAAACTTTATGAATGGCAGATCCAATCGTAGCAGCTTTGCCATCAGGTAAACTAAGACGGCTAGCCTCACTTCTTTTGCTTCATTTTTTAATAAAACTACTTGGTGTTCTTTTTTCTTCATAATTTTACCATCAAAATGTAAACTCCATAAGCTATTACGCAAAGTATTTATTAATGTTTCTTTTAGTTTACTTGCTTCTCTGAATACAGCTCGATAGACACCTGACTGAGAAGGAATTGATATTTTTACGCTGGATTTATGCAAAATTTTGCTTACTAATGCTGCTCGTCGAACTGGTATTTTGCCAGATTGAACTAATGAAACTGAACTAGAAGTAGATTGCTGTGATTGTTTCTTATGTGTGCTTTGATCCAAGTTTTCTGTGGATGACTGCATTGCATCAACACCATCAGAGCTACTTTGAGAACTTTCGTTATCACTTGAATCACTGGAACTTTCAAATCTGCTTTGTTGTTGTTGTGCCTCATTAATTTTGCAAAAAATATCTGTTTTGATGTATGAATTGTACTTTGACTAGCAATTTTAGTTGTAGTATATCCCGTCTTACCTCCACTTTGAATTTGTATTTCGTAAAGTTTTTTGTCCTCAGCACATAACCATTGACCAGTTTTGTTTGTGACATCAAATAACTTATCAAACTGCTCCCGTATGTCACCCACAGGTTTTTTCAAATGAACATCATACCTTTTAATTAAAGTTTCAATTTTTCTGCTCACTGATCGCAAAGACAGTATTGGGAAATTTAAAAAGCTCCATAATAGCTCTACTTCTTTCGTGCTGCAACTCTTTTCAATCTGGATTTTTCCATAGAGGCCAAGCCCATGTAGCGACCAATTATCATCCACTCTTTTGGCATTCTAGAATGTGAATGCAATGGCTCGATCTCGATTCCAATTTTGTTTCTTTTCTTAAGAGTGTTTTGAAATTTTTTCAAATTACTCACCCATTTGTGCTTATTTTTAGCAACGGAAAGTGATGATTTTTTGTAAGACATTTTTAAGAATAAAATTAAGCAAAATTAAAATATTTATTCAAACTCAAGTATAATTGAAAAATCTAACATGGACAACAGGGAATAGAATTTTAATGGTAAACAACTGGAGTAAAAGTAAGCTTCAGTAAAAAGAGCAAAATGGATTATTTTTAAACTAAAAAATGTTTTGGTGGGTGAACTTTTTCAACAAAATTGATGATTTTTTTTTTATTTATAATTTTTATATAAGAGCTCATCAAAATATGGCACGCCAAATGTAAAATTACAAAATTTGTTTTTCAAGTCATATACCTATTGTTTACATTATCTCAACTATATCTGTATTATTTTTTTAAATATATTTTTTCTTAAAATTATTTATAACTTATTATTTCTTGGTAACTTATTTATCAGTGAATTTAGTTTTAGTAAATAGTTACAATTAAATTAATTTAGTAAACTGATAGCTTTGTATTTTGATATTGTTAATACTTAATAGAGATTTTTAATTGGTTAAACGGCAAGGCTTGCAGTGGCGTAGCTAAGGGAAAAGAGCAGTGCTCGATTTACCGCCGGGGATTCCGGGGATATCCCCGGCACTGGGGACTGTCCTCCCCGGCTCTGCTTTAGCTAATGTCAACCATGCCGGGGATGACATTTATCCCTGGCTCTGCGGATTTTTTTTTCATCCCCAGCAGTGATTTTTAGAGCATTTTCGAGAAATAATTTTCTATTGTCCCCGTTTTGTCTGTCTGTCCGTCCGTCATCACCCTAGATCTCAGCAACCATAAGTCCTAGACCCATGATGCAAATATAATTTTGTAGGTCTTGGCCTGCCATGTGTGCATCAAAAGTCCATCAAAAGTCCATTTCGCGATCTGACCTCTGAGGGCCATAAAAGGGGGCTTAAAAAGTACAGTTTTTTACTTTATAAGCTATATTAACAAAGGAGCGCCCTAGATCTCAGCAACCATAAGTCCTAGACCCATGATGTATATATCATTTTGTAGGTCTTGGCCTGCCATGTGTATATCAAAAGTTCATTTCGCGATATGACCTCTCAGGGCTGGGCTTTAGGACTCCTAATGGGCTTATATATTATATATAGATTATAAGCTAAACAAAGGGGCGTAATCAGTATTTATTTTTGTAACAGTTATTAAACATGACTTACTTCCCTCTCTATACATGAAAATGCTCTAAAACGTTCTGTTTTTACAGGCTTAATTTTTGCTTGTTTCTTATGTCGAGAGAGCACTGGCAAATATTTCCGTTTAACGTTTCTATCTACCGAATCAATAGAAATAAACGAACAGTAAGAGTCGAAGTATTTTTTTGTAATCTTTGGTTCTAAGTTTTGTTCACTTTTAATTCGTCGCTCGTAAGTCGTAAGGCGCAAGTTATCAATCGAAAATTTTTTTTTATATAAAAATCCAGACAAAGATTTAAAGTAACATATTTTTTTATAATTTTAAATAATTATTAAGTTGCTAAAGAGCCGTCTTGCAAAAAACGTTAACCCAAAACAAAGTTGTCTTTTACAAACAACTATATTTCAAGAAGTCATATCTCAAAAAGATGATCTTTATACTACGTCTACTGCGTGTAAGTCATTTGTTACAGTATATCCTTAGCAATAATTTGTTATTACAAGTTTAGATTATCCGACTTTAATAAGTTTAATTTGAAGTTGAAATCAAAATACCTAAGTAGCTGGATATATTGATAAAAATAATGTTTTATTCTGCACGCACTAGATTTATGTTTAATGGTAACACTTGAGTAAAACCATTTGCTCGTAAACAGTGTAAGCAGTGAAGTTCAAGACTTATTCACAGCTATAAGATACGTCAAATTCTGCCAGCGATGTACCTTCAGGCAAACCAGCAAAATAATTAGTTCAACAACTCAATAATTTGTTTAAATAATTGGAATACGTATGAATAATGGAATATTTGATTTCAACAAACAGAGAATACATGAAAAATTTTCATTTTTTGTTAAAATTAAATTCATTGCTTGTCCTATTAATGTGCAGCTTCAAATTTGTTTGAACCAACGTGAACTATGCTAATTAAGACAAATGTTTTCCCCATTTTTATATTATTGTTGGCTTTGTCTATGAAAATAAATTAGTTACTTGTTGGCCCCTGGACTGTAAATTGAAGATCCTCAAAAATTGTTGGCATCTCGCCGCCGCTGGGGATGTTAGGAACTAAGACTGCTAAACTGTTAGGAACTATGACTGCTAAACTGTAAAGAACTAAGATTGCTAAACTGTGAGGAACCAAGTATGCTAAACTTGAGAAACCAAGACTGCTAAACTGTGAAGAACTAAGACAGCTAAACTGTGAAGAACTAAGACTGCTAAACTGTAAGGAAGTAAGTCTGCTAAAATTGAGAAACCATGACTGCTAAACTGTGAGGAACTAAGTCTGCTAAACTGTGAGGAATTAAGACTGCTAAACTGTGAGGAACTAAAACTGCTAAACTGTGAGGAACTAAGACTGCTAAACTGTGAGGAACTAAGACTGCTAAACTGTAAGGAACTAAGTCTGCTAAAATGGAGAAACCAAGACTGCTAAACTTTTATGAACTAAGACTGCTAAACTGTGAGGAACTAAGACTGCTAAACTGTGAGGAACTAAGACTGCTAAACTGTGGGGAACTAAGACTGCTAAACTGTGAGGAACTAAGACTGCTAAACTGTGAGGAACTAAAACTGCTAAACTGTGAGAAACTAAGACTGCTGAACTGTGAGGAATAAGACTGCCAAACGTGAGGAACTAAGACTGCTAAAATTGAGAAACCAAGACTGCTAAACTGTGAGGAAATAAGACTGCTAAACTGTGAAGAACTAAGACTGCTAAACTGTAAGGAACTAAGTCTGCTAAAATTGAGAAACCATGACTGCTAAACTGTGAGGAACTAAGTCTGCTAAACTGTGAGGAACTAATACTGCTAAACTGTGAGGAACTAAAACTGCTAAACTGTGAGGAACTAAGACTGCTAAACTGTGAGGAACTAAGACTGCTAAACTGTGAGGAACTAAGACTGCTAAACTGTAAGGAACTATGTCTGCTAAAATGGAGAAACCAAGACTGCTAAACTGTGAGGAACTAAGGCTGCTAAACTGTGAGGAACTAAGACTGCTAAACTGTAAGGAACTAAGTCTGCTAAAATGGAGAAATCAAGACTGCTAAACTGTGAGGAACTAAGTCTGCTAAACTGTGAAGAACTAAGACTGCTAAACTGTGAGGAACTAAGACTGCTAAACTGTGAGGAACTAAGACTGCTAAACTGTGAGGAACTAAGACTGCTAAACTGTGAGAAACTAAGACTGCTGAACTGTGAGGAATAAGACTGCAAAACGTGAGGAACTAAGACTGCTAAAATTGAGAAACCAAGACTGCTAAACTGTGATTAATTAAGACTGCTAAACTGTGAGGAACTAAGACTGCTAAACTTGAGGAACTAAGTCTGCTAAACTTGAGAAACCAAGACTGCTTGACTGTGAGAAACAAGGACTGCTAAACTGTGAGGAACTAAGACTGCTAAACTGTGAGAAATTAAGACTGCTAACCTGCGAGGAACTAAGACTGCTAAACTGTGAGGAACTAATTCTGCTTAACTGTTAGGAACTAAGACTGCTAAACTGTTAGGAACTAAGATATCCCCGGCACTGAGAATTGACTTCCCCGGCTCTGGTTTAGCTTTATTTCATCCCCGCCGGGGATTATATTTATCCTCGGCTCTGCGGAAAATTTTGTTCACCCCCGGCACTTTTATTTTCTTCAATCGAGCTTATAGAGAGTGACACTATGTCACCTCCAACAAAATATTTCAGCCAGGCTAAGGTTCGAAAAAAGTCTGAAAATGATGGTGAAAATAGAATTGTGATAAAAACCCAAGCAACACAAGAAATGTGACCGTTTTGACGTTAAATATTTCAAATTTGTCAAAAATATTGTCTGAGCGAGTACAGCTCGTTTGATGAGTAATTTTTCTTACATTATTATTATTATTATTTATTTCGAACAAATGACGTCTATGGCTTTGTCAAGTTATGTGACAGAACGTCGAAGACAGTTTAATATCAATGGAAGATGTCGAAAGACGACAGCTTCCATCGATATTATCCTGAGCATGTACATCTTGTCAGACTCCAGCAAAGAACAGACAGTCAGGTAGTAATTTCATTTATGTCACCTGAAACACAAAACGAGTTCATTTCTCTTTTGGCATAAACACGTGACTGGAAAACTCTTTTCTGACATCAACAATGCAAAGTACTTTGGCATACTATTTGATAGCACTCCGTTCAATTAGCACAGGCCTACAGATAATATGTCAACCGTAATTAGATATGTACACATCATTGGTTTTTGGATTTTTTCATCTAAAAGGTAAAACATCTACTTCATTGAATTCCGATAAGCTCGAGAAACAAGAAAACGGACTGGTTATTCAATTAGGTCGCGGTCAAGGGTACGATAATGCAGCAAGCATGGTTGGAATCCATGGTGGTGTGCAACAAAAGATCAAAGACATTAATCAGAAGGCAATTTTTTTACCTTGTTTTAATCATTCTTTGAGCCTTTCATAATTCGTTTGCTAACAATCCGTCTTTTATAATTTTGTTTTGGAAGTCCTGAGGCGCTGTACACTTTTTTTGCTCTGTCGACCAATCACTGGGATGAACTAGTTAAATACGCAGGTCTACCAGTGAAGAAACTGCCCACAATTCGCTGGATGCACATGTCTAACAGTGAAGAAACTGCCCACAATTCGCTAGATACACAGGTCTAACAGTGAAGAACCTGCCCACAATTCGCTGGATACACAGGTCTAACAGTGAAGAAACTGCCCACAATTCGCTGGATACACGGGTCTAACTGTGAAGAAACTGCCCACAATTCGCTGGATACACAGGTCTAACAGTGAAGAAACTGCCCACAATTCGCTGGATACACGGGTCTAACAGTGAAGAAACTGCCCACAATTCGCTGGATACACAGGTCTAACAGTGAAGAAACTGCCCACAATTCGCTGGATACACAGGTCTAACAGTGAAGAAACTGCCCACTATTCGCTGGATACACAGGTCTAACAGTGAAGAGACTGCCCACAACTCGCTGGTGTGCACATGCTGGTGCAGTGAAGCCAGTGATACAGAAGTTTAACCAGTCTGTGGAAGCCATTGAAGCTCTGTGTGATGTCGAAGAAAGCGTCGAGACAAGAGGCACTGCGCATATGTTGCCAGCTATAAGCGACTTCTCTTTCATTTCTTTCTTGTTTTTCTGGGTCGACGTTTTACAAGAAGTCGACTTAGCACAGAAGTACATGAAAACACCAGGTACTACTGTGAATATGGTTACAACCAAACTAAGGGCTCTCAGGCCTTTTTAAAAGAGCGGCGTACGACGCTTGTTGACAAGGAAGGTTGTTGAAAGGAAGTGAATGACATTTTGCTGACTTTTTCTGCCGTTCAACCATAACATATTATTAATGCCAACGACGAAGAAATACAATTGCCTGTTACCAAGCGCACAGCCGTGCATAATGTCTGAAGAAGATCTTTGACTAGAAATTCCACGTTTAAGGCGACACCTAAAAGAAGCCGAAATAATAAAATTGGATGAAGCCAAGCACTGGATTATACTGCAATTCCTACGGTTAATATCAAGTGGGACTTTTTTGAATCATTGCCATATTTTACGCTGACTCTATGATTTATTCTGGCAATATGTGTTTCTGTGGCATCGTGTGAAAGTAGTTTCTCTAAAATGGAACTTTTACAAAATTACCTCCAGTCAACCATGAGCCCGTAGAGATTGTCGGATCTAGCTGTTCTGTTCATTGAACGACAGCTTACAAGACAAATAGATTTTGACGATGTCATTGACCTGTTTGCAACACTGAAAACAAGAAGACATTCCTTCTAGTACTGTAGTGCCGAAAGACATTCTTTTGGGCTGTGCATTTCCGTGTTTTGCATTTAGATGGTCTGAAAGTGAACAGATACATTTTGAAAACCTTTGGATTTGAAATGTTTTGTTTTGTCGTATAGGATTTGGATTTTGTCTTGGATCATACATGTAAGCAGTAACATACCGTTCAATAAATTAGAGCCTAGAGGTAGAGTATGTAAGAAATTTTAGCCACACCTAACCATTCAGTAAAGGGTCATGTGGGGTCACAGGGTTGACATTTAAAGGGACCGCCCCGGGTGACGTTTACTCTAGCTACGCCACTGCTGCAAGGCTTCCGAGCTCTTATTACCAAATAGAAAAATAAATTCATATTATTTCTAAGGCATTTACAGCTCAAAATTTAACAGCAATCTATATATATATATATATATATATATATATATATATATATATATATATATATATAATTCTCTTTATCGCCCTAATACGCGGGACACCTCACTGCAAGACTCAATTTATATGTATATTAGGCATATGACTATAAAGTGTTTTTCATTATTTTTTATTCCCCATACTGCCACAAGTGGATATTTATCATATCTAAACAAAAAATATCAATAACAACCCTCAACTGTTAAAAACGTTCACCCTACACACGCCAAGTAAATCGTATATCATACCCGCATTTAGTATTATAACTGTAATTTTGTTCTTTGTTGTTCTTTGCACCGTCAGCATTTCAGTTGACAACTATTATATACATAATTAGTATTTGTGTAATTTCTGGATTGTCTCAGAGCAGTTGTGTCGAAAATGCTTCAGCTTCCGAGACGAGCAAGAGAATTGGGACTTCAAATGTAGTGTATTTCCAAAAAGGCATTAAATCACCAAAGACTGTTGACAGTCTTGATCAAATGAGAAAGATCCCAATGGAACTACATATCGTGAACATATATAAAACAATTGCTTCTGATGTAAAAAGCAGAAAAGACATGATAGTACAATGTTGTTAAGAAGTTTAATAGACATAATTGAAGTCCTTGAAAATATGATTTCACAGCGATGTTTAATGTAAGAGATGAGAAAGAAGAGAGGTTGTGCCGAGAAGACTGGGAGTTCTATGCACGTCATATTTCAACAAAAGGAAAATTAGGCTATTGAAGATGATTCACTTAAGATTTACCCAAGAAAAATGAAATTATTTTAAGGAAAAGTGCCAGTCACAGAAAGCTTTACTGAAGAAAGTGTTGAATCAAGTGTCTTACCAAATTCGGATACAGAAGATTCTGTGAGTCAAGAAGATTTTGCGAAGAACATTGCTCCATTAGTAGTAAAGTTGATGAGAAACCAGTCTAAAAGACAACAAAACTTCTTCTTCAGTGCGTTTAGTGACTGCAGCAAAATTGAGTACAAAGAAGCTCCAATAAGTCGGTAACTGGAGTTTGCATATCTAATCAAACTCAAAGTGCCATTTACAAAGGTCTAATGAAAGAAGGAGAAAAATTTTAAAGTAATTTAAAGTAAAACTTTAAAAAAGAACACGGGTGCTTACAATTTGATGGAAAGACCATATAAAAAAAAGCACATGATGTTGTTGTAATAAAAATAAAAAAAGTGAGGTCACACTCACTGTTCTTCAGCTGGCAAATGCAAAAGAAGAGAAAATATTCAATGGAAAAAACTGTCTTCTACTTTCTTTCTTTGGCTCTGCATGTTATTTAGGACCCTAGCCTGCCATACTACTTTTCTCAACTTTTCCCGAATGAAAACTGTGCTCAATGAATAAAAATGATTGTCTCTGACACATCTGCAGCATATACTTAAAGAATTGGTGCAGTCACACTTATACAGAAACACTTTCAAGATGTTGGATTAGAAAAAGCTGTACACATTTGATGTTATCACCACATTCCAGATACAGTATTGAAACATGTCATGAATGATCATTTTTGTACATCAACAACTTCACCAAACATCAGCTACTCGTTTGTTTCAACAATAGCAGAAAAGTATGAAAAACTCAAAACTTCATTTGATTATGCCGGAGCACCACTAAAAAAATCAGAACAAGAGTGCTGGCGAGATGCAATGGCTTTAACATAATGCTACAGGATTTTAAAAACTAGAGGAAGCTTACCAAAAGTAAATTTTCAATCACTTCCAAAAATCAATAATGAGAGATGGAACTCAAGGGCAATTGATTGTTTGTCATGATTCGTTCAGATGAGTATCTGCAAACAGCTATGGAGGCATGTGATTTCATCAGTGGTATGTGAGCTGACACCTGGTTCACTGCCCAGTGTTTCAATACTACTGACTTTGATAATTAATCATAAGCTTGTAAGCAGCATACAAAGACATTAAACTCATTGAAGACATTATGGTCCACAGATCCATTTTCTATACCGACGAAGCGTTCTAATATCTGTGCAGAGCGTACAATTAAAGGGAGACAAGATTTATTTTCCCTTGCAAATCCATTGAAAAAATGAACATTAAATTTCTTCTACTAATGCACAATAGAAATCTACATTGTAACAATTATCAATATTATACTTATGTCAATTTTTTGTAATGGTGAAACCTTTATTATTATATTTGAAAATGTGTAGGTTATAAAATATTCTAGTCGGTGAAGGGTGAACTTTTTTATGCAAAACAAAAAAACCTATATTTTCTTTATCTGTGATACAAAGCTCCACCAAATATGATATGGGGATATAGGGTTATATTTTAGTCGAACCTCTAATGTATATATATATATATATATATATATATATATATATATATATAGATAGATAGATAGATAGATATAGATATAGATTTAACGCGTTTTCGGAATTCCCAAATACGTCAAAGCAAAGCCAAACGTATTCAGCATTCAACAACGATCGAAAATTCGAATTGTTTTCTGATTTCTTTTATAACACCAGTTTATTTTAATTTGTAATATGACGTTTTAATCTTTTATTTAGTGAAATATATTAAGCAATACGAGCACAATGGTGGTTGTAAATATTGTTTCATGTCTGGACAGCTGCAGTAATTTTAACAACAGTACTATTTGGTCGTAATCATGTTTTTATGTGCTTTACGAAACTTTTTTATTTATGCTCCGTTGCGGTAAATTCTGTAGCCGATTAACCGCGGAAAATGTCGGAATGTTGTACATAAAATAACAGTAGAATGTCAACTGATCATTGTAAAAAAACAAATAAAAATAAAACACATTTAATAATACAATTATGTTTGAAGAATAAAGTAATATTAAACAAATTTCCAATTTTAGAATTTAAAAAAATGGTGTATAAATATAGATAAGATGTAAAAATGCTACGGAGGCCGGCGCTAAAATTAGGTTACAAAGTGGGCCAAGAGAACACATTCAACTCTTCAATTATTGCCAACTTCAGCTGCTCCACTGTGGTAAATTTTCGTCGAAGGTAGACATTTTCTTGCAAAGCTCCCCATATGGCATAATCTACTGGGTTTGAATCAGGACCGTTCAATGAAGTTAACATTCTCATGACGAAGAAAGTTGATCGTATTTCTGGCTGTGTGAGAAGGAGCTCCGTCTAGCTGTAATGTCCAGTTTTGACGACCACATTTCGCTTGAATTACAAGCAACAAACATTCGCTCAGAAAATGTTGACAATATTATTCACTGTTTATTATGGCTCAAGGCTCAACAAACACAATATCAGTTTTCCTCATTAATGAAACACCAAATGATACCATGATACTGCGCCTGGAATGGTAACGTTCTCGTATAAGCCGACTTTCCTGAACTTTCGCTTTCTTTGTTTCAGCGGAATAAATACTATCATTATGAGAATTAACTGGAGTACCAACGGTGAATGTCTTTTCATCTGTAAACCAGATGTTTCGTACACTTCTCTCATTAGAAAACCGTTCAAGTCACTGCCGACTGCGTTGCAAGCGTTTCAATTTGACATTTTGATTCAGCTTAAGCTCGACCACACACTTGTACGTTTTCAGTCTTAAATCATGTTTTACAATACGTCGAATTGACGAACGTGATATACCAGTTTCTCTTTCTATTTCCCGTGGACTTTTGTGACTGTGAGGACCACCATCTTGACTGCAGATCAGCTCACTCACCCGCTCAATATTCTGTTGTGTTCTGGCCGATTTTGGTCAACCACTTCTGGGTTTACGTTCTATTGTACCGTTGTTGTTAATTTTACGTATAACTCGACTGACACTAGCTATACTCCAGGCTTTGTCGGGAAACTCATTAAAAATATTCCAAGCAACCTACGGTTTTTCAATTCGCAAATTTTTAACCAGAATATGGTGGTCTTGGGAAAAAAATTAAATTTTCTTTTGTAAACAATTGTCATATTAATATCCGAAATGGCGCACGGAAATTGTCGAACTAATGACGTCATATATCTAAACGGGCCAGTAAGTAAATGAGTAAGCATTTTAAGTTACTAGTCGTCCCGCGGTGAAGCATACACCGCCTTATCAATCAATATAATTACTGTAATTACTAGCTGTACCCTATTGTAAAACCAAATGTCAAAGAGAGGTATCGAACTTGGATAGTCAGAATAAAAAGAAAACCCCAAGCTGCTTAGCCATTAAGCCACCACGTCACATAATCACATTGTACCCTGCAAAGCCTTTGCATAGAGATAGACTATTGTTCATCCAGTTTCGAACCTAGGGATTTGGGGGCCCGGGGGCTTGGCCTCTTTTAAGGCCCCTGCATTTTGACATTCGATACCATGACATGAGATTATATACTTAATATTTAATATCAAAAATAATTTTGGGGGCTCCCCTCAAGCTAGGGCCTGGGGTACCCTTCAAAGCTTTTGCATGAAAATAGACTATGGTAAAGCCAGTTCCAAACATATGGATTTGATGGGCCCTGTAGCTTGGCCAGCATATGTATGGGACTCCCCTCAAGCTGGGCCCGGCGGCACTTTATATTTTGGACCCCCATCCTAGGTACGCCTCTGTGTTCAGCTTTGATACATATTTTCAAAATATTTTTTTTAAGTTATGAAATAATAAAAAAATCTAATTAGTTGTCGTTTCTTTTTCTTACAACATCATGAAAGATAAATTATTTTAATAAATACAAAATTCAAAGATATCTAATTAGTTACTTTTAATTAAAACAACTAAAAGGATACATTCTGATAAAAAAACAATAAAAATAAATGTCCCTAAGAGGAATCGAACCTGGATAGTCATCATTAAAAAATTCTATATATAATTCCAAGCAGCTTAGCCATTCAGCCACCACGTCACACGAACAAAATGAAAATTTCAATGTTTTATGAAAAAAAAAAATGCTCGATTATTTTCTGTCACTTTCGTTTATTACTATTGACAATAGTATTGTAACGTTTGACGATGTTAACATGATATCTGCTGTAATAAAAACTACAATAATTTTAATGATATTATATGTTAATTAATATCTTTTAATATTTGGGACTTTTACATTTCATAATAGAAACCACAGAAACTATTTAAAACTGTACATTTTTCAAAGAGAAATATCGAATCGAGACGCGTTCAAGACGCCATTTTGAATTCTTGTTTTCCGCTTTCGATTTAACGCAGAGATGAAAATGAATAATATGTATATAGATTTTTTAAATAAGCAATCAAACAAAATAAGAGGCTGGCATATTCGGAGAAAATACATACTATGCAAAGTTGAACTATGACCTATCAAGTGCAGACTTTATGGTCACTTCTGGTACCTTCCAGCAACTTGTTTTTTATTTTATTTTTTACAGATTGATAGTTAATTCTTTGGATGCCTTGATTGTCGATGAGCTGCCAGACTTAATTTTCTCTTTATTGGTTAAATATATTTTAAAGCCTTCTTTTTACGATCAGGATATATTTCATTCAGATTCTAACAAACTTATTTCCGGGGGTGGGTGTTTTAATTTGCATTGCTTTTTATTTTCGGTTCACTTTGTGTCTGTCTCAATCCACCCCTTTCCCCAGCACACTATAGTATTATTATGATGTAACATTTTTTTTTCATTCAGTCCATGCCCGTCTCCATATTACCTGTTTTGTGTATTTTTTTTAGACTTGCTAAACACATATTAAGATTCTTTTAATATAACCTTCATCATACACTATTCAGTACAGATTGTTGTTAATTAATATTTTAGAGCATTTTCGAAAAAAAAAATGCTCTATTGTCCCCGTTTTGTCTGTCTGTCTGTCTGTCCGTCATCACCCTAGATCTCAACAACCATAAGTCCTAGACCCATGATGTATATATCATTTTGTAAATCTTGGCCTGCCAAGAAAACACTTTGGTCCATTTCGCGATCTGACCTGTGAGGGCTGGACAACAGTGTTTTTACCGTTTTTTACTATATAAGCTATGTTAATAATTATGTCATTTTCATGGCCCCATTCTACACCTTATACTTTAAATAACCCATTCATTTGGTGCGAAATACTGCAGCACGTAGTTTCACCAAGATTGACGTCACACGTGTTCTTCGCAGTAGAGTATTTTTTCTTCAGCCACAATAATTTTATTTTCGAAAAATACTTAAGAAACTCGTCAAATCATAATGAAATGGTAAGAATATTGCATTGTCGTTGGGTAGTGAGCTATACTGAAAGTCTCAGAGCTATATCTTTTCGGAAAGTGGTCTAAAATTGGTGCCGAATTCCGTTACTGTGTACTATATTTAGCACCAGTAATTTCCTATGATTTGGACAAGATTTTGACCTATTCGCAATACATATTTAATTTTGTTTATTAAGAAACTCATCAAATGAAATAGTAAGCTTGTGTTCTGAGTTTAATTGAAAGTATCAGAGCTATGCAACAATTGACGGAGTTTTCGGACGATCAAATGACTACAATTTCGAATGTTTTCCATTATGAGTCCTATTTCAGTGACCACAAACCACTTGTAGTTAGATTTAAGAGAAAATAAATTCTTTTCAAATATAAAGAAACGTCTTTTTAATATTTTTTTACAGATATATGCATTACACAATTGAATTTATAAACATTTCCAAAATTTACAAATATTTACTGAAAGCTAACATACGTACTGATACATGACACGAAAATGCGCTAACACGTCCTGTATCCAGATTGGAACAGGCTTAATTGCTTGTTTTGTATGCGTACATATTCTGAAACACTTAACGTTTGTTTGTAATGCGCAATACATATTTATAATTTTCTTAATCGGGATTTTCCCCTAAACAGCAGCACAAAGATAACAAAACAAAAGAGTTCACAATATCTAATATTTTATTGTCTATACTTCAGCGTTGAATGTGTTCTCTTGACCCACTTTGTTGTATAATGTTAGCGCCGGGCCCAGCCACAACATTTTCACATCTTATACACCATTTTTTGAATTCTAAAATTGGAAATTTGTTCAATATTACTTTATTCTTCACACATAATTGAATTATTAAATGTGTTTTTGTATATTTATTTTTTTACAATAATCTGTTGACATGCAAATGTTATTTTATGTACAACATTCCCTCATTTTCAGCGGTTAAAAGGCTACAAAATTTACCGCGATTGGAAATAAATGAAATAATTTTGTAGTAAGAGCACATAAAAACATGATTACAACTAAATAATACTGTTTTTATAATTACTGGAGCTGTCATGACATGAAATAAAAGTGTACTACCACCAATGTACTCGTATTGCTTAAGGTGACCCAGGTGTCTCTAAATAGAACAGGGAATTCCCGAAAAAAAAAAGTTGATTTTTTTTTCTGCTGATTTTTATTGTGTTAAAATTGTTTATTCATATTGCAATATGGCTTACTTTCAGAGTCCAATCATTAAATATCTTTTTAGGCCATGTATTTTGATTAATAGAGGTTTTTGATAGCTTTTTGCGGTTTTCTCAAAATTGAATATATGTCTTAAAATTAAACTTTTTCACCCCAAAAAGTCACATAATACATATTTTATATTTTTAAAAACATTTCTTTTTATTTCTTTGTTCATTAATTGGTATGTTGTATGCATGTGCCAAAATGGCTAGTGTAGCTTAAAAAATAAAAAAAAATAGAAAAAAAGTTGCTGAAGTCTTGCTTTCTGTGACGTATTCGGGAAATCTACAATCGCGACAAATGTATATATATATTGTTGAACGCGTTTTGCTTTCTGTGACGTATTTGGGAAATCTCGCAGTCCGTAGCCTAGCAAGGTTGGGCGAAGAAGAGAATTACATATAGAAGATTCAGGCTACGAATGTCTCAAATTATTATCCACAGCGATGGGTTCGCACCTGTTTACCGTGAGAACCCCTGAAAGACTACAGTATCTAGTAGCAGGTAATGTGGACAGCTGGGTAGGACTGAGATATAACTCAAGTTCTCTACTGTACCAGTGGGACGATGACGGAAGTAGCTACTCTGGAACATTTCCTTATGGTACTTTTTTTTCAATACAGTAAACAAGGGCACATTTGAGAAAATACGTATAATAAAGGGAAATCTACTATGAAAGATTCTTTTTCGCTTCATATATTTCACATCAAAGGGTTATTGCCAAGTCTGAGCAAAATAAACTTTATCCATATAGCTATTACAATATTGAAAATATGCATACATTTGTTTAATATGAGAGAAAAATTGAAATTTGCCAAACAGTAATACATAATTTATTTGTTCATACCACAGATTACATAGTATACAGATTGCTCAAGCTTTGTATAAAACAATATTTTCTTCTCCGCCATTAATGATATTTACTCTAATCAGTCCATTCCTTGAATAGAAATGTTTATTATATATAAGGCTCCTTTAATCCTATAAACTTTTTTATATTTATAAAGCAAATTGAAAGCTTTTTTCATTCATATTTCATGACTTGAAAAAAACAACAAAGAGTTGTAAATAGGTCCATAGGTTTTTATAAATGGAAAGCGTCATTTGAAAAAAATTTTTAGGATGAAATTAATGATTTTTCTTCAGTATTTTAGTTCATGTTCATAAAAGCTTACTATTAAAATGACTATATCTTTTCAACTTGATTTGTATACATCCTGGACTATCTTAACTCAACATGACTTGTATACATCCTGCACTATCTCTTCTCAACATGATTTGTATACATCCTGGACTATCTCTTTTCAACATCACTTCTCAACATCCTAGACCATCTCTTCTCATAACATCTATTGTTTCAATTTTGAAAATGTTAAATACAGCTTTGAACTAAAACAAAGACTATTTAGTAGATTTTTAGTTATCCTTTGCCCATCACTGCTTATATATATATAAAAAAAAGTTTTGGGCTACCCTAATATATACATATATATACCAGTTTCAAGTACCGGCTTTGCCCGGGTTTAAAAAAGGTCTTCTGTTTATTTAAGAAGCGTAATTTGACGTTTAATTGTACAGAGAGAGAGTGAGGGAGTGAGAGAGATAAAGAGAGAGTGAGGGAGAGAAATAAAGAGAGAAAGAGGGAGGGGGAGAGGGAGGGAGGGAGAGGGAAAGAGGGAGAGAGAGGGGGATGGGCGAGGGAGGGAGAGAGAAAGGGAGGGAGGGAAAGAGAAAGGGAGGGGGAGAGAATGAGGGAGAAAAATAGAGAGAGAGAGGGAGGGAGGGGGAGGGGAGATGTTCGAGAGGGTGGAGGGGGAGAGAGATGGAAAGAGGAGAGAGAGAGGGAGATGGGAGAGGGAAAGAGAAAGGGAGGGAGGGAGAGAGGGGTATTGAGGGAGAGACTGGGGGAGGGAGGGAGGGTGGAGAGAGAGGGGGGTTAGGGAGAAAACAGAAGTTAAACAGAAAACCTTATTTTAAACCCGGGAAAAGCCGGTACTTGAAACTGGTATATATATGTATATATTAGGGTAGCCCAAAACTTTTTTTCGATTTTACTAAATTTAAGGCCTGCATTGTGTTTTGCCAGAAAAAAAAGTGTTTTCTGAAAAAATGAAAACAATCGTAAAATATTTAGGGGTTGCACAAAGGCAATGAAAATAGTAGTTGAATGGTTTATGTTAATTGTTTAGTGTTAAACATGAAATAACAACCTCAAAACAAATAAAAAAATAGAATGCAGCAAAGCAAAGTGTTTACTATTTATGGACGTCATATTCACTGACTGCTTTATGCTAGTCCAGTAATCAATGTTGTCTTCTTTACATCCGGATATAATCGTCGGTGTTCTTGCACCAACTGAAGTAAGAATTGCTTCTGGTCTTTTTTTCTGCATTAAACTTCATTGAAATCCTGAATCAGATTCACTCCTCTTTCAGCTGTGTCATTATTTCAAATTGGTTACAAACTTTTCTGCATGTTTGTATTCATTTTTACTGCTCCATGTTTCAGGGGACATCTCCAGGAATGGATGTGACAAACCAAGATTGGAGAAAAATGCTTTTGTATTGTTTGTAACAAAGAAGATGATGGGCTCGTTGGCATAGAATACATTGGAATCAAGACGCTGAGCTCGATTTGTATATTCGGGTTTTTCTTGCTTATTTTTAAGCATCTGAACCTTTTGCTTGGAATCAATATTTTCATCAAAATAGCGAGGCCAATGTAATTTCACTTTGATACCATAAATGTCGACTGAAAGCTTTTTTTTGCTGATTTTCCAATAACTGAATTAACGGAGTTATATTTTTCTAAATCCTTCAGAAATTGTAGGTCATTTGGTGGCGCCCTTGCATGAAACCACAGTTTGATATAAGTACTGGAAACAAAACAGAGGAACTTAAACAGTCCAGAAGGCTTCAGCTTAAACTGCTTCTTAAACATTAACATATTGTAGCAATAAATTATTCTTGCAATCCAACGTTCTCTGTGTAAAGCTCCTGGAGCATAGAATGAATCCCACGTAGTGGTGTTCCTTCAAGAAATATGACAGCCAGTTTCAAAAATTCTCGTGGGTTACGAATTTGAAAATTGCCATTTGCAAACTGCAATGTATCGTTGCATCTGCAGTATCATTCGATTCTTTCTCCATAAAATGCCACTTCTCTTTAAATCGTTTAAAAAGTGAAATATCAGGTTCAGATGAGGGCCCACTTATCTTCAATGCGGTGAACACTTTTTCCAGAACAATTTCCATCATATGGTGGCGGAAAGAAATATAAGACTTTTTTCAAGCAGCTTTTCCATTAGTTCACATGCCTTTTTGGAATCCCCTGTGTTACTTGCCGTTGTGTCAAAACAAAATGCTACTACTTTTTCACAAATTTCCCAGTCCTTCAGACATTCAACTACAGCTTGAGCTTGACTGTCACCTGTCCCTGAAGCCAATTTCGATACACCTAGCAAGCACTCTATTTGCAGTCCTGTTACAACCACTCGCAATCTCTCAACATTCTCCCTGGCTGTGAGATCTGGAAGCGATTTTCCATCGGAATAAGGGCAACATTTGCAACCAAAATAAATATTAAAGAGTTACAAATTTTAAACATCAAGGAACAAAACAGACTTTATTCAGGTTCATCAATATTTGGGATAAAATGTGGTAAATGAAGAACATACCTAAATTTGAAGAGAGCTTTTATCGCTCGTGTTGGTTCTAAAAATTATAAAATTTTATATTTCTGACTACTTTTTTGCGGTAACCAAATGTGGGTTTAAATGAATGAAAAAAAATGTTTCACTTTTTTGGGCCACCCTAATATATATATATATATTAGGGTGGTGCTTAGGAACCACTAAAAATTAAAAACTTGATTTCCTTAGGTCTCACCCCTTTAAATTGTTCCTTTGGATGTAGAAACATCTAGAAAAAAAATTAGTGCTGATATCTTAATATTTAGAGGTAGCTCAATGAAGCCAAAGTTTAGGTAGGCCACGTTCAACAAGTAAACAGATCACGCTTTTGGAATTTTTGGCTTTTTTAATCAAAGATAGTTTCTCAAACACAACATTAAATAGTAGAATGAATTATTAAACAAGCACAAGCAATCCTGCATCTACAATATTCTACCTGTAATTATAGTTCAATGTTATCAGTCCGATAAGAAGTCATTTTGACAATGTCTGTTTCTTAGTGTCTGGATAGGATTGTCGATGCTGTTGAACAGTCTGCAGCAGGAACTGAAGTTACTCCTCATCTCCACTGTACTCTTGAATCAATGCTACACCCCTCTCTGCATGGTCGTTGACAACCTGAATCTGCCTAACGGTCTCCAAAGATCGCCGATAATCTTCATGGTTGGTCCACTCATCTGGGTCAGCATCCAGGAATCCAGTCTGAAGCTCCATCATGTCAAAGAATCTCTTAGACTTTGGCGACACGAAGTCCTCGAGCCACCTGTTGTTGAAGGATTCCAAATCAACAGAGATTAGCTTGATGTCCTCTGGCTCCTCATTACCGCTTTCATTCATGGAATTTACCATGCATCTTTATGTTTCCGCCGATGCCTGATCATCGAAGAATGCCAACCCAACCATTTCAGGGGAGAGATACAAAAACGAGAAAATCGGCAGCTATCACCATTTTTAATCCTCATGAGGCAGTAGTAAATGATGATAGAATGACTCAGTTTTTGTTGTTATTTCATTATCTCATGACATATAACAGAAAAATCAAAAAGCACTACAAGTTACTAAAAAAAGCAGAGGTGCTTTGAAAACTTGTTGGATGCAGCAATGGAAACAGCTCTGTTGATTCCGGAGTAGCTGAGAATTGATTCGATCAACAGCATATCATTGTATGGAGCAGCGGCTGCCAGATTAGCAGTGAACCAGGCTCTCATGTAGACACGTACAATAAAGATGCACATCTCTTGAAGACCTCTCTCTTCCTTGGTTGTCAGTCTGAATTGCCCTTTGAACATCCATATCTTCAGGCTGTACAGAACCTTCGACATCCAGCCAGCATGGTGCATTGCTCCAGGAGCAATGAAGTGCACTCCTCTGTCAGGCACAACCCCAAGAAATAGCAGAGCAAGTTCCAGGAACTCTCGATAATCATCTCTTGGCTGCTGTTGAATATGCTTCTGAGCAAATTCAATCAGAGAGTTACGCACATCTTCTAGCGTAGTAGACACGTCTGAATTTGTCAGAGATGTTTCATAGTTTGCTCTGTCAATGAACTGCCAATGATCCTTGAAGCGTTTGAATAGCAGAACCTCAGGAGATGAAGTGGCACCTAGACAGACTTGGAAGACTGCGCCCAGAATCAGTTCCATAATGTGATGTCTGCAAGCAAGTGATAGAAGACCTCGCTGAAGTTTTTGCTCCAGCAGGATGCAGGTACACTAATCCGACCAGTGTTGGAACTAGAAGTATCAAAGTACATGCCTCTGATCTTGTCACTAACACCCCAGTCTTGCAGAACTTGAAAGACAGCTCCGGCCTGTGCAGCACCAGTTCTGGAAGGCAGTTTCGCAACAGTTAACAACTGTGATGCTCCTTTCCCAGAAACAATTACAGGAAGTCTGTCGATGCATTCTTTATTTGTAAGATCCGGAATCAACTTTCCATCCCAATGCACAACCATAGGATAATTAGCTTAGAACTCGGCTTTGAGATGTTCTGCGTACTGGGATCTGTGTAGCATTCTTTGACGGCAAACTGTCCAACGGTTCAGAGCCAGATCTAGAACATCGTGACCAAGGCTGTCTCAGCAATGACAAGTGTTGCTGAATTGCTTGACATTTTTGTTTGATCCAGTGCAGCTGTTAATCGAGGTGTTAGAATTGGCTTTTGCCTCTCCTTTTCTTAGCACTAGCAGGTGTTTGAGATGAGCAGCTTGCAACAGTTTCTTCACATTCTGTTGTACTCTGCTCTGTGCTGTCATTCTCCTCAGCTGAGCTACTGCTACATGACGAGGATACAAGGACTGCTGACTCAGAAGCCTCTTTTCCTGCTCTTTCATCTCTTGGTGTCTTAACATCATCCGCTGCTTTCTGTCTGCTGAACGTCTTTCCTTGTCAGATAATGTCAGGTCTACCCCAGCCATTGCTATAAAATTTATCCCTTAACTATTTGTTTGCTAGCAAATTGCCAAACTGGCACGTTGCCAATAGTTTCTAGGTGTGTAGGTAGGCCTATACTGTGTTGCTAATAGTTTCTTTGTCTAGGCCTACTAGGCCTGCTGTGTATTAAATTACCACTTCCGGGCCTATTTACATGTTTTATATGCTTAGTACAGCAGTGTAGGACAATCCACATAACTTGAATTAATATTATACAGTGTTATACACACAACAACAGTGCAGTACACTATGTATTTTCATCACGGTCCAATACTCCTAAACTTTGACGCCATTGAGCTAAACATGAACTGAATACCTTAATATTTTATTTTAAGAGTTTCTATATATAAAAGAACAAAAATAGGGGGTGAGAGCAGAGATTTTTGAAAGTTCATTTCTAAGCACCACCCTAATATATATATATATATGTATATATTTATTTATTTATATATATATATATATATCTTGTTATCCGTGTGTCCTTTATGGGAAAGCCATCGCTATAAGTAATTTATGACGTCCCGATGTTACAATTTTTCTTTGCAGAATAAATAAAAAAAATTAAAAAATCCTGTATGGCGTCATTTCCCGAAGGGTGCTGTATCGTGCCTTCGTGCTGAAAATGGCATAATAAAGTAGTTATTTTTTACTTTTCAGTGCATTATTATAAAAAAAAAACTTTTAAGGCTTTATTTTGATTTTAACATTGATAGAATTAAGGGCAAAACTTAACGGGTGAGATAAATTAGCACACATATGGTGTTTAGTTTGGTTAGTTGGTTTGCTTTGGTTGATTAGCGTTGACGGGTAAAACGTAATTTATGACGTATAAAATGTAGGTCATTTCTGCACAATAGGAAGGTGGCGTAAATCAGCGCCTAATAAACCTAATCAATAATATTTAAAAATTCAGTAGTTAAATTGATTTACAGATGAGACAATTTATCTATAAAAAAAAAAAAATATTTCTGCACTTGGGATATCCTCTATGACGTCATTTCACAGATGTCGGCTGCACACGTGGCAGAATGAGAACGTCGCCGCTATAAATAAAAAAAATAATTCTGCACTTGGAATTCAGTGTTAATAGTTCCTATTAAAGAAAACAGTAAGACAAAATTTGCGCACAATACATTTGCAGCGGAAAGGTTTTTGCTGGATGAGTGAACGACGGTATCGTGCCATGCTTTAGTTGCAATTGGTAGATCACTAAGAGATGTTGCTCAAACCGGCTATTTACTAAGTTTTTTGTTATGCACTTGAAATTCCGTGTTAATAGTTCCTATTAATTCTCACATTAAATATTTTATTGAGATAAAAAATTTAGTTGCGAATGCAACGGGCAACTACTTGGTATATATATATATAAGCACATTGTGTAAGAAATTAAGAAAGTGAGAAGCCGAATTGAACGTGTACGCGGGTGCTGTATTGTGCCACACCAACTTGCCTCTGTGCTGCAAATTCTATGTAACGAAATTTTGAAAAAGTATGTTTGGCTGCATTTTTTTAGCGGGAGAGAGAGGGAGGGGTAGAGTCCATTTAGGAGATAGAAATCGAAAATAAACTAGAATTTAATATTGATTGGACATTGAATTGTTTATAAAAATATTGGTTTACCCCGTCATTTATTTTAAATTAACTGCAATATTTTTTGTTTCAGATCCATTAGTCTATCCTTGTATATTTTATGCCAACTCACAAAGTAACATTTGGCAGACTGATTGTCAGGGAAGTTCTGAATATATTTGTGAAATGTAAAATACTGATGTAACGGTCCTATGACAGGAGATAAGTAATGACAAACTACACATACATTCTACTGCCAGATGAATTTTATCGTAAAGTTTTACTCAATGATATAATAAAATTGTATACAATAATCTGTGTTTCTTTCTTTTTAAAAACCGTGCACTTTATGAACGCACTACTTTATGAACGCACTACTTAATGAATGCACTACTGTATGAATGCACTCTAATATGAATGCACTACTTTATGAATCAGCTATTCTATGAATGCACTACTTTATGAATGCACTTCTCTATGAATGAACTACTCTATGAATTCACTACTTAATATTTGCACTACTTTATGGATGAACTACTTTATGAATGAACTTTTTGTTACCCAGTAAGTTCCTTCAATTTCTATGGTAAGAATTTCAGAATTATAATGTATCTGGTTCACATGATTGTTGATTGTATGTCACTCAACTTAGGTATATGGCTAAAATATCTATAGAATCGAATATTAATTATTATTGCCTTGAATAGAATAAACTGATAGGCAGAAAAAAAAAACATTCTTATAATGAATATGATGGTTGGATAAATCGCTATTCAGTTTATTTGTGTTTTGTTGTTAATTTTACAGAAAGACGAAATGCGTTTTTAAAGATCTACCTGCCATAAAGCTTTAAATAAATTTTCCATCTTAGTTATGTTTGCGCATTTAATTCTTCAATATTGTAAATCCTACTAATAAAGTAGCTTTCTTGTAGTCCGTCCGGCGTGGGCGGCGTGTGGAAAGTTGTCGCTATAAATAATCGATGACGTCATTTCCGGATGGTACAATTTTTTTGCAGAATGGTAAAGCCGTCGCAATAAATAAAAGACTTCCGTAAAGTGACGTCATTTCCCAATGGTAAATTTTTTCTTATTTTCCTACTAATCAAGCCGAATTGAATCGCATAATGAAGTATTTACATTTTTTTTTTCAGTGCATTTTTATAAAACTTTTTTTAATTCTTCTTTTTGATTTTAACATTGAGAGAATTAAGGGTAAAACGTAACGGGTGACATAAATTAGCACATATATCTTTATGGTGTTTAGTTTGATTTGCTTTGGTTGGTTGGTTTGCTTTTGTTGATTTGGTGGGTTTGGTTGGTTGATTGGTTTGTTCGGTTGGTTGGTTTGATTAGTGGTTTGGTTTGTTAGCGTTGACGGGTAAAACGTAATTTGTGACGGATTTCGCTGGGTTGGTTTGATTTGTTAGCGGCTAGTTTAGTCTGTTTGGTTGGTTGTTTGGTTTGGATGGTTTGATTGGTTGGTTCGGTTGGTTTGGTTGGTTGATTGTTTAGTTTGGTTTGGTTGGTTAGCTTTACGGGTAAAACGTAATTTGTGAAGTATGAAATGTAGGTCGTTTCTTCACATTAGGAAGGTGGCATAAATCAGCACCTAATTAACCTAATTAATCGTATTTAAAAATTCAGTAGTTAAATTGATTATGAAGTGGTTTTACATTACACATAGATTTCCCGGGCAACGCCGGCTTATGATCTAGTTTTTATAAATAAATATTATTAGTCGCTTATAATAAGAACATTTTTAATATAATGACAATAATGAAAGCCCTTAGGCCATAACTGATTTCCCTCATAATACATTAAAATAAAGTCAAATATAGTTGACACAGTTAAGGAAACTTTTTTTTTTTTCTAAATTGTTTTTTTTTTTATTTTTTTTCCTTTTCACATCTACACTACCACAGGGTCGCCTTTAGAACGGTTTTATTGATATCTCTAGATCGGGTCACATATCTAAGTGTCTTGTTTTATTGACAGATGCTCTTTTAAAATTCTGACACATTCAATTGACGCCCTTCTCACTACCGGACGAAGTGCTCATGAAACGTTTCTCATTTAAAAAAAAAATAATGAGTAGGTTGTTGTATAGCAGTTTCGAATCCGGATTAAAACTATACATTAGCTCAATGCACACATGTGACCCAATTTATAGATATCAATATATAGTGCAGTTTCCGATCAGGATTAAAACTATATCCGTTTGTATTTGTTAATTGTAATGAGAACTCAGATAAACGCGATCTTACCTTAAGAAATGAAAAGACTGATAATGTATTATAGTTGACTAGAAGTTATATTAGCATACATGAGACTGGTATAAAACAACAGATCAGCAGGGACTAACTTCTATCATACAACACAGTAAAGCCAAACATCTCCAAGGACATATTTATGTTGATCAAACATGCCATACAACAGATCTTTATGTTATGACCCATGTCCAATTAGCTGAAAAGTATGGACCTAGTTCCGGACAACACCTTTCCAGTCAAGCTCATGTTTGTAACAAGTTTATCCAACAATCGAAAAAATTGACTGCCACACAAGATCATTATATGATTGGAAATCACGCATTGCCACATACACACCATATTTACGGGCAAAGTTGTGAGATACATTGGCACCACCAGATGCATCGCCATTTCTAAATCATTAGCACCACAATATCATTGACACTTAAAACTAATTTTGCACCTCCTACTACAAACACGTGATCAATTGTCATTGTCAATTAATTGTCACATACATTAACATTTTCACTTACAAATATATTGCCACAGACAGATACATTGCCAAGACTGATACATATATTGTGACGTGCAGATAAATTGCAACGTACAGATACATTGTCACGCACATATAATTTGTCACAAACAGATAAATTGTCACAAACAGATACATTGTCACGTACAGATACATTGCTACGTCAGATACATTGTAACAAAGAGATACATTGTAACTAACAGATACATTGTCACGTACAGATACATTGTCACGTACAGATACATTGTCACGTACAGATACATTGTCACGTACAGATACATTGTCACAAACAGATACATTGTCACCAACCAATACATTGTCACGTACAGATACATTGTCACGTACAGATACATTGCTACGTCAGATACATTGTAACAAAGAGATACATTGTAACTAACAGATACATTGTCACGTACAGATACATTGTCACGTACAGATACATTGTCACGTACAGATACATTGTCACGTACAGATACATTGTCACAAACAGATACATTGTCACCAACCAATACATTGTCACGTACAGATACATTGTCACGTACAGGTACATTGTCACGTATAGATACATTGTCACGTACAGATACATTGTCACGTACAGATACATTGTCACGTACAGATACATTGTCACGTACAGATACATTGTCACGTATAGAAACATTGTCACAAACATATACATTGTCACGTACATATACATTGCCAAGTACTAATTGTCACGTACATATATATTGTCACATAAAGATATATTGTTAAGTACAGATGGATTGTTGAGTATAGAAATACTGTCACGTACATATAAATTGACACTATCAGATACAGTGTCATCACCTGCAACATTGATATCACCCCTGACATCTTCTTCAGATACATTTTCATCTCCAGATTCACGGCCATTCTCATTTACATCTGTTCAGATGTGACACTAGTATCCAGTTGTTATCTATGGCTCTCACGGGTCACAAGGCATCACCTCACTGTACCACGACAACTTTTTTACTCATAAACACGGAAGAGCGCCTGTTTTGTACATATATGATATGCATCAGTCCTTCCTATGTATTGAAATCCCTCAAGACCTAAAACATTCCGTCATGCCAAATTCGAACGAAAGCTCTCTTAAAATCAATAAATTTATGATGGAGATCTTGCTGCTGTTGAATGTTTTTAGTAATATTTAATGTGTCCATTCAACAGAAATAGAATGTAGTCTGCCAAGTACTTAAACTTAAATCGTTATTCCTGAACATGGTCTACTGCAAGCGATTTTCTGTTTTTCAGCCTGTGTTTGGCCTCTTTCACTTCACCTTGTTACAACGACAGGCTCATACCTTGTTAACTCATTTCCGTTTAACTTTATGCTGATGTAGAGTTGGGAAATTATAGTTAGTTGTGTTTAGGCTGAATGACTGGCAGTGTTGCCATTTACAAAATTCGACATTCCGAAAAATTATTGTAGAGAGGACACACTGGTACTTGGGCACCTGATTGGTCTCTGAGAATGTTGGAGATTTGTTGTATATATTAGTTTAGTACATTAGTTATTACAGGTAAACATGACACGAAACACAAATCAGCTCGGTCTGGGATTCATATTAAAACTAACTCATGAAAGGCTGCCCATATGTTCTTGAATAAAATGCAAGTACCAAGTCAGAAAAGTGAATTGTCTAATAATTCTAAGAGACATTTGTAATCCAGTTTTATAGATGGCATTAAAGTGGCAAAAAAAGAAACATTTCTTTTATAAACAAAACAGATATTTAAACGACAGTTTAGTACCAGTTTTTTTTTATTTAAAACGTACACGGGCGGTACACCCAGTTGGCAGGGCCAATAGTGAAACATTTAATTTGTTTTGATTAGTTTGTGTCATACATTGTAAGTAGTGGCATTAGTATTTATTAAGGTATTGCTTTTACAATATAATCATTGCTAATAATTAGGGCTGTACCGGAATCCGATTCCGGTTCTTGTTAATCCGGATACCGGTAAATTTTTATAAATCCGATTCCGGTTCCGATTAAAATGTGTCGAATTTAAGCCGGGTTTCTTTGTTGTTTTAAATTTTGGTGTAAGAATTTTTTTGGCGCAACATAATTTTGAAATATTTAGCGCTATAAAATTAAATTAAAACAATAACTTCCTTTCCTTCTTTCCTGCATTTTCAAAAATACAATAACGTCGATCGCTTTTAGTTCAATATGTAAATTAAAATATATTAAAAAGGAAGATTTGAATCGTATTTAGTCTAGTAATATGACTCCTTACCTTCCACTACTTTTGATTCTGTGTTTTCTATAAACTATATTAAGCTATAAAATGATGATTTCTTTCAGGAGCAGACAACGATCTATTTTTGGGTGTTAACAGTTTAAGAGCCTATCCACACCAACACGACGGTGCGTCAAACGCACGTTTGTCGTCCTAGACCCGACAGGCCATTGTCGTGTCGTTTTTTATCAAAACACACTGCCACGACGTGCGTGTTCTAAAGTATGCTCACTGACCTACACAGTTCAGCTAAACATTCTCTTAAATTGACTGCACTCACCTAAACAACTTTTACATCCCTCTGAGTTAACATGAATAAATATATTCACCTTTTTAGGCCAAAGTTAATAATAAGATTATAATAATGAGAAAATATGGTTGATTCATATATGAATCAAGGGGAACTGTAGAGTTAAGTAATCAAGTTATTTATTCATTTAACCAGGAACAGCATTATTCTAGTTCAGGGCTTCTTAAACTTTTGTAATTCATGACCCCATTTTAAATGGCCATTTATGATTGCGAGTTTCTTGACGACCCCATACAAATATAAAAGAAAATTAAATTAATATTTTACAAGTTAAAAAACATTTTCTGTTAAATTGTATTTTTATCTCTCGCGACCCCAGAATTTCGCTACGCGACCCCAAATGGGGTCGCGACCCATAGTTTAGGAAGCCCTGTTCTAGTTCTATACTTATATATAGATATACAGTTCTAAACTTAGGAACTGGTAGGAACTGGTCCTGGAGGGGGCTTGACCTCTTTGGGGGCCCCTGTATTTTGACTTTCTACATCATGATATGAGATAATGTACTTAATATTTAATGTAAAAAAATGTTTGGGGGCCAGGTGGGGCATTCGAGTTAGTTTGGAACCCCCACTCTCTCCCATCTGGTTATGCCCCTGTATATATATATATATATATATATATATATATATATGTATATATATTCATTAATATATATAGCCAATCTTGATTATAGAAAGAAAGCTACCATTATAGTATGATTATAGTATCAACATAGAGAAATGATGTACTTTTAACAACCAAATAACTTTCAGTGACGGAAACTTCGTATATATTTAAATTATACAAATACTACTCAACTAAGCACCAAAGTCAGCTCTATAACACTACTAAGAGCTAAATTAAGCCTCCCTATAGGCTACTAATATATAAAAAAGCCTGTAATCCAAAGCACTCATTGTAATCAACACAGATTTCCAAATAAGAAAAAACGGAAAATCAGATGAAAGACTTTAAATATCCATACAAGTAAAGATTTTCTTATTGCTTATCAACTAATACTATTAGGCATCTTTATTTTTAAAATTATTATATCATTTTTGAGTCATGCAAAAACACAGCTCTTTTATTGAGCTAAGTAGTGTGTAATATCTTTTAATATAAACAGTCAAACATATGATGCAGGAGTTGTCTTTTTTTTTTTTTAGAACTAAAAGCTTTCTGAATTACTAAATGCTTTATTTTAAAATAGTTGTAGGCTTTTGATATCTTGAAAACATTTTTTTTTGTCCTTTGATCATAAAAAGTATATAATTTCTCATGCCATAAAAGGTTCTAGAGATAGTATGTATTGTCACCTAAAACAATATAGAATTCTTTTTGGTTATACATGTATTCTTAAAGGCACAGAAATAACTTTTTTTAATGAAAACATTTCAAAGTAAAAAAAAATAATTGAATGATAAATTGCATCTTTATGATTTGGAACAGCACACATTTTAATTAGCAATAAAAAGTAAAAATGCTTTTGTGTTTGATAGTTGTTTTGCATTTTTAAAAATGTAAAAAAAAACTTTTTAAAAATACTTTTAACAAAATAGCTTAGATCATACAAACATTTAAAAAAATTTATTCAGTTATTTAATTTTTATTCTGGCGGCCACGCTTTTATTTAATCAATATTTATACTTTTAGTGTCGAAAGTAATTATCTTGTTTTTGTTTGTGTAGTTAGTATAAATTAATAAGTTATGTACATAGTGGAATAACAAAACTCTCAAGTTTAGTAGTTTTCTATTCTATTATATTGTTAAAAGAATTTCCCTTTCTTTTGTGAGTAAAGTTTATATACAACATTAAAAATAGCACACCAGACTAAAAAAACAGCTTCAAAACTCATTAAATTCATAAACCAATGCAAAACTTGAGATGCCATTCTGCTATATCCCTTGCCCAGCTGCCTTTACTTCCCCAACTTAAGTCAGGCACCCATTTAAAGCTGGGTGGACTTGTGGGACGACTTTGAAACAAATTTCACCTGGAAAATTTTCACATGGTTCTTACAGTGGATCGAACCCAGGACTCTCAGTTCGACAGTCGAGTATCTACACCACTCGGCCGTCCGTTCCTCTTTATATAAACACTATCAAAAAATTAATTCACTTTGGGCTCGATTAGAATTTAATAAATAGACACAAACATTCTATAATAGTGTATTGTCATCGAGAATACACAAGTTTTAGAAATTTCAAATCGATTGGTCTGCGCGAAGGTGATAATTGATTATAAATTTCCCAACACAGAATTGGTCTGCAACACCACCTGAGAGTTACTGTAATAAAATTAAAAGCCTATAAAAAGATTGCAAAGTAGGTAAGGTATATACATAACAAAAAAACATGCTAATTCTAAACATTCAATTTAACTGTGATCATTGCCACAACCCTGGACTAAGGAAACATTAAAAAAAAAAGTTTTTCAGTAGAAAAAAAAAACCTCTAAATTTCATTGTTTTTTATGATTAGTATGAATACAAATGTAATATATATCGTTATAATTCTCTATTACATTATAATTAGCTATAATTTAGATTATAAGTAGAAGAATGTTTTGTTTACAAAGTGAAAAGTCAACAAAAATAGTTGTGTTAAGCAGAAATATATGTAAATAAAGAATGTTATAGTTATGTTAATGTTTGGTTGTTTACAAAGTCCAAAGTCAACACATATCAAGAAAAAACATAAGAGTAAAATACTAAGTATTTTTTAATAAGCCATAAAAATTATTAGCAAATACTGATAGGCCTAATATTATTTGAGAAAGTAAATATAAAAGCATTGAAATGAATCTCTCTAACTCTAGGTATTCAGAATTATTATTGTTTTCTTATTAATAAATGATGATTAAAATGATTATACTACCAAACAGTATGTAAATTAGCCAACTAATGTTTACTAATAACTGATTGCTAGTATAAGAGACAATTAAACTTGAGAAGTATTATTAGAAGAATGATAAGTTTAAAAAGTCAACATTAGTCAACATATATCAAGAAAATTTTTTTTTTACTCTAGTAACCCATTTTATTTGTAATTAGGTCTACAATGAAAGACTTAAGAATATTATTATATTTTTTTTTGTTAAATAATGTCTACTTGGATAATACATAATAGTCTAGTCTAGTTTAGTTTTTAAGAGAGGGTGTTTAAAATCAATACCATGCCTTGAGTTAATTATCCTCATTGTACTGTTTTGAATAATAATAAAAAAGATTGAGGCCTATAACTTAAATAGCTTAAAAGTTTTACATTTTCTATAATAAAAAATTCATTCTCGTCTGTCAGATTAAAAAAAAAATGTTTTAATTTTTTTTTCAAGATCAAAATTTTCTTAATAAGGCACATTAATCATCATTCATTAAAGTATTTAAATTGAAAGTTTCAGGCTTCCATCTTTCATGGTTCAAAAGTTAAAAGAAATTTTTAGCATTAAAATGTTAGTATTGACCGTCAAATTAAAAAAGATAAGTTTTTGTTTTTAAATGAAGGCTTGATATGATAATGTACATTACTTAACTTTACCTCAAGTATCTAAATTGAAAATTTGAGCCCTGCAGCTTTAGTAGTTACAGTTTTTTTAGTATAAAAATGTTTTGCTTGGCGAGTCTCGGCCTTTAAATTGTTTATTTTTTAATAACTTTATTAATACTGGACAATAAATAAAACACATCAAAGTATTTATGTTGGAAATTTGGAGTATATACATTCTATAGATAAAAAAAACTGTGCAATTTTATCTGCAGCTCATTGAGACTATGGTCAAAGTTTTTTTTTATATTCCTTATGTTATGTAAAAGTACCCCCCCCCCCCCTTTTTTATACCTGAAAAAAATTATAACATCTGTTCTAAAAGACATAGAACACTAAGTGTGGTATCATTGGAAAAGCTTGCAACCAGCTCTATCGAATTAAACATATTAAACTTTTATATTACTGTTTTGAATTTTCTCATCGTCATCGAAGTACCTAATGTTACTAATGTTAGACTAATATAATTAGACTTAGTAGGCTAATTACTTGAACCGGAGTAAAAAAAAAACTAGTACAGCAGAAACCTAAACTTGAGATAAATTTGAATTCAGCTAAGATACATTTGACAATTGGACTTAAAACTGATCACTTGACTTATTACATCGATAGGTGTTGTGATGGTTTGGTCATTGTGTGACTTGGCTTTTGCTGTCTCGAAACATAGTCGAGTCGTGTGATATCGAGCTTAATACAAACTTTTGAAAATGATATTGATTAAAACAAATGTAATAATTGTGTATACTACATTTTTTATATTATTAGTTTGTATCAGTGGGCGAGAAGCAGTTATTAATAATATTAAACAAAATACTTTAATACCCCATCCCCATGGCTTCGGCACTTAGTCTTAGTATTTCTCTATTTAAACACTGTCTAAATCTAAAATGTTTCACAAATAGTTATTTTTGTGATTTACTACATTATTTTTTTCAGCATGATATAATTCACTTTTCTCTTTAAATTTGAATAATTTTTTTCACAATAAAACAAATATTTTATGAAATTTCATTGTTTTAGTAATTGAATGGGTGTCGTCAAGGCATCCATTTTGTATTGTTTACAATGCGTTTTTTCAGAAATGTGCGTTTTTGGGAAAAAACGCAGACACGCACGACAGACGACGTGCCGGTCTGTGTTATCGCTCTTAAAGAATGGTTCGTGACGTCACACGGTTTTCATACGACTGACGCATGACGCATAGCGTCAAAGTAAACGCAGCGGTGTGTTTTGAGTTTTAAAATATTTTTTTTTTCTGCAAATGTTTTAATTTAGTGGATTTAGTCAGGATTTGGATAAAATTCCTCGCATATTTAGATAAATAACTTGAAGATACATTTTAATTGAACATTAAAGTGATATTGATTTAGATTTGAAATGCACTTTAAATTGCGTTTTTTATGGAAAATAGTTAGATAATGGTTTAAATGAAAGTATAAATGAAATAACACGGTTCGGTTACTTCACTATAGAAATTTAAAGAAAAATAAGCTATCGATTGGTGCCACAGTATATGTATAAATATTTTTGGAAATCATTTATTAATAAACATGTTTATTATACTTTCTAATATATGTTATCCATTTCTTTGTTTGATTGTAATAGAAATCAAGTTAAATTAGGCACAGCTTTATTAAAATATTTTTTAAAACGAAGAACCTTTTATTTTGACAGAGATATCTTTCTTAACTCAAGATTGGGGAAGGGGTTTTATTCACAGTCTTCAAGATCTAAATGGTTAATACTGTTTTTTGCTATCTAGAAGTTAAAAACTAAATTTTATTTATTTTTTTATTCTTATATCTTTTTTATGTTAGGCGAGAAATTACTACTTCGCTCGGAAAAGTTACTATTTAATTCGGTAAAATCCGGTTCCTGTTCCGATTCCGGCAGGATTCAAATATTAAATCCGATTCCGGTTCCGATCCTGTAGGATTTAAAAATTACAATCCGGTACATCCCTACTAATAATGCTTTATTAGTTTCCCGAAATAATTGCCACATTTATCTCCTCAAACTTTGTCATGCCTTGTAAGGATGGTCATCAGATTGTTCAAGGTATCGATTTTTTCTAAAGAGCATATATTACGAATTATGCCATAGGTATGTCATTTTCGGGGCCCCATTTTACACCTCAAAAAAAAAAGAAACCAAAAAATCGTGAAGGGCATCTGTCCATATAACATAAAAGCCATCTAAGGGTGGGGCATAAGTGTTTCTCATGGTTTCATTCTTCAATTCATAATACATTAGGCCATCTCTAAACATGGCTGACATTATTTTATATACAATAGTGAGGATCGTTTTTTTTCTGTAATTAAACACAACATTTTTTGTAACAAATAAAATTAATATTATCATTTAATTGTTGTAGTGGTATGGTATTAAACAGTTAAGATTAAAAATAATCTTTCTTGTCTTGGAATCCTGATTTATGTGTATCGGAAATATTGTATCTTTAGAAGAAATAATTTATTATTCTGGAATGCGGAATGTTTTCAAAATCATCTATATTACACCAGTAAAATAATCTAAATTATACCAGTAAAATAATCAATATTATACCAGTAAAAAAATATGTGTTTTTAAGTAAAATAATCTATATTATACAAGTACAATATTCTATATTTTACTTGTAAAATAAAATGTATTATACAAATAAAATAATCTTTATCATACCAGTAAACTAATCTATATTATATCAGTAAAATAATCTATATAATACCGGTAAAATAATCTATATTATTCTTGAAAAATAATGTATACTATACCAGTAAAAAAAAATCTATATTATACCAGTAAAAGAATCTATATTATACCAGTAATGAAATCTGTATTAATTAAGTAAAATAATCTGTATTATAAAAGTATAATCTGTATTAGGCCTATTGCAGACAACCTTTCCCAAGGGTAAAACTAACTAATCCACATATAAAGACATGTTTAATTAAAGTAAAAAAACAATTTATTTTGGGAAATATTGAACTATAGTTTTATTAAAATAGTATTTTAACAAAATATCTAAAAAAAAAGTTTTTCTGACGAGTTAGGAAAAAGAACTGTCAGGGTTTATTTTTTCTAGGTACGTAGAAATGTTAACTTCCGTAAGTTGGTATGGCAGTTCAAACGTAATACAATACATGTAGAGTTGAACTTCTTAATATTAGCTTTAATACCAAACATATCATAATTAAAATGTTTTTGTCTCAAAAGTCTCAAAAACTATCCACTTAAATATAAAGGGTGTTTCATTAAGTACGCAGTTTTTTAATTGCGCACGATTTTTTTGTTTGAAGATTCTCAGCACTGTTCCTATCATTTTCGTTATCTATTATCACTCCGATTAGAAGACCATTTGTCGTTTTTCCATTTTGTAGCCATGGAGCGATTCAATATCGAGCAACGCATTGTTATTGTTAAAACTCATTACAAAAACGGGGAGTTCTACGCAGAGACTGTCCGTAAACTTTGGACGTGACAATGCCCCGACCGCAACAACAGTTTCGAGGTTGGAACAGAAATTCAAAGAATCTGGTTTAGTTGCAACCAGAACATCGCCCGGTTGAACCCGTAATGTTCAAACGCAACAAAACATTGCGGTAGTGCAAGACAGTGTGAATGAGAGCCACGTGAAGTCGCTTCCCCATCGTTCGCAACAGTTGGGTATGTCAACATCTTCGGTGCATCGAATACTGAAAAAAGATCTTCATATGCACCTCTACAGGAAACAGTTAACATAAGAGCTGAAACCAGCAGATCATGCAAAACGGCGAAGATTCGCCGATCGGATTTTGACTAGACAACAAGAAAACGACAATTTTTCCAAAAAAAAAAATCTTCAGTGACGAGGCACAATACCATCTCTCGGGGTATGTCAACAAAAAGAAAAACTGCCGCATTTGGGGTGAGAAAACCCTGGAGTGATCCAAGAGAACGAAATGCATCCCCTACGATCCACGGTTTGGTGTGTTTTTTTTTTTGGGCAGGAGGCGTGATTGGCCCCTTCTTTTTTGAAGATGACAGCAATTTTCTAATTGTCTAGGCTGGTAAAAATTACATTGACTTTAGAAATAATGATATTGAAAGAAGAACAATAAAAACGTTTATTATAATACAGTTTTAATCAGTATAATAATGCTCTAACAGTAGAATATTTAATTTCCTCATTTACAATTCTATATTAAATATGCAGTGGGAATATAAATAGTCCGAAATTTCCGATATAGCCTACTAGTTAATATCGTAAATTAACTTTACCAACAAATGCAAGTAAAATTCTTTCTAATCGTACAAAAGATAAGAAAATATAAAATAAAAGAATTATTATAGTCTTTTGGTATCACACTGTACAAAAATAATTACTTTATATTAACTTCACTAACAATAATTAAACAAATAGTTTTGACACTAAAAAAAATTACAAAAAAAAACCAACAGACTTGTCATAAAAAGACTTCAATCATACAAATACAGAATATACATTGACATATTTGTATACAAGTATTGAGTAAATACAAGCATGGGAGCAATAAATCATGAATTCGAAAAATATTTACAATCACGCTTTTTTTGGAAGTCTTTTATTACATACTGCAAACTGTATGATGGGCGAAATAAACGTTCTAGTGATAGAGAGATAGAGAGAAATAGAGAGAAACAGAGATAGAGCGAGACAGAGGGAGAGACAGACAGAGAGAGAGAGAGAAAGAGAGAGAGAGAGAGAGAGAGAGAGAGAGAGAAAAGACTGTACACTTTCATTCACTGTGTTCATCAAACAGTCCAGTAATTGATGTATTTTTGAGAACCGATCAGAAAATATATTTAAGTTTTTTTTCAATAATACAAATATCTCACTTCCATTAATCTTGGCTTTCCTGTAAAAGTATTTATGCAGACTTTAGTACTTTTCTCAGGAAATGTCGTAACGAAACATTTCATAAAAATCTCGGGGATATTTCTAGTTTTTCTTTAACTGAACTAACAAATGTTTAATTTTTTTACCATTTCAACTCCGAGTTAAGGCATCAAAGTACTTAAATTGAAGTAGAAAGTTTTATGGGAATTGCACCGATTCAATTTTTATTTCTAAATCTGAGAAATAGAGCAAAAAGAGAAAATGTAATTCACAAACAAGGTTTTATTTAAAAACATTAAATCAAAAAGAATTCAAAACGTCAAATTTTTATTTATTTTGATGCATCACCACATCCATGTGTATCAAGTCATGAGAGATATGAAAGGTATATGAGATTAATACGACTTTTGGTCACATACAGACATATTTGTTGATAAGTTAGCAATAGTATGCATACAATCGGCCATTGTAGAAATATACACATTGCTGTGTAACACAGTTGGTTGGTTGATTTGCTAGAGAGAGAATCAAAGTGAAAATAAATTAATCATTAGTCCGTCAATTTTTCAGTCCCTTGTATACAAATAAAATAAAAAAAATAAATCTATCCTTTTCTATTAAGAGTAACACATTTTTTACTAGGCTTTGCAACTTATTAGTAGGTGGGTGTTCAAATGGTTACACATTTTTATAATAGGGAGCTAAATTTCACGGAAGAATCGTCATATGTTGCATATGTCATTAATAATTATGCAGCCTGTCATCTGCATGTTTTATGCAAGTTTGACTTGTGGTTATGTCAGCAACAATATTATCTAGTCTATCATCTGTTTTTGTTTTCATTGCGACCTATTTTAATTATTTTTAAGGTAAATATTTACTCATTTCATGTATGTGTGTGTTTGCCTGTTACTAATTCTAATGTAAAGTATTGCATTAAGACATTAATCAAGTTGTCCCGAGTTCAAGAATGTTTTTTTTTGTTATTAAATAATCATATTAGCACCGCTAACAAAGAAGATCAGTTTAAATGTAAAATTTTCTGTTTTGAAATTAAATCACACTAAAGGAATGTATAGTAAACACAATGTCCAGGTGTAATTACCAAGGAGCGGCCGATAATCGGATCGGTATCGGTATCTGAACGATATTGACACTATCGGTTAATATCGGATCGGCCGATTTTTCTAGGGAGCGACCGATAGTCGGACCGATATTGGCACTATGGGTTTTATATCTCATATGTGCCTTTCCTTCCTAAAATAATAATATAGCAAGAAAGTAATCGCTCCCTTATCATTAAATGCATCTGTTTATGACAATGTATTAGTTTGTGACAATATATCGATTCGTGACAATGTATCTGTTTGTAACAATGTATCGGTTTGTAACAATGTATCGGTTTGTGACAATGTATATGTACGTGACAATGTATCTGTTTGTAACAATGTATTGGTTCGTGAAAATGTATCTGTTTGTGACAATGTATCGGTTGGTGACAATGTATATGTACGTGACAATGTATCTGTTTGTGACTTTGTATCTGTTTGTGACAATGTATTGGTTCGTGAACATGTAACTGTTTGTAACAATGTATCTGTTTAAACACAATGTATCTGTACGTGACAGTGTATATGTACGTGACAATGTATCTGTACGTGACAATGTATCTTTTTTTGACAATGTATTGGTTTGTGACAATGTATCTGTTTGTGACAATGTATCTGTACGTGACAATGTATCTGTACGTGGCAAAGTATCTATTTGTGACAATGTATCTTTTTGTGACAATGTATCTGACTTAACAATGTATATGTACGTGACAATGTATCTGTTTGTGACAATGTATCTGTTTGTGACAATGTATCTGTACGTAACAATGTATATGTACGTAACAATGTATCTGGACGTGACAATTTATATGTACGTGATAATGTATCTGTTTGTGACAATGTCTTTGTGACAATGTATATGTACGTTGCAATTTATCTGCACGTCACAATATATGTATCAGTTCGTGGCAATGTATCTGTTTGTGGCAATATATTTGTAAATGAAAATGTTAATGTATGTGACAATTAACTGACAATGACAATTGATCACGTGTTTGTAGCAGGAGGTGCAGAATTAGTTTTAAGTGTCAATGATATTGTGGTGCTAATGTATTTAGAGATGGCGATGTATCTGGTGGTGCCAATGTATTCACCCCCTTAAACTATTTCCGTTACAAAAATTGATTTACTTTTATACTGTCCCGGTACTGACGGAAGTACGCGGTGGGACGGGAGGGGGTGGCCAAATATTAACGCTAGCTTTAATTACGTTAGTCCGTGGTGAATGGATTGAAAAGAAATCAATCAGACAAATAACAAGAAGGATTGAATCGAACACCATACACAGAGTTATTTGAACCAGCTGGAACATAGATGTATCTTGTATTATGTGTATCAATGTATCACTTATCTAATAACACCATACACAGAGTTATTTGAACAAGCTGGAACATAAATGTATGTATCTGGTGGTGCCAATGTATCTTGTATCATGTGTATCAATGTATCACTTATCTAATAACACCATGCACAGATTTATTTAAACAAGCTGGAACATAAATGTATCTTGTATCATGTGTATCAATGTATCACTTATCTAATAACACCATGCACAGAGTTATTTAAACAAGCTGGAACATAGATGTATCTTGTATCATGTGTATCAATGTATCACTTATCTAATAACACCATGCACAGATTTATTTAAACAAGCTGGAACATAGATGTATCTTGTATCATGTGTATCAATTTACTACGTATCTATGAACACCAACACAGAGCAGTCTTATAGGCTCTACGGACACATGGGCACAACTAGATGGTCATTCCTATGAAAACGCTGAAATAATTGAAATAATTATTAATTATATTTGGACCCTTTAGTCGTGTATGATGCTATACTTTAAAACAACTTGTATAGATGTATCATGTTTCTATGAGCACAACCAGGAAATAGATGCAACATGTTTCTATGAGCACAACCAGGAAATAGATGCAATATGTTTCTATGAGCACTACCAGGAAATAGATGCAACATGTTTCTATGAGCACAACCAGGAAATAGATGCAACATGTTTCTATGAGCACAACCAGGAAATAGATGCAACATGTTTCTATGAGCACAACCAGGAAATAGATGCAACATGTTTCTATGAGCACTACCAGGAAATAGCTGTATCCCATTTCTCCACTAAGAAATATTAGTGTTACCTATTTATGAACATTGCTAAAAATGACGTATTGTTTTTGGGCACCAGTGATAAATAGTTGTATCTATAGAAACAGTCTAAACTATAGATGTATTACCAATGAGAAATAATTATATCTATAAACAGTCTGAACTATAGTTGTATCACCAGTGAGATATAGTTGAATCTATAAACACAGTCTGAACTATAGATGTATCACCAGTGAGAAATAGTTGTATTTATAAGTCTCAACTATAGATGTATCACCAGTGAGAAATAGTTGTATCTATAAACACAGTCTGAACTATAGATGTATCACCAGTGAGAAGTAGTTGTATCTATAAACACAGTCTGAACTATAGATGTATCACCAGTGAGAAGTAGTTGTATCTATAAACACAGTCTGAACTATAGATGTATCACCAGTGAGAAATAGTTGTATCTATAAACACAGTCTGAACTATAGATGTATCACCAGTGAGAAATAGTTGTATCTATAAACACAGTCTGAACTATAGATGTATCACCAGTGAGAAGTAGTTGTATTTATAAGTCTCAACTATAGATGTATCACCAGTGAGGAATATAAATACATCGAACGTTTCATTGTTCCAACCAGTTGTTTCAGTTTCAGACCCAACAAATGTTCACACACACAACAAATGTTCACACACAACAAATGTTCACACACACAACAAATGTTCACACACACAACAAATTTCACACACACAACAAATGTTCACACACACAACAAATGTTCACACACAATTAGTTTCAATATCAGTTTTTGTTTTCTTTCTATAAGTGTGTGACATTTCTCTGATTTTACTATATGTGTACGTATGTCTGTATCTATGTATTTATGTATAGATATATGTATTTATGTATCTATGTAATTATGTTTATATATATGTATTTATGTATCTATGTATTTATGTTTATATGTATGTGTTTATGTATCTATGTATTTATGTATATAAATATATATCCATATCTCTAATTTTACGATATAACAGTACGGCATATATCTCTATATATATTGTTTGTGTCAATCTGAAATCATCACTGAACCAAAGAGTAAGAGTCCAGCTAACTGACCATAAAATTTGACTGACCACGGGCTGAACTACTTGACCTATTCAATGGCGGGGTCAACTACTGGAACCGGACAGCTGGACTCTACCAGAGAAGATAAACTGTATCTGTAATAAATTGTATCTGGGATAAGACTGTATCTGTAAAAAAAAATCGTATGTGTGATAAACTGTATCTATGATAAAATGTATTTGTATAAACTGCATATAGGATAAATTGTATCTGAAATAAACTGTATCCATAATGAATTGTATTTGTATGAACTATATCTATGATAAATTAAAACTGCTTCTATCTATAAACTGTTTTGGTGATAAAGTGCATCTATGGTAAATTGTATCTGAGAAAAGACTGCATTTATCATAAGCTGTATCTATGATAAATTAAAACTGCTTCTATCATAAACTGTTTTTGTGATAAACTGTATCTATGGTAAATACATGAGAACTAAATACATGAGAACTAAATACATGAGAACTAAATACGTGAGAACTAAATACATTAGAACTAAATACATGAGAACTAAATACATGAGAACTAAATACGTGAGAACTAAATACATTAGACCTAAATACATAAAAACATTAAAACTTACACAAGAAGACCTAATTACTGTATGAGTAAATAAAAATTACGTTGTGTATAGCATACCGGAATCCGATTCCGGTTCCTGTTAAGCCGGATTCCGGCAGTTTTACCAAATCCGGTTCCGATTCCGGTTCCGGTTAAAATGTGCCGGATTTAAGCCGGATTTCTTTGTTGTTTTAAATTTGTAAGAATTTTTTTAGCGCAACATAATTTTGAAATATTTAGCGCTATACAATTAAATTAAAACAATAACTTCCTTTGATTTTAAAACTACAATAACGTCGATCGCTTTTAGTTCTATATGTAAGTACAAATATATTAAAAAGGAAGATTTGAATCGTATTTAGTCTAGTACAGGGGTCGGCAACCTGCGGCTCGCGAGCCGCGTGCGGCTCTTTCGATGTCAAGTTGTAGCTCTTTCGATGTCAAATAGCGGCTTGATCAAATACCGTAATATTGAAACAACAAATTTAGTGGCTCTTTAAAAATTGAGTAAATTGTAAATTATAACTTTAGGCACTTCCATCTCAAAAGGTTGCCGACCCCTGGTCTAGTAATACGATACCTTATCTTCCGCTACTTTTGATTCCGTGTTTTCTATAAACTATATTTAGCTATCAAAATTTAACTTTTTTTAAAGAGCAGACTACGATCTATTTTTGGGTGTTTACAGTTTTCAAAAAGCTCATAAATTTATTTGTCTGCACATTTTTTAATTTAGTGGATTTTGTCACGATTTGGATAAAATTCCTCGCAAATTTAGATAAATAAATTGAAGATACATTTTTAATTGAACATTAAAGTGATATTGATTTAGATTTGAAATGCATTTCAATTTGCGTTTTTATGGGAAATAGATAATGGTTTAAATGAAAGTATGAATGAAAAAACACGGTTCTGTGACGTCACTATGGAAAGCTAAAGAAAATGAACTACCGGGGGCTGCCACAGTATATATATATATATATATATATATATATATATATATATATATTGGAATTTATTTATTAATAAACATGTTTATTATACTTTCTAATATATGATACCCATTTCTTTGTTTGATTGTAAAATAAATCAAGTTAAATTAGGTACAGCTTTATTAAATAATTTTTTTTAAAACGAAGAACCTGTTATTTTGACAGAGTTATCTTTCTTAACTCAAGATTGGGGAAGGGGTTTTAGTCACAGTCTTCAAGATCTAAATGGTTAATACTGTGTTTTGCTATCTAGAACTTAAAACTAAATTTTTATTCTATTTTTCATTCTTATAACTTTTTTATGTTAGGCGAGAAATTACTACTTCGTTCGGAAAAATTACTATTTAATTCGGTAAAATCCGGTTCCTGTTCCGATTCCGGCAGGATTCAAATATTAAATCCGATTCCGGTTCCGATCCTGAGGATCTAAAAATTTGAATCCGGTACAGCCCTAGTATAGCATATGAATGCAAAAAAGTACAATTAGTATTTTGTGAGTAAAGTAATAAGACACTATGATGACTGGAGATTGAACCACATGCCAAGACATTTCATGAGATTTTGGATACGCTGGGAGGGGATAGAAAACTTTATACGTCTGTTCACTGTATCTAATGTAAGCTCGTACAACCGTTCACTGTATCTAATGTCACCTGGTACAACCGTTCACTGTATCTAATGTCACCTGGTACAACCGTTCACTGTATCTAATGTCACCTGGTACAACCATTCACTGTATCTAATGTCACCTGGTACAAACGTTCACTGTATCTAATGTCAGCTCGTACAACCATTCACTGTATCTAATGTCACCTGGTACAACCATTCAATGAATCTAATTTCACCTGGTACAACCATTTACTGTATCTAATGTCAGCTTGTACAACCGTTCACTGTATCCAATGTCACCTGGTACAACCGTTCACTGTATCTAATGTCACCTGGTACAACCGTTCACTGTATCTAATGTCACCTGGTACAACCATTCACTGTATCTAATGTCACCTGGTACAAACGTTCACTGTATCTAATGTCAGCTCGTACAACCATTCACTGTATCTAATGTCACCTAGTACAACCATTCACTGAATCTAATTTCACCTGGTACAACCATTTACTGTATCTAATGTCAGCTTGTACAACCGTTCACTGTATCTAATGTCACCTGGTACAACCATTCACTGTATCTAATGTCATCTCTCAAATTGATATAACATTTTTATAGAAATTAATTGAAAGGAATGGGAAAAATCAACGGTAAGATAGATAGATAACAGACAGACAGACAGACATAAAAACAGACAGACAGATTGATAGATAGATTGATAGATAGATAGATAGATAGATAGATAGATAGATTAGATAGATAGATAGATAGATAGATAGATAGATAGATAGATAGATAGATAGATAGATAGATAGATAGATAGATAGATAGATAGATAGATAGATAGATAGATAGATAGATAGATAGATAGATAGATAGATAGATAGATAGATAGATAGATAGATAGATAGATAGATAGATAGATAGATAGTTAAATCTGCACTTTCAATTCTCCACTGACCATCAACAAGTTTTATGTCTTTACTGGACATCTAACAACGTCCTGTGTTGCTCCAGAGAAATGACTCGAAGTTATGTCCATATATACCACTGGGAAGTGTCCGGCCATCTTTAACAACCATAATTTTGGCGACTTTCTGTCATCATACATTTTCTTCTCTTTGCCGTCTTTGTATAATTTTAAATCAATGAAAGCCACAATATGGATTGTCCGTTACAAGGCAACAAGACTCTGGCAACAGTAGACATAAAGTCAATATTTCGAACATTTCAAGTCTATTCAAATGTAGAAACATGTCTAGTCTATTCATATATAGACACATGTCTAGTCTATTCATATGTAGACACATGTCTACTCTCGTTATACGTTGTGCTTATATTACTATGTCATATTTATTTGATTAAGCTATACTATGCCTTAAATTCTATTTTTCTCATTATACAATGTAAGTATTGTCTTTATTCTCATCTTACTATGTCAGAATCTGTTTATCCTCAATGTACACTGTCAGTGTTTGCTTTGGTTCTCTTCATAAAATTTAAAAGTGTTTTATTTGTTCTTATGTTACGATGTCAAGTGATTTACTTATACTCATTTTACAATATTTAACATTACATAACAAAAAGATTTGTCAGTGATAACAAGTTAATTAATACTATATTGCTCATGTCACTCATGCTGGAAGTCTGGCATTTATTGACCTTGTCAGTCTTGTTTGAGTCTGGCTTATATTGACCATGTCACTCGTGTTGAAACCCTGGCATGTATTGACCATTTAACTCATGTTGGATGCCTGGCATATATTGACAAGTCTGTCAGGTCTAACCTATCTTGTATATCAATACTGCCAATACTGTGATGGACAGTGTTTTATACATGTGTATAATTTTTGTTATGTCCGTAACTCAAAATACAAATTGCACTCAATCTGAGTGCCATAAGACATCACTTATGATTCATAAACAAGTAAAGTTTGACTACTTGTTGTTGCTAAGATGTTTCATCATCACTTCTCCCTTAACATGTTCGTCGTTGGGAACTTCGGGACACGGCCTTGAAAGGCTCAACAATGATTTGATGTTCACAAATCTAGTTCTCTCTGATGCGGCTTCTCCTTGATGTTCACATTATCTAGTTCTCTGGTGCGTGGCTTCTCCTTGATGTTCACAAATCTAGTTCTCTCTAGTGTGACTTCTCCTTGATGTTCACAAATCTAGTTCTCTCTATGTGGCTTCTCCGTGATGTTCACAAATCTAGTTCTCTCTAGTGTGGCTTCCCCATTACATCAGAATGTCATGAAAGATGTTGTAAACAATGTGAATTTTATGTATTCTCATTCTCTGCATCACCGTAGGTTTCTAGAAATGAATATGTTCAGTTGTTATACAGATATACTAGAAATGAATATGTTCAGTTGCTATACAGATATACTAGAAATGAATATGTTCAGTTGCTATACATATATACTAGAAATGAATATGTTCAGTTGCTATAAAGAACTGATTTGATCATTTCCAGGTCCGATGGTGGTCAAACAGATCCGTCCTAAACTATTTCTTTGAACATCATGAACCTGTGAAAATGTGTCTGTGAAGGTGTGCCTGTGAAAATGTGCCTGTGAAGGTGCCTGTGAATGTGTGCCTGTGAAGGCGTGCCTATGAAAATGTGTGCCTGTGAAGGTGTGCCTGTGAAGGTGTGCCTGGTGAAGGTGTGCCTGTGAAAATGTGCCTGTGAAAATGTGCCTGTGAAGGTGTGCCTGTGAAAATGTGCCTGTGAAGGCGTGCCCGAAGGTGTGCCTGTGAAAATGTGCCTGTGAAAAATGTGCCTATGAAGGTGTGCCTGTGAAGGTGTGCCTGTGAAAATGTGCCTGTGAAGGTGTGCCTGTGAAGGTGTGCCTGTGAAAATGTGCCTGTGAAGGTGTGTATGCGAAAATGTGTCTGTGAAGGCGTGCATTGAAGGTGAACCCAGACGATGAACCTGTGAAGGTGTGCCTTTGAAAATGTGCCTGTGAATATGTGCCTGTGAATGTGAACCTGTGAAGGTGAACTTGTGAAGCTGTGACTCTTGTGTGACCGTGAAAGTCTTCCACACACAAAATAATTAAATTCTCCACAAACTTGGAAATTTAGACTGGATTGATCGTATGGTATTTTCTGAGAGATATAACTATTAGCTACTTAACAAGTTTAGTTGTAGGGTACTTCATTAGTTGTAGGGTACTTCATTAGTTGTAGGTACTTCATTAGTTGTAGGGTACTTCATTAGTTGTAGGTACTTCATTAGTTGTAGGGTACTTCATTAGTTGTAGGGTACTTCATTAGTTGTAGGGTACTTCATGTTGTAGGGTACTTCATTAGTTGTAGGGTACTTCATAAGTTGTAGGGTACTTCAGGGACATTGCAGTGGATAGTTTTCTTATTTCTCTTTTTTTTCAATGGCCAGTTGCTACATTGTCAATTGATTAATGTTTACCTCCGCAGTTCTTTTTCTAACTTTCTCCTTCAATGGTGCCATGCATTTAAACAGGTTATTAAAGCACGAAATACGGCAGAATCATGTCGGTTTAAGCTTTTTTACTGTGGTTCATGTGGGCCCATCGGGAAATAACTTTTTTTCCTTTTTAACAAAGTAAATACATTTTTCAATAAAAATGAATACAATATGGTACACATTAATATGCTACATTATGTTTACTCCAATTAAAATGTAATATCTAAGAGAATGTTAGGTATCTATTGGACGTAAAAGGTATTTATATTTCTACATTTGTTCAATCATAGAATCCAGACCCTATTGATCATTTGTGTTGTATCAGAAATTTTATAAAGTAAACACTATTCATCCATTACTGCGACTTAAAAATAACAATCTAAATTTTGTTATTATCTGAAAAATCTTTTTTTATTTTGTGAAGGTCTGGATAGTTAATAAGTTACTGGCCATATCTGATTCATTAAAAATAAAATCCTGCCTTCTTCCAATCAATAACCTCTGGCCCAACACCGTGTTGTAATTTCCTAGGTCAAGTCCATACTTTATGATACTCACTAATTCTATAATCATGTAGCAATAGACGTAGTTTCCTCCCTTGTTAAAAAAGAAGTGTAACAATGAGAAACAAGGTGAAGGATCATAGGTCAATGTGTTTTTGTTTTAATCAAACTGGGCTGCATCCATGGGGTCGCTAGGAATTTTTCCAGGGGGAAGGCAAAAATATTCCATGGGGTGGGGTGTGGGGCAAATAACAACTTTATAACATTTTTTTTTAAATGTAAGGGGTTATTGCCCCCTCTTATATGACATTTTTTCAAAATGTAGGGGGGCAAATGCCCACTTGCCCCCCAATGAATACGCCCATGGCTGCATTGGTGTTAAATGACCGACAGTTTTCATAAATGTTTGTACCTGGCCGAAATGTACAACTAAAAGTATCAGGCTATATTGATAAATTTAGCATCTCCTGAAGTTATCAAATATATTAGGCCTTATGATATAAACACTTGTTCAACGCCAAGTATTGTTCTAAACCAGACTTTGCCTAACTACTTTCAGCTCCTGCCTTCACATCAATCCCGTTTACATTAGTTATACTCTACATCAATACTCTATATCAACAATATATCTATCTGCTATTGCTCCGGCCTTAAGTCAAATTTAAGTGCCCACTGTGGGCCACAGTTCAGTTTTCCCACCCTTCTTCTAAACATCTCTTCAAGTTCCAAACGTTATGACTATCAGCAAGTTATCTGTTAATTTTTCAATGATCAATAAATGAAACCGAAGCTTAGAAATCATATCTTACTAGCACAGTACAACACACAGTAAGTGTTGGCACAGTACAGCCACACAGTGATTGTTGACACAATACAGCACACAGTGATTGTTGGCAAGTACACCACACATTGATTGTTGACACAGTACACCACACAGTGATTGTTGGCACAGTACACCACACAGTACACCACACAGTGACTGTTGGCACAGTACACCACACAGTGATTGTTGGCGCAGTACACTACACAGTCATTGGTGGCACAGTACATCACACAGTCATTGGTGGCTCAGTACACCACACAGTCATTGGTGGCACAGTACACCACACAGTGATTGTTGGCACGGTACACCACACAGTGATTGTTGGCACAGTACACCACACAGTGATTGTTGGACAGCACACCACACAGTGATTGTTGGCACAGCACACCACACAGTGATTGGTGGCACAGTACACCACACAGTGATTGGTGGCACAGTACACCACACAGTGATTGGTGGTACAGTACACCACACAGTGATTGTTGGCACAGTAAACCACACAGTGATTGATTATTCCGGGGAAACCATGATGCCTGACTACACTGGCCACAAACGTGTGCTCCTAAAAGAAATATTCGAATATCGTGAACAAACCGAAGATGTAGTTTGCAAAATTAATTTGAATGCAGAAATTACTGATGAATGGGGTTCGGGAAAAAAATGGGATGATTGGAAAATCGATTATCTAAAATGACACATTAGTAAATAAACTTTATAACCGCAACAAAGGGATGCTTCAAACTTTCTTACGAGAATCTCCAAGACTAGAACAGAAAGAATAGAACACCAGCAGCGCAATAATTCTTGTTCTGACGAAGTCAAAATTTTTTATTGACAATGTAGTGCTTGCAGTGAAAATGAATTCTTTGATTCTGTTTGTTCAGGAAATTCTCAGTCATATGGAAAAATACATTAAAATACCGACTAGTTGAAGACTCAAAAACTATGGCTTTGAAATTATTGAAAGCATAAATACAGTAGTTAGAGTTTTAAAAGAAATTCGAGATTAATCTTTCCACACCCTCATTGTGTATGAAAGTACAGACATTTCCGTTTCAAAATTCTGATAATGTACATTAAATTTAAAAATGCTCACAAAGAGATTTATGAAACTGTTTTTGCTGGTATTAAACAACTTACAGCATGCGATAGCAATTCAATTGATTCTGCAATTGTGAATTTTTACAAAGAAACTAATCTTGACTTAAATCGAATGATTAGGTTCACGTCAGTTGCATGGTGCATCTGTGATGCTTGGCAAGAATAATGGTGTTGCTGCCAATTTATGCAAGTCTGTTCCTCATCTTGTTGAACAATACTGTGTCGCTCATAGAGAAGGTTTAGGATAAGATGATGCGTGGAAACAATAAAATTAACGAAACATCTAGAAACTTTCGAACGAACTGTCTATACATTGTTCGGCAGGTCAAGTGTAAAAAAGGCAAAATTGGCAGAAATTGCGGAAGATGCAGATTGTAATATTGCTTCTGTTAGGTCATTAAATGAAGTACGATGTCTGTCTAGGAAATTTGCTGTTAGTGCTTTGATACAGAATTATGATATTTTGGTTGAGTATTGCACATGAAGAAAATGACCCAGTGCATAAATACTGTCTTGACAAATCAACGAAACCAGAGCTTTGCATTGCGTTAACTATTCTTTGTAATGTTCTTGGGGAGTTAGCAGAATTATGTAAGACTCTCCAGAGGAGCAACCTCAATACAGTCAAGGCATTTCAGTTTGACAAATTTAAAATTAAGAAACTAAGATAGTTTATATTAAGAGGAAGAAATGAAAAATCTATTATCACGGAAAGCTTTCATTTTTATTTATATTTAATAACTGATCTGTTTATTTCTATTTTTTGGTTGCTGACCGAACCAGGAAAGCTATGAAGTTACTACACTCTGACTTTTACCTATCTACACCAACCAGAGAATCTAGTCTACACCTTACCGAAACGATATTTTATACAGCACTCTACACTTAAGATACACTGTGAAGTACGAAGTAACAAGCAAGGGATTTTAAGTAATTTCAGGTTATTTCTATATGATTGTTGTTTTATTATGCAAACTGTGTCAATTTTAATATATTATACTATAATATGTTCTATTAAGGCAAACATTTTTTTACATCTTTAGTATATAGTTAAGTGTCTATTTGAAAAGCTCTAATTGCAAAATTAGTTAAATTAAAATAAATATATATTGTTTTCATCTAGATATTTTACGTAGAATATTTGTTTAGAAGTAATTGTCTGGTTCGTATTTCGTAAATTTGTTTTAAAAAGTAATCTTGCAAAGTTAAATATTTGTTTTCGCTCGTCTAACTATAAATTTAATTAAATATATTAACTTAGTCTGTAAAAAAAAAAATTAACATTTTTTTAGTTATAGTATATTAATTTTAGAAATATTTTATTTATTGTATGTTTTCATTTGTCACTTATTAGAACTATTTTTACATCAGTATTTTAATTTTTTTTGACATAAACTTGCATATAGCCTCATGAGTATTGAAAATTGAAATTTACTATATATATATATATATATATATATATATATATATATATATATATATACAAAAAATATTAAAATCCAATACGGTAGAAATAAAATAAAAAAAAAAGAAATTAATTATATAAACAATTTAATAAAGAAATTTAATAAATTAAAAAAAATATGGCTTAGCAACCCGTTGACCCGTGGGAAACATATATTAAACAAGGCTAATGTGCAGGTCAAACAGGTGATAAGTAAAAAAAATTGCTAATGATAAAATGGATAAAGATAGAGAAGATAGAAGAGAAGCAGAAATGCGAGCAGAGAAAAATAGAATAGAAGAAGAAAAAAATAAAAGAGAAGCAGAAATACAATTAGAAAAATTAAAACAAGAGATAGTGTTGTGTACAAGGATCTTATTGGACCGTTAGTTCAATGTCATCACTACGTCAAGTGTGTCAGCACTTCTAACACAAAGACAACACACACTTAATTACACTGTAGTAAACACTTCAAATGTCAAAATCAGGGAAACAAGCCAAGTATTCCTTCTGTAATAATGATCAACTACTTTATTAATCAAAATACTAAAATACTAGTTTTACAATAACAACGTCGGCCGTCATCTCTCGCATCATGCACTTCTCTCGTTCATCACCGATGCCTTCGTTCAACAACCGCACCTTGGGGTATTCCAATTCTTACTCTGTTACATTTATCTCACACTTCAACTAGTGACCGTTATGTCATAAACTAATGCACAACACTAGCTTTACAAAGAGAAAAACTAGAAAAAGAATTTGAATTTAAGAAATTAGAACTATAAATAAGAGGCAGAAATCCAATAAAACAGGAAAATGAAAAATCATATAAACATAAAAAAAAAAATAAAACCTTTTCCCTGGTAAATCTGGTGAGATCGATCAATTTTTCCATAATATGGAGACTCATTTTAAATTAAATAACATAGACATTTCCAAATGGAAAAAAAAACTATTTATATCAGTCAGTCACAGAGGATGCATTAAAAGCTTTAAATAACATTAGAGACAGTGACACATCAAATTACGATGAAATAAAGAAACAACTCCTAGATCATTTTAACAAAACAGAAGACTACTATAGAAATTTATTTCATAACAGTACATTGGGTTCAAATGAACATCCTCAGGCGTATGTTAATAATTTAGAGGCCAATTTAAACAATTGGATAAAGATGTCTGGTATAGATGAAAATAGTGTCAGTGAAATATAAGAACTACTTCTTGTAGACAAAGTACTAACACTGTGTACATCAGAACTGTTTACATTCATAAAACAAAGAAAGCTTCATAAAAAGACAGAGTTAATTTCTTCCATGTCAGATTTTAAAGATAGTCATGTAAACACACCAATGTTCTGTACAACACAACATAAATTTAATTTCATGAAAACAGGTACTACAAGAGAAGATTTAGTAGTTTACCTCCTAGATTTAATGCTCATTGTCAAATTTGTCATAAAGTCGGCCACAACAAACATACTTGTTGGTTTAGGAAGCAACATACTGACAATTATCAAAACAGAAACAGACAGTATAGAAACAAATATTAAAAAAAAGACAAAACAGATATAACAATAATAGACAATCACCAAACACTAGTCCCATTAGGAAACAAGAAAATAGGGGAAGATCAAATCAAACACACTCCTTTAGCAGCATACATAACTGTAACATGATGGAAGGAAAAGGAGAGTTAATTTTTTATCCTTGTTATGTGGATGGTAGGAAAGTAAAGGGCTTAAGAGATAGTGGCTGTACATTAGGGTGAAAACAAAAATTTTTTTTTTATGAAACCACTTGCAATCGAGGAACTTTTATGTGTAATTTAAGAATATCAATTGCATTTTAAATTTTTTTTGAAAAAAGTTCCCCCACCTCCCCATTTTTCGGAAGAAAAAAGTGAAAAAAAATTTTTTTTTTCAAAAAAAAGGACATGTTTTTATAAAATTTAATTCAAAAGAATATTAATAATAACTAATCAACTTTTATTATTAAATGAGATACAGAACAGTTAGTAATATGTACAGAATGTACAAGAAATGTTCAAAACATATTTTGTCCTATGACCTTCAGATTCAAAAATTCAATTTTTCTCAATTTCGCATGAAGTTCCGCCATCAGTTTCACAGCACGTTCAGCAATTTGGTTAGATCTGGGAATGTCAATTAATGACTTCTCGACTGACCAATGGGTCTTTAAACAATTAATTGCCTTCTTGCATTTTATCTTGATGAGTGAGGTAAACAGTTCATTGAAGGACGCTTCATTGTAGTGTTGCGAATCGAACCAAGCATTGGCCCATTCGTAGCAGATGAAGTTGCAGGCAGAAGCGAGAATACTGCGCCACTCTGGTATCAGAAATAATGCTATAACAGTAAATACTGCACGTGAGTTCCATCTTGCCTGGTGTAAATTTGGTAATTTATTCCAGCTGATGCGAAGCCAACGTGGATTCTCGCCTGTGCTAACATCTTTTGTCGCAAGAAGCGATAATCAGCTTGAAGAGTGACATAGTTTTGTGTTAATTTGCCCATGAAGGAATAGTTGAGTTCTTGTTTGCTCATTGGCTCTTGAAAAAGAAAATTCATGACATGTTTCAGAAGAAGGTCGAGTACATGGTGCTGACAGTCAATATATTGTGGCTTCTGAAAGCCATTGCTCAAGACATCATCCTGTATTTCTGCGGTCGTGTTGCAAATTAACATACAAATATTTTCTCAAGCATCATATTCATCAATTAGCTGATGTAGTTCATTGTGAATGGCCGCGGCAGAACCACTCTCACATTTGAGAATACCGAGTTTGATTTCGGTTGTCATCTTTTTCAGCAAACCTACTTGATTCTCTTCCCCTTGCACTCTTTTACCATCAAACTGGATACAATAGGGATCTTTGCTTTGAAGTTTTTGAACAATTTTAGTTTTCATTTTCCGTCCTTCAGAGATTACTCATTTCCAGACACCCGCCTGACTTGGAACCGGCACATCATGACCCTGTTCAGCAAGAACGTCATGTGCTTTATGTGTGGAAATGTTTTTCAGTACTAGTAAACCCGCCGTTCTAGTGCTTGCTCTTTGGTATTTCGGTTTGCATTCAGAAGATGACGTTTAAGAAATAGTTGGCGAATTGGGTGAAGAAGCAGAGGCTTCAGAATCCGAAGATTTTGAGACAGTTGTATGTTTTTGTGTAGGTTTTGAGACAGTCGTGTGTGTTTTTGTAGTTTATGAGACAGTTGTGTTTGTTTGTGTAGGTTTTGAGACAGTTGTATGTGTTTGGGCATGTTGTGAGACAATTGTCTGTGTTTTTGTAGGTTGTGATTGAGAAAAGCTGGCTTGAAATTGAGTTTTTGATAGTCGGATTCGTTTTCTTGGGTGGAATAATTCCATTGAATAACCAATCTTTCCTCCACTGTTAACTTGCCTCTGGTAGAGCTCTTTATCCTATGTGCTTTTCCATTTTCCATTAACGTTGGTGACATCAATTAACTAAGAAAGTGTTATCAGATGGTTTCTTTTTGTTTTTGTCATATAAATCAATTAGACCATTGAGTTTCATTCTGATTAGTGCGCTGGATAATAGTGGAAAGTCTTGAATTTCCCTCCAGAGCATATCTATATCAGTGATCATAATTTTGATTCGATCCAGTCGCCGTTTCTGGCTATTGAACAGAAAAGTGAAGTTTCCAAGAATTTGACGGTTTGTCGGCATCCATGTGAGATTGATTAGCTTTTCAATAGATAGAATTCTTGGATACCTCTTCTGTTTAGAAGATGAGGGAAGTTGAGTATAGTAAATGTCTTGTTTATAAACAAATGGAAACAGACGACTGAAATGTGCTTAAAAGCAGTCTAGAAAGTCATATATAATAATTCAGTGTGAAATCAAAACCGAGCGTCAAACTGCGCGATATGAGAAAACAAAAATTAAAAGGTGGGGGAACTTTTTTCAATTTAAAAAAAAAATAATGTTGCTACTGTCATCCTCATACAATTGTTCCTAGAATGTAAGGGGTTTCAGTTTCGTTACGAAAAAAAATGAAAATAGTTATCACCCTACTGTACATGTATTATTCTAGATTCAAAATCAGTGAAGGAAGAACGAATTTTGGAGGGCATAGACTCCATATAGGAAATAAGAATGGGAAATGGAGAAATAGTAAAATGTAAAACAGCCAACCTTTATATAGAAACACCTTGGTTTAGTGGGGAAATAAAAGCACTTCTAATGGTTTCACCATGCAGTAAAAATAGTAAAAAATGTATAAGATAATTCTAAAGAAATGTATATGAAATGGTTAGAAAAAAGAACATTAGAAAGAATTATAGAAGAACCATTAGAGTCAAATACAGATAAAAACATATGCACACTATTCAAAAGCTTACAAAATTTGAATGAAACTGAAAACATAGTAAATTTTTTAGATAGAGTAGACACAGTAGCCACACAGAACAATGTTAAAGAGGAGGATAAAATAACAGTTCTCATAGATAAATTACATAACCATCAATTGGCAAAATCACTAGCTCACATACCCCAAAGCCTTAGAAGGAACATTGACGACGACCCTTCGTTACTTCTTTCCCTTTATACATTTTTTTTAACATTTCATGTTGTATAATATATATATATATATATATATATATATATATATATATATATATTAGGGCTGTACCGGATTGTAATTTTAACATCCTGCGGGAATCGGAATCGGATTTAATATTTGAATTCTGCCGGAATCGGAACAGCAACCGGATTTTACCTAATTAAATAGTAACTCTTCCGAACGAAGTGGTATTTTTTAAGTTCTAGATAGCAAAAAAACATTATTAACCGTTTAGATCTTGCAGACTGTGACTATAAGCCCTTCCCCAATCTTGAGTTAAGAAAGATAACTGTCAAAATAACAGGTTCTTTGTTTAAAAAATATTTTAATAAAGCTGTACCCAATTTAACTTGATTTCTATTACAAATCAACAAAGAAATAAGTAACATATCTTAGAAAGTATAATAAACATGTTTATTATTAAATGAATTCCAAAAAAAAAATATATATATATATATACTGTGGCACCACCCGATAGCTTATTTTTCAATAGTTTGCCATAGTGACGTCACAAATCCGTATTATTTCATTCATACTTTCCTGTAAATAATTATCTGACCATTTCCCATAAAAACGCAAATAAAAATTGAATTTCAAATCTAAATCAATATCACTTTAATGTTCAATTAAAAATGTATCTTCAAGTTATTTATCTAAATATGCGAGGACTTTTATCCAAAACGTGACAAAATCCACTAAATTAAAAAAAAATTGCAGAAAACTAAAATTTTGACCTATTATTAAACTGTAAACACCCAAAAATAGATCGTTCTCTGCTCTTTAAAGAAGTCATCCTTTTATAACTAAATTTAGTTTACTAACCATCCCGCGTCGTAACATACGCCGCCGTATCAATCAATATAATTACTGTAATTATATTTTTAAATAAGCAATCAAACAAAATAACAGGCTGACATCTTCGGAAAAAATACATAGTAAACAAAGTTGAACTTTGACCTATCATTGCAAATTTTATGGTCACTATCTGGTACCTTCCAGCAACTTGTTTTTTTTTTTTATTTTATTTTTTTTTTCATTTAGCATTCCCTCATTTCCGCGGTTAAACGGATATAGAATTTACCGCGACGGGGGATAAATGAAATAGTTTCGTATTTAGAGCACATAAAAACACGATCAAGGGCGGATTTAACCCCGTTACCGCCAGTTTAGGTAAGACATCATTAAATTATCAAAATATTTTTTGTTCTAAGAGGGGCGGACGGACTATAATTTTAACATTTCAGTTTTGCCCCCCCCCCTTTCCGTCAAAGTTGTCTAGGTCCGCCCCCTGAAAATGATTACGACCAAACAATACTGTTTTAAAAATTACTGGAGCTGTCTAGACATAAAATAGTATTGTACAACCACCATTGCGCCGTATCATTCGCTTAATTTATTTCACTATATAAAAGAACAAAACGTCATTTAAGAAATTAAAATAATCTGGTTTTATAAAAGAAATCAGAAAAAATTAAATTTATCTGTGACATCCCTCCTTTCTGAACCCAGCTATAAATTGTCTTGCAAGCTGATGTAATAATTATGGGTTTTTTCCCCCGCTGTCGCTTGCTGTGTGACCCCAGCCCTCGTCTCCTAGCAGACTATAGTGTTTTTTTTCCGCTATCGCGATTCCACAAATCTATAAATAGACGTATTTCTGGCGTCTTCTTGAAGAGGAGAAATGTATATATAGATAGAAAACACTGAATCAAAAGTAGCGGAAGGTAAGGTGCCGTATTACTACTAGACTAAATACGATTCAAATCTTCCTTTTTAATATATTTTTACTTACATATAGAACGTTATTGTATTTTTGAAAATGCGGGAAAGAAAGAAAGTTATTGTTTTAATTTGATTGTATAGTGCTAAATATTTCAAAATTATGTTGCGCCAAAAAATTTCTTACACCAAAATTTCAAACAACAAAGAAATCCGGCTTAAATCCGAAAGATTTTAATCGGAACCGTAATCGGAACCGGATTTATTAAAAGTGTCGGAAACCGACTTAACAGGAACCGGAATAGGATTCCGGTACAGCTCTAATATATCGATCGAAGAGTCTTGGCTTGGAACCTCACTGAGAGTCTTAGGATTTTTTCGGGTCATTGTGTAAGTTCCTAAGTCACCCCAGCTTTAAATGGGTACCCGACTTTAAGTTGATGGAGGAAAAACGGCTTGGCTTTTTGATAATATCAAATTATCAAAATTATAATTTTTTTAAACGTAAGGAAAATGAACTAAAAATAAAATGATATTAGTATTTACATAAACTTTCATTTTTCCTTAACATTTAAGCGTGGGTGTCTATATTTATATATTAGTGTTGCTTATTAAACTGCACTTATGCACAACTGACGCGTCAAAAAAATTTGGGATTATAATTTTAAGTGTCACATCTAAGTACGTACGTTAATTTGACAAAACGCTGAAAGTTCAGAGTAGCGTTTAATCGGTAAAAAACCAAATTTAACTCAACGATTTGAAGTAAAACTCCGTTCACTTACTATTTATCTCTTCCTACCACAGCCCGTCGCAATTCGCACACAAATCCCCGACCCCTATTAATGTGGACAAAACACAGAACTAAAAACTAGGGCTGCATTTAGCGCGAAATTGATGCATTAAAAAATTATGCCATTATATTTTTCAACGCAAACACCTAAATGCGTTAACTTTTACCCAAATGCAAGGATTGACATTTGTTAATTTAAATTTATGACCCTCAATGATACAATTAGTGAACATCTACAGACGCTTCCTACTAATTTGATTGACACGTGCTATGGATTTAGGAAAGAGGGGGTACGGTGGTTGGGTAAGCCATAAGTAACGTCATATTTGTGTGAGAGAGGCTGCGAAGTGTGTCGAAAACGTGAACTGATTGAACGTGAACTGATTGAACGTAAACTGATTGAACGTGAACTGATTGAACGTGAACTGATTGAACGTGAACTGATTGAACGTGAACTGATTGAACGTGAACTGATTGAACTTGAACTGTTTGAACGTGAACTGATTGAACGTGAACTGATTGAACGTGAACTGATTGAACGTAAACTGATTGGGAAAAAAAGGTAAAACCAAGAAAACAAAACGCGATAATAATAAGTGAGCAGCTACTTTCTGGCTTTACTATTATATATATATATATATATATTGTATTGCTCTTTATCAATTAATATATGGAAATATTTGATTCAGTAGATTGTATTCACTACATGCTTTTACTTTCTAACATATTTATACTTACTCATGACGAAAGAACGTGCAATTCATTTCACAACAACACTTCAGTTCTTTATCGTTACATGGGTACCACTCTTCAAAGTATGAACTAATTAAAGAATAGATATATTGAGCATATAATCATATAGACCTGTATATATAAATAGAATGATAATAAAAAAAATAGAGAGATTGATAAAGGGAAGAACACACACATATAAATAAATTAGCACAAAAACATTACAATATTTATTCTCAGAAGACTAACATATTTTCAGCTTTGTTTCTTTAGCTAAGAAAATCCAACGTTGCATAAGAAAAATATCCGTCCCCCCCTTCCCCTAAAATACTCTTTTGGTACTATACGAGATGAGAACTATTTATAGAACTGTCATATGATAGCTATTCTTGAAAGTATTACTTAATTATTATTAATGCATTATTAGTATTAATGCATTAATAGACTATGTATAAACATGCCAGATTATTTTTGTGCATGTTTAACATAAAAGTATAACATGCCAAAATGATTAAGACAAGAATTTATAGAATTGTAACTCAGTAATAGAATTATAGTCAACTAATACGTTGGCAGTTATTTGTAACTTTTAGTGTTGTCTGGGGGCTGGAGGTGTCTACATTAAACATAAGCAATTCTAGACAAATATCCTGAGACTCCTTTACATAAGCCTAGGTGCCCCATGTTATATTATCTTTTATATTTCTTATTTCTGTTGAGTGTCGATCAAAAGGACATTTTACAACGTTTGTTTTATTTTTTTACTTTATAATGTTTTAAATGTTAAAAAAGGCTTGTCAAAAAATGTAAATAATTATACGAACATATCAAACATCAGTATTAGCAGAACCTAGGAGCACAAACATCAATATTAGCAGATCCTTGGGGTACATAAAATAAATACATCAATATTTTTAGAACCTAGGAACATATACAATACATCAAGTTTATTTGAACCTAGGTAAATATTTTGCGAGTTTGAAAATGAACCATCTCCGACAGCACTAAACTTGCACCAAGAGGCCAACATTATTAGCCCTTGTAGATTTGTAGCCAAAATACATTTGAAAATAGGGACATCTTATAGTACATCAAATAAAGTTCATATGTTAAATAGTTCATTCCAAAGAAAATAATCCTCATTTGGGTACAGAAACTTTACAAAAACAAGCCCCCATGATTAAATTCTGAAACAAACATACACCTTTCTCACTTGTATTCCTGCGCGTCAGCTGTCTTTGTGAAAGGGTCATAATGGGCTTCCGGTCGCTTTGTTTATACTTGATTAATACTTAGCTCGATTATTTTTCCTACTTTTTTTGTCTAATATATGATAAAATGACTTTAAATTTATTACCGAAATTTAATTTTTGTGATGTTGACAAGTTTTTAAAGTCACAAAATGTCCCGATATCAGAGAGAGAAGTTACGAAGGGTTACAAATACTTCTCTGAGAAGTATGTCCATGACATGAAAAGTTACATTTTACACTAAAATTGTTGTTTAAAGTTGTTATAATTGACGATTAGGGTTACCAGCAGGCCCGTATCGTGCGGGGGGGGGGGCAGGGGGGCCGGGCCCCCCTGCTTATTTGCTCTACTTAGTAAAATGTATTACTTGCCCCCCCTGCTATTGCCTGGCCCCCCTGCTGTAAAATGCCTGGCCCCTGCTGTAGAATTTTCACGGTACGGGGCTGGATACCTGTTTAGGGATAGATAGGGTGAGTTAACGTTAGGTTTATTTAATTTGTTATAATTTAAAAGGTAAAAAGCTCAGTCCTCAGCAAACGTTGAGAATTAGACCTATCTTAAATCACATAAGTCATAATTTTCTACCTGGACACATTCCTAGCCTTGGCACGTATTAACAGTAACACCAACACTAACTTAATTTTACATTACCATTATCTTAACCGAAACCCTAGTACAAACACTCATGTAAATTATATTATTTAACCATGATTGTTAAAACAGTATATTTTTGGTTAGCATATATTGTGCGATAGATAGTAATTAAAAATCGGTAGTAAAAGGTTTGAAACTACTACCTCATATTCAGTGGCGCAACCAGCAAAAAGTGCTGGGGGGGGGGGGGCTCACATATTGAAAAAAGACAGTTTGACAGTCTTTTTAGTAACTTTATATAGTAAAATATGTATCGATGATTTGGTCTTGAGGCCCCCCCCCCCCGGTTGCGCCACTGCTCATTATGATGAGGTGATGGTCAATGTGTTATTTTTCTTAAATAAACAATATACAGCTTTACACTAGCTTAGCTCTACACTAGGAAATGTAGTCAAACTATCAGCTAGATGCTATAGAAGCTGGAGAAAAAATCACGAACCTCATAATTTACAGGTAAAAGGAAAAATATATGATATTATAATAAAATATGTTACTTATTTAATATTTTTAAAATGAAAATATCTGGTGATTTTTTTGGTGCGAGAAGGGAATTTATATCTGTACAGCCAGATACAAATGTTTGAAAAATGACAAATTAACAAAAAACATAGCCTTTTGGTTGAAGAAAGTCGGACTACAATGAGTCATAATTAAAATGTCAACTTTATACATTGGTATACAATTGTACTTTTTTTTACTGAGTTGAAGTTGTTTGCATTAAACACATGTTTAACTGTTTACAGACAGCCCATTAAAATATTAAGATTAAAATGTCGAGAGCATACACTAGTGTTAGCAGTGGTCTTTAATTATAAAAATTATATCGTATAGTATTAAACATCAGAAAAACATTGTTATAGTTTTAACTGTTAAGATAATAATAAATAATCACTCTGAAAAATATATTAAATTTTGATTATTTGATTTTCATGATTAAAATTAAAAGAATAGCAGGTAACAGAAATTTATTATTCGCAAATTCAAGTACATTAATTAAGTGTAACTAGCCCTTCTAAACAAACAATTCAGTAAGGGGACTACTTTATGAGAAAGGTCTATAGCCTAATTTATTTTCACACAAAACACCTTAGCATTGAAACATTTTACTTCATTCATAGTATTTTAATGGACTCCTTTCCAAACAGTTCTTCATTTTATACTTTGTGATGTTCAACATGACGTATTTAAAAAAAAAACAAGACAGACGTGAGTGAGTGAGTGCCTATCAAATAAGCGAAACGCTACATGTTTAGCAGATGTTTTATTTACAGTTATACACATTGTTGCATAGTACAATATATCCTACTGATAATTTACTAAGAAAATATTGCCCACCCGGTAGTGCAGAACCTATGGGCGGTGTGCTTGACCATTTTAGGGGGCCTTTGCATTTGACATTCGACACCATGGCATGACATAATGTACTTAATATTTGATAGAAAACATTTTTTCGGGCCTTTCCTTAAATTTGGTCCCGGCGAGATAGAATCGTTATGTAGTTTCAATCAGAACTTCAATAAAAAAAAAACGCACTGGCTCCGGTTCCGTCATATGACGGGGCCGGTATCTTTTTTTTACCGCTTCCGTCAACAGAATGAACTCTTATGATTTGAAGTTATTTTCTTTTCGCATTTTTTCCTAATTATACATTAAAATGAAAGGTTAGTTTGTGTGGCGCTCTAGAGATGTAGGTTTTTCGCTTGGCTGAGACCCAGTTAGGCTAGCTATGTGCGGGTTCGATTCCTATTCGAGACATAAATTTTTTTTTCAAATTTTATTTTTCAGGATCAGGGTTAGGGATAGGGGGTTAGGGATAGGGTTAGGGTGTGGAGCAATATCTATTGATGGTCATTTTTTAATAAATCATAATTTTTTTTTCGATTTTTTTCAGGATTAGGGTTAGGGATAGGATTAGGGTTAGGGATAGGATTAGGGTTAGGATTAGGGTTAGGATTAGGATTAGGGATAGGATTAGGGTTAGGGTTAGGGTTAGGGATAGGATTAGGGATAGGGTTAGGGATAGGATTAGGGTTAGGATTAGGGCTACGGTTAGGATTAGGGATAGGGTTAGGGATAGGATTAGGGATAGGGTTAGGGATAGGGTTAGGGTGTGGAGCAATATCTATTTATGGTCCCCGAAAAAAAAAATATCTCCGATTTTTAACAGTAAATAACGTCATCAACGTCTGCAGTAAATAAGAGTTCTCATTCATTCTGTTTACTCTTTAAATGTGTTAAAACGATCGCCGATTTTGAGCACCATCATTGTGTAAGTAATAATATCATAATATAAACTGCATTTATAACTTTACATCATAAGAGTTCATTCTGTTGACGGAAGCGGTAAAAAAAAGATGCCGGCCCCGTCATATGACGGAACCGGAGTCAGTGCGAAAAAATAATATTCCATCAATTCCATCAATAATATTTGTCCTGCCTTAAGTACACATGGTACCGGTACGCTAAGCTGTGTAAGCCTTTCGGCCAACCCAACATAAAAAAAAAACTTTTTGACCGTCACAATCATTGCCTATGCCCTGCAGGCTTTGAGTAACGATCTAAAAAAGATATCAACATAAAAATATAAATAAGTAAAGAATTGATACAACAGTATTCCAGTTTAAAATACGACCATAAAACAATCGGATCGAATAACCTAGCCTACCGATCATGCCAGAGGGGATATAAATCAGATAAAGATTTTGCAGGGTACAATTAGAATTTTTTTGAATTATTTTTTTTTACGCCGCCATTACCAGCGTGTTAGGATGTAGAGTGCCAACCACATATTCATTGTTGGCGGCGCTGATGCATGTCTGCCATGCCTACAGAGCGGCGGGGTAAGTGTGCCCGTCATCATCTGCTGGAATGGCAGGAAAGAGGGCTTTAAGACTTGCCCATAATGGCCAGACCAGCAGGGTGTGTGTACTGCTGACCGGCCAGAATGGCAAGGCAAGGGGCTTTTCCTGCCACTCGGTCAGAAGGGAGGGTGCAATGTGCCTGAACCCACAACTCGAAATGGCAGACTGCGCAGGTGTGCTTGAGTGGGACAGAGTGGAATGGTGTTGAGTGCCAACCACATCCGTCACCACCGCCAGCTCTAAATACTGCGACTCATTGATCACAGTACCACCAACCTCGTAAGAAAGTTTGTTTTTTTCTGACTAGAGAACCCAAATGATCCCTGTAGACCAGAGGTCTCCAAACTACGGCCCGAGGGCCACATCCCTCCCGCGGACAGATTTTGTCCGGCCAGCGGAGAGCTAGCATACTTGGAAATTCCTATAAGAGAACATATTTTTTATAGCAAATTAAATTTAGTTTACTGAAGTATTCTAATTTTTTATGTTGAATAATTATTAATATGACATCTACATTGATATGGTCATGGGCTAACTACTCATAACATTGTTGTAGGCTTATTGTTATTGTTTTTGTGATAAGTTGGATAAAGAAACACAGAATTGTAATGTGTAAAGACATGTATAATATGCAGAAATTTTAAGTTCAGTATATAATAACAAACAAATTATTGAAATGAATCCAACTAACATTTTAAATAAAAACATAACTTATAACAAGCATAATAACATATGAAATACTAATGAGATTTATGTAATTGAGATTTTCCACTGACAATAGTTTGTAGTTGTGGACTAATTTTACTTGTACCAATTATTAAAAGAGATTTAAGATGCTTATCAGTTAATTTAGATCTGTAAACATTTTTTGAGTACTTCATTTTGGAGAAGGTCTTCTCACACAAATAAGTAGTAGGCCTACCAAAAACAGAAAACAGCACGCGAGCAAATATTTGCAAATTATCAAATTGTGTCAGTGAAAGACTCTTATAAAATTCCAACAAAGATGAGTTTTGATATTTGTTCTTAATTATATCACTGCACTGTAGATCAATCACTTCCATTTGAAGTTCCGGGGCTAGGATTTCAATGTCAGTATCAAAAGGATTCTGAAAAATCTTAATTTGATTCGCAATGACATCAAAGTCCGAAAAACGAGTATCAAAATTTAATTTCAAAGCACTCTAAGTTTCGATTGCAAAATCGATAGGAAACTCAATCTCAGTGGTGTGGCTGAATATTTCACTTTTTTTAAAGGGCGAAAAACATTTACTTCGTAGTTGTGATTGAAACAGTTTCAATTTCTTCCGGAATGATTTGATATTAGTGTATAAATCAGGAAGATGCTGGTTTTCTCCTTGCAATCACAAATTCAGTTCGTTCACATGTTTTGTCAAATCAACATAGAATGCTAACTTCCACAGCCATGCGTTGTTTTGTAATTCAGTAAAAGGGCGATGCTTTTCATTCAAAAAAATTTCGATCACTGCTCAAAGTTCAAAAAAGCGCTGAAGGACTTTCCCACAACTAAGCTAACTTACGGCAGTATGATAAGGTAAGTCATTTTCCCCAATCTCTTCAATAAATTGTCGGAATTGTCAGTGATTCAGACCAAAAGATCTGATAAAATTTTCAGAACTTCAGACATACCAAAACATTTTCCGCACAAAGACTGTTGATGAATGATACAATGTAAGACTAATGGTTTTGAACTACCGTCATTTTCTACAGCCTTTGACACAAGAGCGACCAATCCTTTATCTTTCCCACTCATGTTTTTTCCTCCATCAGTTGTAATACATTGATTAATGGCCATTTCAACTCCTTTAAAAATATCTCTACCCGTAGTTGTGCCATGAATACTATACATATCATAAAGTTCTTCATGCACTTCATAACTTTTATCTACTCCTCTAATATAAATCAACACCTGAGCAGTATCTGACACATCCGTTGACTCATCCAAGGCCAAAGAAAACCACTATGTCCATTTTTGTCAAACAGTTGATATATTTTCAGCGATGTTTTCTACCCTTCGAGCCAGTGTTTGCTGACATACTGACAGTTTTTAATACATTTACCTTTTCAGGGCACATTTCTTCGGCTACTGCAATTATGCATTCTTTGATCATTTCTCCATCGGTGAATGGTTTTCCTAGTTTTGCAATTTCAAGAGCCACACGAAAGCTGGCACGAGTTGCAGCCTCTTGTTCAGTTATGAGTTTTGTAAATGAAGATTACTGCGATTTCAATCCGCGCTTCATAGCTTCGAATTTTTCTGTCCGCAAACTTCCTGTATATTTTGATTAATTTTGAAAATGTTTTGTTTCATAATGACGTTTAATGTTATATTCCTTGAGAACGGCTATGCTTTCATTTCAAATCAAACATAGCGCCTTGTTACTGGACTCATTTACGAAATACTGAATGTTCCACTGATCTTTGTATTTTCTGCATTCACTACCAATTTTTTGCTTCTTTTCCATACTACTAAATCACACACAAAAGCAACAATTCAAATCAAAATACTGTTACAAAGATGTCTTAAACTAAACACGCACAAACACGTTTTAAGGAGGTACGCACTATTTTATTTCACAACAGTGTCATAGGAACTGACTTGTGGTTGCGCCACTAGCCTTCTTATATATTCCAATTACTGCCATCTAGAAGTGAGTGTGAGACACCAGAACTTTCTCGAACCAACGAGATTATTCTGTACGTGCTATTAGCGCAATCTGTTAGCGATAAAAGGTACTACCTATTTCCGCTTGTGTCCACCAGATGTCGTGTCACGTTACTCCTCATGGCTCGTACTCTATGACTAATCTAGAAATTACAGATAATGACAGATAATAATATGCAGTGTTGCCGTTTAGCGGACTTTAGTCCTTGCAGCCTTTTTTAAACGTTGCGTACTTTTTCGGACTTTTTTTTTCCATCTGTGGACTATTTCACTTTTTACCACCGGCAACAATGATAATATGGTGAAGGCCCTCGGAACGTACTGGAGTAATCAGTATGGCCCTAAGGTTGGAAAGTTTGAAGACCATGGTATGTCTCTCAGAACAGGATAGCCCGGAGAGAACTAATGACATTTCTGAGTTACACTCCACTAACTACAATGTATACAATGAAATATATATGTATTAAAATGATTATAGGGTTTTATTAAGATGTGCTAAAAAGTAAAATATAATTCCTTACACATATTTAAACAAAAGATACGAAACTAAACAAAAGTCTAAGCACTAAATTTGTTTCTCTTGTTTATGTGCAAGACAACATTTTATGGACTTCAAAATCTATTTATTTCTATATCAAACATTGTAACCGATACTGTAAGAAATCAATCTTCAAACACATAATACATTAATTAATTAACTGCAATATAAATAGATACATGAAATTAATAATCCATTTTGTAAGTCTGATGAAAATTAGACGATATTAAAACAAATAATGACAGAAAATGAAAATGTTTTACCGTTTTTCACGTAACTGTTCTGTTTGTAACAAATCTGTAATATTGTTACAATAGCCTTATTATATGTCTCAGCTAGAATATGTCTTCAAATTAAATATTTTTGTTTTCAATTAATCATATTTATACATATTAAACTTAGGCATATGGCATGAAATTTAAGTGTTAAGATAAAAAATAACTTTCCTAGAATACATTATTGATTTCAATTTATACTATATTAATTCTTATTGAATTATCCTTGTAAATTATTATCTTTTATAAACATAGAGAAGTTTATTTCTAATCAAATATGACTTTACGTGTTTTTTTTTCGAAGCTTAAGTACTGTGAGTTTGTTTTACATTAGGGCTTGACTCATTCTTTGAAATAAAACTACTTGTTAATATTTAGATACTATAAGTTCCAAACATACCACCGAGTGGTGTTCCATCAACCATTTTAAGAATTACCAAAGCTACAAACATGTACAAATATCTCATTTTTTCCACTGAAAATATAATGCACGTGAATAAAATACATTAGCTTTAGATGAGATTTATGCTATTTAAAATTATCAAAAAAAAAAAAAAAAGAAAATCTAACATAAAAAGCTGCAATAATTATAGTTACATTACCTTAAGACAATTATAGTCTTCACAGCTGTTGACCGATGTTTGCAATCGAACACTGTTGTTCAAATCTAGCAACAATGTTTCTGACCTATGTGGCTCACATGCTGATGTATCGATTATTCAGGAGACTATACAATACAATACATTACAATAGTCTTAATCTTTTGTCGATATTGTTTGAATCACTCACAAAACAATAAAACGATTTAAAGTTGTTGAGGACACGTTCTATATCCCCAACCCCACCCACAACTGGACACCAACTCCTCAATTTAATTCAAGAACTTACGTGTGTACATTTATTATATTACGTACTTACATCATGTTCTTCATGAAATGTTCCAATTGTTGTTAAATATTGTATTACGTACTTACATCGTGTTCTTCATGAAATGTTCCAATTGTTGTTAAATATTATATTACGTACTTACATCGTGTTCTTCATGAAATGTTCCAATTGTTGTTAAATATTATATTACGTACTTACATCGTGTTCTTCATAAAATGTTCCAATTGTTGTTGATTTTATATTACGTACTTACATCGCGTTCTTCATGAAATGTTCCAATTTTTGTTAAATATTATATTACGTACTTACATCGTGTTCTTCATGAAATGTTCCAATTGTTGTTAAATATTATATTACATAAATTGTGGGGGCTGGAGGGACTGTAAGTTCTATCTATCAATATTTATAAAGATTTAGTTGAAGGTGGGGGGTGGTAGTCTATGACCGAAATATAGCACAAAACATTTTGTATTAAATAAGTAAAATTAAATATGTATCGTGCTTTATAATTTCATTTAGAGCACCATAAAATGAAGCACATATAATTAATTTACCAAGACTCAAGAACAAAGTATATTGAAGCTGGTGTTTTATATTTTATAGAGAGAAAATGCCGGCTACAATAACATTCACAAAGAAAATGTCCAATTGAAGAAATAAAAAACTAAATATAAAATTTTATTCTACAGAATTTGATTGGTGGAGATGTATACAAAGTAATTCAATGACATATGAAATTTTCATTTTTTTCCCTTTCGGCTTTATTTTGTCCTGAAGTAAACATATTAGTTCAAAAAAATCTTTAAAAGAAATTAGATTATAAGAATTTAGTTTCCGTCAAATTCACATGAAAAAAATATTTTTTCGATATCCTTATTATATTATTCTAATGTTAAAATATTAAAGAAATCTTCATTCAATTGAAAATACTCATTAAAAATAAATACGAATAAGTAAACAAGCAATTAAGCCTGTTCCATTCTGGACACAGGACGTGTTAGCGCATTTTTGTGTTATGCATCAGTACGTATTTTAGCTTTCAGTAAATATTTGTAAATTTTGGAAATGTTTATGAATTCAATTGTGTAATTGTAAAGGATGTTTTTCGAAAATAAAATTATTGTGGCTAAAGAATAAATACTCTACTGCGCAGAACACGTGTGACGTCAATCTTGGTGAAACTACGTGCTGCAGTATTTCGCACCAAATGAATGGGTTATTGAACGAATAAGGTGTAGAATGGGGCCATGAAAATGACATAATTATTAATATAGCTTATATAGTAAAAACGGTAAAAAAACTGATGTCCAGCCCTCAGAGGTCCTATCGCAAAATGAACTTTTGCTGCACACATGGTAGGCCAAGACCTACAAAATGATATATACATCATGGGTCTAGGACTTATGGTTGTTGAGATCTAGGGTGATGACAGACAGACAGACAAAACGGGGACAATAGAGCATTTTTGATGCTCTAAAAAATAACAACACACAATATTCCAGTCATTTCTCTTACTATAATCAGAGTTTTCTAAACCACTGTTGCAATGCGTTACACTTTTATTTACAATATTGTTGATGATCTAAGATGACCTTAGCGGGGGTAAGGAATGGGTCATTGTTTTATAATTAGGGTTGATAGAGTGGAGGTCATGAATCTCATTATTTAACTTGATATCAGGGGTTAGATTCGAGGCTTCATGTTCATACTGGAGTTAAAAGGAAAAAGAAGAGATTTTTAAAATAATTTTATGTAGGCCTATATAATATTGTATAGACAGGTATTAAATTTATTAATTTAAAACACTATATAACACATTTTAAAAAAAAAATTCCTTGATAAAAGTTTATTTTCCTAGCCCGTTATGTCTAAAACAAACTGAATAAAAGCTATTGTTATACAAAACCTTTGTTTCTGTGATCAGGATAAAGATATTTTGTAATTGAAAAAAAAATCAATTTTAGCCAAATAGCGACATTAAATGATGAAAATTAAAAACCTACTGTGAGAGAATTTTGAAAGAATTCTAAATTGACAAAATCGCTGGCCTATGAAAATGGTATATAGTAAGCCCTATTAATCGGCCCTCAATGGTCAGATCGCGAAATGGACTTTTGATGTACATATCGCAGGCCGAGACCTACAAAATGATATATTGGTCTAGGACTTATGGTCGCTGAAATTTAGGGCGCTAGTAAAACGGTACTTAATAAGCCCTCTTTTTCGGTCCTCAGAGGTCAGATCGCAAAATGGACTTTTGATGTACACATGACAGGCCAAGACCTACAAAATGATATATACATCATGGGTCTAGGACTTGTTGAGATCTAGGGTGATGACGGACAGACAGACAGACAAAACGGGGACAAAAATTAGTTTTGGTGTCGGGCCTAAGGAATGTTTTTCATTACAACTATTGTAAAATTGGGGTGTTGCGGAAAACATAGAAATCAGGGAGCCCGGAGAGCCATCTTTACAATCCGCCTCTGATAATTTATCCAGTTAAGTTTTAAACAAGCAATTTAAGTCTTTCCGTTTCGGACAAAGGACATTTTAAAGCATTTTTGCCGGTTAAGCCGAACGAAATCCGTATTTTTTCCGTGTTTTGATAAATAGAGAGGGAACTAATCATGTTGAATAACTGTTACAAAATAAATAATGACTACGCCCCTTTGATTAGCTTTTATTATTTATATTTAAAATATAAGCAAAAACGGTACCTAGGAAAGTCTCTTTTTCGGCCCTGAGATGTCAGATCGCGAAATGGACTTTTGATGTACACTTGGCAGGCCAAGACCTACAAAATGATATATACATCATGGGTCTAGAACTTATGGTTGCTGAGATCTAGGGCGCTCCTTTGTTAATATAACTTATATAGTAAAACGGTACTTAATAAGCTCTCTTTTTCGGTCCTCAGAGGTCAGATCGCAAAATGGACTTTTGATGTACACATGACAGGCCAAGACCTACAAAACGATATATACATCATGGGTCTAGGACTTATGGTTGTTGAGATCTAGGGTGATGACGGACAGACAGACAAAACGGGGACAATAGAGCATTTAGGGCGCTCCTTTGTTAATATAGCTTATATAGTAAAAACGGTACTTTACAAGCCCCCTTTTACGGCCCTCAGAGGTCAGATTGCAAAACGGACAAAAGTCATTTCTTGGCAGGCCAAGACCTACAAAATGATATATACATCATGGGTCTAGGACTTATAGGGTGATGACGGACAGACAGACAGACAGACAAAACGGGGACAATAGAGCATTTTTTTCGAAAATGCTCTACAAATGAATGATCAACAACAATACAAACTAAACATATGTTTTGAACTAAGTAAAAAAATACAAACTAAGCATTTGTTTTAAACTGTCTAAGTAACAAAAAATACAAACTGGGCTTATGTTTTGAACTGTCTAATACAAACTTGGCAATGGCTTTTAACTAAGTAAAAACAATACCAACTGGGAATTTGTTTTGAAATGTCTAAGTCACAACAATACAGACTGGGCATTTTTTTTAACTGTCTAAGTAACAACAATACAAACTGGGCATTTGTTTTGAACTGTCTAAGTAACAACAATACAGACTGGGCATTTGTTTTGAACTGTCTAAATAACAACAATACAGACTGGGCATTTGTTTTGAACTGTCTAAGTAACAACAATACAGACTGGGCATTTGTTTTATACTTCTAAGTAACAACAATACAAACTGGGCATTTGTTTTGAACTTCTAAGTAACAACAATAAAAACTGGGCATTTGTTTTGAACTGTCTAAATAACAACAATACAGACTGGGCATTTGTTTTGAACTGTCTAAGTAACAACAATACAGACTGGGCATTTGTTTTATACTTCTAAGTAACAACAATACAAACTGGGCATTTGTTTTATACTTCTAAGTAACAACAATAAAAACTGGGCATTTGTTTTATACTTCTAAGTAACAACAATACAAATTTGGCATTTGTTTTGAACTGTCTAGTAACAACAATACAAACTGGGAATTTGTTTTGAACTGTCTAAGTAAGAACAATACAGACTTAATATTTGATTAGAGCAGTCTAACTAACAACAACAATAATTGAACATTTGCTTTGAGCTGTCTAACAAACAACAACACAAACTGAACATTTCCTTTGAGCTGTCTAACAAACAACAACACAAACTGTAAACATGATTTCAACAAACTAATACAATCGAACTAATTGTCCATTACAACTACAGATAATACAACTTGTTTGAATGGTTTGCAATCATCAAGACGTTCAGCAGCTAAAAAAGAAACAATCGATTTTTTAAAGTTAAAACCAAACTTTTTGTCTCTTGTGTAGTCTGCTTGAACAAACTGTTACGTATTTCGTGAAATAAAAATTAGTTTTAGTTTGAAATCATCTAGACAAAAAGAAAGACATAAAAAAATTGATTTCTTCCCTTGTCTGCATGTCTAAGTAATTTAAAAAAGGCTCTGCGACCAGATCATTATGTTTAGGCCACATTAACATCAAACATTGTTCTACAATCGTATCATAATGTTAGGCCACCTTGAGACACACTGCGCCATAAGCACACACCATTATGTTAAGATCAACCTGATAAGCACTGGGCCCTAAGGTTTTATCATTATGTTTGGGCCACCTTGATACACACTGGGCTTTATATTCTGGAGTCACTTGATACACACTGGGCTCTATATTCTGGGGTCACCTTGATACACACTGGGCTCTATAATCTGGGGCCACCTTGATACACACTGGGCTCTATATTCTGGGGCAACCTTGATACACACTGGGCTCTATATTCTGGGGCCACCTTGATACACGCTGGGCTCTATATTCTGGGGCCAACTTGATACACACTGGGCTCTATATTATGGGGCCCCCTTGATACACACTGGGCTCTATATTCTGAAGTCACCTTGATAGTATCTAAAAATAAAAAAAAACACAATACGTCACTAAGTGTGGCCGTATACTCTTGGTTGCACCAAAAAATTTAGATGACGCTTACGGTAAAGTGTTTCAAAGGATAATGGTGAAAAAAAAATTCAATTCACTTTCGCATATCCCCCCCAGAAATGTGAGGTTTCGGGTCAGTAATACGTAAGTCAAATTATAGGAAAAAAGATTGAGTCGAAGTGACTGCTCATTGCATCAAACTTATGAATTTTTTTGGGGAAAATGTCATTTTTGACAAAATTAGTCTTTGAACTGCAAACTCTCTTTTGTTTAGTTGATTGTTTGGTTCAGATACATAACACATGTCATATATCATCATATCTATCAATACCTAGTCATAAAGCAGTCAAATATCATCCCTAACAATCAGTCTTGTAGCTCTTCCTCACGGGTTGTTTCACAAGTTTGCGGTGATATTCAACTATCTGAAACACTAGTTGACGTTGTGTTTCATCGTATGTCAGAACACTGTTGATGTCCGTTGCCAGCATGACAAACACGCTCAGCAGTCATTAACAACTTTTAGCCCTTCAATCTTCTCTCTGGCACTCGCATAGGACGGACATTGGCACCAAGTAGATGGAATACCTTGAAGACAAGAGGGATCAATTCTTAAGGCTGTGAACAAGTTGAATGAATTTTCAGTTACTAATTCTGATAAACTCTTCCTCTGAAATGACACAACTGAATTGGGATTAACCCTCCTCGCAGCTTGTTGAAGCTTCGGCTTCTGTAATGCCATAACCATGGCCTCCTTTTCGCCATCTGAAACACTGTCAGAAAAGAAAGACAGACCGATCAAGTCTTCAGCCACATACCACAAGTGCCCTCTCATTTTCTTCAGCGCAATGTCTGCTATTTGTTTGTCAACCCCAGCATATGACTCCAAACTCTGCAGTAAGCACAGATCATTCAACGTGCATCACAGCTGATGGTGGCACTAAACCAGGCTTTCACATAAATAGTAACGTACATCACAGCTGCTGGTGGTACTAAACCAGGCTTTCACATAAATAGTAACGTGCATCACAGCTGCTGGTGGTACTAAACCAGGCTTTCACATAAATAGTAACGGTGAACAAGGATTTACGCCGGAGATCCTGCAGCTCTTCTGCTGTGAGGTTGAGTTGCTCACGAAACAGGTATATTTTCAGGCAATAAATTACTTTAGTCATCCAACGGGAACGATGATAGGTACTTGGCGGACTGAAATGACCTGATGATTCATCAACGTCAGCATCATCGTTACTGCCGCTTAACATGAGAAGTGTCAAGTTAAGAATTCAAGATAGTCCTGTCTCGGTTGAGTTTTCTGACATGTGTGAAGGAAGTCGATAATGTCTGCTTTTCTCTCATAAAGCCAAGCTTTCTCACTGTTTGTCAACTCTGAGCAGGATGTAGAGACATCTATAGCAGCATATCGTGATGTATCAAGGGTCGGCCACGTTTCCTTGAAACATTTGAACAGTGAAATGTGTGGTCCAGATGATTTAAACAACTTGTCAAACACTGCTGCTGATATTATTTCAAAGATGTGATGACGGCATGCTAGAAATAGATGGCGTTTGTCAAACATCCGCAGAATAACTGCTATGGCGCCAGTATGAACTCCTGTGTTAGAACTTGTTGTATCAAAACAAAGACAAGCCAGCCATTCTGGGACACCTTTCCACTCATGTAGTATCTGAACCACAGCTTTACCCATTAATTCACAAGTTGATCTTGGAAGTTGTGGAATTGCCAGAAGCTCTTCAACCTTCACTCAAGACATAACGATTGGCATTCGATCAACTAGCTCGTCTGATTGGCCACCAACATCTGGTAGTAATTTTCCATCAAGCTGAGCAACTAATGGTGTGCTTGGCACAAACATCTCCTTCTGGTTTATTGTGACTGATTGGCGAACATTTTTTCTAGCTCTATATATTGTACTTGTTGACAGTGATACTGTGTCAATGTTGACACCAGCAGCAGTAAGGGCAGGAGTAATTATGTGCATCGCTTCACGAGGTGTTGTTTTAGTCCTGTCAAGACTGGCAACAAAGTGTGGAATGTCAAAAATACGGCGTTTATTGATGTGTGTTTGCGATTGAGATGATGATGATGATGCTGCGGTAGTGTAATTTTTTCAATGCTGCATAGATGATACTTGCTCATTGAGATTTCCAAATCAAGATCATCCCGATACCTGGTTGAAGTAATGATACCCAGCGTCTCATCAGATTCGTCAGATTCATTCGCATTCGTCTGATCTTGGGCAGCTAATGACCTCACATCTTCTGTTTCCTTGAATGCATTTTCTTTACTCCGGAAATCTTCAGCCTCCAGGCGCTGCTTCTTTGCCTATTGTTCTTTAAATTTCAAATCTTCATGACCAATAACCATTTCCCTATCCCCTCTCTGATCTTCAAGGAAAGCAATGTCTTCTTGTATTTTTTCATCAAACTCGGGGTTTCATTACACCTGGCATGTGTAACATCAAATAGTCGATTCATCAGCTGGGAAAATTCAACTTCCAACTCCATCTGCCTATCACTTCGACGGCTTTTGTTCTTGCCAAGCTTAACATATCTCTCGTACAATGCTTTCAGCTTGGCAACAGCATTGAGTTTCTGTGTCGTTGGGAGAACTTCATCTATCACGTTTGAGCAGCTTTCAGAGAGAGAGAGAGTAAGCTTCTGACTCTTCAAGTAAAAAAACAAACGAAGGAGAGTGAGCCCCACAGCTGGTAGGCTGTTAGAACAAGTGACTAAATCAAGATATGCTAACTGTTGACCAGTTAACCAGACATCGGTTTCAGATCTAGTTTTGAAAGTCTTTTGAGGGACAGATGCCATATTAATTATTACAATTGAACTCTAAATCTGAAAGAAAAAGAACGCACAGCAGTGTACATTGCAGAATGAATAATGCGGAATTAACAATTTTAAATTTCAATAATAGTACACTAGAAAGACAATTTAAACAAGCAATTAAGCCTGTTTCATTCTGGACACAGGACGTGTTAGCGCATTTTCATGTTATGTATCAGTACGTTTGTTAGCTTTCAGTAAATATTTGTAAATTTTGGAAATGTTTATAAATTCAATTGTGTAATGCATATATCTGTAAAAAAATATTATAAAGACGTTTCTTTATATTTGAAAAAAAATTATTTTCTCTTAAGTCTAACTACAAGTGGTTTGTGGTTACTGAAATAGGACTCATAATTGAAAACATTCGAAATTGTAGTAATTTAATCGTCCGAAAACTCCGTCAATTGTTGCATAGCTCTGATACTTTCGATTAAACTCAGAACACAAACTTACTATTTCATTTGATGAGTTTCTTAATAAATCTTGGTGAAACTACGTGCTGCAGTATTTCGCACCAAATGAATGGGTTATTGAACGTACAAGGTGTAGAATGGGGCTATATATATAATATATAAGCCCCTTAGGAGCCCTGAAGCCCGGCCCTCAGAGGTCCTATTGCGAAATAAACTTTTGATGTACACTTGGCAGGCCAAGACCTACAAAATGATATATACATCATGGGTCTAGGACTTATGGTTGCTGAGATATATGGCGCTCCTTTGTTAATATAGCTTATATAGTAAAAAACGGTACTTTCTAAGCCCCCTTTTACGGCCCTCAGAGGTCAGATCGCGAAATGAACTTTTGCTGCACACATGACAGGCCAAGACCTACAAAATGATATATATATATCATGGGTCTAGGACTTATGGTTGTTGAGATCTAGGGTGATGACAGACAGATAGACAGACAGACAGACAAAACGGGGACAATAAAATCCACTAAAAAATTTCATCATATAGGCTTACGAATATGCCAAAAGAAGGAGACCCTTTGAGCAGTCTATTGATGTGAATCTTTTTGAGTGAAATTTTTACTGGTTACCTATTACATCAATCCTCATACATTTACGGTCACCGATAGTCAAGTCCGCCACGCACAGTCTGCAGTTAAACACCCAGATTGAGTTCTCTGGGTGGGAGGCAAAATCTTCCCAAAGATGTCCTTTAAAAAGTTATCAATTCTAAATTCATGTAATTCTGTACGCCTTTTAAAAATTATCTGATGATAATATTTTTTACCATGTTAATTATTCATGATAAATGAAGTTTGTATGATTGTTCTAAGATATAATACATGTTTTGTACACTGGGTAAACGCTGTGAATACAACTTATCTTAAAAAAACGAAAGTTCAGATAACATTGAAACTTTAAGAAACGAATGTGTAAATATCAGACATTCTGACAATAACATACAATAATCGGAAACTAAATACTCATACTGTTTCTCAAACAGTGAGTCGGGATCCACCGGTGAGTTTTAGTTTGAGGGGTGACAAAAATACTATCTATCTATCTATCTATCTATCTATCTATCTATCTATCTATCTATCTATCTATCTATCTATCTATCTATCTATCTATCTATCTATCTATCTATCTATCTATCTATCTATCTATCTATCTATCTATCTATCTATCTATCTATCATTCTATCTATCTATCTATCTATCTATTTATATCTATATCTATATATGAATTCATAAATTGACCTACACAATATTATTTTTATCAATCTGACGTATGTAAAGTAAAAGTCAAAAATCTTACTTTGTCTATTTAAAATCAATGACCCCTTTAATTATCTTTTCCGTAGTTTTGATTTATATGTGGTTAGCGAAAAGCAACAATCGCAACAACAATAGTATTTTAGGTAATTTGTTTAAACAGAACAAATTCAAAATGGGTCACCGTTGAGTGAATAAACTGATGTCACGAAATGGTGGAACTCACAAACTGATGAAACAATTTGGATGGTTAGTTGGTCGATTGATGCTGCGTTTTATTTTAAGCTGGGGAACGTCATTTGTTTTCATAACCTGTATGTAATTATTGGCTGAGACGCTATACAGAAATACTAAACAGATAGAAATGATCGTTATAGATGGTTGACGTTGGGGCTGCGTTGGAAGCAGACTTCGAGAAGTGATTTTGTTATCAGTTGCATCAAAGTCTTCAGAAAAGGTAGATGTTAGGCATGAACATATCTCCAGCCCTCAAACATTATATAACACTATACAGTATGTAGCTCTGAATGAATTTTATTTTACCATCCTGTTCGCAATATACACCCATATCACAATTCGCAGTGCCGTGGCTAGCTATTGAGGCACACTGTGCGAGTATTATTTGGCGCCCCTTCTCTTACCCACCATTCTGAAAAGTGTGAAACCCTTAACAAAATGGAACATTTTATTATGAAACATTTCATGTATAATTAGTGTGTAAGATCACTTCTTTCATATATTGACTGTTCTCTATGTAGTGATCTCACACGTCTTTTTGTCTTTACTAAGAAAATGTCTGGAACATCCATTCTTTATCATTGTCCGTAGCTCTTGCCATGATTTCATTCCATTATTTTACATACTCGGAATGGCCACTTATTTACTTCTAAGCGTCATAGCTGTAGTGCATTTAGTTGTGATGGTTTTTATGTAGCTTTTCTTAATTGTCTAAATTTAGACGGGAGTATCAAGGTCTTGCACATGAACTGAAAAAATGTTCTTACAGAAAATCTAACTCGTATCACTCAAACCAACAGTCTCGAGATTTACACTGCCCGGACACTTCGTCTCACAAGTCAATTGACAGAATTAAACGATTCAGTAGATAAAATGTCCTTCTGTCAATAGATATAATGTCATGGAGTAAGTTGGTTTAGTTTTATAAAGCTAGAAGATATATATTTTTATCAAGCCAGTAGATATAATGTTATCACGTTAGTAGATATAATGTTATCAAGCAATTATATATAATTTCATAAATCTAGTAGATTTAATTTTATCAATCTAGTAAATATAGTGTCATCACAATAGAAACCGAGAACTGTGAAACAAAGATCGACAAAAGTAAACTTATTGGTGTTGCTGACTATTTCACAGTTATGTTTCCGAATGTATTCTCTCTAAATTGATTTCTTGTCAACATAAAATTTTATACTTAATGATAGCAACCTATCAAATAAATGTAACAATTTGACAGCAATTTTTAAACGTTCAACATAATGACTAAAATATAAAAATAGTTTCACTTAATGATTACAACGTATTAAATGAATACATTTACTTATTATAGTATGATAAGCCAAGGATCATATAATATTAAATGAGTACAACATAATAATCATAACGTATTAAATTAATACAACTTTATGATACGATTTTAAATTCGTTAAAGTTATTTATTAAAATAACTTTAACTAATTGATCGAAACATGGTATTAAATAAGTCAACCTAACAATTACGGTGCATATCTTGGCAGATACTTTGATATGGATAGGACAATCTGACAATAGCGTCAAATCCACACTAAAACAGAATCACATTCATAAAATATTTAATGCTGCAAAAATAATTTGGCCTAGTTGCATTAAAGGTCCTTAGGTTTCCTAAGTCTGTGTATCTAGGTACTATGCTTTATTCTTTATTAAGCAATGAAAATTGTTAGTTCTCAAAATGTATCCTGTTTTGCTTAGAAGATGTCAATAGAACAAAGTTGTTAAGACTCGATGTCATCAATTATTGGGAAGATGTTATGGCGCTGTTAGTTTTAACAACAAGTCTGTATTTATTAAGACCATTGTTACTACTTGATTTATTCATGTAAGCAGATACAATCTTGATTGGATATGTCTAGAGATTGACCTTGTTAATGCGAATACGCTTCATGAATGTAATCTTTTCAGATAGTCTGTGAAGCGGATTAGTATTTGAAGCGAAACTAATACTATGGAGCTTTGTTTACCTGAAATTTCTATTTTATAACTTTACGCTTCAATGAATTGGAATATCTTGCAATTAATTTATTTGAAGTTTGTGTTTTTACTTTGGCTTTATTTTATTCGTAAATTGTTTTATTTTTTTACATTTGTTTATCTGTGACTGTCATTGTAACAAACATTATCTTCTGTCAAATGTTACCAACATAAGTCTATTTGTTAGTGGTTACGGTTCAGGAAAGGAAGAAAGGTAAAATATCTCATGTCGTCTGTTCTTAACTTTATGATTGATATGTAAGTTATCATATATACATATATATACATACATACTAGCTATTAAGCCTGGGAAATCAATTTAACTGCTGCATGTTTACATACGATTAATTAGGTTATATTCACTTATATAAAGATATGGATGCTAATTTATGCCACCCTCTGATGTGCATAAATGACCTACATTTTATACGTCACAATTACGATTTACCCGTCAACGCCAATACCTTAGGATTACACTGTGCAACAAAATAAAAAAAAAAACTGTAACTTGAACAACATAATGTGTATTATATTATGTACAATTTTCTGATTACAGTGATACCTTTGGAATGTTTCTAGCACGTCCAGAAGTGAAGTTAATCCATTTTGAAAATTTAGTCCTACTATGTTATATTTAAATATAAAAGCTACACTCAGAAAGTTAATGCTTTTTTTTTTGCTACATTAGCTAGTCACTGTCCTGATGTTTTCTTGCAGAAGTGGGAAAGTGATGAATAGTTCTTGATTTTCTTTTGTGCTGAACTGATTTCCCTCTGCAAAAACCAACAGAAATCACCCATCATAGCTGGACTTTATTTTTCTCGATATCGCTTACTTCACCTAAATTGTCAGGAAAGAAATCAATATGAGAATGCAGGGAATGCATTTTAAGAGATACGTTTGCTCCAATGGCCTCGTAATCCTTTATAAGTTTCTTGACCGATTCTCTGTAGTCGACAGATTTCCTTTTTCCAAGAAACCCATGAACGACGACCTTGAATTAGTTCCAAGCTGTCTGTTGCAAATCAGTCAGTTTGTAAACATTGAGTCATTCATTATAACATGTCTAATTTGAGGTCCTATAAAGACTCCTTCTATGATTTTGGCATCACTCATCCTTGGAAATGTCTCTCTGAGGTACTGAAAATATTTGGAGTTGCCTTTAAGAGCTTTCACAAAGTTTTTCATTAATCCCAACTTGGTGTGAAGAGGTGGAAGGTAAATTGTGTCTGGTTGTGCTAGTGGACTGTGCTTTACATTGTGTTTTCCTGGGACATATTCAGATCTCACCGGCCACTGCTTCTGTGAATAATGCTGCTTATAAGCACGGCTGTCTCACAAACACAGGAAGCAGCAGTACTTTGTGTAACCACTTTGCATGCCCATAACTAACCCAATAACTTTAAAGTCAGCACAAATATTCCAGCTAAATTTCCTATAGTTGATTAACTCAAAAATCTGACCATGCTCTAATACGATATTTTCATATCTGCAGCATAGAATATTGGCACTGAAGGCATTGAGTTGCCATTGTGAAGAAGAATTGCCTTAAGGCTTGTCTTCGAGGCATCTATGAACATACGCCATTCATGCGCTTTGTGATTACAGCCAAGCTCATTCATAAGACCTTCTATATCTTTGCAGTAAGAGCACTTGTCCTGTTCTTCAAAGAATTGTGAAAGATTTGCACTTCGTTTTCTGTAAACTGTTACCTTACTGCCTTTTGACAAGAGATTCCACTGTTGAAGACGAGACGCAAATAGCTCTGCTTTATACTTAGGTAAATTCAGATCTCGTACTAAATCATTGAGTTCAGTTTGTTCGATGAGATGAGATTTGTCGTCTTCGGGTGCATCAAAGCTGTCATCACTTTCATGAACATAAGGAATAGACGCTGATTCATCACTTTCGACAACGTCAATGTCACTAGGAGGCACATGAATCAGCAAGGTGTCGTCATGAGACACAGGTCTAATCGCAGAAGGTACATTAGGATATTCAATCTTTTCCTTGTTTTTACTAGAAAATTCTGCTGTCTTTGTCATGCGAAAGTAACAATCGTTGATATGGTCTCGTGGTTCTCTCCAAACCATAAGAATTGCAAATGACAAACTTATTTTGCCCTTCAGCCACTGCGTCAAATTCTAGTAGCATGACCCACAAATGATGTGTGGTGCCCATTTCTTGTCTTGGTCTCCAAGCTTCATACTATAGTAAGCATTATAAGCAACTTTGACCAAAGGGGTGTTATTTTTTCTCTGTGACTTCATAGTGAATAATCCACAAACATAACGAAACTGTCAGGATGGTTTACACATCTGCGTCTCTCAGCCATCTTTTTAAACACATTATACTTATTACTATACTAAACATGTATAAGTTCCGTCTAGACGGACTCCGTATTATTTTTATCGGGGTCTATCTATAGTTGTGCGCATGCGCGACAATCGAGATTATCTTTTTTTGGGTTTTTCGTTTCATAATCTTATTATTATTTAGTAAATTTGAAATATGTAGGCTACTCTGAATTTTTTAAGGTGTGACATGTAACATGTAAAATTCTTTATAATCTTTATCAATAGTGCATGCGGACATCTTTATTCTTAATCTCCATTGGCGCGCATGCGCACATCTATAGTCGGACCCCCCAAAAAAATAATACGGAGTCCGTCTAGACGAAAATATAATGCATTGCAAAAGTTTAATGTAGCATAACTCAAAATCCTGACGTGCTAGAAATATTCTGACTACATATTTGAAATCAGCATCACTAATATATAGGGTTCGAAAATTACGCGTAAGATTGGCGCGCGTAATTTACGCGTAAATTACGCGTAATTTACGCGTAATTTACGCGTAAGTTACGCGTAAGTTACGCCAAAATTACGCGTACCATTAATGCCCAATTTCTTGAAAATTTATGTTCCTTTTGTTGCTCACGCTCACTGATTGCTAGTAGGTGTATTTTTAATAATGTTTTCAAAGGTTTTTACTTGTAATTTACCGGTCATACTAATTTGCCCGTCGTCCACGTATTTCGTCGTGTACTGACTGCATCAGCGGCGGCCATCTTTGGCTGAGTAATACCGTCTAATACGGTCGACGCTGGACGGGTGCAATGCGCCGCAAAATACGCCGCGGGTGCCGAACTCAGCAAATGACGGCACACGCGATCAACGCTGGGGCAATCCGCAGCGAAATACAGACGACGTGGGTGCAATACGCAGCGTAATACGTAGACGCGATCGACGGAAGCACTATACACAGTAAAATGTTTTCTATACGTTTCATGACATTTGGAACATATATAGATAATCAAGGCCGTACCCAGGGTGGGGGAGTGGGAGGGCTGGGAGGCTGCAGCCCCCCCCCCAAAAAAAAAATACTGGGTACGGTACTGTAGATAATGTTTAAAAAAAAACATTTTTTTTTTGGATTGTTTTTATTTTATAACCTCCCCGTTTGGCTTGCGGCCGCTTGCCATACAGCTCATGGCGGCATTGTGTACTTCATCGAAAATCGTTATGACTTTATCTTATTTTTAACCAGACTTTGGCTTCCTTAATGAAAATATTTATTTTATTATGTTTACTGAAACGATTAAAAACAAACAATATACTTTGCGGTTTACGCTGTTTTACCAAACGAATACTTCCGGTTTAGGCTTGTGGCCGGATGTAGATGGTACTCCTAATCACTGTAATTAATGAATCGCCACTGTTAACACAACGAATTGGGACAGAAACAATTAAAAATGGCCGTCAAATATGCATTTTTAAATTACCGTAATTTACGCGTAATTTTCAAAATTACGTTACCGTAAATTACGCGTAATTTCGGTAACTTACGCGTAACGTTACGCGACTTCGAACCCTACTAATATATATATAAAATCATCTATCATCCTATAATTTACAAAAATTGTGTTGTACAGTGCTATTTGTTTAAACAGTAATTAATTCTCTCAATGTTACAATGACAACGAAGCATTAAAAAAATAAGCTGTTATAAAAATGCACTGAAAAGTAAAAAAGAACTAATTCATTATGCCATTTTCACTACATAACAATATTTTGTTTGACTTCAATTTAATTTTTTTTCTTGTATGATTCTGATTTTCTGATTCCAATGGTAGCATTTGTTTTTACGCTGCGTATACCGCTTCTCTGTAAATTTATGGTTTTTTTTTCGTTTATATCATTTTCATTGAATCTGCGGGCATGTTTTTTAAAACGTTGACAGTCTGGGGCGTAATTTCATCTCCTAAAAAGTTTCTCAGCCACGTCAGGGATGTAACCTTGTTTCCAAAAAAATTGATGTACAATGTACACTTGTACAGTGTACATAGCTAGGCTGTGTGGATAGTATTATGACGTCATCAAGGTGGCTATAGGGCTCGATTTACCGCCGGCACTGAGAACTGTCATCCCCGGATCTGTTTAGATAATTTTATCCCCCCATAGACATTTATCCTCGCCACTGCAGAAAATTTTGTCATCCCCGGCACTTGTTTTTTCTTAAATCTAGAATTGTGCGCCCCGAGCGTATGCATGCAAACAAACTAGATGGAACATTATAATACAACACTAAACCTCGGCGATCATCGGTTACTGTGTTATTGATCAACGAGTTGATATAGTAGCAAATTCAGTATTTCTAAATTAGTTTTAGTGAGAGGCATGCATCTTACAAAATCTGGCGCTGAACTGTTCACATCACGGCTGAAATAATGGAATTTGTAAAGTGTCCGTAACCCGGAAAAGTCATGAGCCATACGCTAAATTTTATACTGTAACCAACTCCCTATGTTACTGTTATGACGTTTCTGGACTATTTGACGATATCGGTTCTAAGCATTGTCCTGAGGAATGGCTTCTTTTCACCGACAGTTCTTCCAGGAGTCTTAAAGCAGTGCTTCTTCACAATGGAAATATTCATCCTTCGAATCCTGTTGGTCACTCTGTTCACCTGGAGGAAGATAACCAGAATGTAAGTCATTTGCTTGAAAGCTTATGTATACTGATGACAAATGGAATGTTTGTGGGGATTTTAAGATGTTGTGATTTCTCTTGGGACTGCAAGGTGGATTTACCACATAAGCTTGTTTCCTTTGTCTCCGGGACAGCAGAGATGTTTCTCAACACCTCATCGGAAAAGAGTGGGAAACAAGACATTCGCTGCAACCTGGTGTTTACAACACCGTTCTTTTGTTCCAGTTGGGAAATTTCTGCTTCTACCAAAGCCCATCAAGCTAGAGCTCATAGCACAGTTTGTAACAGCACTGAATCATGATGGGGAAACATAATAAAATGCAATGTTTCCAAATTTAAGTGTTTCAGAAGTCTCTAGCGGCATATTTGTTGGTCAACAAGTGAAACAGTTATTTGCATCAACGGAAATTGAAGAGACTACGAAGAACGAAGTGCTTGGGTTGCATTTAAAACTGTTCTTAATGATTTTATTGGAAATAGTAAAGCAGAAAACATCACCAGTATCATTCAAGAACTTATTGAAAGCTACAGAGCTCTTGGTTGCAGAATGTCTCTAAAGGTGCATTATTTAGATACTCATTTGGATTTTTTCAGACCAAATTTGGGAGATGCCAGTAAAGAGCATGGAGAGCGCTTTCACAAAGATATACTGGCAATAGAAAGATGGCAATAGGAAGATAAAACGAAGCAAGAGACAGAAACGATACATTTTATTCCTAGTTTCATCATAGTGAAATATGTTCTGAATTCTTATTAATTGAATAAAATGTTTGTTCAATTGTTTAAAAAAATGTTTTGTATTTGCATTGTGCAATAGTCACAGTATTAGCACTAAACAATTTAGTGAGCTCAATGTGTTTTAAAAATGCATTTTTTTGTCATCTACAAAATGAGTTTCAGCAAAAAATAGTATGGCTTTTGTGCCATATTTTGATTTCATAAAGAAACAATGAAAAATGCATAACATAACATTAGCAAAATTTTTGTTACATAGTGTTTGCAACACATATATGTATATATACATATACAATTCTCTTTTATGATTTAATAATTTAATTTTGCATTATTTTTCTTATGCATAATGATAAAAATCTTGAAAATGTAATTTGATCAATAATTTTTTTAATCTTTTTTTTTAGGAATAAACAAGGGAATTAAAACAAATGAAAATGAAAGGCCGCGTCATCTATCAAATGTTTGGTCTAGTAGCTTTGTTTTGGTTATGTAAGTACTACGGACATGGCTTGTATAATACATCCTACAACTTACTGATATGATATTCCTAATATATATATATATATATATATATATATATAGAGAGAGAGAGAGAGAGAGAGAGAGAGATCAGTGACAAACCAGTTACTCTGTTCTGTTCTTGGTTATTACGATGGTATATATGTATACGTCTAAGGGCAGAAAAAGATCTTTCGACTGAAGAACTTGTCGCGGGACATGTTAAAATTAAATGACAAAGTTTTGTCACTTCTGGCAGAGCTCCACTGAGTCCAATCGCGTGTAAATGAAAACTCAATTCATGTACTGCTTTATTGGAAAACTCATATGAAGAGTATATATAACATAACTCATTTTTCAAACGTGTGAGATTAAAAAAAATGATCCATAGTTATGTATTAACATTTGAAAAGGATTATCTGGAAATGTATCATTAAAGCTGTTAAATTTATCACAATTCAGCAATAAGCAATGATAAAAAATCCAATTTTTCTATATCTGAAAATTTTTGTAATGTTTGGCACTTCATAGTGTCTATAATTTTACAGAAGAGGCGGCTAATTGAAGATTTATTACCTTCATATGTCTGATCTAGTGTTGTTTTTTTTTTTGAAAGTGGTGGATCGTTTATTTCGTTAGAATTGTCTATCCTAGACCAAACGTTGTCGAAGCGCTCACGCAATTGTGTGAGATCACGTATAAAGTCATTAATTTTCTGCTTACAGTAGCAGACATCTTATATTTTCTTTCGTAAAATATTGAACAAAACGTCAGCTTTTGGTAAAATTATGGAAAAGACTTCCAGCGAAAACCCAAAATTAATGTCCTGAAGGCTCTGATATATCCTGCTGCACACGCTCTTGTTTCACTGTCCCATTCGTTTGAATCTTCCATTATTGATTAAACAAATTCTGACAATTCTTCTCTAAAATAAAAAATGACATGGATTATTCTGGATTTATAATTCCATCTCGTATTGGAAATGGTTGGGATGCGTCTTTTCACTATTTGATCAAGAGCATCTGATCTTTTCGATGATTTGCTGAAGAAAGTATAAAATCCTGACACAGTCTGAAAGATTATCTTGCATTCTTTAAAGCAGCTCACTGACTTCTCCAAAATTAAGTTTAGTCTGTGAGCACAGCAGTGAACGAATAATACTTTCCCGTATTTAGACCTCCAATTTCACCAGCCATGACTGAAGCACCATCATAATTCTGTGCTATAAGCTTTTCCTCACACTGAAATTCTTGGATATAATAAAATAAGATGTCGGCCAGTCTAATGGTTGTGCTGTCACCACTCACATCTTGAAAACCAACAAATCTTTCCTCGATATTTCCTTCTTCATTAACATATCGAAAAACAGTGGATAATTGTGATATATTTGAAACGCCAGTCGCTTCATTCATGACAATAGCAACAGAATTACAACTTTGAATTTCTTTTTTTAACCTCATTTATCATGGAACTTGAAATGCTCTCAATTAAATCAATCTGTACGTCACTGGATGTTCCAGAAAATATTTTAGCAGTCTGTAAATGATTAGATAGCTTTTCATCACTTTCTGACATCAGATTTAGTAGTTCAACATAGTTGCCCCTGTTATTAGATTTACTGGTCTCATCATTTCCTCTAAAAGACAGTTCTTGTAGCGCCAAAAAGCATGTGGCGCTTATGAGTAGTCCCATTATGTACCTATTTCTTTTTACTTCTTCGTTATGTTTGTCATTGTATATTTTCAATGCTTCATTCAATGAACAATCAATCCTAGCTCTACCGAATGTAGCCAAGGCGCACACTGAAGCAATATGTAGCTTTGACATTTCATGGCGGATTCGAACAATTCTAAAGGTGTGCATGTTTTCGATGCCATTTTTCGTCCAAGCACTTTTTTCGGGTGAAAAAAGAAGACAAGTCCAGCAGAACAGTTTAATCTTTTACAACCACATAACCAAGAGTAATCTGGATACCAAGAAGAATTAAAATGTCTGTCGTATCCACCAGACGCTTTTGATTTTAAATGATCAAGAGTGGTTAAAGGTCTTCCTTTAACTATAATATTTTTTATTTCCGCAAAAGAACGGGATCCAAACGATTGGGTTAAGAGGTTTTCCATAACACAATTACATACACATTCAGTAGAAGAAGATCCTGCCATGGCTCAGCTAATTTAGCGATCGACAATATAAAAATGAAAAGAAACACTGATAAGTTCACAATGTCCTCTTATGATAATGAAGGCATATAGTTTAACTTAGCTGGTTTTCTATCATAATACTTTTAGATGCTGGTCACTAAGAATAAAAAAAAAACAACAACTCCGTAACACAGTGCTTTACTACAACAACACGTTTTATGTGCAGTCTACATGTATACAACTGGATTTTATAACGTTCACTACCTGTACCTAATTAGAAGCTGAACACTTTTGGCCATACAGTCGTTGTCTGATGCATTTGGGTTAGTAAAACAAGACAAAATCTATGACGAGTTTATGGCTGTATAAATGTAAACATCATATGTAGCAGCCCACAATTAAAAAAAAAAACGAGTTAACTCCCATTGTGTTGTTGATTAAAAAAACAAAGACTTCGCGGAAAGGTTAGGGGTGATAAGAGAGGGGACGAGACTAAACAAACATTCTGACGTAAGCTAGGAGCGCTTGTCTACTGCAGTGCTGCCAACTGTCATATTTTATTTTCTGTTCTAAATTATTTTGAACACTCTAAAATGCTATTTAGACAATTGATCAATAGCTTTATTTTTTTGTTCAGTCAGAAATATAATAAAATTATGTTCTTGATTAATATATAATTCTGTATATTTAAAATCCGATAGTAATTAATTCTTTGCTGAGAAAGTTGGCTGTTAAAAATTAGTTGCCGGTCTAGCCATCGGCATCAGTTTAACACATATTCATGTGTGTTTTTTTTCCCCTTAGTTCAGCCAATGAATGGCAAACGTATATATACAAGTGTATATTGGTATATATATATATATATATATATATATATATATATATATATATATATATATTAGGGTGCATCACCAAAAAAAATTTCTAATATTTGATCTGTCTGCTATTTAAATTCGTTCCATTGATCAAAAAAAGCATTGTGTAAAAAAATAAAAAATATTTGACAATATTTAGAGGTCCCCCGGACTTCAACAAAGTTTGCATAATTAAGCGAAAACTAGATAAAACCATCCTTACTTGTAAAGTCTTACAGACTTACATACAAAAAGTGAAGCGCTATATAAATTGTTTTATAGTCTTTGGTTTTATAATGTGTGGCAGCCATGATTGATTTTGATAAACACTTGTGCTAGAAATTAAATTTAAAATTCACATTTTATTAGCAAAAACAACCCTTTTCCTTACCGCATATTGATTACCAAGGTAAGCATTTTAATTTCTTTACATATATAATTTTAATTTCTGATACACACGACCTATACAATCAGAATATGGAAATAATATGGAAAACAGCAATATGTTTTTTACACCTTCTAAGGACATGCTGACACCACTTCAACAGTGTCATATCCAGTTATTACTGCGTAAACTGGAACAAATGAAATCTATGTTGGCAACAACTTTTCAACTGTGGCCACCAAATGTTGCGACTATTATCAAGAATGTAGAAGATCTAGCATTCTTGAGGCCTTTGAAAGGAGACAAGTCTTCCAGCTTTGGATCATTTGACAAAACACTTGCAAAAAAAAGTCGCTCGACGCCATTCACGAGATGCCGCAGCATTGGAACGTCAGAAACGCGCAAGAGAAGAAAATGCAGCATGTTCAACGATATCAGTGCCTCCCAATGAGGGTAGCAGTGACGAACCCGATGATTCTACTTCTAAATCTGAAGATAATTATGCAGGTTGTTGATAACTGTTTTGATGATATAAAGCCATTGCCAAAGCGAAGAAAGCCAATAGGAACTTTGGTATTTGTATCTCCAGATGTTTTAAGCCGACCAAGTCTTTTGTCTCTAGCGACAAGATTAAAGAATACGCCAACACAGCAGGCAGCTTTCATACAAAGCATTATTAGTGAGTCTAGGGGTGATGTATCAATGGTGGCTTCTTCCTATGCCACTGCAGATCGTTCACGTCGCAAAGTTGTGAGATAGCTACAAAGATCCACGACTCTTGGGAACCACACAAACTCTGCTCGTTCCACTGGGATGGCAAACTGACACCTTCTCTAAATAATCATCGTGTCTCTGAAGAACACATATTAGTTGTTGTTGTTGATGTAAAGCAATTGAAACTGTTAGGAGGGCCAAGATATGCCAAGGCAACAAAGAAACCCGTTGGTGAAATAATTGCAGAATTAACCATGAAGCTAATGACAGAGTGGCATTGTAATGATTGTATCGTTAATATGACATTCGACACAACAAGATCAATCACTGGTCATCAGGCTGCTGCCTGCATTGTCATACAAAATAAGCTGCAACGTGCTGATCTGTTATCAGGTTGTCGCCATCTCATTGTTGAAGTTCTCCTCTTGCATGTGTTTGCAGACATGAAAATAGAATGTTCCAAATACCCGGATATAACTTTGTTCACCAGGTTGCGAAATAATTGGGAATTGGTGGTACATGATTGATCTCATGTACGTCGTTCGTTTACGTTAGCTGGTCTGAAGGCTCAAGAGCGACTGACGATAATGAGAGATGCGGTAATTGTTCATGCCAACTCTAGTAAACAAACCGAATTATTGCGAGACGACCATCACGAATTCCTTAAGCTGTCCCTTGTTTACTTGAATGCTACAAAAAATGAGGTTAACTTTAAAAGACCAGGTGTCCTGCACAGAGCACGAGTGATGGCAAAGCTGATATATTGCCTCAAGATTGCACTGTGTGAGGAACAAATTCAATTTATGCCTCCAGGTACTATTACCACACGTGATCAAGTGCCAAAGATTCGTGCATTTGCTACATTTGTAACACATGTTTATGTCGTGTGGTGGCTCACTTGCAAAAAGAGTGTGGATGCACCATGGAATGATCTACACCTCTACAAGCGACTTTTGGATTACAACGATGTCAACAGAGACTTATCCAAGTCAGCAATCCGTGCCCTGAATAGGCATCTGTGGTACCTCACTGCTGAAATGATCCCACTTGCTCTGTTCAGCAATGAAGTACCTTTGTTGGAAAAGCGAGCTCTAGCAGATGCTCTGCTAAGGCTTCGACCAGTGGTTGCCCTCCAAACTCCATAGAATCGATTTGCAAATGGTTGGGGAAAACCACGATTCCAACCAATTGATTCTAAAGCTCGGTTGTGTGATCTTGCTGGAGTTGACTCGTGGTTTACAATATACAGACTTCAACTGGACACAGGATTCCTCCAACTGCCTGTTGATGATTGGTGCCAGACAGCTTCTTACATTGCCAGTGCAGAAAATGTTGCTGCTATTAACGTTGTTAACGATTGTGCCGAGAGAGGAGTGAAACTAGCATCTGACTTTGTTGAAGCAGCGCGAACGGATGAACATTTTCAAAACATTCTTAAAGCGGTAGAAATGGACCGCAAAAACATCTCAAATGTGCGTAAACCTTACAAACGTGCAACAAAGTGAAACTGAATTAAATGCAACAGTAATAAATAATTTAATACTTTAATGTAATTTTTATATAGGCTAGAATAAACTTTTTTTTTCTTCACATGTCATGTTTTGTGATTTCTTGGGCGGGGGGGGGGACCTCTAAATCAACTCTGATTTGAAAAATATTTGACACAAGTTGTTATTAATGATATTAGAACAAATTAGAAACATAGACAGCTCAAAAACAAACAATCATTTTTGTCCTCTATTGTGGTGATGCACCCTAATATATATATATATATATATATATATATATATATATATATATATATATTCAATATAAATATTGTCGGGCAACTTAAATTGCTATTAATGCCACTTTTTACATTTGTTTTTTTTATGTTTTTCCTCTGTATTTTTAAGTTATTTATAAGACTGTTACCGCAGGCAACACATGCAACATGGACTACGCGTTCTTGTAGAATAAGTATAATGACACAAGTCCCAGTATTTTAGATGGTATTGGTTGGGGAAAATGTCATTTGTAGAAGAACATTGACGAAGAAAATCGATCATCAGTTTGAGATGATTCCCAAAAATATTTCATTAAAAAGAGACATATGATTTTGTATGTACAACAGCAGATATATGGTCAGTAAATAATCAAAGCTATTTGGGTATGATAGCCCATTGAATTGGTTGTATCTAACCAGAAATTCTGTAGCACTGTTATGCAGATGCATGATAGGCAGCCACACATTCGACAAAACTGCTAAAGTCATTAGTGATGTTCAATCACACTTTGAAATTGAAATTTCCAAACTAAACCACACTGTTACGTAGGGAGCTAGCAGCTTTTGGAAAGCTTTTTAAATATTTCATACTGAAAATGAAGAGGATGAAATTCTATTTATAGATATTGACTCCCTCACAAAAAGCGATCTGAACGATGTTCCTAATTTGGATGAAAATTTATTAGTTCTACATAAAAACAGAGATGCTGTTCACATGCTTTTAATTTGATTGCAACAACTGATACAGATCTCGCAAAGTAATCTGCCATATATAGCAGACAATACAATTCAGTGGTGAGGAAATGTCAGGCGATCTGGAACAGTGTGCACAGAAGTTCCAAGGCCTCTGATGCAGTTAAAGCTATTTGCGCTGATGTTGGAAAAGGAATATTATTTACATGTCCAACAAGGTGGAATTCTACTTATGATACAATTTGTCGTTTGCTAGAATTGAAAGAAAAATCATTTGACATTTGTTTGTCCATGGAGTTGCCTACATTCAAAACAACCGACATTGATTTTTTAAATGAAAATTAAATGTTTTTTTCAACCAGTGGATTCTATACTTGACACACTGCAAGGCCAGAATGATTGCTATTACGAAATGTTGATTCCTAGGACTATTCAGCTTCGTCATTCGCTTTGTCAAATTCAAAACAATAATCTTGTTTATTGTCAACCATTGGTTTCAGCCATTCTCAATGGAGTTCAAAAAAGATTTGGTGCAATTTCGGAAGCGGTTTCACATCCACATTATAAACTACGTTGGGTTCCACCAAGAGATAAAGACTTGATAAAAAATGTGTTTATTCAATCAAATGCATCAGCAATGGAAACACAATCCAATTCAAGTGTTGCTTCTGAAATAGATGATGATTATGGCTATGAAGATACTGGTGTAAATTAGAAAAAGTCCATAATGTTGAAACAGAAGTTTCCATTTTATCTGGCTGATGCAGATAGAAATGTAAATATGTTGGATAAGTATCCATGTATCAAAAAAGTATTTGTTCAATTCAATACAACTTTGCCATCTTGAAACCAGCAGGCGATAATTTTGAAAAGCTGCTGCTGTTGAAAGCATACGATGAATTTTTAGCTAAATAAATTGAAGTGATTTAATTTTCAATAATTTTTTGATGAACATTTTTTTTCACACTGAGTTTAAAATTACATATTAGAAATTATGTTTTAAAAAAATGAGTTTATGAGTTTAACTCATTTTGCTCACTGAGTTTGAGTTAAACTCATTACAAATGAATTGAGTTTGAGTTAAACTCTTTTCTGAAGAAATGAGTTAAGAGTTTGAATTAAATCATTTTTTGGTGATTTCGCATAACACTGGCTATAGCTATAACAAATTAATTAGGCAACAGTTAATGATTGTAGTTGGTAGAATTGATCTATAGGCCTATTTGCATAATATATAATTAGATCATTTTAGTCGAAACGATTGACAACTCTTTTTGCGTGTAGGGGCCTACAGAGAACTGTTAAATGTTAAGTAATAAAAAAGATATTTTGAATCTAATTACTGCTTTAATACTGAAAATGTTATCACTCTAACATTTGAATTTACATGGTTTTTTTTATACAGCCCTAATTATAATTTGGTCTTAAATTCTGTTAGCTTCTGCCATGAATGTGACTTCGTACTACTTCAGTCGAGTCAAAAAGGACATGAACGTTACCATGGTAACATTAGGAATTTCCCAGAAATCTGTATCAGTGACATCGTGCACAGCTTTATGAATCTAATATGTCAGCGGTTGCTACAAGTTTATGTACAACAAGACGTCCAAACTATGTACACCAGGTAGTATAATATGTGCATATATGTCATAATTTAAAGATATGTTTAATATACAATATATGTTATAAGGTAAAGATATGTTATAATATACATATATGTTATAATTAGGGCTGTACCGGATTGTAATTTTTAGATCCTGCAGGAATCGGAACCGGAATCGGACTTAATATTTGAATCTTGCCGGAATCGGAACAGGAACCGGATTTTACCGAATTAAATAGTAACTCTTCCGAACGAAGTAGTTATTTCTCTCCTAACATAAAAAGATATAAGAAATTAACCATTTAGATTTTGAAGACTGTGACTAAAACCCCTTACCCAATCTTGAGTTAAGAAAGATAACTCTGTCAAAATAACAGTTTTTTTATTTTCAAAAATTATTTTTATACAGCTGTACCTAATTTAACTTGATTTCTATTACAATCAAACAAAGAAATGGGTAACATATTGTTACGACCCTCTCGGTGCGCACCGTACAGTCTACAGAGTGAACGTAATGACGCGGTAGTAGAAGTGACGTAGAAGCCGGCAAGACACCCTCTAACTTTTTTCCTTATAGCAAACCTTTAATTAGGGCAGAGTTTCAGCCTCTTGTGCCAACTGCAAGGTGATGCTCAACGACCATGGATTTTCAAAACTTCATCGAAAATTGCCGAACTTACATGTACTTTATATTTTGCATATTTACTTACTGTATCATGTTCTTTGTTTCATGTTTTACTTACTTAGAGTTGGCTGTTTAACTATTCTGTTGATGATGACTGTGCATTTGCAAGCAGTGTTCTTGATGATGAAACTCAATATGACGATGAGTACATGCCGACCAAAATTAGCAAATCAGATGAACAGCAAGACAAGATAACTCAAGTAAAGAAAACCTCTCGAGACGAAATTGTTCAATCCAAGTGTAACAAGTGCATTTGAGCCAGGCTTGCGGAGCCGCCATATTTTTTTTCGGCTCCGGCTTCGGCTCCCACAAATTTGACGGCTCCGGCTCCCTATTAAGATAGTATCACACGAGACAAAAATTGTAATTGCTCCACGCTAACATCCCGCTGATAAAAAGTTATGCAAATTTTGCCGCGTTCACCCCCGTAGTCAGGAACTTGAAAAATATACGCATTGTCGGTTTCACTAGTCGCCATTTTCATAAGTACTAAAAAGTTATTTCAATGATCAAATTAGCCAATAGCAAATTGATACATTATTTAAAATATTTTAACGACTTCAGTATTTATATTTATTATTTATAAATTAGAAGTGACTATTCGGAGCCGGGCAGGCCCGTAGCCAGGATTATTGCATTGGGGGGAGGGAAGAATTTTTTTCGGCCGGGGGGGTGCCGAAGAACTGATTCTGGGGTACAGCGGCGGATCTAGACAACTTTGACGGGGGGTGGGGCAAAACTTTGACCCCCGGGGGGGGAGCGAAACTGTTTTCAGTGTTGAAAATTGGTCTTTGAACAAAAAATGTTTCGATAATTTAATGATGTATTACCTAAACTTGCAATAACCGGGGGGGGGGGACATGACCCCCCCCGGCCCCTCCCCATAATTCCGCCCCTGGTGGGATAGAAGAAATGTTCGGGGGGGGCGAAGATGGAGGTGCGAAGCGCCGAAAGCTTGCGAACGGAGACGAGGGGTCTTGGGAGGGGACCTCAGTGAGTCCCCTCACCAAGAAATTTTTTGCAGTTCCATATCTGGAATGGTGCACTTTAGTACCGATTATTAGCTATTAATTAGAAATATATAATTTTAACTACGTTTCAATAATGCATGGCATGTTGCAGTTTTGTTAAAAAAAAATTTATATAGTAAAGAGGTTTAATGATACAAATTTATTGAGGCTGAGCAATTTCTGATTCCTGTTATAAATATATTGACCATTTGTTCTGCTACACAATTGTTACATAATAGATACCTGATTTATATCGTTATACTGTTGGTTAAACGTACAACCCGGGAAGAACGACAAAGATGCACGAATATAGCTTAGCTATTAGTGTGATATTTCTTATAAAATATTGAAAGCAAAGAACAGATCTATCAACAACAAATTAACCAGTCGCAATTATTCAATTTAAAATAAAATTAATTCTGCTAAAAAGTAAATTTGCAAATTAAATAACATCACTCAGAAATCGCGGAGTTTGCACTTTCTTATTTTATTATACATATGTAAAAAAGTGCAGTCAGAAGTCAATATTATTTTATTAACTTATTTAAGGTTGCTAGTTGTCCTCAGAAGATATCAATATATAAAACTATTACAAGGTTGCGAACAGGCCCACCGACAGACATTTCGGGTCCATGGGCAGGGGTGACACGGGCCCCCGTGCTGATATTAATATTTTCAAAAGTTGATTGGCCAGCTCAGTCCGGGCCCCTAAAACAAAATTGAACAAAATGATTGATGTTTTATAGCCGTTATTATTAAAATTTTGTCAGAAAGCTCAAATCATGCACGGGGGGGGACTCAGGTCATGAACAGGGGGGGGGGGGGGTCAGCCCCTCTAGCCCCCTCTGGCTACAGGCCTGGACCCGGGTACCAATAAACTCCGATTTTTATTCGGACCCCGTCCCAATAAAGTCTGATTGTTATTCGGACCCGTGGCAAATATGAACTTAGCTTAGCTACACAAAAACTTTATTATTGTTTTTTGTTTATTTTTTTTTATAATTGTTTAAATTGTATGATTTAATCGTTACTCAGTGTGTAGGGTTTCACTAAGCGGACTCTGTGTTATTATTTTTTCGGGTTCCGTCTAATAAAGTTTACATATAGCTAAGCTTAGTGCATATTTGCCACGGGTTCGAATAACAATCGAATTTTATTGGGATACGGGTTCGAAAAGCCACAACCTTATAAATTTATCTGCTCTATTTCAGATATTCTGTTTATAATAAAATTGTTAAATACAGAAAGCTACATTTTTGTTTTTAGTCTTTTACAAATTCGCGGTCAAATAGTACACGAAATGACGCGTTCTATTTGTCGTCGTAGTAAAAATTTATTTTTAAATGATTGATACAATTATTCTATGAAATAAAACTTTTTTAACTTTATATATAACAAAATAACATGAAATTAAAAAAATTTCGGAGGGTAAACAAGATTTAAAACGGACACAAAACGATTCAACATTAAAGATTTCTTGTGTTGATGTGCGTGTTACTGTTGTGGCGTTCGTAAAACATGACATCATTTCAAATTGTAAGAGGCAAACAATCAAACATTTGTAATTTTAAAGCTAAAAAAAAATTCTGCCGTAAAAAAAAAAACAATTGGGAGCTGTGGAGCCGCCAGATTTTTTCGGCTCTGGCTCCAGCAAAAAGTAGCGGCTCCCGGCTCCTCGGCTCCGGCTCCGGCTCCGCAAGCCTGCATTTGACCATAATAAAACTTTTGATCGTGAAGCTGTTTGACTACTTATTCTTATTGCTGCACCCATTGGTCACGATCCAAATGCACTTTCTATTTCCCGTAGCACTATTCAACAAGCGCAGTCAAGTGCTAGGCATGAAATTTCTAAAGCAATGAAATATAATTTTGAGCCAATTGGTCCATTAGTAATCCATTGATATGGACAGATACAATTTTTAGTTTCAGGTGATGGGATGGAAAAACTGTTAGGTGTGCCAAAAGTGAGCTCTGGAACTGGTAAGGATGAAACAAATGCTGTTCATAAATTGTTGGTGGAGAGACAGACAGCTGGTTGAGATTAGGCTATGTACTTTGACACAACTTCTGTAAATACCGGCAGAATAAATGGAGTATGTGTTGGCCTTGAAAACAGGCTAGGTCAGATCATCTTGTCAAAGGTTTTCACCATCTGCTGTGGACCTTCCCCAGATATCCCGCTTTTTGAACGATTAAACGGCTGAAGGACCATGACAGTCCTGACCAAAGAGCACCTAAAGGAACAAGTCAGAGATGATTACATGGAGCTTATTGAGTAGATTCTGATTGCTTTGGGACATCCACAGAGTACAATCCACTTGAGGGCTCCAGGACCAGTACATCATGGTCACTGGATGGCAAAATTAAATTATGTCATGAAGATATATCTACTCCGCAACCAAACAGATGTATTCAAGCTTACAAAGAAAGAAGAAGCCTAAGTTGAGCGCTTTGTTAAGTTTGGTGCACTCATTTACACCAAGCATTGGGTAGCTGCTCCCCGTACAACTAAAGCTCCATCCAGTGTGTTACAGCTGTGGACTGATCACAGCAGTTACCAGATCATCCATCCTGAAATCAGTACAGATCACATGACAGCAGCTGCAAAGATGGGAATTGTGCAGTGAATGGCCCTTGAGGCTGGCAAACGAAAAGTGCATGGAGATTCATCAATTCTAATGAAACCAGATGAACCTTCTTTGTTGTTATAACATTGACACTGCCAATTTGACAGTGCCTTTCTTGATTTGCAACGCAAAAGTGGTCTGCAAGTGAACAGCATCGATATGGTCAGACACGATTCAAGTCATTACGTATTGTGAATGACATTGCAGATCGAGAGGTGAAGCTTTTTGAATAATACAACACACTGCTTACTAGGGAGCGACCGATATGCTTTTTTACCAATAGTCCGATACCGATATTTTTCCCTAGCATTTTTGCCGACACCGATACCGATACTATTAATGAATGGGTGTCTTGCAGATGAAGAAGATTAGAAGAACAAAAGATTTGAAAAGACAGACCGGAAGACCGAAGTCAGAAACACAAACCATGCCTGCATAATCTCAGAAATCTGCATGTTTATTGTATAAAATTAAGCTTATAACAAACAATTTGTTGTTTTCACTTTTTACTTATACACAAACAGAAAATTAAGATAAAGTTATAAAAAATTAATGTTAAACTGAAAAATTAAAAATGTATTAATTGTTAATTGTAACTTCACTAACTTGTGAAAGTTGTGATGAAATTAAAATAATTTTCTTCGTTAATCTTTGTAATTTTTGCTGAATTCACTTGTTGCAGATTTTTTTTAAAAGTTTGGAATTAAAAAAACACTTAATTATATTAGTAAATCACTTCACTCAGGTGAACAGTTAACTGGAAGTCTGTAAGTAAACTTTAACTCTGTAAACCAAAACCAGTTTAGATTTACTAGATTTGTGAAAAAAAAAACAATGTGTCGGCAGCCAAAAAACGGCCGGTCCATTAGTTAACCCATAGTGCCAATATCGGTTCGATTATCGGTCGCTCCCTACAAAATCGGCCGATCCAATATTAACCGATAGTGTCAATATCGGTCCGATACCGATCCGATTATCGGTCGCTCCCTACTGCTTACTAATGACGAAGAAGAAAAACAACTCTTATTGGAAGTAGTGAAAGCAAACTGCAAGGCTGTTCCAACACAAATCACAAAAAAGACTGCTGTTCAGGCCTTAATGTTGGAATGACAATAACATTGACTGATAATGCATGCTTTTGTGACTTGAATTTGAGTTGGTTAAATTTTCACGTTTTTTGATGGGAATGCAGAATTTGACCTTTTAATTGTGACAAATGCCAATAACTATATGTGGTTAATTTGCAAAAGAGTGTTGAACTGTTGATATTAAAAAGCTATTGCTGGTTGCAATTTTAAAACATTCAACATATTCGTATTGCTTCAGTTTGATAGAATTTCATAAAATTTGGATATTATATTGCTCTTGCGCACCATCTTGTAGTTAGAATTTGAAGCCAAAACTTTACTATTAGCAGATGTAAAAACTTGGGAAGGTGTTCTGCTCTATAGCACACACACATATATATATATATATATATATATATATATGTATATATATACTGTGGCACCACCCGACAGCTTATTTTTCTTTAGTTTTCCATGGTGACGTCACAAACTTTGTTATTTCATTCATACTCTCCTTTAAATCATTATCTGACTATTTCCGATAAAAACGCGAATTAAAATGCATTGCAAATCTAAATCAATATCACTTTAATGTTCAATTAAAAATGTATCTTCAAGTTATTTATCTAAATATTTCTTACACCAAAATTTCAAGCAACAAAGAAATCCGGCTTAAATCCGGCACATTTTAATCGGAACCGGAATCGGAACCGGATATATTAAAACTGCCGGTATCCGGCTTAACAGCAACCGGAATCGGATTCCGGCACAACCCTAGTTATAATGTACATATAATTTATCTTGTTATAATAATTGTTTTCAACAAAGCAGTGGCGTATGTAGCGTCTTTTATGAGTACACCTGATATTGTTATTGACTGTCTACATCATGTACTATCATATCACATCATTGAAAATATTTGCAATTACACCATATAATACCGGGTTCGATCCTCGGGGAGAAGTAATGAAATTTTTCCAGGTGAAATATGGTGTAAAATCATCCAAGTCCACCTAGCATTAAATGGCTACCTGACTAAGTTGGGGAAGTAAACCAGCTGAGTGTTATGATGACCACACAATCCCTTTATATGTCTTGGTTATAAATACAGATGAATTCTACACTTCGACTTGCCCGATGACATATCATGCTCTAGGTAGCTTACATATATTTATTTAATTGAATACAACATGCTGTGTACTAAGATTTCACGGTCACGTGACCAGTTTGACAAGTGATAGGTAAATAGACTATGGTGTGTCGAGGTGTGTCAGAGGTGTGTCAGAGGTGTGTCGAGGTGTGTCAGAGGTGTGTCAGAGGTGAGTCAGAGGTGTGTTAGAGGTGAGTAAGAGGTGTCTCAGAGGTGTGTCAGAGGTGTGTCGGAGGTGTGTCGAGGTGTGTCTAGGGTGTGGTTGGATTTAATGTCCTGACGTTATGCAGAACCTCTACTTGTCGTTCAAGACTTTGTTGTGACGGTGTGTAATATCTGTATTTTGTCAGTGAAAGTGTAATTATAATATTCTTATTCTTATGGACTATAAAAATATTTTAAACTTCTGTGTTGTGCACGAAATTCTTATTACAGTAATCGTTCAGTGGTTGTTCGTCAACAAATTAAATACATTTAGTGAAGCCGCAATATAACCCTTAACTAAGGTTTATTGAAGGCGCTATTTATAATCCCATTGCAGAGTTTCCTATTTTAATATGGTTTCATTTTTTTCAAGCAATGTCATCGTATAATCATACTTAGATAATTGATTCAACCTTTGAACTTATATTACAAATTTAAGTCATGTGACACTGATCATAATATAGTTGCTCTATCAAAAGAAAAAAAAGGGGGCTATTTGGTAGATGCTTCAATAGAAGCTTCCACCTCTCCGAAATTTCGCTCACTACATACCTCGCTAATTCCTTATCTATTTCGGGACAAAAGCTGATCGATGCCAACACGGAACTGAATTCTTCATCACCTGGCAGCTTGTATTACATCCCATCATCTTACACCCCTGTATCATCCATAACTAGTACTTCAACTCCTGCATCATCCACCACTATTACTTCAACTACTGGATCATCCACCACTAGTACTTCAACTCCTGGATCATCCACAATTAGTTCTTACCAAACAACTTGTAGCAATTCAAACGTTTCTCGTTATTCCAACTGAATATTTAGTGTGTGTCTGAAGCTTGATGGTGTTGGAGACACATATGATTATGCATTTAACAGTTGTCATGGCAAGTTTATTTTATTTCAGAAATTAAAACATGATAACATCTAATTTGTCTTTACACAGCCAATAATTGCTTTCATCCTATATATTGTATCTCTAAAACACAAACTATTTATTAAAGAAAATAGTTTACCACCCACTAGTTCTAATATGTTCCCTTAAAATATTTTAAACTTTTAAAAAAAATGAAATTCAGACATTTGTAAATTTAAATAAATACATCTTTAATATATCACATAATTTAATACATCATTTAATTCACGTATTTTCTTTGTATTTCTCTCTCATGACAGATACACGTGAAATGGAGTGATACAATGGAAACCGAAATATCTGACGTTTTCGGAACGTAGAATAGTTCCTACTTAATCTTTTGATTTCTTTTTGGATTGATCGTATTCAAATGTTACCATGTAAATGAAATACACATTTTACTCTTGGATTCAGAAATAAAAACGGAATCAGTGCTATTATGAAGTTTAGAAAAAATAGATAATTGTACAGTATAGAATTCATGATATATAGTAAATCAAATTTGTATTTTATATACCAGATGCTTGTAGAGAGTAGTTTTTCTGTTGGCTATTTAATAAAGTATACAATATTAGGTTAATGAAGCTTTGTTTAGTACTGATATACGGGCTAAAATGGGAACTATTATACTTCTTTTTTAATCTTGATTAACTTATCAGTGCGTAGCGAGCTTAACTCTCGCCCGGGGCAAAATACCTTTTTAATACCTTTTCAGCGCCCCTTCCTTATTTGAAAACCATGTAATATTATATGTAAAATATACAATTAGGCGCCCTTTTGTGATTAGCACCCGGAGAATGATGCTCCCTTGCCCACCCCTCACTACGCCTCTGACACATATATATGCCCATTGTTATAACTATCATACTTCTACACACATAAGTTGGCCTGTTAGTCATTTGAATCGACAACAGAATTCTCAAATGTAAGGACTAAAAACTAAAAAAGTTTAACTGAAAAATTCACCACGTACTAACACGTATTTTACACATTAATTTTCATTAAATCTTAACAATAAAATGAAATAAAAACTTTTATGAATTTTCAATGTAATTAAAAAATGTTTGTCCGATTTACTCTTTACTATAAACTTATACAAGTTGTTTAGTTTGAATAATGTGGTAAAAGACTTTTTAAACAAGTTATAAAACAATCTGAAAATAAACTTTGATTAAGGTAGCTTAGACCATGCAAATATATATATTTGTTATATTCACTTTAAATAAAACGTTAGCGCAAAGATGATTTCGATGTATTATTTCTTGCGCCCAAGCATTCATTTAGTAAATAAATGTTCACAAATATAAGTATATGGTTGTATGATCTATATTTGTATGATCTATATTTGTATAATCTTTATTAAGACTATTATTACATGTCTATTAATTAATTTTTAGAGCGTTTTCGAAAAAAATGCTCTATTGTCCCCGTTTTGTCTGTCTGTCTGTTTGTCCGTCATCAAACTAGATCTCAACAACCATAAGTCCTAGACCCATGATGTATATATATCATTTTGTAGGTCTTGGCCTGCCATGTGTGCATCAAAAGTCCATTTCGCGATCTGACCTCTGAGGGCTGGACATCAGTGTTTTTACCGTTTTTTTACTATATAAGCTATATTAATAATTATGTCATTTTCATGGCCCCATTCTACACATTATATGTTCAATAACCCATTCATTTTGGTGCGAAATACTGCAGCACGTAGTTTCACCAAGATTGACGTCACACTTGTTCTTCGCAGTAGAGTGTTTTTTCTTCAGCCACAATAATTTTATTTTCGAAAAATACTTAAGAAACTCTTCAAATCATAATGAAATGGTAAGAATATTGCATTGTCATTGGGTTGTGAGCTATACTGAAAGTATCAGAGCTATATCTTTTCGGAAAGTGGTCTAAAATTGGTGCCGAATTCCGTTACTGTGTACTATATTTAGCACCACTAATTTCCCTTGATTTAGACAAGATTGTGGCCGATTAAATTACTACAATTTAGAGTGTTTTAATTATGAGTCCTATTTCAGTGATCACAAACCACTTGTAGTTAGATTTAAGAGAAAATAAATTATTTTCAAATATAAAGAAACGTAATATTTTTTTACAGATATATGCAATACGCAATTCAATTTATAAACATTTCCAAAATTTACAAATATTTACTGAAAGCTAACATACGTTCTGATACATAACACGATAATGCGCTAACACGTCCTCTGTCCAGAATGGAACAGGCTTAATTGCTTGTTTTTATTGTATACTTTTTAGTGTCACAATTTTTCGTTATATTTTTGTCAGTGTAGTTAATACAAACTAATAGTTCTTTTGTATACAATGTGATGAAGAAAGACAAAGAAAAATCTTTCCATTTTTTATATTTTTTTTGTTATTTTATATTATTAAACGAATTTTACTTTCATGTGTTGGTAAAGTTCATCTACACAATTATAAATAGCGCACAACACTAAAGAAAACTAACACTTCAGAGCTCAGTAATTTATGAGCCCGAACAAAACGTTATACACCATAATCTATTTCTGTATTACCCCTCTTAACATTACAATGGTAATAAACCTCGGGCTCCTTAAACATTTTATAAATTTACATATATATTTTAAACAGGTATATTGTCAAGTGTCTAACATTTCTAACCGATTGAGCTAAGAGAAACAGGTGATAAGTTATTTAAGTTTTCCAAAACTTATGTCTGATTTCGTGGCTGTCTACCGCCAGAAAAGTTACTTTAAATAAACGCTTTAAATATTCCGACTGCACATTTAATTAATGAGTGTACAATAAGTGATTGCTTTTATATATATACTAGCTGAACAGGCCCGGTACCCGGACCGGCTATTTGGCACGCAGTTGAAGTTGAAAATGGTGATGCACTCACAACACCATATCATTGTTTAATCTTAATTCATTCATGATATTTTAAAGGACTCTCAATAGTTCTTTTTTTTATGTTATCATTTCTCTTTCACTTTAGCCCCACACTAGGGTGATAACAAAAAAAAATATGTTTATGAAACCACTTGCAATCGAGGAACTTTTATGTGTAATTTAAGAATATAAATAGCATTTTTGATTCATTTAAAAAAAAGTTCCCCCACCTCCCCCTTTTTCGGAAGAAAAAAGTGAAAAAATATGTTTTTTTCAAAAAAAAGGACACGTTTTTTTTTAGCTTAATTCAAAAGAGTAATAATAATAACTAATCAACTTTTATTAACAAATAAGATACAGAACAGTTAGTTATATGTACAGAATGTACAAGAAATGTGTAAAACATATTGCTCATATGAACTTCAGATTCAAAAATTAAAATTTTCTCGATTTCGCATGAAGTTTCTCCATCAGTTTTACAGCAGCTTTTTGCATTTTACCCTGATGAGTGAGGTAAACAGTTCATTGAAGGACGCTTTATTGTAGTGTTCCACATGGAATCAAACATTTGCCCATTCATAGCAGATGAAGTTGCAAGCAGGAGCGAGGATGTTGCGCCACTCTGGTATCAGAAATAATGCTATAATAGTATATATCGCATGTGAGTTCCATCTTGCCTAGTGTTAATTTGGTAGTTTCTTCCAGCTGATGCGAGGCCAACGTGAAGTTGTTTTGTAATGACGATAATTCATAAAAAGAACCTGAAATCATCTCGTCATCCAGGGTTCTCGCCTGTGCTAACATCATCTGTCACAACGAGGAGGTAATCAGCCTGAAGAGTGGCATAGTTTTGGGTTAATTTGTCAATGAATGAATAGTTGAGTTCTGGTTTGCTCGTTGTCTCTTGAATAAGAAATTCATGACATGTTTCAGAAGGAGATCGAGTACATGGTGCTGACAGTCAATATATTGTGGCTTCTGAAAGCCATTGCTCAAGACATCAAATTTAAGAGTACCGGGTTTTATTTCGGTTGTCATATTTTCAGCATAACTACTTGATATTCTTCCCCTTGCACTCTTTTACCATCAAACTGGAGACAATAAGGTTCTTTGCTTTGAAGTTTTTGAAAATTTTTGGTTTTCATTTTCCGTCCTTCAGAGATTACTCGTTTCCAAACACCCGCCTGACTTGGAACCGGCTCATCATGTTCAGCAATGGTTGCAAGAACGTCATATGCTTTATGTGTAGAAATGTTGCTTTTCAGTACTAGCAAACCCGCTGTTGTAGTGCTTGCTCTTTGGTATTTCGGTTTGCATTCAGGAGAAAATGACGTGGAAAAATAGGTTGTCGAGTCGGGTGAAGAAGCGAGGTTTCAGAATCCGAAGATTCTGGGACAGTTGTATGTGTTTGTGTAGGTTGTGAGACAGTTGTATGTGTTTGTGTAGGTTGTGAGAAATTTGTATGTGTTTGTGTAGGCTGTGAGATAGTTGTATGTGTTTTGTAGATTGCGATTGAGAAGAGCTGGCTTGAGATTGAGTTTTGGATAGTCGGATTCGTTTTCTTGGGTGGATTGATTCTAAAGGGGCTTGTTTGACCATTGAATAACCAATCTTTCCTCCACTCTTAACTTGCCTCTAGTAGAGCTCTTTATCCTCCTTGCTTTTCCATTTTCTATTGACGTTGGTGACATCAAATAACTTAGAAAGTGTTGGAGTAAATTTATCAGACGGTTTCTTTTTGTTTTTGTCATATAAATTAAACAGATAATTGATTTTCTTTCTGATTAGTGCGCTGGATAATAGTGGAAAGTCTAGAATTTCCTCCAGAGCAATTCTATATCCGTAATAATAATTTTGATTCGATGCAGTCGCCGTTTCTGGCTATTGAACAGAAAAGTGAAGTTTCCAAGAATTTGACGGTTTGTGGGCATCCATGTTAGATTGATTAGCTTTTCAACAGATGGAATTCTTGGATCCCTATTATGTTTAGAAGATGAGGGTAGATGCCTTATATATAAACAAATGGAAAAACTGACTGGAATGTGCTTAAAAGCAGTCTAGAAAGTCATGTAAAAATTCCGTGTAAAATTGAAACCGATAGTCAAACTGCGCGATATGTGAAAGCAAAAATGAAAAGGTGGGGGAAATTTTTTCAATTTAAAAAAAAATTAATGTTGCTACTGTCATCTACATATAATTGTTCCTCGAATGTAAGGGGTTTCAGTTTCGGTACGAAAAATAATGAAAATAGTTATCACCCTACCCCACACCCATCCTTCACTCCCTCCCTCCCCCGCCCGCCACCCCCCTTCCACTCAAGACAAGCCCGAATAGCAGTGGGTCTCAATGTACAAAATTACAAAAAGGGGCATTTAGTATAACTGCATGTTCACCCTTTTAACAATACCACGTGACACCTCTCCCTACCTCCCCCCCCCCCGTTAAACGCTCCTTTCCCAACCCTACACCCCCATTCCAAAAGTTCTTTTTTTTTATAATTTTATAATTTATCATGTTTAACATGACGTATTTAAAAAAAAGAGAGACGTGAGTTTAAAAAAATTAGCAGTGTTGCAACTTGAATCGTCTGCTTGACCCCCACCCCCCCTTTCTGCAACCATTTGGTTTATTCCCACACCTCTCTCTCTCTCTTTGAACTCTCTCAGTTTATCTGCGGGCTGAGACTTAGTCTCTTAGAGCCCGTGAGATCAGACTTGCTGTGTCTCTCAACATCTGGAGACTGCCATAGAGCCCGATGGCCAGCAAGCTTCCGGACTGGTCCACCCTGTGGTCCGCCAGTCCGGGGCACTCGAAAAGCAAATGATCTACGGTTTCCTCTACTTCTCTGCAGTGTCTGCAAAGGGTGTCGCTATTGGGCCTCAACCTCCCAAAGTACGCGCCAATAGGACAATGCCCAGTACGGAACTGGGCAATTAGCGCCTGCTCGACACGCCTGAGCTTCCACCACGGGTCAGTTTTGGACGGCCGCTCTAGGACTTGCCGGAACTTAAGTCCGTTCACCCCATGAGCCCAGCCCGAGAACCACTTCGATTGTCCAAAGAGGCAGATCTTGGAACGTGCTGCCTCAAATGAGCTCTTTCGTGCACTCATGGGCAGCACTTGGGAATCTGTCGACTGGACTATTGCCTTGGCAATGCCGTCTGCCCTTTCATTTCCGGGCACGTCCGCATGCCCGGGAACCCATTGAAGGGTCACATGCACGTTATGTTGGGACACAAGACCCTGTATTGCCATCAGCATGGCTTCCAGCAGAAGCGGCCATTCTCCTGTCCCTTTTACAGCTTGCAGAACAGAGAGCGCGTCAGTGAGAATGACAATGTCCAGAGCAGGCAAAGTACCCTCACCGATTAACTCCCCTATGTGGTCCACTGCCTCAGTAATGGCTGTCATCTCTGCCTCGTAAGCACAGAGCGACCCACATAGGCCAGCATGGTCTTTCACAAAGCCAGTTTGTGGAAGAGTGATGTGGACCCCAAACGAGGCGCTTGTCCGGCCGTCTCTACTGGATACAGAAGCATCAGTATAGGCCAGTATAGCGTTCCCTGAATAGGTTCCAATCATCTCCATAGCCACATCCGTGATGGTTCGGCGATCCTTTGCGTTCCCAGCATTGGTTTCAACCAGGTACGTGCGTACCTCAGGCATGTAGAAAGCCTCGCCAGGAGGGACCTTAGAGACTGTCTCTAGCATTAGGCGGTCGGTCGGCAGCTTGATCTCGGAGGCAAGTCTTTCTGCGTGGTGCATGAAAGACTGCATCGAGAGCCGCTTCCTTTCCACCCAGCCATCGACCATCTCCCTTAGGACCGAGGTCTCCTCCTGCCGCTTAAACCGCTCATACGCGGTTATAACGGCCTGCTCTCTACGGATACCCAGAGGTGGCACATTTGCCATGATTTCCAGCGCTGCTGTGGGTGCCGTTCGGATAGTGCCTGTGATCAGCCGGAGAGCCTGGTTTTGTACAACATCTAGGGCCTCTAAAGAGGACTTAGACCCATAGACCTGCACAACCTGGCTGTAATCTATCTGAGACCTTACTGCACCCATGTACAGTGACCTCAGGACATCTGCTCGAGCCCCCCAGGACGTGCTCGCCAACTTCTTGACAATATTCAGTCTATCAGAGGCGCAGCGGGCAACCTCCGAAAGATGTGTGCAGAGAGTAAGCTTTCTGTCAAGTGTAACTCCCAGGTACTTGGGCTTAGGTTCCAGAGCAAGAACCTCACCCTCTACCTCCAGTCTGAATGGTTCCTTAAGGATACTCGTGCCCATGGTAAACAGCGAGTAGGTGGTCTTCGAGACGTTAATCTCTAGCCCCCACATCCTAGTATACAGCCGACCGTAGTCAGGTCCTTCTGGAGTGCTCTCTCAAGGACTGAGGCACTCTTTCCGGTCTTCCAGATCGCCAAATCATCGGCATACAGTAGGCTTTTACAACCCAGAAACTCAGGCAGGTCATTGATGAAAGCTAGGAACAATGTACAACTGAGGGCCGAGCCCTGTGGAAGACCCTGCTCGAGGGTCCGTTTCCTCGACACGCTGCTCCCAACGCGTGTCGTGATAGTACGATTACTGAGGAAACTGCGTAACCAAATGTACATCTCAGCGGTGACACCCAACCGCTGTAGCTTCAACAATAGTCCTGGTCGCCAGACTCGATCGTAAGCCTGCCTGAGATCTAGGAAAACTACCGCTGTTGATTCAGCTTTCTGAAAGCCGTCGGCTATTGCTTGGACGAGAAGCGTGACCATGTCCATCGCACTCTTACCCCGCCGAAAGCCTCCTTGCTTTGGGGTAATGAGCCCTTTTTCCTCTAGGAACCACATCAACCTTCGGTTGACCATGCGTTCTGCTACTTTCCCAACACATGAAGTGAGGGAGATAGGACGGTAGCTTTCCGCTTGGTCAGTCTTTTTCCCTTTTTTAAGTACCGGCACTATGACAGCCTCCCTCCACCTCTGAGGGAGTTCTCCGGTCACCCACGTGCGGTTGACAAACTGGAGTAGTTTTGCTTGTCCCGCTGCCCCGAGGTGTGTGATCATCTCATTACTGATCAAGTCACTGCCTGGGGCCTTTCTCATACGACACTTCCTGACTGCGTATGCCAGTTCATTGGCAGAGAATGGGGCTCTGAACGTGTCTCTATTTTCCGTGCCAAACTCAGCCTTTTCTTTGACTCGTCGGACTTTATCCAGTGCCTTGGACAGTGTACTCTTCTTACTCGACTAGCTGACCTCTGCAAAGTGCTTGTTAAGCACTTCGGCCTTCTTGCTATCACTAGCTGTCAGGCCTGAGTCCGTTTGCAACGGGGCGCCAGTTCTGATCGTCCCAGCCTGGGTCAAGTCTTTCAGTAATTTCCACGTCTTTTGGCTCTCCCTTAGATCCAACTTCTCGCATGTATCAGTCCATTTCTGCTTTTTGGCCTCAGCAGTCGCCCTTTTTACTTGCTCAGTTAGTTTATTGTACTCGCGGTGCGCCTCAGCCGTTTTCAATCGACAAGCTTTCTTACGAGCGGCTTGTCTTTGCCGAACTAACCTTGCAAGGGCTGTAGTCCAAAATGGTCTGAACTTACGTTTCGGAAGGCTCTTTGGGATCGTCCTACGTGCGGCACCTAAGATCGCTTCAGTGATCTCCTTGTAAACAACGTCGACTGTTCCACGCTCGGTATCTACCCTCTCCAAGGCTGCGTCTCCTGCAGCCTTGAAGGCGTCCCAATTTGCTTTTGAATAAACCCAGCACCTGTGCTTAGCTCCTGGGTTTCTCTCAGGTGGAGGAATATCCACTGAGACGAGAACGGGTTTATGATCACTACCGATGCAATCTAGCACACGGAAAGAGGTGTTACAGGCCAGGTCAGCCGAGACGAGTGTTAAGTCGGGTCTCGTTTCGCTCCCACTCGCACCGTGCAGCAAGGTGGGTACAGACTCATGGTCCTGAATCCTAACTAGACTTGTAATATTACAAATCTCCTCAATCCTCCGGCCAGCCGCGTCAGTGCGTTCATATCCCCATGCCGGAGACATGGCGTTGAAATCACCACATACGAAGGTGCCAAGCAGAGTATCCTCAGCTGTTATTAGACTGAGCTCCGTCTTGGGGGGATTGTACACGTTGACACAATGGTACTTCCTCCCATCCTTATAAACATCCACCGCAAGCGTATCTGTTTTTCCGCGAGGACCGTGGGCGCTGCTCGGCTGAGCATTTAGCGTATTTCTGACCAGGGTCACCAATCCCCTGCAGTTCTTACACCCACAACGGAAGCACGAATAGCCAGTGATGTGGACCGTCCTAAGTCCAAGGATGCACTCTTGTAACATTGCAACATCCACGTCATTCTCGTTCAAAAGTTTTGCGACTTCTAGGCTCTTGGAGATGAGACCCCGGACATTCAGGTGGACAATCCTGAATTGAGCCTTACCAGAGCGTTTCCCAAGTCTTCGCTTGTCAGTTGTGGTGCCGGCCACCTCAGGCGGGGAGCTTTCGGCTACACCCGGTAACAGTGACCTGCTCTCCTCAACTTTCGGCTTCCCGCTGACAGAGCAATCAGCGTTTATCGCCGAGGGCTGGGCTTGACAGTTCCCAGTCTCTTTTGTCTCGCCGGGCACCATAGGCGGGGAGCTTTCGGCTACACCCGTTGGCAGTGCCCTGCCTATGTCAGTCTTGGTGCCGGCCACCTCAGGCGGGGAGCTTTCGGCTACACCCGGTAACAGTGACCTGCGGTCCATGACTTTCGGCTTCCCGCTGATAGAGCAGTCAGCGTTTATCGCCGAGGGCTGGGCTTGACAGTTCCCAGTCTCTTTCGTCGCGCAAGGCTTCGTTGAAGGGGTACAGCTGTCTCCCCTCTCCGTTACCTTGCCCGAGTCGATTTCTGTGCTGTCGGGGTGTACCTCGGGGGTACGCACAGTAACTGGTTCGCCCTTTCTAGTAGGGATCCCCAGGGGTAGAGGCCGACAACCTTCCACCCTACATCTCATTCTCGAGCCAGGTATCAGCGGCGGAGCCAGCCATCTTTCCAGCCCCGTTCTCGATACCTTGCTGGTCGTAACCATCGGTTCTCCGCTGGAAGAGCTGCCGGCGTTACCCGAGGACTGGGCTCGACCTGCCACAGCCACTTTTGGGGGTCTGCCTCCCCCTCGTCTCCGCGTGGTCGTACGGTCTGATTTCGTGCTGACAGAGCAATCAACACTAGTCAGGGACTGGGCTCGACCTGCCTCAGCCTCTTTTGAGGGTGTGCGAATTCCCTCGTAGCGCCGTTCAGCAGTCACTCGTGCCTGGGTCAGGCTGCCAGAGCAGCTAACCTTTGCCAGGGGCCTTGCCTGACCTAACTTGGCCTTCACTTGTGATGGGACGCGACTCCCATCTGTACGCTTGTCCGGTAAACCAGGCGGTGGACACTCAGTGCCTTCGATCCGCCTTAGTGGTTCTCGAGCTGGGTTGAAAGTAGCCATTTTTACGATGCCAGACCTTTCAACTGAAATCTTGGCATCGGGGCAAGTAGTCGAACTTTTTACGATGGCGGCCCTACCGCCCCCTAACCATCCATCGAGGCATGTTTGGGTGCTGCCCAGACCCGCTTTATTTCCATTCTTATCCTTATCCATTTGCCATTCGAGTGCCCCAGGGAGGGGCGGGTTGGGTGGTCTGACAGGTAAGCAGAGCAGCTTAGTTGCCTCTCCAGCCTCGACCCAGGTTAAACCAGTGCCGGGGCGTGCCTACCGCCGGACATGTCTGATCTCTCGGAATGAGAGTGGGTTGGCGTACCTTTTTCCTCGAAACCCCGATCTGCCGTCGAGGGGCTGGCTCCGTGCAATACCAGCGTTCGGTCACAGTATCGAGTACACCAGGGTTCACTTCCCGCGCTCGTCCTGCAGCGGGGGAGCGTTTCGCAGTTCCCTTGCGGGCATCCCACCACCATTCACCTAAGAGCGTTCAGGTGCCCTCCAGAGCGGGGTGGGCTGGTGGCGTAGGTATCGGCATACCTAAGAGACACTTTCAGATTTCGCGTTGTTCCCAGAGCAGGGAGGCCCAACGTTACTTTCTATTTGGATCACCAATTAACGGCCAGTTTGACAGTCTTTATTGTCTTCTGTCAGACATGAGGCCGACCAGCACTTAGGGATGGCCTGAGCCCCCATAGTGCCGGTCGGGTGTGGGTCTCAGGAAGTATCCTCCAGACGAACAGCCCCGACCAGCTACGCGTACTGTAGAGGTCCGATGCGATTGACCCACGTCAGAGACGATGCCGCCAAGTTTCGTTTTGCAAGCCCTTACCCGTTCCTAGGGTTTGGGTTTTTTTTTTTTTTTTTTTTCGAGACTAATAGTCGGGGGTTCCGCGCCGTACGGATCTCGTTCTTACGTAACCTTCACTTTCAGTGTCATGTTATGGTCCAAAATGGTTCAAGGCCCCTCAAGGTAGGAGGTCGCGAGACCACATCTCAATAGTCCTCGCGTTCCAGTACTGGGAAGCCGGGGGTACCGGCCACGCACAGTCGTGGTACGCTTTTCGCAGTGTTGCACTTTCGTGCTCCCAGATTAGCCGTTAGCCCAGAGCAAGGCTACCGTTGTCCGCCCGGACCGCTAGGAGGTTCTGGGTTTTAAGGGCCACCTGGGGAAAGTTGTCGAGAACAACACATCCCAGCCAAGACACGCAAGCCGTTAAGACGCTGGCGTCTCCTGCCCACATGCACTAGGACCGATGGCAAGTAACGTTCACCATTGGCGACATGCACGGGTATAGGTCCGACGCTCTAGCGCCATCCATTTTCAGGGCTGGTTGATTCGGCAGGTGAGTTGTTACACACTCCTTAGCGGATTTCGACTTCCATGGCCACCGTCCTGCTGTCTAAATCAACCAACACCTTTTATGGTGTCTGATGAGCGTCTGCGTTTGGCACCTTAACCGGCACCCACACCTATCCCAACCAACTCGGTAATATATATTTGAGCGCGTTAACAATCAGTCTATGTACAAAAATAGCTTTTTATATAATTCATACCAAAGAAAATAATCCTCATTATGGGTACAGAATCTTAAGAAAAACAACCCCCGACTATTAAACATAATTTGCGCACACTACTCAATATCATTTAAAAATCTTAATTCATTAATAAGAAATCCTTGTTGTGTTTAGAATTCTCCACGAAATCAGGCATATGTTTATTCAAGAAAGATTCATTTAATGAACAAAATGCGCACCAAACTTACTCTCATTTAACATACATTTTCTCTTTAGTTTCTATAATTTTGGAATTCCCTAGACTATTTTTATAGAGACGGTCGATGACACGCACTGTTTTTTTTTTAACTCCGCAAAGGTGTGACGTAGAACTCAGACTTTTTTTTAGCGATGTAAGCTTTCAACCCGTACGGTGCCGTGTATTTTTAACTTAAAGACATGCGGCTTTTATCGCCATGAGCATATTTTACACCGCACGGTGTGTAGATCTGTCGAACATACGCATAGGTTAGACGATTATGTATATAGATTATTTTTGTTTTGTTTTCTCCATTACATACAACGATACGGATAAAGAATTTTTCTCATTTTTATAAAAAGACTAGAACATTCTGTTAGGAAATGTTTAATAGCTTTGTCACTATCATGACATCAGTGACGTCACTAGGGTTGGTGTCACCCGGTGCGGTAACTCATGGTGTCACCCCTCTCATGACACCCCGGTCTCCATATTTATTTTTCCAGAGACCGTATATATGTGCGCATGCGCGACTTTATTATTTTTTTTCCGTTTCCGGGATAAGGATTTTAGCGATAATTGATATCTATAGGTCAGTGCAAGTATACCAATAATTTCATTAAAATAACGCACTGGCTCCGGATACGTCTAAGACGTACTAACAGGCTTGCGGAGCCGCCAAAATTTTTTTCGGCTCCGGCTCCGGCTCCCACAAATTTGACGGCTCCGGCTCCCTATTAAGATAGTATCACACGAGACAAAAATTTTTGTAATTGCGCCACACAAACATGCCGCTGGTAAAAAGTTATGCAAATTTTGTCGCGTTCACCGCCATAGCAGGCCCGTAGCGTGCGGGGGGCCAAGGGGGCCGGGGCCCCCTGCGTTTTGTCTGGCCCCCTCTGCTTATTTGTTCTACTTAGAAAAATGTATTACCTACCCCCCCCTGCTATTGCCTGGCCCCAGCTGTAAAATGCCTAGCCCCTGCTGTAGAATTTTCACGATACGGGGCTGCCCCATAGTCAGGAACTTGAAAAATATACGCATGTCGGTTTTACTAAAAACAAACCATTTCAGTGCATCCAGAATCATATCATTATTTTCGACCGAGGTTTCACTAGTCGCCATTTTCATAAGTAATAAAAAGTTATTTCAATGATCAAATTAGCAAATAGTACACCGATACATTATTTAAAATATTTTAAAGACTTCAGTATTTATATTTATTATTTATAAAGTGACTATTCGGACCCGGGTACCAATAAACTCCGACTTTTATTCGGACCCGTCCCAATAAAGTCTGATTGTTATTCGGACCCGTGACAAATATGCACTTAGTTTAGCTATAATTAAACTTTATTATTGTTTTTTTTTTTTTATAATTGTTTGAATTGTATGATTTAATCGTTACTTAGTGTCTATGGTTCCACTAAGCGGACTCTGTATTATTATTTTTTCGGGTTCCGTCTAATATAATTTAAATATAGCTAAGCTTAGTGCATATTTGCCACGGGTCCGAATAACAATCGGATTTTATTGGGACCCGGATCCGTATAGCCACTGCCTTATAAATTTATCTACTCTATTTCAGATACTCTGTTAATAATAAAATTGTTAAATACAGAAAGCGACAATTTTGTTTTTAGTCTATTACTAATTCGCGGCAGCCCGTAGCGTGAAAATTCTACAGCAGGGGCCAGGCATTCTATAACAGGGGCCAGGCAATAGCAGGGGGGCAGGTAATACATTTTACTAAGTAGAGCAAATAAGCAGAGGGGGCCCAGACAAAACGCAAGGGGGGGGCTAAGCCCCCCTGGCCCCCACACACGCTACGTGCCTGATTCGCGGTCAAATAATAATACGAAATGACGCGTTCTATTTGTCGTCTTAGTAAAAATTTATTTTAAATGATTGATACAATTATTCTATAAAATAAAACTGTTTTAACTTTGTATATAACAAAATAACATGCCATTAAAAAATTTCAGAGGGTAAACAAGATTTAAAATGAACACAAAACGATTCCCCGTTAAAGATTTCTTGTGGTGATGTGCGTACCCGCTATCATTTTAACGCTGCTACTGTTGTTGCGTTCGTAAAAATAACAACATTTCAAATTGTAGGAGGCAACAATCAAACAAATTTGGAATTTTAAAGCTAAAAAAAAAAAAATTCTGCTGTAAAAAAAAGCATTTGGGAGCTGTGGAGCCGCCAGATTTTTTCGGCTCCGGCTCCAGCAAAAAGTAGCGGCTCTCGGCTCCTCGGCTCCGGCTCCGCAAGCCTGCGTACTAAGTATTTTTTTTTCGGGATACGTCTAGCAAACTTTGATGACGTCAGTAAGCAGAATGAATGAGAACTCTTATTTACTGTAGACGTTGATGACGTCATTTACAGTTAATAATGGAAGATATATTTTTTTTCGGGGACCATCAATAAATATTGCTCCACACCCTAACCCTATCCCTAACCCTAATCCTGAAAAAAAATAAATCTGAAAAAAATAATATATGTATCTGAGCGGAATCGAACCCGCATATAGTTGGCTATGAATGGGTCACGGCCAAACGATTAACCCACTCTGCCAGCGCGCCACAGAAAAAAATTGTTACAATTTTAATATATAATCAGAAAAAAAATTGCTCGGTTATGCAATTTCCCGCGAAAAGAAAATAACTTTAAATCATAAGAGTTCATCTTAGACGTAGTCGGAGCCAGTGCGTTAAAATAATTAATAATAAAAAGTACGCAGTGTCTGTTAGTAATCGGAGATATTTTTATTTATTTATAAAAATTAAATACGGCTTTGAGTTATTTTAAATTACAAAATAAGAATAGAGACATAAAACTAGATATTTTGCAGTTGGGTGTCACCCCTCGTGAGGGTGTCACCCGGTGCGGTCCGCACCCCCCGCACTCCCCTAGTGACGCCACTGCATGACATTATTATTAACATTATTGTACTGTTTAAAAATAATGTTTATCTAAACGATTTTTAAGTAAATATTATCATTCTTTTAATATTATAATTTCTATTGTCAATTTAGACCATGAGAAAATAGTTGTTATTAATTGACATCAGTTGTGTATTGGGAAGGGAACGCAGTAGAACGACGTTCCCTTACCTTTTTCAGATCCGGAACATGTTCCAGTTCTTTTTCATGTCCCTACAACTCCCACTTTTTTTGCTCCCACTATGCGTTCCCTTATTTCTTATTTACCAATACATCACTGTTTGACATGTGGTCATATTTGTTTTATGTGGATAGTATTTAGAGACATAAACATTTCAGCTAAAATATATATGGCATCATAGCTAATATTGAGAACTTCATCATAATATGTACAGTAGGTATATGACTTGAAAAACAAATTTTATAATTTTATAAGTATCGTGCCAGTTTTGATGAACTTTTATATAAATAATAATAATTACAACAAAAAATCATCAATTTTGTTGAAAAAGTTCACCCAACAAAACATTTTTTAGTTTACAAATAATCCATTTGGCTCTTTTTACTGAAGTTCACTTTTACTCCTGTTGTTTACCATTAAAATTCTATTTCCTGTTCTCCATGTTAGATTTTTCAATTATACTTGAGTTTGAATAATTATTTTAATTTTGCTTAATTTTATTCTTAAAAATGTCTTACAAAAAATCATCACTTTCCGTTGCTAAAAATAAAGACAAATGGGCGAGTAATTTAAACAAGCAATTAAGCCTGTTCCATTCTGGACACAGGACGTGTTAGCACATTTTCGTGTTATGTATCAGTACGTTTGTTAGCTTTCAGTAAATATTTGTAAATTTTGGAAATGTTTATAAATTCAATTGTGTAATGCATATATCTGTAAAAAAAAATTATAAAGACGTTTCTTTATATTTGAAAAAAAAATTATTGTCTCTTAAATCTAACTACAAGTGGTTTGTGGTTACTGAAATAGGACTCTTAATTGAAAACATTCGAAATTGTAGTCATTTAATTGTCCGAAAACTCCGTCAATTGTTGCATAGCTCTGATACTTTCAATTAAACTCAGAACACAAGCTTACTATTTCATTTGATGAGTTTCTTAATAAATCTTGGTGAAACTACGTGCTGCAGTATTACGCACCAAATGAATGGGTTATTGAACGTACAAGGTGTATATATAATATATAAGCCCCTTAGGAGCCCTGAAGCCCGGCCCTCAGAGGTCCTATCGCGAAATGGACTTTTGATGTACACTTGGCAGGCCAAGACCTACAAAATGATATATACATCATGGGTCTAGGACTTATTGTTGTTGAGATCTAGGGTGATGACAGACAGACAAAACGGGGACAAAAATTTCAAAACGCTCTTAAGAAAAGAAACAAAATTGGAATCGAGATCTAGCCATTGCATTCACATTCTAGAATGCCAAAAGAGTGGATGATAATTGGTCGCTACATGGGCTTGGCCTCTATGGAAAAAACCAGATTGAAAAGAGTTGCAGCACTCAGGAAAGAAGTAGAGCTGTTATGGAGCTTTTTGAATTTCCCAATACTGTCTTTGCGATCAGTGAGCAGAAAAATTGAAACTTTAATTAAAAGGTATGATGTTCATTTGAAAAATCCTGTGGGTGACATACGGGAGCAGTTTTATAAGTTATTTGATGTCACAAACAAAACTGGTCAATGGTTATGTGCTGAGGACAAAAAACTTTACGAAATACTAATTCAAAGTGGAGGTAAGATGGGATATGTTACAACTAAAATTGCTAGTCAAAGTACAATTCATCCATCAAACCGGAAAATTGTTTGCAAAATTAATGAGGCACAACAACAACAAAGCAGTTTTGAAAGTTCCAGTGATTCAAGTGATAACGAGAATTCTCAAAGTAGCTCTGATGGTGCTGATGCAATGCACTCATCCACAGAAAGCTTGGATCAAAGCAAACATAAGAAGCAATCACAGCAATCTACTTCTAGTGCAGTTTCATTAGTTCAATCTGGGAAACTACCAGTTCGAAGAGCAGCATTAGTAAGCAAAATTTGCATAAGTCCGGCGTAGAAATAGCAACTCCTTCTCAGTCAGGTGTCTGCAATTACCAAATTTTGCCAGTCTAAATGGAATCACTAGTTTTAGGTCATTGTCCGATTGGTGCGTACTTTGGGATGTTGATGTTCACTGTCGTTGAATAAAATTCAGTTTACTTGCTCATCAAATTTTTGTTTTTCCTCTTGCTGAGTTCTATTTCAAGGGGGAGGGGCTCTAATAGACTAACTCTCTGCGCGCTGAAAAAAATAGAGAGAGAGAGAGAGAGAGAGAGAGAGAGAGAGAGAGAGAAAGAGAGAGATAGTTATACGTATCAAAATCCCACACAAATCTCTTTGTCAAGTGACTTAAAACCGTAAGAACAGATAGATCTGTATAGGAAAATACTTTATTTTGGAAGCATCTTAAACAGTAGCTCACATCTGTAGATCTGAAATACTGTGAATCTAAATCAGTAGATGAATTTTGTAAAGCTGGGATACTGTGAGTCAAAATCAGTAGATGGATTTTGTAAAGCTGGGATACTGTGAGTCTAAATCAGTAGCTGAATTTTGTAAAGCTGGGATACTGTGAGTCTAAATCAGTAGCTAACATATGTAAAGCAGGGAAACTGTGAGACTAAATTAGTAGCTCACATATGTAAAGCTGGTATAATTTGAGACAAAATATGTAGCGCACATATGTAAAGCTGGTATATTTTGATACTAAATTAGTAGCTCACATATGTAAAGCTGGTATATTTTGAAACAAAAACAGTAGCTCACATCTATAAAGCTGGTATATTTTGAAACTAAATCAGTAGCTCACCTCTGTAAAGCTGTTAAATTTTGAAACAAAATCAGTAGCTCACATCTGTAAAGCCGGCATACTTTGAGACTAAATCAATAGCTCACATTTCTAAAGTTGGGATACTTGAGTCGAAAACAGTAGCTCACATTTGTAATACTGAGATACTGTTATAATTTAGCGGAAAATGTCAACGTTTAATTTTCCACAATTCAGAACCATATTAAGATATCATGTCATAAGTAAAAACAACTAATGAATCCTGGCTGCTAAAATTTTGTATTGATATCGATAATACTCGGTGAATTTCTTGAAGAGGAATTTGTCGTAAATTACAATACGAAAATGAATGAAAATATTACAGCCCATTTACACAAATTTTTAAAACGTATTATTTATTGATGGTCGTCTAATTTTTATGAATGAATAACTTTCAAACTCGATGTAACACATAAGGACCTTTAGGTTCAACTTAGAAAATTATAATACAGATAATATAGATGAATAAATATCTTTGTGACGCGACGGAGAAGAACAAAGTTGGAACACGAAAATGTTTGTTTTAAACAAAGTAGGGCATAAAATTGATTCAATGATTTAATAGTTCATAATTATTGTGTAAAGGCAAAATGTCGATTCAATGTTTGGTTGACCTAGATAATAAATAATTTGTCACCTAGGATAAAACTTTGAGTCATATTCACGTATATGTAATATTTTAATGTTAGATTCTGTATGCTTGTCTCTTTCACGTACTAAAAAATAAATCACTTCCTTATAGTAGGTGCGCATCACCATATTTAGACACAACTACTGCTCAAATGACAAAAACAAATTTATTTTCGAAATTTTCTCTATATACTAAAATACATTCAAGTAAGTTCTGCTCTAAATACAGGTGATGATAACAAATATAGCAAAGACAAACTGTAACAAATGTGATACAATAGACTGCAGATTTAAGGCAGTAATAATGTACATACAATACACCATCATCATTCTAAAATAAAAGACACAAAAAGAAAAAAAAATTCAAGTCTTATCTTGATAAAACAATTGATTTTTACCACTAACGGCGAAATGCATTTATTACAATTAATCTCACTTAACAATTATTGACAGGTAAAATGTCACTTGTGACTTAAGAAAATCAAGAACAGATCTAGGGTGACATTTAAAAAACCATTTTTATTTATTGTAACAAGCTAAATACGTATAGTTTTGTCAGCATTACAAACATAGATATACATTCTTTATATCTATGATTACAAATGTATCAACTGTCACGTGGTAATTTAGCTTTCCGAGCAAGGCGTGGTTTACTTGTTATTATTATTTATCAAAAAAACTTTTTAACAACTAAAAGATAGTAAGAGAAATAGAAAGTAAAATTAATTTCATAAATAATATTGCGTAATAATATAATAAAAAGTTAATAATCAATAATAACAAAATATAAATGTTGTGGCATAGGTTGCAAAATTATAAATTCTTGCTTAACCTATTGAATTCCTTTTATTTTTGAAACTCTAATGCTATTAATATGGAAATTTTAAATCATATGTATAAGAATTAATGTTTATAATAACAAAAAGCTTATCCAAACTGTCTTAGCTAGATACATAGTAATTACATCTTTAAAATATTTTTCAGTACTATTTCTACCATAAATCGAGGAAATATAAACAAATGGCTTGATTAGTTTTATTATTTAAGAACAACTTTACCGCGTTGTTGGAGTATCTTTTGAAGTAACGCCTCATCATCGTAAACGACCTGCAGATGTTGATATTGTGTACTTTTACAGCACTCTGATATCATCCTCTTTTGTTCTATCTCGTTTTTTCTGAGTTTTCTGTAACAGTAAAATGCTGCAACTACATCACACTTTGATACAGCAGTTTCGAACATAGATAGGTCTTCCTCAAGTACATCTTTATACTTTTTATATTTTCGTTCACTTTCTACTAGTCTTTTTTTCTCATTTTCGCATCTGTATGAAATTTTTTGACGTAAAATTTCGGACATTCGATTTAGTGTGGCTATGTTTCGTTGTAGATCTTTGTCCACCATTTCTTGAGTATTTATCTTCATCTCGTCTACAGTTGCAATGGCTATTGAAAATTTAAGTAAGTCACTTTTCAGTTTTCCCGTATCGTTCTTTAAATTCTCTAAGCACCTCGTGAATTTCGGGATTTTTTTATCGTACAAACTTTGTATGTCTTCAGTTTTATGTCCGCTAGAGCTACTATGTGTACCTTCTTTACATATTAGACAGGCTGGTACATGACAAACAACGCAGTAAAAATACAATATTTTCCCGTGAGTTCCACATCGCTCTGCAAGATGCTTTTTGCTGACTTCTATATTATTTGAATTATCTACTGGGATAAATGACTGGCAGAAAGTATTATTTTTTGCAGGTACTATCTGTGATCTGGCTACTAAATCAGGTAACTCATCGCCAAGTAGGTCATAGAAACTACCAGTCGGACAAGCCGATGCATTTAAACTTGGCGTAGATTTATTTTCTGACTTGTTTTTGGTTAAACCGTGTGTAAAATCATCATAACTTAGGTCTGTCAGATTTCCATCAAAACTATTGCTTGCCTCATGTATCAATTTTCTACTTGTTAATAGTTCAATAAACTCTCCCTCCTTTGTATTTTTTGAAATTTCCGTTGTGTTCAAACTACATGTAGTCGAATGCTTAGATTCGTTTTTGTTTAACAATTGAGTGATTTCATCATCATTACTCAAGTCAATTAAACTTTCATCCAATGAATCAGTCGATGCGTTTACAATATCTCTGTGCATGCTTCTCACGTTGCTGCTATTCACTGAAAATAATTTAAAAAGCGATGTATAATCAAATAGAAGTTGTTTAGACATAAATGTATTTGGAGATATGTTGATATATTGAATGCGATAATTAATATTTACGGTATATGTATTTAGTTATGATTTACTTATCAGAACTTACATAAAATGTATTCTAAATGTATAATCTTTGAGTAATTTTATATTAATAGAAGAAAAATTCTGTAAGTTTATAGTATATAATAATAAATATAAAATTATCCTGACGATTCTTAAGCACTCGGGTTACTGATTAATATGCAATAAACGCGTGATTATTGCGTTAAAAATTATGTCATCACAAACACCTAAATAATTTAATTTTTACCCAAATGCTGTTATTTCAGAGTGGTGGGAAACAATCAAGAAAATAATTAGTAAATAACATAATTACATAAACAAAAATAGATCATTAAAGATTTTTGAAAAGCAAGAAAAAATACCCTAACGCAGCAGCTGTAACTTTTACTTAAGATCATAGTAGCTATAGAACCTTGAAACAATTGGGTTGTCATGTCTTAATTCTAATTTCTGACATCGATGATACATTTAGTGAACATCTGCAGATGTTCGCCATTAGTTTGATTGACATGTGTCATGGGTTTGAAACGATGGAACGTCGTGTCAATATTTAGGGACAGAGTGTGTATGGTGGTTGGGTTAGTCATAAGTAACGTTATCTTTAAGGTGAGAGAGTCTGCGAATGGTTTCAAAAATGTGACAGGGTGGGGAAAGGGGGTCAAAATCAAGAGAAAACAAAACGCGTTCATAATACGTCAATGACTGCTTTCTTGTTATACTATTATAATGATAATGAAAAGGCACATATGAGATAGAAATGCCTTGTAGGGGAGAGTGGTTGACACGTATCATGAGTTTGAAACCTACACTCCGGGAAAAACTCATGTAAGTCATTGTTGTTTATTAAAAAAACTCAAATCAATTGATTAAAACCTGTCAATTTACTGGTCTGAATAACTAATTCAATAGAAATGTATGCTACTGATTAATAGAACTGATAAAATTAATGAAAACACTTTCATAAAATACATTGACTTTTTAGCGCATTTTCGAGAAGTCGAATGCGCTATTGTTTCCGTTTTGTCCCTTTGTCCGTCATAACATTAGATCTCAGCAACCATAAGTTCTAGACCCATGATGTATATACATTTTTGTAGGTCTTGACCTGCCATTCCTGCATCAAAAGTCCACTTCGCGATCTGACCTCTTGTAGTGGCATTTTGACCTCCTGGAAGTACCATATGACCTCATTTTCCATGCAAATTTTTTTATTTATTTCACTAAAGTGTTCAGAATTGAATGAAAACTTTGCAGCACACCTAACCCAACCAAACGTCATCATTTGTGGGGACTTCAATCAAGATTTCAAAGTGCCCGGGGCAGAAATTGAAATCTTTTTCGAAACAAACTCAACATTCAACTACTTTCACCAAGATTGGCAACAACAATTTATCAAACAACATTTGTCAATGTAGTTGTTAGAGGGAATTCCCCGTGGTGGCGCACCAAAATGAATGGGAATAAACGGAAGTGAAAAAATAGGAGATTGGCAACAACAATTTATCAAACAACAGTTGACGGAGTTTTCGGACGAGTAAATGATTACAATTTAGAATGTTTCAATTACTAGTCCAATTTCAGTGACCACAAACCACTTGTAGTTAGATTTAAGAGAAATTTTTTTTTTCAAATATAAAGAAACGTCTTTTTAATATCTTTTTCAGATATATGCATTACACAATTGAATTTATAAACATGTCCAAAATTTATAAATATTTACTGAAAGCTAACATACGTACTGATACATAAAACAAAAATGCGCTAACACGTCCTGTGTCATGAATAGACCAGGCGTTAAGATGCTGGTTTTTAAAAATATCGATAGCAAAAAAAAAGTATAAATATACAATTAGACGTGCAACTTTATATATAGTAAAAGATAAAGGAAAATAAATATAAATTATTTCCCTTTGCCGACACTCCACCCCTGAAAATAATTATATAAATTATATAAAAAAAAGATTCTATAAATTCATTGTATAACATAATTATCTGGAGAAAATGTATTTTCCGCTAAATGATAAATAAAATAACTTGTATAAAAATGAAATATTTGTAGCTTATATTTAAAGGGGGACGGGTAGTCGTGCGGTGTAGATTGCTCGACTGTCGACTGGAGGATCTCGGTTTCGAATCTCAGTATGAACCTTGGAACTTGTTCAGCTCCTGGTGATAGTCCTCAAGTCCACGCAGCTTAAAATGGGTACCAGTTGGTGGAGTAAAGGCGGCTGGGCGTTGTGCTAACCACACAACCCCTTCATATGTCGAGGTTATAGAAACAGATGAATTATGTACTTCATCTGCCCCGATGACCCGTTAGAGTTTAAGGGAACTTTACATTTTTATATTTAAAAAAAGATATTTTAGTAATAAGTATCTAAAATAAATTATGAATTATTTTTTAGAAATTAAAATAATTTACAGACAAAAATATTGTTTATCATCTTGTTCATGTTACTATTTGAACTATATGTATCATCTCTCTCTCTCTCTCTCTCTATATATATATATATATATATATATATATATATATATATATATATATCATATATAATTATATTCATTTCCAGTGTGCGTTAAATCGAAAGCGGAAAACAAGAATTCATAATGGCGTCTTGCCAGCGTATCGATTCGAGTGATGTTTTTTAAGAATCTACAGTTTTGAATTGATTCTGCGGTTTTCAAACGTGAAAGCCAAATGCTAAAATAATCCCATTTAAATATTTTTTTTTTTTTTTTTTTTTTTGTATTTCTACAACATATTACATCTTTAAATTGTAATAAAATCATGAAATTATCGGATCTGACCGAAACCAAAAATAACCTAGCCTACCCATCACACCCAAGGGAGGCTATTCAAAAAGCAAAATAAACCAAACAATATGGCGACCTCATCAGTCGAGAACATAAGCATCTTGCTTAAAACAGTTAATATGATTTTTTTTTAAAAAGTAGGGCCGTAAAATGATAAAACTATATGACCACTTTAATAAAATAATGAGGTAAGTTCATGTTTTTAAGGTAAGTGTCTTTTTTATTATCAGAATGATTTTTAGCTGCGTTTTGCACAAAGCTGTTGTTAACAATAACATCCTCGACACATAGTAGTAATAATTATTATTCATGACCAGTAAATATAACAAAGACAACGCAGCCTTGCAAATCTTTAGATGATTAATGTCATATTTATGGCGTTTTTGTAAATTATGTAAAATTTAGTGTTATCTCTATACTATAGTCAGTTTTATTTAAAATAAAAAAGGCAATGGCTACGGTTCGGTCCGACCAAACCCGTATTTTTTTTTTCGGGTTACAGCCATACTTATTATTGCATAGCGGCCGAGTCGCTGCACTGAGCTATATAACAACATAAAGTCACTGCACCAACCTTTTTTTTCAGAATTTTTTTTTCAGGATTAGGGTTAGGGTGTGGAGCAATATTATCTATGGCTGTAACCCGAAGTAAAAAAAAAATCTTTGTATATTATTCTGTGCGTAACTAAGTGAAACTACTCCTAAAATACTAAACAAAAAGATATCGTCTGCAATTATATTTTTCATAGTAATTACAAAGAATTTTTGACAGTCTGTCTGTTCTACTCAGTTTATTGGTGGTTGGTAATAATTATTGCTTTCTGACAGTCTTTCTGTGCTGTTAAGCCTATTAATTTTATGTAAGAGTTATAGGGGTTTTTTCATTGCAAACAAATAAATTAGTCTATTTCTCTTTACATCAAAGATTTCTATTTTCTATAAAATTCTGTAAAAGCATAAAATTATAATATGTCAGATTTACTTAAAAATACTTGTAAGATAGTCAGGAAATCCAGAGCAGATGAATCATCTGAGGTAAAAAAAAAAAGGCGCTTGGAATCTAATAAATTGCGAAAGCAACAGAGAATATTTCATGAATCTGCAAATTCTTTTTCATTTGACTTTGTTCTCATGTTCTTAGATAATTAAATTTTTTTTCAATTTGGACCACAGATGGCTTTGATTAATACAGCTCCCTACTATATAATCCCTTGATGCTCTTGGAATAACTGGTAGAAGCTGTCGGAAATCTCCTCCCATCAAAATAACTTTCCCTCCGAATAATGCATCACTTTCCATTAAATCTTTCAGTAATCTATCCACAGCAATAAAACAATGAGTTTTGATTCTGTCAAAGTCTATGGAGAAAAAATTACTAAAAATCCTGTGTATAAAGAGGCCTTGATGCAATAAAAAAATCTTATGTACATAATTTTAAAAATGTAACATAGTAGAAATTGTACAAAAACTTATTTTAACTGTTATTAACCACCACCAGTTATTTTATCGAAAAGGTCCATTTTAGGTCGACTACCTTATATTTTATTTAACTGTCCTTTTTAGGGCTATTACCTTTTATTGTATTTATCGGTCCTTAATAGGGCCACTACCATTTATTGTGTCTTAATGGTCCTTTTTAGGGCCACTACCATATTTTGAATCTTCAAAGTCCTTTTCAGGGCTAATAACGGTCCTTTTTAGGGGCACTACAATATTTTGTGTCTTAACGGTCCTTTTTAGGGCCACTACCATATTTTGAATCTTCAAAGTCCTTTTCAGGGCTAATGTAAATTTTACAATTAGCTTGAATTCGCTTGCTAGCATGAGTTTTAATAAAAAAGTTCCTTTCAGGACCATCTAAAAGTAAAGTTTATTTAATTAAGTACATTTATAAGTAAAATATAAACATTGTTGAGGTTAATTCATAGTTATTAGTATTTTAAAAAGTGCTGCGAATTTTTTGCGGGTACAGCTAGTATATATATATTATTCATTTTATTCTCTGCGTCAAATCGAAAGCGGAAAACAAGAATTCAAAATGGTGTCATGCCCACGTCTCGATTCAAGAAATGTTTTTGAAAAATCTACAGTTTTTAATTGATTCTGCGGTTTTTATTATGAAATGTTAAAGTCCCAAATATTAAAAGGTAATAATTAATATATAATATCATTCAAATTATTGTAGTTTTTATTACAACAGACAGCATTTTAACATTGTCAAACTAAACAATAGTAATAAACGGAAGTGAAAAAAATAATCGAGCATTTTTTTTTAATAGTACATTGAAAATTTCCTTTTGTTCGTGTGTTGTGGATACGCTTTTTTTATTTATCTTTATTTTAATGCTGACTATCCAGGTTCGATTCCTCTTAGGGACATTTTTTTATTGTTTTTTTTTTTCACAATGTATCCTTTTAGTTGTTTTAATGAAAAGTTTCTAATTAGATCTCTTTGAATTTTTTTTTAAAATAATTTATCTTGTAGGATATTGTAAGAAAAAGAAACAACAACTAATTAGATTTTTAATTACTTCATAACTTAAAAGAAACAAAATTATTTTGAAAATATATATCAAAGCTGAACACAGAGGCGTACCTAGGGGGAGGAGGGGTCCGAAATCGAAAGTCCCGCAGGGCCCAGCTTGAGGGGAGCCCCCAAACTTATTTGTTACATTAAACATTAAGTACATAAATCTCATGTCTTGGTATCGAACGTCTAAATGCAGGCCAAGCCCCCGGGCCCACAAATCCCTATGTTTGGCACTGGATGAACAATAGTTTATCTCTAGCAAAGGCTTAGCAGGGTAGAACATGATTGTGTGTCGTGGTGGCTGAATGGCTAAGCAACTTGGTGTTTTCTTTTTATTCTGACTATCCAGGTTCGATACCTCTCTTTAAATTTTTTTTATTGATGTTTTTTTTTTTAGAATTTATCCTTTTGGTTTTTTTTAATGAAAAGTAATTTATTAGATCTCTTTTTGCCTTTTTTTTATTGAAATGATTTATATTTTAGGATGTTGTAAGAAAAAGGAACAACAATTAATTAGGTATTTCATTACTTAAAAAAAAAAACCTTTTTGAAAATATGTGTCAAAGCTGAACACAGAGGCGTACGTAGGGTGGGGAGGGGGGTTCAAAATCAAAAGTCCCGCCGGGCCCTAGCTCGAGGGGAGCCTCCAAAAGTGAGGACCAAACGTCAAAATGCAGGGCCCCCAAAAGAGGCTAAGCCCCCGGGCCCCCGAATCCCTAGGCTTGGCACTGCCTTTACAATAGTCTATCGTCATGGAAAGGCATTGCAGGGTACAGCTAGTATAAATATATTAATGTGTACCATTTCTACCAAAAGTGTTTAAACAAACATGTTACTAACATTTATGAACAACTTTACCGCGTTGTTGGAGTATCTTTTGAAGTAACGCCTCATCATCGTAAACAACCTGCAGATGTTGATATTTTGTACTTTTACAGCACTCTGTTATCATCATTTTTCGTTCTGTCTCGTTTTTTCTGAGTTTTCTGTAACAGTAAAATGCTGCAACTACATCACACTTTGATACAGCAGTTTCGAACATAGAAAGGTCTTCTTCAAGTACATCTTTATACTTTTTATATTTTCGTTCACTTTCTACTAGTCTTTTTTTCTCATTTTCGCATCTGTATGAAATTGTTTGATGTAAAATTTCGGACATTCGATTTAGTGTGGCTATGTTTCGTTGTAGATCTTTGCCCACTATTTCTTGAGTATTTATCTTCATCTCGTCTAAGTTGCAATGGCTATTGAAAATTTAAGTAAGTCACTTTTCAGTTTTCCCGTATCGTTCTTTAAATTCTCTAAGCACCTCGTGAATTTTGGGATTTTTTTATCGTACAAACTTGTATGTCTTCAGTTTTATGTCCGCTAGAGCTACTATGTGTACCTTCTTTACATATTAGACAGGCTGGTACATGACAAACAACGCAGTAAAAATACAATATTTTCCCGTGAGTTCCACATCGCTCTGCAAGATGCTTTTTGCTGACTTTTACATTATTTAAATGCGCAACGCCAAGATAGTCACTCTGTACAAGAATAAGGGGGATCGCAGTGACTGTAACAACTACAGGGGTATTTCATTGCTGAGCATTGTAGGCAAAGCCTTTGCACGCGTGTTTCTCAACCGTCTTCAGGTTCTCGCAAACCGCGTGTACCCCGAATCACAATGCGGCTTCCGACAAGAAAGATCCACTGTCGACATGATATTCTCAGTGCGTCAGCTCCAGGAGAAGTGCAGAGAACAGCAGATGCCGCTGTACATCGCCTTCATCGACCTAACCAAGGCGTTTGACTTAGTAAGCAGAAGCGGCCTGTTCCTGCTACTGAAGAAGATCGGATGTCCACCTCAGTTACTCAACATCATAAACTCCTTTCACGATAATATGCAGGGAGTAGTCAGCTACGACGGGGACACTTCAGAACCCTTTACAATCAAAAGCGGAGTAAAACAAGGCTGTATTCTAGCGCCTACACTATTCGGTATATTTTCTCTATGATGCTGAATTTCGCATTTAAAGACTCTACAGAAGGTGACTACCTACATACCAGAAGTGATGGGAAGCTGCTGAACATGGCCCGCCTAAGAGCAAAAACCAAGATCCGCACTATCCTTATCAGAGACATGCTGTTCGCTGATGACGCAGCCCTGACAGCACACACAGAGGAACACCTACAGCTCCTGATGGATCGCCTAGCTCAAGCATGCATAGAATTCGGACTGACCATCAGTATCAAGAAAACCAACATCATGGGTCAAGGTATCCCAGCTCCACCCTCAATCACCATCGACAATGAAGTTCTGGAGGTCACCGACAAATTCACATACCTGGGCTCCACCATCATCAGCAGTCTGTCCTTGGATGACGAGATCGACAAGAGGCTTGCCAAAGCAACCAGTGTCATGGCCAGACTAAGCAAACGAGTATGGACTAACAAACATTTGACACTGAACACCAAGCTCAAGGTATGTATTCTCAGCACTCTTTTATATGGCAGCGAAACCTGGACTACCTATACCAAACAGGAAAATCGACTCGAGAGCTTCCACCTCCGCTGTCTCCGTCGCATCCTTGGCATCAGATGGCAGGACAAAATCACCAACACTGCCGTGCTCAAACAAGCCAGCTCACTGAGCATGCATCTCCTTCTGTGCCAAAGGCGTCTACGCTGGCTGGGTCATGTGCATCGAATGCAAGATGGACGCATACCAAAGGACATCCTATATGGCGAGCTCGCCACCGGGCATCGCCCGCTGGTCGCCCGCAACTGCGATTCAAGGATGTCTGCAAACGCGACCTCAAACTGACCGGCATCAGCCTCGACAATTGGGAACAGCTCGCCGACGACCGGAGTGGGTGGCGTCAGGCTGTTCACAAAGCCGATACATTATCTATTTACTTTTATTATATTGTGTTGGTGGATATGTATGTAAGTAATTATTGGAACAGTATATATAATGATTTATTTATTTAAGATTGTATTTTTGGTTGAATTTTCCCCTTTGTTTCTTGCTTGTAAAAATATTTTCAGTTAGGCAGTAACTAATCAAAATCATTTTCATAATATAATTAAGGACACTTTAATAAATATAATTCGATCTAAAAAGCACCTCAAGATTAAATAATTATAATTCAACATTTGTTTATATATTTTAATTTATTTTCTTTGTTATGAACTGAAAATAATTATTGTAATTACTCTACCTAGCCTCTAGTTCATGTACGTTTTTACAAATAACAACATAAACTAAAAGACTTTTAACTTAATACACGTAGACTGGGATATGAGTTTGATCAATAAACCCTGTAAAAGAAAAATATATTGATTATAAATATATATGTATAGTTAAACGACATACGTCAATATCCGTGTTTACATGTCTTGGCATAAGAGACAATGCTGATGAATGTTGAACACAAATTTTAAATTCTCCATTCACCTAAAAACATTCAACTTGGTGCAATTTATTTATTTTTTAATGCATTAATTTATTAAAGCTAGTTTAATTATTTTATGTGATAAGTAAAAGAAGTATATACAAAGTATACCAATACATACATATTTGAGGTCATAGCGAGAAAATTGATATTACTTCGCTTGGCTTGGGCACAATATGTTAATGATTTTGCTGCTCCTTATTGTGGTTTATCTCTGTGTACTATCTTACAAAAGTTGTAGTAAATTTCTTTAATAGCACACAGTTTTTAACAGTGCATTGTGAAAGCTCAGTTGTAAACACAAAAAACTTTCATAAAGAAAATCATAAACTTTTAGAGCACATTTCTAAAATAAATCACTCTACATTTTACTGCCTTTACACTTTTATTAAGTTGATGTTTCAAAGACATTCTTTAGGTTTGAAATATCATCATCAGAAATAGAAATATTGATCAATAAATATTAACTAATCATTATTAATAGCTTTCAAAGAAAAGCTGACATTTCAAATGTTCATTCTCAACTGTAATACTAATTATGGAAATTCCCTGTTAACTGACGAGGATAGAACTGCTATATTTACCTGGAATACAGGAAGAATAAATATATTCTATGTTTCTATACTCTATATACACACACATAAGTTGAAGAAACAAATCTTTGACGATGACATTGTATCAAAATTATACAAAAAGTAAACACTTTTCACCAACTTCATTACATTTTACAACATGACGTACTCCAGATGTCAAAATCTTCTATTCTCTAGTGGTCAAAATATTCTATTATCTACTAGTCACAATACTCTATTATCTAGTTGTCACAATATTCTATTCTCTAGTAGTCACATTATTCTATTATCTACCGGCCACAATATTCTATTATCTACTGGTCACAATATTCTCTTCTCTAGTGGTCACAATATTCTATAATCTACTGGTCACTATTCTATTATCTAGTAGTCACATTATTCTATTATCTACTGGTCACAATATTCTATTATCTACTGGTCACAATATTCTCTTCTCTAGTGGTCACAATATTCTATAATCTACTGGTCACAATATTCTATTATCTAGTGGTCACAATATTCTATTATCTAGTAGTCACATTATTCTATTATCTACTGGTCACAATATTCTATTATCTACTGGTCACAATATTCTCTTCTCTAGTGGTCACAATATTCTATAATCTACTGGTCACAATATTCTATTATCTAGTGGTCACAATATTCTATTCTCTAGTGGTCACAATATTCTATTATCTAGTGGTCACAATATTCTATTCTCTAGATGTTACAATAAAGTATGCTCCAGTGGTCACAATATTCTATTTTCAAATTGTCTATCTACAACTTCATGTACTTTAAGAAGTTATTTATATAAAAGGGCCAACAATGTCAAAGCTTACTTCAGGAAATAAACACTATTCACAGCTTAAAATCTGTTTACTGTTTACTTCACTATATTTTCAGTGTTATTTCTTAATCAAACGACCGACATGAATAGGGATTCATTGATATTTTTTTGTTAGAATACGTACACTGTACATAAATATATATTTGAATACGGTCTGTTTGTTTTATGTGTATATTTAAAATGTACTTTACTGTTATGTTGACCTGGACCAGCCGTGTTCTAGAAAAGATTGTCAACTTTATATTTATTTTTTCAGCTATATGGAGGTCGTATTTAGAGAAAATGTTTTTTTGAAATATTTTAAGATGAAGTAAATTATACACTACAAGTAACTAAATGTAACTTAATAAAAGTATGTTTAGAGAACAAATGCAGAACATGACCCCATCATATCTTACATGTGTATTATTAAATGTTTTAGAAATGTTTTGCACAAAGTTATTACATCCGGACTGTCCTGGGGCATGGAAATCTAGATATAGCATCAGGAAGGACAACCGATATTTTAAAAAATACGGTTTAGGCTGACACACAATCAAGTGTTTAGCGTAAGTCTTCATGTTTAATAGCACTTTTGTATATTTGGTACTTATGTTTTTATGAAATAAACACAAACGCAATTAAAGTTTGAAAACTTTTAATAACAAATTTTTTAATTTAAAATCTTTATTTTGTCAATTTAATTATTTTTCGTTTTTTCATTGGTTTTTCATTCAATTGCTTAACATAATTTTTAGACGAACAATTAAGAAATTTAACATAAATAAGTTCTTTTAAATTATGATTGAAATAAAAAAATAATTTCTTCAATCAGCAATGACTCATCAATTGTTACTCTATAAACAATTTAAACAATTTTTTTTATTTGTTTGTTCTAGAAATAGTTTCAGACTACTTGCTGATCTTTTCAATGAATTGAATACTTTCCAATTTAGTAGGCAAGTAGAGAAGGTGTACTCAGATGGCTTCAATAGCCCTCCTCTGTTGACATTGTTAAAAAAAAACATCCAGCTTTTTCAATCTTAATTCGTCAATGTCTTTAAAATTTTTATCGACTAATTTTTCTCTAAAGCTTTTATTTTAAAAATTATGTTATTATAGTATATATATGAAAATGTAGTAAATTGAAAGGGCTTTTTAACAATATATGTTTCAAAGTGATATTATTATGCAAGTATTTTATTATTTTTAAAAAGTTTAGAAGAAAAAAATAAACAAAAATAAATAAATTAAACAATTCACAAACACAAAGAAGAAAAAAACAAGCAATTAAGCCTGTTCCATTCTGGACACAGGACGTGTTAGCGCATTTTCATGTTATGTATCAGTACGTTTGTTAGCTTTCAGTAAATATTTGTAAATTTTGGAAATGTTTATAAATTCCATTGTGCAATGCATATATCTGTAAAAAAAAATATATAAAGACGTTTCTTTATATTTGAAAAAAAATTATTGTCTCTTAAATCTAACTACAAGTGGTTTGTGGTTACTGAAATAGGACTCATAATTGAAAACATTCGAAATTATAGTCATTTAATCGTCCGAAAACTTCGTCTATTGTTGCATAGCTCTGATACTTTCAATTAAACTCAGAACACAAGCTTACTATTTGAGTATTTCATTTGATTAGTTTCTTAATAAATCTTGGTGGCAGTATTTCGCACCAGATGAACGGGTTATTGAACGTACAAGGTGTATATATAATATATAAGCCCCTTAGGAGCCCTGAAGCCTGGCCCTCAGAGGTCCTATCGCAAAATGGACTTTTGATGTACACTTGGCAGGCCAAGACCTACAGAATGATATATACATCATGGGTCTAGGACTTATGGTTGTTGAGATATAGGCGCTCTTTATTAATATAGCTTATATAGCAAAAAACGGTACTAAGCCCCCTTTAACGGCCCTCAGAGGTCAGATCGCGAAATGGAAAAAAGTCATTTCTTGGCAGGCCAAGACCTACAAAATGATATATACATCATGGGTCTAGGACTTATGGTTGTTGAGATCTAGGGTGATGACGGACGGACAAACAAAACGGGGACAATAGAGCATTTTTTTTCGAAAATGCTCTAAAAATTCATTATGATTCATTTCAATAAAAGTTACTTTTATTAAACTACATTCAATCCTCTGTGTGTAGGATATTTTTGAAGACATTATAATCAGATACAAAAGATATTTAAAAATTTCTAAAAATGATGTGTTTTAACAGAAAAAGGATCAAAAATCTGCTGGGTTCAACATTGACCATGCAACAAGAAAAATTCAAAAATATAAATCTAAGTTATAAAAACTAACATTCTAATGTCTATTGATAACAACAAAGCTCAATTTCAGTATGTTTTATAACTTTGCTAAAAATATTTTACAAGATTAGTGTAACTATTATACCAGCTTATGATAATTTTTCATAGAACATTATATTTATTTATCAACTGGTCACTCTTATCTACACCCCCCATATATTTATTGTAATCCTGTATTATGGTTGGTTGGTCAACAGTAAGTTCCTAAAATTTCCCATTTACTTAGTCTGTCATTTAAATGTTCCAAATCCATTTGCATTATGCATAGTGGACATAACCGAAACAGTTTTATTGTCCCTCCATCGTACTGTCAATAACTCCCTTTCTAACTCATCTCATATCCCCTCTTTTATATTTTTCAAAGATTGGGGAATACCTTTACATGTCCTAAGAATAGTTCCACATGCTCCTACCCCTAAATTCCATAGATCTTTAGACAATTGTATAGTAGTATAAAAATTATCGACTAATAATTTATACCTCTCTTTAGCTAAAGATTTAATTAATTTCATTACCACCCCATATGCCAATCCAAAAGGCCCATTATCCTGTTTACCTAAATATAAATGAAAATCATAAGTATACCTAGAAAGAGAATCAGCTAATACCCATAACTTCATTCACCACTTAGTCGGCTTATCCCTTATGTACTGCCTAAAAATATATCTACCTTTATTTCTTATCATTCTTTAATCTATTGATATATCTTGGTAAGGCTGAAACAATTTTATACATTACAATCTAATAAAGTTAAAGAAAAAATGTACTTTACATAACTTGTTGGTTTTGTCTTCAGTTTGAGGATTAGGCACCTTTAGAAAGCTCACTATAGATTTCAATCTATCACGAAACATAAAAGTTCTGGCCCAAAGTCCATTGTATAGTGATTTAGTAGACCAGAACTAACAAAATCACTTGGCAAGAAATGGAGCGAACACATTTTTGAATATTTCCCAGGCTGAAAATTTTGGCAGGGATTAGCTCTAATCCATTTTTCACATAATTCCACATTGTTTAATTGATACGAATGAAAAGAAACTCCTTTACTTTCGCTTTTTCAACACTGTCATATCCACTTTTGCATCCGTATGCAGAACACTTATTGACCATTTTCTTAGTTATTTATTATATTTAAAATTAGATTTCTAAACCAAAACAATTATTATACGTAAATTTTACCGAGAAAAAGAGAAATTTTAGAAAAACAACAGTAATAACACAAAATAAAACCCGAATAAACAATGGACGAACGAAAACAAGCAAGCATGTATATAATAGTGCAACTTTGTTTAACCCTTGCGTCAGCCTAAACCGTACACGGCTAGAATGAAATTTTGTTTGGTTGTCTATCCTGGTGTTATATCTAGATATCCATGCCTGGGGCTGCATTGGAAATAAAAATGTGAGTTGAAGTCCGCATATCAAATACACCAACTTAAACTAAAACTGTTGAAGTCCGCACATCAAATACATCAACTTAAACTAAAACTGTTGAAGTCCGCACATCAAATACATCAACTTAAACTAAAACTGCTCAATTGACGATTATACAGTTTGTACTTTATGAAAATTAAAATCCCTAGATATAAAACAATGTTTTTAAACCCAAACGTCATTATAATTATCTGCCACACTTACATTTGATAATACTTTTATTCTTGATGGACTTCAATTCTTAAAATGGCGTCTGGTAAATTTTAGCGTTTCGAATATCTATAATAAACATGTGACATGACTGTGCAGAGTTGGACTATTTATAATAAACATATGACACGATTGAGCAGAGTTGGACTATTTATAAAAAACTATGACATTATTGTGCAGAGTAGGGCTATAATATATAATAACTAGATATTATCCCCGGCGTTGCTCGGGAAATCTAGTTGTAATGTGAAAACCATTCCTAATCAATTTAACTACTCAATTTTTAAATACGATTAATTAGGTTAATTAATTTATGGCACCTTCCTAATGTGCAGAAATGACCTACATTTTATGGTCACAAATTACGTTTTACCCGTCAACGCTAACCAACCAAACCAACCAATCAAACAACCAAACCAAACAACCAACCAAATCAGCTAACCAAAACCAGCTAACTAATCAACCAAACAAACCAACCTAGCCAACCAATCCAACCAACCAAGACAAATCCGTCACAATTGACGTGTTACCCGTCAACGCTAACCAACCAGACCAAACCACTAATCAAACTAACCAAACCAAACCAAACTAAACACCATTAGGTAAAAATATGGGTGCTAATTTTGTCAATGATAAAATCGAAACGAAGTATTAAAAAAAAAACTTTGATAAAAATGCACTGAAAAGTAAAAAGTAAATACTTTATTATGCGATTTTGCAGTACAAAGGCAAGTTGGTGTGGCACGAAACAGCACCTGCGCGCAAGTTCAGTTCGGCTTTATTAGTAGGAAAATAAAAAAAAAATTATCGTCGGGAAATGACGTCATAGAGGATTTTTTTATTTATAGCGACAGCGTCCCCATTCTGCAAAAAAATTTACCATCGGGAAATGACGTCATAGATTATTTATAGCGACGTAACAGGTGACATAAATTAGCATCCATATCTTTATCTAATGGTGTTTGGTTTGGTCGGTTGGATTGCTTTGGTTGATTGATTTGGATGGTTTGGTTTGTTTGGTTTGTTGATCGGTTGGTTGGGTTGGTTGATTAGTTGGTTAGCGTTGACGTGTAAAACGTAATTTGTGAACGATGTGGCAGTGACGGTTTTGGCTTGATTGGTTTGGTTGCTTGGATTAGTTGGCTCGGTTGATTTGTTTGGTTGATTAGTTAGCTGGTTTGGTAAGTTGGTTTTGTTGGTTGATTGGTTGGTTCGGTTGGTTTGTTTAGTTGGTTTTTTGGTTTGGTTGGTTAGTGTTGACGGGTAAAACGTAATTTGTGACGTATGAAATTTAGGTCATTTCTGCACAATGTAAATATTAAATCAAATGAGGGAACAAAAAACTTTATTTAAACGTTAGTGATTCTATCAGATATCAGACTATTTGTAGTTTGAGTTGCCAATCATCAGTCATTCACAACTATTGTTTTGTGGTTGTTAATAGATGAGTTTAATTGTATTGAAAAATTGACGAGCCTTGCTGTTAAAAAAAAAGGTTTTTAAAAAAAAAAATATATATAATTCTGCCTGTCGTTGGAGGGGCTAAAATACTTGTTTATAATAAACATATGACATGATTGTGCAGAGAGTGGTATATCTGAAGAGATATAATTTAGTAAAGTCAAGCTTTGATTTTGTGAGCTTAAATATTTTCGTAATTTTTAACCCATGATAACAGCCTTAATAATTCATTCACAACACCCAGTCCTCGATTACTCATTATAATTTAGAATTTTTAAGTAACGATACACACTGCTGTTGAGTTTTTTAATCGTTTTTTTTTAATAAATCATTACATATTTTGCGGTCTCAAAGCTTTTAGTTAGAAATGGTAAGTAATCAACAGTAAAAGTGCTCTAAAAAAAGGTAACCTAAAAATAGTGTTTGGGTTTTTATTGAAAAAAATGTCACTCTATAAATATACACTAGCTGTACCGTGCAAAATCTTTGCATAGAGTTATATTTCTTTAGGTTTGATCAGTAGGCTATTTTATTTTTGGTTTCGGATAGATAAGATTTTTTAATGATTTTATTACAATTTATTAAAGATGAAATATGTTGTGGAAATACCAAAAAAAAAAAAAAAAAAAAACAATATATTAAAATGGAATTAATTCACATTTTGGCCTTTGTGTTTCATGTTTGGAAACCGCAGAAACTATTCAAAACTGTAGATTTTTAGAGCATTTTTGATAAAAAAAAATGCTCTATTGTCCCCGTTTTGTCTGTCTGTCATCACCCTAGATCTCAACAACCATAAGTCCTAGACCCATGATGTATATATCATTTTGTAGGTCTTGGCCTGCCATGTGTGCAGCAAAAGTTCATTTTGCGATCTGACCTCTGAGGGCTGGACATCAGTTTTTTACCGTTTTTACTATATAAGCTATATTAGTAATTATGCCATTTTCATGGCCCCATTCTACACCTTATACGTTCAATAACCCATTCATTTGGTGCGAAATACTGTAGCACGTAGTTTCACCAAGATTGACGTCACACGTGTTCTGCGCAGTAGAGTATTTATTCTTCAGCCACAATAATTTTATTTTCGAAAAACATCCTTTACAATTACACAATTGAATTCATAAACATTTCCAAAATTCACAAATATTTACTGAAAGCTAAAATACGTACTGATACATAACACAAAAATGCGCTAACACGTCCTGTGTCCAGAATGGAACAGGCTTAATTGCTTGTTTAAAAATATTTATCGAATCGAGACGCCTTAATATGACGCCATTTTGAATTCTTGATTTTTTATTTCGATATAACGCCGACGCGAGACTGCTATTACTTACATAGATTTTTAATATTCCCTGTTAAGTGATGTGAACATGAGTCTGCTACGTATACACAAAGAACAAAAAATGACATATCATTTTCCACTTAGTGTCAGTTTTGTTTTGTAAATATATTGCAGTGCACTCTGGATGAAGAATGTTTGACTGGCCGTCATAGAAAGAAAATGTTTGCAGTCATTATGAAACGTACCTGGCAAAATGTAGCGGCTCTACTATCGACCACAATAGAAACATTTCTCCACTGATAAATTCCCTTAAGTCTCTCCAAATAACATCTTGAAAATTGTCGAATGATAATTGCCTAAAACCGAAGTATGACTATACATTGTTTTTCATGGCCTCTCAACTGCCGATTTACGGCAATGATGTATTTGCTATCGTACGTCGCCAGTCAAACTGTTTTAAAATCCTTAAACTGTTTCAGGTCTAAACTGTTTACCCTGAATCCAATATCTTTAAATCTACAGCCCAACGTATCATATTTAGTACAATATAGATTTTAAATGAAGACTAAATACCTACATACAACCTACTCCCCTACCTCACAAGTTCCAAAATACATTGCATCTTAATACTCATCTATATTGTGAACAAATTAATCTGTCAGTCATTTGGAAAAATGTTTTGGTGAAAATATAAAAACAAGCAATTAAGCCTGTTCCATTCTGGACACAGGACGTGTTAGCGCATTTTCATGTTATGTATCAGTACGTATGCTATCTTTCAGTAAATATTTGTAAATTTTGGAAATGTTTATAAATTCAATTTTGTAATGCATATATCTGTAAAAAAATAAATTATAAAGACGTTTCTTTATATTTGAAAAAAAAATTATTGTCTCTTAAATCTAACTACAAGTGGTTTGTGGTTACTGAAATAGCACTCATAATTGAAAACATTTGAAATTATAGTCATTTAATCGTCCGAAAAATCCGTCAATTGTTGCATAGCTCTGATACTTTCAATTAAACTCAGAACACAAGCTTACTATTTCATTTGATGAGTTTCTTAATAAATCTTGGTGAAACTACGTGCTGCAGTATTTCTCACCAAATGAACGGGCTATTGAACGTACAAGGTGTATATATAATATATAAGCCCCTTAGGAGCCCTGAAGCCCGGCCCTCAGAGGTCCTATCGCAAAATGAACTTTTGATGTACACACGGCAGGCCAAGACCTACAAAATGATATATACATCATGGGTCTAGGACTTATAGTTGCTGAGATTTAGCGCTCCTTTATTAATATAGCTTATATAGTAAAAAACGGTACTAAGGCCCCTTTTACGGCCCTGAGAGGTCAGATCGCGAAATGGAAAAAGTCATTTCTTGGCAGGCCAAGACCTACAAAATGATATATACATCATGGGTCTAGGACTTATGGTTGTTGAGATCTAGGGTGTACACGGACGGACTGACAAAAAGGGGACAATAGAGCATTTTTTTTTCGAAAATGCTCTAAAAATAAACTTTATTAGTGTTAAAAGAAAAGTCATTAGACCGATACTTGGGTCTTAGTAACTATCTCTTAGTATGAACATGCGCACCTAAATGAGTGAAATAAGTGTCTATTTCTAGTACTGTGATTTATTCAAGAAATAAAAAAAAATGTGTTTTTTGTGTGAAACTGTAATATATAAACAGTGGCGTCTATATTGAAAGAGTTAAGGGTCCTGGATTCACCTACAATTAAAATATGAACTTGACTAGAGCATCAAGAATAAAGGATGCATCGCAGAAAGTTTTTGAAAAAAACAAATTTATTATTATTGAATTAATTCACCTTTTAGCCACTTTAAAAAAAAAATACGAAAATTGAAAAACCGTTTATAAAGAGATATTTTCTATGCCATCATGTTTATTCTTAAAAAAAATAAAAAATTATGAGATGTTAGCTTAATAGAACTAACACGTATGCACATTTTCAACTAGTCTAGACAAAATGGATTCAGCTCAAATAGTAAATACTATAGCGTTGAGAAACAATTATATCGGATATTTATAACATTTCGGCAAAACTTATTTTCAAATTATTTCGTATTTAATAAACGTGTAAGATAAATACTGACGTGAAACCAAATTTTTACATGAGTAGATGACAATGAAAATATAACTAATGGGAATATCTATTATTATTTTTAATTGCATTATATCTAAACATTTTTCTATACATGACCTTTTAACTTCTTAACTTTTTTATTAGTCAAGAATAAGACTTAAGTTTTTCCCGTGTTTCATTTAGATTCTACTTTAAATATACATGGTTGTCATAGACACGAAGGTTGGCTTGACTGTCAGAAATCAGCCGTTGTATTGTAGACCTCATTTGAAGACTTATTGACACTCCCAACAGCATTCTTTAAAAATGAAATAGCGTTTGTTTACATATAGCCAATATAGCCCATACAAATAATTGTGTTTCTCACTCAATGTATTCACCTTCTCTCTCTCCATCTCTCTCTCTCTCCGATACTCTAACGTTATCAATATTTGAGACAGCACACAGACACATCTCTATAGCCCCCATCTATGGTCCTTCACCGACTGGTCCATTTCAAAACATTCCTCCACTGTTTGACCTAACCCCTCCCTTCATTTATAACCTCTTTCCACCAATCCCTCACCCTGAGATGTATTGATTGTGATGTCTCTGTAAGGATGAGATGACATCTCAGAACCTATAAACCACAAATGGGGCGGTTTTCATGAATGATGCTCTTCTTTCATCCCCACCATAGTCGATAGTGCAATGGCCAAGGAGGCAACACGGGGTATATAGAAGTGGTATTAACCATGACCTGAAAATACATTAGTTCTTACCAGAGATTGAATCAGTGACCCTCAAGTCGAGAGTCGAGGGCTTTACCACATGACCATCTGTAAGATGTTGGAGTTGCACCAGTCATTACAGCGGGAGTACGACGGTCCTGCAATGTGATAGTCTTGTGTAGGTTAGAGGGTTAGGTGGTCGCGGAGTAGCTAGAAATAAACATAGTCTGAGGTTTTTTTTTGCCGCCATTTTTGAAAAAAAAAACTAAAAAACCTAACTCGTATATTTTAAAAAGCTATGAATATTTTACTGTACATTTATAATATTTTTCATTGAAGGTTGCATCAGAGTGAGTTGGTACTTATAGCAATGTTCTTTGATGACATATTTTACTGACAAGAATCAAATTAAAGAAGATTGTGAACACTGGAGACATGTCTTAAAGCGAGTGATAGCTCTTATTAATGATATTACGTCTTAAAGCGAGTGATAGCTCTTATTAATGATATTACGTCTTAAAGCGAGTGATGGCTCTTATTAATGATATTACGTCTTAAAGCGAGTGATATCTCTTATTAATGATATTACGTCTTAAAGCGAGTGATATCTCTTATTAATGATATTACGTCTTAAAGCGAGTGATAGCTCTTATTAATGATATTACGTCTTAAAGCGAGTGATATCTCTTATTAATGATATTACGTCTTAAAGCGAGTGATAGCTCTTATTAATGATATTACGTCTTAAAGCGAGTGATAGCTCTTATTAATGATATTACGTCTTAAAGATAGGGATATACTATCAATACATTAGCTGAATGTGTTTTGGCTTTTTGGCTTTTGATCATTGCAAAATGGGAATTTTTTTTATCAGTTGAACTCTTGCAAGTAAGTTAGTTTAATTTTTAGTAAGCCACATTTCTAAGTATGCAATTTCTGGCTAAGGAACTTATTCAAGTAATGTCTCGAATGATTTATGCGTTTATTGTTAACAAAGTAAAAACCTCTAGTTATTTTAGCTGATTCTACACTTAAAAGATGGGCAGCTTATTGCACACTTTTTTTATTTTTCTGGAAAAAAAAAGAGAAAATGGCCAACCAAGTGTTGTCATATTTTCTTGAAACATGTCATATAATGTTCTTTTTTTTTAATTTAGTGGTTAGTCGAATTATAATGCTGGTAATACTTTTTTAAGTTATAAGGGGATACAGCGAATTATTAAAAACAAAAAAAGTTTGGTTCATAGTTGCCCTGTTCAGCTACTTAACTAAATTTATTTGGCTAAAGTGCTGTAGATTGTTATCAAGAAGATCTTCATTTCTTATCTTCAATACAGTTAATGTATTATTTTTCAGCTTCAACCAGTAGGTAAACATATCTAAAACTTATAAAAAAATAATGTGTTTTAAAATCCATTTTTTTAAACAAGACGGGGAGGCACATGATATAAAAAAAGACATCAATTTTTTAATCTTTCTTTGGAAATTTAGAAACATAACAAAATGGGGCACTTAAACTATTTCAAATAATATTTTAGATAATATATATGGTATATAATATTGTAGATAATATGGAATATAATATTGTAGATAATATAGAATATAATATTGTAAATAATATGGTAGATAATATTGCAGATCAAATGCAATAACTGGAGTTTTTCTAGGATAATATTTAAAATGATATTGTGCAGAATTTTCTCAGCACTAGGGTTAGGGTTAGCTATTCACTTTACGAGATGAATTTATACAATTTGACAAAAATGTCTAGGAAACGTTTCCAGATGTAGATGACATGGTTTAGCTAAAGAATCAGAAAGAAACTTCCAAACGATGGAGATCCTATTAAAGTATTTCCAAGTGCTAGGGATAAACTACTTGTCAGCAACTTTTACACCATTCTGCCTGACTCATACAGCCAGTGGTCGAACTAATGGCCGGCGGGCTACCCGACTCATTCAACCAGTGGTCGAACTAATGGCCGGAGGGCTACCCGACTCATTCAACCAGTGGTCGAACTAATGGCCGGCGGGCTACCCGACTCATTCAACCAGTGGTCGAACTAATGGCCGGCGGGCTACCCGACTCATTCAACCAGTGGTCGAACTAATGGTCGGCGGGCTACCCGACTCATTCAACCAGTGGTCGAACTAATGGCCGGCGGGCTACCCGACTCATTCAACTATGAAGGCCTGTATTAGTGACTCCAATACTTTTGAGTATCTTTACTGCATACTTCAAAAAATAAGACTAAACAGATAGTTTTCTAATTAAGTTGATATTCTTACAGCCCCCTATTTCTATCAACCCCTGAATACAAATTAAATCATTCTACCAATAAATGTGTGATATGCACCTACACGAGTCAAACAGTCGAGAGTACAATAAAAAAAGAAGGGATGATCTGGATCTAGATTAAAAACATTTGCCTATAACTATGTCCGCTGACGCGATACTGTTGATTGTGGACACTAATGTATCTCTGAATATAGCCTAATGAGCTGTAATCCTCACAAAATGCACATAGAATTGTAACTCTCCTCTGAGCCATTCTGACAATTTGATAGTTCTAACACTGTTGTCTTTATGACCCATATATACATATATATCTTGATGGCAAGTATTGACCCTGGCAGTAAAAAGTACGGACATGTGAATCTGTCCGACACTGGCTTAACAAAAATCTAGCAGTACTGGCAAATGTTTAGAATGTACTGAATTATTTTTGACACATTGTGCTCACAGTCTAAATTTTAATTATCAGATTAACGGAAATTTATTTACGCGATTTCTCTCAATTCGACAGGCCGATACGGTGACACATGAAAAGACAAATGCAAACAAGGCCAACAAGATGTTGAGGCTAATTTATAGGCTAATTTACAGGCCATGACAAAAAAGCTAGAAATACGAACAAATATTTGAAGAAAATATAAACTGGCCCTACAAAATATGAAACCATGGTAACACCACAATTAATTATTAATGGTGCAGCTTTTGCAGTGTATTTTCTAAATGATAATATCTAAGACTACAATAAAGGATATAGAAAATTGTTTACTAATGAGGATAAAGTTGGAGCCAGAAAACTTTAGTAAGCTGATCAAGATCAAGAATGTTCAATTCAATAACCATTACATAAACATTACACAGCTACACTATTGTAACATCATATTCATAAATATTATACCGAGTACAAAATACAACACCATCCGCATAAATACAACAACACCTACAATAAAACTTACATTAATACAACAAGACCTTCATATATACAATAATATTAACCAATATGAGGGGTCGTCAACAAAATATGTAACAAGAGGGTGTTTGTTAAAGTTTAACAGATCAATATATATTGAAACCAATAACATGATTGTGACGTCAACGTTTTGTTGGTAACACGGCATGACCAGCATTTACGATATTGTGTGCGTGTAAATATATCTATATATACGTGCGTTTTTTTTTTTGTGCATGGGTATGAGTTTGTGCATGTGTATCTAAATGGATGAGTAAGTGTGTGTGTGCGTGTGTGTGTAAAATTCTTTATAAACTTACGAAGCGACTTACGGCACCTATTACAATGGTAAGCCTACTTGTTATATGAAATACAAAAAGTATTTCATGAAATATTGATGTAAAAAACAGAATTGATGAAAGGAAACTGTCTGTAAAATGAAATAAAAAGCAATTGTTAATACGGGAGAATGTCTAAAGATACCTAGTCTAAAGATACCTAGTAGAATAGAACAACGTAAATAGCGATTATTGATTTTTTTTTTCTTCATTCGTGCGACAAAGTAAAAAACTATTTTAGAAAACAGCAACGATAAACAAATAGTAGTTTAGTTGCACAGTATCATTTGTTTTAGTAATGACCTTCTCTAACTATAATGATTATGTTAGCGATATATCTTTTTATTTAACTGATATATGGCATCTGTGTTTCACGGCATGATGATCTTACACATATTTTTGGTTCTATTACAAACAGGTTAGATTTGAATCATTGTATTAACTATTTATTAACAAATCACAATTGAAATAATTGTATCAAAAAGTAAGTTGGTACAGCTTTGTTTATATCTAAAATCAACTTTACAAAAATCTTGATTTTTTAATTTTTCTAATTCATTAGTTGCTATTCTTATATTTTTCAAAGATGTGAAATACGATTCAATACATTTGATAGTGTAAGTATAAATACAATAAAACATTAAGAGATTAATTTGAATAATTCAGTGCCGTGCGGTAGATTATCCATTTGTACCATGATTAGTAATTTAACATTTCAAATAATGTTCTATTTTTTGTTAAGTGTAATTGTTTACTCTTGATAGGGTTATTAGTATAATTTAAATTCCGAATCAATTTTCTAACTAGAGCAGAGAAATATAGATACCACCAACCGTTTCTTTTTTTAAATGTTTTGATACTCATGAACTGATTGAACGTAATTGACATATATTTAATTGGTTAGATTATAAAGGTAGAAACTCCTTCTAATTTTTAATCGTTATTCTGTCTCAACTGTTTTATTAGAATAGTTAACCACAGAATGTAGTTCACAGAATTCCATGATAGATTTACATTTATTCAGAAATGTATATAAGTCTGTAGAAAAATTTGGTAATTTGTGCCTGAAATGATTTAATTGATTTACATCGATTTATACGTAAAAAGTTAATGCGGTTTTTTCGCTCTATGTTTTCTTGGTTTGTTTTTTGACACTTGGTCGACTTGAGCTGAAGGACATATTATGCCCGTTATATATTAACACAAACCAGTGGCGTCACTATGGGGGGTGCGGCCCGCACCCCGTGACATCATTTCAGGGGTGACACCAAAAAAAAAGTTCTAATTTCAATTCAGGAAAAACTAGGTAGAGTCTGTTTTATAACCGATCATAGTTCAAAACATGAGCAGTACCACAGGGTGTCACCCTACAGAGCGTCTGGAGCTTAGGTAAATAAAAATAAATCAAAGCTGCTCGGATAAATTTAGATTAATTTGTAAACGCGAAAAAAATGACGTGTGGTTTCTTGAGATTGGAGACGTAGTTTACAAACACAGTTGAATTAAAGTAATATACATAAACTCAGTTAAATTAAAGTAATATACATAAACTTAGTTGAATTAAAGTAATATACATAATCTCAGTTTAATTAAAGTAATATACATTTTTCTGAAATACAGTCAGTAATACTATCGTTTTTATCGCTTAAGTATATTGAAGTAAATTCTCTAATGTCTAGTGTATGAAAATTTGAAATACGTACCAATACTCATGGTGGAAGTCTTGAGGGGGAAGGGAGGTTTGACACCCTGAATATTCCGCACCGGGTGACACACTGAATATTCCGCACCGGGTGACACCAACCATAGTGCCGCCACTGACACAAACTATTTTATTTATTTTTCAGCGACCATCAGTTCTAATGGAATTAATGAGAATCACTTTAAAATGACCAAAGATAATTATGAAACGATCCAGTCAATTATAATCTATCATACAACGTCCAGTTCATTGATGTGTGCTATGAAATGTCAAAATGAAGGCTATGTATGTCAGTGCTATTCATTTGAATCAAGAAATCAAAGTTGTGCCTTAGGTAAATGAGAAAAATATTGCTTATATCCAGGAAAATTTTGAAAAATCATTTTTTTCTACAGGTTATATCCCAATTAACATTTAGGATTCTTTATAAGTAGTCTCGACGCTAAACAAAAGAGCTTTAAACTAAACAACTGAGCAAAAAATGTCAATAAATATATACATGTACTATGTATATGTAAATAACTATATAACTATACCAAAATAATGTAATAAAGCGGATTCGTGCAATAATTTACTACACATTCCTTTATTTGTAATAAATATGCCATTAATATTGTCTGACATATCTTGCTAATGTTTAATAATAATTCATGATTTTTTTTGTGTGATTTTTGTTAAATTAAAAAGCTCAGAATTTATTTTCCATCAGGATTTTATCTACTGCTTTCAAATTCAGCTGGAAATTTACAATTATTGTCTGCAAAATTCTCTCCTTAGTTCTTTTCCTTTTTTATCTTTAAAACAAATATTATATCATTGGAAATCGCAATAAAAGTTCAACAGTTTTTGCTTTAATACTATTTATTATTAACTCGTAGGTAAGTAGATTTAGAGTTAGGACATTCTTCAAACACTTACTGTTGACTCTAAAGAAATTATAGGAGAACAGAGTCGCCTCATTTAAACAAAAAAACACAAAAATGTACAAAGTTTTTTGTGCCTTAGTATGAGATATTATAACAATTATAAACAATGAACTTAAAAAAGTATAAAAATTACAAATGGCCATTATGGCAAAACAAATATAAAAAGAATTTCGTTATGTTTATTTTCCTATTTAATGTTGTTTAAGTAATAATTCTAGCGTTTTATGCATTTCAAATTATATTTAGCTTATTATATAATAACTAATATTTTTGCATATAAATAAAACTAGGTCTATCGTTATACCAAGGTATCAATACATATTTGCGTTTATTTTTAATAAATGTGATTTAAAATATATGAAATAATAACACATTTGGTGCTGTCCATGAACTCTTTCTACTGAGAAGGTTTGAACACAGTTTTCTCAGCAATATCCAGACCAGCAAGTCAAAAGCTGTATCTAAGGACTAAAGCTTCTTGTTTTGGAAATTTCTCGTCGGTGGCAGTTGGCAACAGTACTGTATGTCTGTGGTTATCAAGTCCTGTGGTAAAAACTAGAGGAGAAGCGATATCGACCTGTCAATGTAAGACTAAATTAACAAAACAATTGTCGTAAATGTATATTATTTGCGTATTGACCATGAATTCCCGATGTTGTTATGTGATTTTTTAAAAATCAAATTGATGACATCAATAGCGACTTGTTTGTTTACATTATCTCAACTATATCTGTATTACTTTTTAAATATATATATTTTTTAAAATTATTTATAATTTATTATTTCTTGGTAAATTATTTATCAGTGAATTTAGTTTTAGTAAATAGGTACAATTAAATTAATGTAGTAAACTGATAGCTTTGCATTTTGATATTGTTAATACTTAATAGAGATTTTTAATTGGTTAAACGGCAAGTCTTGCAGTGGCGTAGCTAAGGGAAGGGGGCAGTGCTCGATTTACCGCCGGGGATATCCCCGGCACTGGGGAGTGTCATATCCCCGGCTCTGCTTTAGCTAATGTCATCCCTGTCGGGGATGACATTTATCCCTGGCTCTACGGATTTTTTTTTCATCCCCAGCACTGATTTTTCTTATGTCGAGAGGGCACTGGTAAATATTTCCGTTTAACTTCAAAATTTGGTAATGCGTTTCTATCTACCAAATAAATAGAAATAAACGTACAGTAAGAGTTCGAAGTATTTTTTGTAATATTTGGTTCGAAGTTTTGTTTACTTTTAATTCGTCGCTCGTAAGTCGTAAGGAGAAAGTTATCAATCGAAAATTTTATTTTATATAAAAATCCAGATAATTTTTAAAGTAACATTTTTATTTTATAATTTTAAATAATTATTAAGTTGCTAAAGAGCCGTCTTGCAAAAACGTTAACCCAAAACAAAGTTGTCTTTTACAAACAACTGTATTTCAAGAAGTCAAATCTCAAAAAGATGATCTTCATACTACGTCTACTGCGTGTAAGTCATGTGTTACAGTATATCCGTAGCAATAATTTGTTTTTACAAGTTTAGATTATCCGACTTTAATAAGTTTAATTTGAAGTTGAAATCAAAATACCTAAGTAGCTGGATGTTTTGATAAAAATAATGTTTTATTCTGCACGCACTAGATTAATGTTTAATGGTAACACTTGAGTAGAACCATTTGCTCGTAAACAGTGTAATGTTAGTTTTCAAGACTTATTCACAGCTATGATACGTCAAATTCTGCCAGCGATGTACCTTAAGGCAAACCAGCAAAAGAATTAGTTATGGAACAACGTCATAATTTGTTTAAATAATTGAAATAAGTATGAGTAATGGAATATCTGATTTCAACAAATAGAGAATAAATGAAACATTTTCATTTTTTGTTAAAAATAAATTCATTTGCTTTTCTTATTAATGTGCAGCTTCACATTTGTTTAAACCAACGTGAACTATGCTAATTAAGACAAATGTGTTGCCTATTTTTAGAGCATTTTCGAACAAAAATGCTTTATTGTCCCCGTTTTGTCTGTCTGTCTGTCTGTCTGTCCGTCATCACCATAGATCTCAACAACCATAAGTCCTAGACCCATGGTGTATATATCATTTTGTAGGTCTTGGCCTGCCAAGAAATGACTTTTTTTTCCATTTCGCGATCTGACCTCTGAGGGCCGTAAAAGGGGGCTTATAAAGTACCGTTTTTTACTATATAAGCTATATTAATAAAGGAGCGCAATATATCTCAGCAACCATAGGTCCTAGACCCATGATGTATATATCATTTTGTAGGTCTTGACCTGCCATGTGTACATCAAAAGTTCATTTTGCGATAAGACCTCTGAGGACCGGGCTTCAGGGCTCCTAAGGGGCTTATATATATATATATGGTCCCATTCTACATCTTGTACGTTCAATAACCCATTCATTTGGTGCGAAATACTGCAGCACGTAGTTTCACCAAGATTTATTAAGAAACTCATCAAATGATATAGTAAGCTTGTGTTCTGAGTTTAATTGAAAGTATCAGAGCTATGCAACAATTGACGGATTTTTCGGACGATTAAATTACTACAATTTCGAATGTTTTCAATTATGAGTCCTATTTCAGTAACCACAAACCACTTGTAGTTAGATTTAAGAGGAAATATTTTTTTTTCAAATATGAAGAAACGTCTTTATAATATTTTTTTTACAGATATATGCATTACAAAATTGAATTTATAAACATTTCCAAAATTTACAAATATTTACTGAAAACTAACAAACGTACTGATACATTACATGAAAATGCGCTAACACGTCCTGTGTCCAGAATGGAACAGGCTTAATTGCTTGTTTATATTATTCTTGGTTTTGTCTATGAAAATAAATTAGTTACTTGTTGGCCCGTGGATTGTAAATTGAAGATGAAAACACTCATTGATATATCATCCTAATAATGATTTTCCCTGTGGTGCAGCGAATTAAGTCTTCCATTTAACTCATACTCTCTCCACCTATTTTTTAAAAACTACTTCACAGGTACAGTTTCAAACACTGGTATCATATTTCTACCGAACCTACGCCCCCCTCAATTGGTGAGAAAGAGCTAGACAAGCCAGCCCCGTAGCGTGAAAGTTCTGCAGCAGGGGCCAGGCATTCTTCAACAGGAGGCCAGGCATTCTACAGCAGAGGCGGAGCATTCTACCAACAAAGACAGAGCATTCTACAGCAGGGGCCAGACATTCATACAGAAGGGCCAATAGCAGGGGGCGGGAAATAAGTTTTACTAAGTAGAACAAACAAGCAGAGGGAGCCAGGACAAAACGCAGGGGCGCCGGCCCCATTACCCCGCACGCTACGGGCCTGGACCAGCTATGAATAAGGTTCTACATACTATTCTACACACACTGGCATTTGATATTGTTACCCGTGTTCCACTAAAGCTATAGAATTAATGAAATGGCTTCAAGACCTTGATCAGTCATTGTTTGAGTTTTTTAAATGGTATAGACCTTTCTCATAAAGTGGTCCCCTTCATGATTATTCATTTTAGAGGGGCTAGTTACACTTCCAGTACCAATTAATGTACTTTGAATTTACGATTTAAATAAATTTCTCTTGCCGCTTATTCATTTTAATTTTAATCATGAAAATCAAATAATTAGAAATTTAATATATTTTTCAGTGTGATTATTTATTATTATCTTAAAAGTTGAAACCATATTAATGTTTTCTGATTTTTAATACTATACGATATAATTTTTATAATTAAAGAACCACTGCTAACACTAGTGGTATGCTCTCGACATTTTAATCTTAATATTTAAATGGGCTGTCTGTAAACAGTTAAACATGTGTTTAATGCAAACAACTTCAACTCAGTAAAAAAGTACAATTGTATACCAATGTATAAAGGTGACATTTTGATTATGAACTCATTGTAGTCCGACTTCCTTCAAGCCAAGGCTATGTTTTTTGTTAATTTGTCATTTTTCAAACATTTGTATCTGGCCGTAAATTCCCTTCTCGCACCAAAAAATCACTAGACATTTTCATTTTAAAAATATTAAATAAGTAACATATTTTATTATAATATCATATATTTTTCCTTTTACCTGTAAATTATGAGGTTCCGTGATTTTTCTCTGGCTTCTGAGCATCTAGGTGATAGTTTTTCTACATTTCCTAGTGTAGAGCTAAGGTCTGTAACTGTATATTGTTTTATTTAAAAAAAAAACACATTGATCATCACCTCATCATAATGAGCAGTGGCGCAACCGGGGGGGGTGGGAGGCATTTGGACAAATCATCAATACATATTTTTACTATATAAAAGTTACTAAAAAGACTGTCAAACTGTATCTTTTTCAATATATGAAACCCCAGCACTTTTTGCTGGTTGCGCCACTGAATATGAGGTAGTAGTTTCAAACCTTTTACTACCGATTTTTAAATTATCCTGATCGCACAATATATGCTAACCAAAAATATACTGTTTTAACAATCATGGTTAAATAATATAATGTACATGAGTGTTTGTACTAGGGTTTCGGTTAAGATTATGGTAATGTAAAATTAAGTAAAGTTAATGTTGGTGTTACTGTTAATACGTGCCAAGGTTAGGAATGTGTCCAGGTAGAAAATTATGACTTATGTGATTTAGGATAGGTCTAATTCTCAACGTTTGCTGAGGACTGAGCTTTTTACCTTTTAAATTTATAACAAATTAAATAAACCTAGTTAACTCACCTATCTATCCCTAAACAAGTGTAACCAGCCCCATGCAAAATGAGAAATTCTACAGCAGGGGCCAGGCATTTTACCAGCAGGGGGCAGGCAATAGCAAGGGAGCAAGTAATACATTTACTAAGTAGAGCAAATAAAGCAGGGGGCCCGGCCCCTGGCCCCCACCTTAGATACGGGCCTGCCTGGTAACCCTAATCGTCAATTATAAAAACTGAAAACAACAATTTTAGTGTAAATGTACGGCTTTTCATGTCATGGACATGCACTTCTCAGAGAAGTATTTGTAACCCTTCGTAAGCTTCTCTCTCTGATATCGAGACATTTGTGACTTTAAAAACTTGTCAACATCACAAAAATTAAATTTCGGTAATAAATTTAAAGTCATTTTATCATATATTGGACCAAAAAAAAGTAGGCAAAATAATCGAGCTAAGTATTAATCAAATATAAACAAAGCAGCGACCGGAAGCCCAATTTGACCTTTTCCACCAAAGACAGCTGACGCGCAGGAATACAAGTGAGAAAGGTCTACCCATAGCTGGGCGAGCCAACTTTACCAGGAAATGAAACATTACTTTTGGCATTTGTAAGATTTTTCTAATAATATTTGGTTTAGTCGTTAACATTTAAAAAAAACAAGCAAAAATTAATGCCTGTGAAACAGGACTTTTTTCAGAATTTTCATGTATAGAGGAGGAAGTAAGTCTAATTTAATAACTATTTTAAAAATAAAATAATGATTACACGCCCCCTTTGTTTAGCATATAATCTATATGTAATATATAAGCCCCTTAGGAGCTTCGAAAGCCCGGCCACTGAGAGGTCCTATCGCGAAATGAACTTTTGATGTACGTGGCAGGCCGGACCTACAAAATGATATATACATCATGGGTCTAGGACTTATGGTTGTTGAGATCTAAGAGGTGATGACGGACAGACAGTCGGAGAACAGTCCAGACAAAACAGGGACAATAAGAGCATTTTTTCGGAAATGCTAAAAAAAATTACCAATGAACCTTAACTGAATAGTTGTATTCATATATTCAATAATAACTGAATGAAATTGTCGGGTTCCTCCATTCCGTTAGGTCGAGTGAGATTATATCATGTTACTGGCACTCGGTACAGCATACATTACAGGAGAGTGTGGGCGGATGAATGGAATCTAAAGATTTTAATTATTTATTAGCTGACTAGCATTTCAACTTTGGTACAATAATATATCTATCCTCAATTATCTATCTATCTATCTATCCTATCTATCTAATCTATCTATCTATCTATCTATCTATCTATCTATCTATATATACTTGATCTATCCACCTATCTATCTATCTATCAATATATCTATATCTATCTATGAATCTATATATCTATCTATGTAGCATCTATGTATCTATCTATCTATCTATCTATCTATCACTATCTATCTATCTATCTATCGTATCTATCTATCTATCTAGTATCTTAGCATCATAAAGGAAAAACACCGATTCTCCTAAAACTTAAAGGTATTATCAAAGATGTCTTATCGACGTCCCCCTTCCCCGTCTCCCCATTATCACACCACATTGCCCTCTGGCAGTGAGTTACGAATTCCCGTGGACCAGCGCACAAGGTATACATTTACTATTGAAAGTAGTAGTGTGTGACGTAAGAGCAGCTGAGTTTTGATGATGAAGTTAACGTGTGAAATCGTAGCCCACTGTGTAATAGTTGATTGTTTATACATCATTAAATACTTTGTGTTTTTATTAATCCTACGTCTATTATTTGTACATTTTCACTCCATAGCATTTAACGATAACATACAGTTTTAATTTTATTCATTAATTACAATTCCCTAATGGCTTGCGGCAATTTTAGTTTTTTTTCTAATCATCCGAATTTCTGTAAATATTTATGTTTTCTTCAAGATGAAACCTTCACGCTGATGAAAGAAGTATTTAAAAATATTATCGTCTGCTCGCTTCCTCTAAATTTTCTCCCCCAACAATATTACTCTGTGTTTACTTCAATTAATTCTGTTGTACGAGGTTACACCAGATTTGCACCTTACGCTACATCATCTCGTTCGCATGTTCCCCATTTATATAAACATATTACTAGAATAAATTTTATCTTCATGTTGTCTACAAGATTTGGCAATTGATTGACTTTGAAAGTAAAAAAAAAATAGTTCAGTGTTATCGATATTTCACTAGCGGTCAAAATTTCTAATAAATTGAACCCCTAGAAATAGGTGGCATTTGATTTCCCCTTCTGAATAGAAAAATACGAGTAGCGGAGTAATCATTTGACCCATAAAAGGAGAGCATTTCGTTTTTGATAAAAAGAAATGGAAAAAGTAACGCAGTTATCTCAGATTACATCAGGATGTGTCAAAACTATAGGAATATTTTGTCAAGTAGGGGCAGTGCAGGATTTACGTGTAATCAACACAAGATATAACTTAAGGGCCCCCACTTTCTTGGGGGGATGGGGGTGGGGGGCGAAAAATTGTCAAGTGAGCAATTGTCTATATATACTTAAATATTTGGCACTTGTATATAGTATCTGGACTTATAAAGGTGCCGATTTCTTCAATAGCTTAGGGTCTTATCAAGTCTAAATCCCGGCCCTGAGTGTATAGGTTGAGGTGGGAAACTCATTCTATTAAGATATCCACTAGCGACCCACTGGGTAGTAGACTTAGACTAGTAAATTTTTTAAATGTTGTTCTAGAAGACTTTGATAATTATAACAATCAGTATTACAAAATTATATCTAAGCATTGGCCATCTCTACGTATTCCATCCAACCATCCATCCACAAATCCATTCTTCCGTCTAATATCAACATCTATGTAGCATCTATGTATATATGTATATATGTATGTATCTATCTATCTATCTATCTATCTATCTATCTATCTATCTATCCACCTATCTATCTATCTATCTATCTATCTATCTATCTATCTATATCTATCTGTATCTATCCCCCTATCTATCTATCTATCTATCTATCTATCTATCTATCTATCATATCTATATCATAATCTGTTGTTCTGTCTGTCTGTCTGTCAACCTATTTATCTATCAGTATAACATCGTCCAAACATTTCAAAACAATATGACATTCCCAGCCCATGTGCAGTGAATCATAACTAAATCTCTCCTATTTCCCAGCCGTTGAAATCCCTCTCTGATGTCGAATGTCCATCTTGTCTTCTGAAACGTTTTGCTTTGCTACTACAAGCAGGGAATACATATCTTATCAGACACCATCAATATGTTCCTTTGAAACATTGTGGTCTGTTGCAGCCTATACGCATGTGTATTCAAAAAAAACACTAAAAAGTATAATTGAAAATATAAAGAGAAATATTCGCTTTTGTGTTCTTGTAAACATATTATTTTTACTTTATCTAAATATTTTCATTTATGCATTGAATCGTCTTTGAAGCCAGTAGTTTTAATAATGCATGGACGACGACCTTGTCTTATGTATGGATCCAATTGAGAAGTCTCTTCATTTATTGTTATGTGCTTACGAAAGCGGTGCTAGGTGTGCCTTGCGGCATGCTGTTGTGCCACGGAAGACCAGGTGCCCGAGAAATTGCAGACATGCTGTTGTGCCAACGAGACATGCTGTTGTGCCACGAAGGCGGTGCTAGGATGTGCTACGACATGCTTGAAATTGTGCCACGAGACATGCTGTTGTCACCACGAGACGGGGCTAGGTAGTGCCGTAGACAAATGCTGTTGTGCTACGATACGGTGCATAGGTGTGCAGCGCCATGATGGTTGTGCCACGAGACGGTGCTAGTTCTTAACCACAACATGGCTGTTGTGCCACGAGATAGGTGCTAGGTGTGCCACGACATGCTGTTGTGCCGCAGATACGGTGCTAGGTGTGCAGCGCCATGATGTTGTGCCACGAGACGGTGCTAAGTTGTGCTGGAACGTGCTGTTGTACGAAAGAATGGTGTTAATTTGTGCCACGACATGCTGTTGTGCCCACGAGACAATTGCTAGGTGTGCCACAGGAGACCGGTGCTAGGTGTGCTCCAACAAACATTTTGTGCCATGAGACGGTGTACCGCGACATTCTGTGCACACACACACACATGCACACATGAGACGTACATACAAACACATATGTAAAATATAAACACACACATGTACATAGATACATACATACACAAAATGTAAAAAATATACATGACATACACACACACACACATAGACGTACATACAAACATATAAAATATACAAAACATACACACATAGAGAGAGAGAGAGATAGAGAGAGAAAGAGAGATAGAGAGAGAGAGAGAGAAGAGAGAGAGAAGAGAGAGAGTGAGAGCAGTCAGAGCAGTTTGAATTGATGCTGTATAACTGTTTCCAATTTTTTTAAATTTGCGAGCAGTCAAACAGTTGAATTGATGCTGTATAGCTGTTTCAATTTTTTAAATTCGTGAGCAGTCAGAGCAGTTTGAATTAATGTTGTACAACTGTTTCGATTTTTTTTTAAAATATAACTTTGCTACATCATTTTTCACAAATTAATTGGCTGAGTAATTTTTTTTGAAAATATTTTTTTGTTTCATTGTTTTTATATACATTGATTTACTATTTTACTTTTTTAGTTCATAGTCAGTGTTTGTAACTAATTCCAACGTGTTTGTCGTGAGTTATCTTTTTCAGCTAGAATGGGTTTCTATGAGTGGGGACTAGTGCGGTTGAAGCAAGTTTTGTCGGGGGTGTTGGGAGATGGAAAAGATTTAGACAGGAGCGGGTGGGGTGAAGCAGGCTTATGAGGGGTTGGAAGAAAATTAAGCCCCGTGCAGCTCTCTATTAATGGGAGAGGGGGTGTGTCGATGGCCTGATGTGTGGGGGGAGAGGGTGAAAATGCCCCCCTGGACCGTGTCCGTTGAAGAATTTTATTGTAAAGGCCCTTTAATTCATAATGGAGTTTTAAAAATTCAACCAAAATCCATTCACAACACTCAGATCACATGACTTTGTTATAAAATATTAGATAAAGTAAAGTCCCTTAACCCTAAATGGCCATAGAGGGAAATGAAGTGCAGTGGCGTAGTGAGGGGAGGGAGCAAGGGGGAGTGCCCCAGCGATACTTATAAAGGGACGCCAAATGGTATATTTTACGCCAGTAGCCTATTATGGTTTTTGAATGGGGGGCGGCTCTAAAAAGGAATTGTGCCCCGGACATGATTGGCTCAGCTACGCCACAGATGAAGTGCCACAGACTTTAAACTATCTACTATGGGCTTATCTTAATGTTTAAAAGTATCTTCTGTAAACATCGATATATATAAAGGGATCGTGTGGTTAGCACAACGCCCAGCCGAATTTATATCTCTGCTTAGAAGTGACCCATTTTAAGCTGGGTGGACTTATTTAGAAGCTTAAATCAACTTTTACTGAGACCCATGACACATTTCCTCGGTTCCGATGGCGTGTATTAGTTTGTGAGTTGCAGCAGAATATGTGCTGTCGGAATGGCATATGCAGTTGAAGGCTGTGTTGGGTCAGTTGGCGTGTTTTGGATGGATGGCGTGGGTTTGATCGTGAAAATGGTGGAAAATCAAGTAGTGAATGGAAAATGACCGGAGTGACCAGTATGACCAGTAGAGCATGGTTGTATTTGGTTGAGGAGATCAGGGGTTGGAGGAAGTTGGTTGAGTGTAGAGGAAGAGTTCATCGTATGGGACAGTTGCTAGTTCACGAATGTAAAAGTCGGGCCGTTGGTGACTATGCTGTTTGTCTGGACTTTATTGTTATATTGTCATCTTTTTCTTTTTTATGAATTTGATGGTTAAACTTATATTTTTTTGTTTTTTTATGAATACATTGTTCCTGTACTGATTGTATATTTGAAGAGTTCGCTGTTATAAATTACCGAGTGTTTGCCCAAGTGTCATTTTGGTGCGTGGTGTTCAAGTGGCAATAGCGATGATGATCTTAATGAATGCGGACATATTACTTGTTATGAAGTATTATCGAAAGGATAAAATTAGAAGCTTAAATAAATCCTGTACACAACACCATCGAATTGAACCCAGGACTCTTAGGTGGTATCGAACACCTGCGTCACTCGGCCACACGTCACACATAACTCCTGGCTATTTGGCGCTTCAGTTGTGAGCTATGTCTACATGAAGTAGGTTACGGGCTCGTCTCGTAAGTGTTCCAGTCACCCGTGTCTCTTGATGCCTCCAAGATGGCTATTGCGTTTAACGGATACGGTTATGATGATACCAAAAACCCGTCCATTATTGATTTATAAGATCTAAGCGCTGAACATTAGACCATTTTCATAAATTTCCAATCAAAAGGACAGAAACAAAATTGGTTCTATATTAATGAAAACCAAATACTTGATTATAGTTGATTGATTTTTATTGTAATTGATACCAGATATGAAATTATACCTAGTTTAAAGTGAAATAGCTAATGCAGATTATTTGTAGATATGTTTTTGCATAATATTTTTTTTTTCCTTTTGAAAACGAATAGACATAAATAAGTAAAAACTAAATTGATCGGGTTATGTCAAATTTACTTAAAATGGTTTTTAGTTTATAAAACCGGTGTAAATAAAGCAGCGATGAATAAATCACAAAAATTAATTAACTTAATAAATGTATTCCGAGCGTATTTATTATCATATTTAGATTTATATCTTATGACTTGGCTTTACGAAGATTAAAACGAATATATTACATTAGGTGTGCTGGTGAGACATTCAGAAATGTTTCATTTTATACTTGTGGACTAAACTTTGAAATAAAATAGGAATTGTGCTATAGAGTTAAATCATTTTAACAAAATCAGATTTTATCTAAAAAATAACGCAAATAATACTAAGTCTAATTCTACAACTTCTTTCATTATGTTTGTTGTTCTTGCACAATGAAATGACACCCAAGAGAAGATTTAAGCAGACTTGTGAGCAGCTGTTAGAAAATAATAATAAAAAACAATATAAGTAAGGACGAAATTTGATAGAAATGCAGGAACAAAATATTTATAAATATATCTAACTCACTTTCATTAGTAAAATTTTGTATTAAAGCTTTGTGGTTAGAATCTATCAGTTTACTATAAATCTATATATGTAACCATTCATCCATATAATTTAGCCCGTCTATCATTCTATTAATTGATCAAGTTATCTACCTATCAATCTATCTATCTATCTATCTATCTATCTATCTACTCTATCTATCTATCTCATCATCTATCTATCATCTATCTATCTATCTATCTATCTATCTATCTATCTATCTATCTATCGGTCTATCAGATTTATTGATTTATCGATCTATATTTCTATCTATCTATCTTTCTATTTGTCTATCTGTCTTTATATATATATATATATATATATATATATATATATATATATATATATCATCTATCTAACTCCATCCATCCATCGATCTATTTATCTATAAATCTACCTATATTTTCGTCAAGTAGCCTGTCTGCATGCCTGTCTATCGATTTCTTTCCTTCCCTACACCCCTCTCTCTGATATATATATATATATATATATATATATATATATATATATATATATATATATATATATACTAGTGTAATAAACATTTATCAAGACATCTTCTTACTCTCGCAGGTGGTATTGACCAGGTCTCTCGATGTAGTCAGTAGGGCGTAACTCTGGGCCCTGAACACGTACTCCAAGTCACTGGCCATGGCAATCAGCTCGTCAATATTGATGGCTCCGATACCAGCTCGACAACATGTCAACGCCGCTGCCCTTCAGAAGTACCGCCTCACTGGCAGCTACGGAATCAATCGCCCTCATTTAATTTATTTTTAGACGATTTCCCCTTATTGATTTCAAAGCAGATCCTCATTTAATTGCTTTCAAATAAAAATTATGTTATTATAATAATAAATTTATTCTATCATGAAATAAAACACAAACTTATATTTTATTGGCTTTATTGATGTAAATCAATATTTTTTAGAGACTGTTTACTTTATTGATTAACAATAAGCCGTGGGAATGCATCATTTTCTGCATGTTTCATGAGATTATATTTCGGCGATAGACTTAGAAATGTCCATCTGTTTTAAGATGTTCATTACATGCTGACATATAAAGTATCCAAGTGTTTGATTATAAGCATGGATAAGATATATTCTAAGAATATGTGTCTAAATTATTTTTTTTGTAGAATCATATTTTTTAATCCACTGTATTTCAGCCTATTCCCTGTTTTACCGGCGTGAATCTGTAGAGCATAAAATAGAGTTATAGTACTGTATAATTTACCCTTTTATCCAGAATTAGCCCATTAGGCTCTTAGGAACATCGCATACCATAAACCTGCCTGGTCTAGTTACACTAACTATCCTACATTAGCACACCCCTGGTCCTAGTTACACCCCTCTATCCTACATTAGCAAACTTGATCTAGTTACGCCCCTCTATCCTATATTAGCACACATGGTCTAGTTACGCCCCTCCTATCCTATATTAGCACCTGGTCTAGTTACGCCCCTCCCCATCTCTGTTAGCACACCTGGTCTAGTTACGCCCCTCCTATCCCTATTTTAGCACACCTGGTCTAGTTACATACCTCCTATCCTATATTAGCACACCTGGTCTAGTTACGCCCCTACTATCCTATATTAGCACACTTGATCTATAACATAGAAGCACACGATGATCACCACTGATCCATGGACTATACGATTACTTCAATACATTTTCTTCCATCAAAAAGTCTAGTCCGGCTGAGCTAGCTAAAACAAATTATATAAAATGCTATGCTAGAAGAACATCAAACAGCCTTACTCGATTAGGGCGATTTGACTGACCATCGGTCATCACAATCACCAAATTTCTGGCATCGTCCCGCCCACCAACCGCAGCATCAAACAAATTGCCAGTTCTGATGTAGAGACAGACCCAGGTGAGTGTTGGTACCGCTGATGTTAGGATATCGTATCTCCAGTAGTGACTGAAACAAAGAGACGTCGATAAAAAAAAAAATTAAATGTTATGTTTTGTATCTTCTATATTATAGATTTTTTTACATTTAAGCTTATGTCTCCATTTGTTTTATCATATGTTTAAAAATTACATTTGAGTTCTGCTAAAAACAATAAATAGTAATGGTCATAATAAAAAGAAAATTGGCGTTATTCCATTTGATGAGGTTGTTTCTCTTGCATTAACGGTTTGATCTAGTAAGTCGAAGTGGACTCTTCAGCTTGCTGCAAAAGATTGGCTGCCCCCCACACCTGCTTGCAGTGGTCATGTCCCTTCCACGACAACATGCATAGCACGGTTTGCTACAACGCAATCTCCGAGGCCTTCCCAGTCAGCAGCGGAGTAAAACAGGGCTGCGTCCTTGCACCACTCTTCGGCATTTTCTTTTCCATGCTCCTCCAATACGCCTTCAAGGATTGCAGCGAGGGTGTTTACATCCAAACAGGTCGATGGCAAGCTCTCAGCACATAGCCCGCCTCCGTGCAAAGACCAAAGTCACAAGGTCCTAATTCATGAGCTGCTCTTTGCTGATGACGCAGCCTTGACATCACACACTGAAGACGGACTGCAGCAACTTGTCACCCGCCTCTCCCATGCATGCAAGGAGTTTGGACTGACTATCAGCCTGAAAAAGACGAATGTCATGGCACAGGGTACAGATACACCCCCAAGCATTGACATCGATGGGCACACCCTAGAGGTCGTCGAGAACTTCACTTACCTCGGGTCCACCATCTCCAGCTCGCTATCCATAGACCCGGAGATCGATTGCAGAATCGCTAAGGTAGCCACAGTCATGGCGAGACTAAAGCAACGTGTGTGGGAAAACCCCAGCCTCACCGAAAATACCAGATTGCGCGTCTACCAGGCCTGCATACTTAGTACCCTCCTCTATGGATGCGAGACGTGGACCCGCACGCGGAGGCACAGAAAGCTAAACAATTTCCACATGAGGTGCCTGCGACGTATGCAGATAAAGTGGCAAGACAAGATCCCCAACACTGGGGTGCTAGAGAGAACAGCATGAGCATTGTTTGCAGTTCTCAGCGAGACGCCTCAGATGGCTCGGTCATGTCAAAAGAATGGACGCAGGCCGCATCCCGAAAGACCTACTCATGGCGGTTAGTTACTGACCAGAGGAAAACAGGGCGACCTAAAATGCGCTACAAAGACACTTGCAAAAGGATATGAAAGAGTGCTCATTAACCCCAACTCCTGGGAGAGCCAAGCAGCCGACCGCCACTCATGGAGGCTCGCTGTCCGGCAGGAGTTCATTGCGCGCAGAGGCTGAGCGACAGGATAATGCTGCCCTGAAAAGAACAAGACGGAAGCGGAAAAAAGAACAGCTACAACAACAACTACAACAACCAACTATCTTCAAGTGTGACAAGTGCGGCAGGGATTGCCACTCCGAGTCGGACTGCACAGCCCATTCCGGCGGTGTCTTGTAGACTCATCTTAACTACACCATCGTCTCTCGAGACGGACGGATGCCGACGAGATCTCTATACCTATAAGAGGCATTTGCTGTCTGTCTGTCTGTCTGTCTGTTCCTTATAACTCAAGATCCAGACAAACAAATAACGTGAAATTTGTTACACATACACATAATTGGGGAAGGTTATAGGACAGGTTTCGTTTCATATCGATAGGTAGTTTAATTGTAATTATTTTTTATTTTAGTATTTTACTATATTAAAGTAATCTCGACGGCGCCATAAATAAAATTCCTCTGTGACGTCATTTCCCGATTCGAATAGAACTTGCATGGTGCTGTATTGTGCCTTTGTGATGCAAAGAATAGTTGTTGTTTTCATGCTCCTAGGTTGTACAGTTTGAGGAAGATAAAGGAATGAAGAAGGATTTTAAAGAAGTGTGAAGACATAATAATATGTATATATATATATATATATATATATATATATATATAGAGAGAGAGAGAGAGAGAGAGAGAAAGAGAGAGAGGGAGAGGGAGGGAGAGAGAGATAAAGAGAGAGAGGGGCAGGATAGGGAGAGAGAGAGAGGAAAGGAGGTAGGAGGGGGGGAGGGAAGGAGGGGGGATAGAGGAGGAAGGGGATGGACAGGGGGAGAAAAGGAGGGGGGAGAGAGAGGAGATGGGGGAGAGGGAGATGGGAGAGGGAGTAGGGGGAATGGAGAGAAAGAAAGGGGAGGGAGAGGGGTAGGGAGGGAGAGAGAGGGGAGGGAGAGGAGAGAGAGAGAGAGGGTGGGAGAGGAGGGAGAGGGAGATAAAAGTGAGGGGGCAGGGAGGGAGAGACAGAGGGAATGAGGGAGGAGGAAGGAGGAGAGAGGGGGGAGGGAGAGGTGGAAAGGGGAGGAGGGAGAAAAGGGGGAGAGGAAGATGGGAGAGGGAGCAGGGGGAGAGGGAGATGGGAGAGAGGGAGTAGGGGGGGAGATGGAGAGAGAAAGGAAGGGAGGGAGGAGAGAGGGGGTAGGGGAGAGAGAGGGGGAGGGAGGGAGGAGAGAGAGAGGGTGGGAGAGAGGGAGGGAGAGAGATAAGAGTGAGGGAAGGGGAAAGGAGGGGATGGGAGAAATAAGAGGGATGAGAGATAAAGAGTGAGAGGGGGAATGGGAGGAAGACAGAGGGAAGGAGGAAGGGGAGAGAGGGGGAAGGAGAGGGATGGAAAGGGGGAGAGAAGAGATGGGGGAGGGAGGGAAAGGGAGAGAGGGGAGGGAGGAGAGAGAGGAAGGGAGAGGGGGTAGGAGAAAACAAAAGGTAAACAGAAAACCTTATTTTAAACCCCGGGCAAAACCGGGCCGCCACACAGCAGATGTATATATAAAACATTCCGAACTTCTGTTGCTGTTTTTTTTTTTCAAATTTACTTCAGCATTCGACGTGCCCTAGACGTGACCTCGCACTTTGAACCCGGCCTATGCTAAACAATAATTTCTTACCTGTGAGAGAGTGGTCTGGTCTGTGTGGGTGTTCAGGTCAAATATTTTAGTCGGGGCACGGTTGAAGATGACGCAACCAAACATGGGACGTCCTTTGGACCAACAGTGAATCCGTGGACAATTTCAGAGGCAGGTGACCTGTTTCTGCCAGTTGACAAGGGCCGATGCTGGTGGAGGCGTCAATGAGGAGGACAATGTCAGCCTTGGTGTAGTTGGTACAGGGAATGACCTCAGGTGGTGCTGTGGTCAATTGAAAATATCAACTTTTTATGTTGTTAAATAACTTTCATTTGTAGTCACTCTAAGTTAATTTTAAAGAATTCAATATTGTTCCAGTGGAATTATTAGATCGAATCAAACTCCTTTAAATTATTAATTCTCATTTTCTATTTTTTTTTATTTAACATATTTTTTTTTCCGGAATTCACCGAATTCGCGCAGTGTTTACGGCTTGTATAAATATCGAATTTGAAATACGTTACTGAATCCAACGGGCGTAGATAAAGTATCTCTATACATTAAAGTGTATTTACTTATCTGAGAAATGAACTGACCTAATTAACCCCAAATATGATTTATGCAGCCTACTTGCAAATGAAATTAACATATTTTTCCTGCTTGTACAACATATAACTACGGAAGTAATAGTTAACTAAAAGCACATATTATCAGAAAGTAATAATAAATACAGTAATTTCAAAGTTACCGAGTCTGCAACCAACGCTTTTTTAGCCATTAGAAAAGTATGCATTGTTCATGACTGTATTCAGCTGGACTTACTCGATTTGACCAATTGCTACTAGTGGGGCCCCGCATAACTTGGGGGCCCCACCAATTTACATTAAGCATAATGAAGTTACCATCCTTGCTGTTTTTAAAGTAATGCACGTGGTGGAACCCCCCTTCCCTTAAACCCCTCTTAGCAGCCACAATCTTACGCCGCTGCCTGTATGCTGCACATACTGTCCCGATCCGTTTCTTGGCGTAGGTCTTTTGGTGTAGTCCTGATTGATTGTTCTCTGTAGAGAACACCTTCATTGACTTGGTGGCCATTCGACTCAGCTCCTCTGTGTTCACTTTGCCGATGCCACTGCGATGATGGTGATATTAGCTGCATGCAGCTTGTCAACCTCCTCTTGGGCTATAACAGATTAGGCCATGAGAAAAATGGAAACAATATTAGAATCGATATCGATGTTTTGATTACTCTCTGTCCGTCTGTTAATATCTCCCCTTAGGCTGGATCGGTAGGCTAGTTTATTTGCCGGTTTCCAAAGGTGGGATCGTTATTTAATAGTTTCTATATAAGTACTTTAGTCTACGTTTGACGATTTTAAACTCGAATACTGTTATATTAATTCTTTACAGGTCCTTAACGTGTGGGCCGCCCCCCCGCGTTGCCTCCTCTGCTTATTTGCTCTACTTAGTAAAATGTATTACCTGGCCCCCTTGATATTGCCTGGCCCCTGCTTTAGAATGCCTGGCCCCTGATGTAGAGTTTTTGATACAGTTTGATTCTTACTTTCAGTTTTGCGATTACATATTATATGTATATGATGCTTTATAAATATCCCCTAACCTAGAGTCACTGAGGCAGACAGAGTATGTAGAGTACACAGTTGTTGATTTATATGCTTTAATTTACTTATTTTTCCTTTTAATGTAAACAAAAAATCAAAGCGTTTAAAGGCTTTTGGAAAGCCGTTGTGTAGGGGATTCTTCAGTTTATGTTGTCACTGCATATATACACAATGTGTGAGTGGCTAGCGCATCTAGTGTACACGTCATCTGACCTAGTTAGCCACTTAACAGCAGAATTTATCTGCTGCAGCAGTTTTGGAGAGGGGTGGGGGGTTGGTGGGATTCATGTGACCATATCGATAGCACAAGCCGTTTATTTCCAGTACAATCTCAACACACGCCTCACTGTTTATTCATAAACTTCAGTCAGTCTTGATTATTAATACGTGTGTTATTATGTTCATTGTATAGGCATAAACTGTTGCATTGTTGTGAATTTCTAAACATCTCTCTGTACGCCAATTAGGCATCTTACTATGAGTTGTACTATTATAATTTTATTGTCCATCAGATAAGTCTTTTATATAATACCTGTTAACATATATTTTAATATAATACTACTTCGTTCATGTATTTTAAAGACACCATTGTTAATAAAAGTAGTTTTCATTTGAATTATAATTTTCCCTTGCGATTTCACCCTTGTATTACGTCACTAAAACCAGTCCCAGTGTAGTAGTCAAGTTACTTAATGTTTGGCATCTCAAGACGTCATCTAATCTTACATACACATCCTCCACTTTGTCATAAACCACCGGGCCTTCACTGAACATTTCCATAAGACAGGACCCTGGTTCAAAGACCGGGTGTGTTGTTGCCCCACCATCGGATGACGATGTCCTTGAGAGCCTGGGAAATAAAATCAAAAATTGCCCATTTATTGACCCTCTTTTCTTTATCTCCTTTGTTATGGCGAAGATACACCGTCTATAGCAAAGATGTTGTAACACTCTTTTGGCAAGGAGAATAGGAGTGGGAGGGGGAAAGGAAGGCGGCACATGTATATATGCATTCTTTAAATACGTTATAATGTTTATTGATTTTGTCAGTTTTCCAGAGCTTAAATGCATACTTAATACTGACGTATTGTATCATTCAAGGCAACAGTATTATCTCATTGGACCCAATGGTTCCATAAAGCCACTAAGGACTTATTGGTAAAAAGATAAAGAGAAAATTACATCTGTTTCAGCCTCGGTATAACAGAATTGTGTAGTTAGCTGCTTGCTCAGCCCTTCTTTCGTTGCTCGGTTTGAAAAAAGAAATAAGTGCCGGGGAGAAAAAAAAATTCTGCAGAGCCGGGGATAAATGTCTATAGTTTCATCCCCGGCAGGGATACTCAACCAGCTAAAGCAGAGCAAGGGATGACGGTTCTCAGTACCGGGGATATCCCGGCATCCCCGGCAGTAAATCGAGCCTGACGCCTTTACTCCCCCCAGCTATATAGGTCATGTACATTGCAAAAAACTGTATGCACGCGGGGACTTATCCTGGACGTTAACAAATCTCAAGGTTCTCGGGTTGATCCCGGAACCTAGTGCAGCGCTCTACATTACACGACCACCCGTCCCGCTGTATTATTTGCAAAAAGTAGATCAAAATATTTACATAGGCCGCTTGCAGAGGGTTGTGGTGATCCTTCAGATCATACATTTTGATGGAGTACTTGTTGAACATCACCGCGCCAAAACTGGCGTCATCGGCCCCAAACTGAAACTATCGATGAAGTCTGTGACGTATTGGATCTCACCTGCAGTTAGACGGTCCGATACTGGTTGATGCGTCCAACAACAGAACCAAGTCAACTTGGGAATATCTCTGCAATCGTTTACGCTGCTGCGTTGCGTAGATGATAGTTTATATGAGTGTGGTACGGTTGAACGTTAAAGAAATAAGCTTGGAAAAAGGATCAAAGTACTTTTTAAAAATGTTAAAATGCCAGGCATCGAAAACCTATTTATTTTTTTTAAATTTAACATAGTTAAAAATCATTGTATTTTGTTTTATTAGTTACTGTAAAGGATGTTATCATTTACAACACAATAAAATATAAACAGAATAAATCCAATGATTCCACAATGACTTACAATCTCTTCAACTCAATGAATAAATGCTTATTAACGACAAACTCAACTGATTAACAACTAGACTGGCTTACCAGCTGCTCCGATACTCTCTCTCTCTCTCTCTCTCCACGTTCTTGAATAATTATATTTACAATAAACATCTTATTTATATTCTCTAAATATCTAGAATCTTGACCCCGTGACCTCATGTTGACCTGGTTGGCCAGCTCCAACATACACACACACACATGTGTGCGTAATTCTATAACTATACCATGACAGTTACTATCTATTATAATTGCCTCAATAAGACTTTCATAAAAACAAAATCCACACATCATCTGTGTCGAAAAGGTAGTACATATAACTATACCATGACAGTTACTATATATTATAATTACCTCCAATAAGACTTTCATAAAAACAAAATCACATCATCTGTGTCCGAAAAGAAAATGATCTCCATGTTACTTTTTATCTTTTAACTACAAAATGCAAATTACCTTCTTGACTCCCTGACACAGCCACGTTGCTAGGACTACAACAACACAGCGTGTTAGTCTCATCTTCAGGTTGTCTCTGTTTACATGAATGGAAAATAAAATTAGGATCAAAAGTATATAAAGAACACATGGCTAAGTGTGACGCCCTGTGGCTCCCTGTGCACGTTACATTTTTGGGCGCCCTCCTCCCAATTTGAAGAGAGCATAAACATTCACCATCGCTCTTTTGGCGCCCCATCCTTGTTCCGGTGCCTGGACAGTATACAACCAGAAGTACACTTCCTACTCTACGGGGAGCTTACAAAGGGCTGTAGCTAGATTTTTTTTTTCTGTGGCGCCCTGTATAAGTTACATTTTTGCGCCCTACTCCCGAACTGAAAACATATATCAGTCTCACATGGTGCCTTTCTAGTATCTGTCCGACGACTGAGCATGCCGTACCACTATGGGTGAATAAACATAAAAATATATCAGCAATTAGTGTAAACAAGTCTCGAATTCTTTGTTAATCAGGATGAGGAATTCTTTAAATGACCAGTCATTCAAATGGTGTTTTCGTTATAGCGTACCATCATGCGGTAGAAAAAATTATTTTCTTTTTATTATTAATGTAAATATTTTTTTTGAAAAAGTAAACTAGTTAAAACAAGTCTTTATTAAAAACCTCCTATGAATAAAGTGATAAAGTATGGGTGTACAATATTTTGAACCGAAAATTTATCTTTATAAAATTGTAAACTTAATATACCTAACTTGAGATTAGTTTATACAATAAAAATAAAATACAATATATATACAAGAAGGCACCCAAGTGTTATAGTAAACGCAATTTTTATATGAATTTTTTGTGCGTTCTAATAATTTTTTATTACTTTTTAAAAGTTTTTTTTTTTTTAATATTTTATATTTAATTATCTCACATTTACATATGACAAAATTATTATTTGTCAGTAAAACTCTATATAAGCACATTAAAACTCATCTCTATAGAAACAAACGACACTTACCTATAGCATAATGTTTCAGCTATGTACTAGACCGCCTTAAATAACAATTTTATTTCTCCGATTCTTTAATTCTGATTTATTGTTTTAATCAAAATATCAGTAATCCAGCATCTCTAAATCAGTCTGCGATGTCGACATGCCTGTTTAGTAATCTTCATAATACAGTTTTATCGTAATTTTTCTTTCTTTTATTACAACGATTGTTTATGATCCAGTTAAAGTTTCAGGGAGTGGAGTTACGTGAAAATTATTACAATGCACGTAATTTTTAGCGAAGTATTTCACTGCCTAATCTTCAACAATAGTGACACTTTTATAAATGTTGGTGTAAAAGAAATGTAATCTTTTCTTTAATGTTTTCTTCATATCGCAAGATATTCTCTCAGATTTTTAATCATTTCAAAAATTTTCTCTTAGTACGTAAATAAATAAACATTTCAAACATTTGCATGCGAAAAATATTTTAATTCATTTATGTATTAAATTAGATTTATTAGATAAATTGAGCCAAGTATTTTGAAATAATGGTGGTTCTCTGTGTATATTTTCTTTCAATTTCTTTGTAAAAGTTGGTTTGTTTTCATTTCAATAACATATTAAAAAAATATTCAATAAAGCCTTATAAAGGAAATGAACAGTTTACGATTAAGGGGCCATTCATTTGTTACGTAAAGCTTTATTTCTTCAATTTGGCTCGCTTCCCCCATGAATGACTTCAAAAAAGAACAAAAAGGAAAACTTTAACACAAAGGGACAAACAGAAGTATTGTCATGGCTCTCGTCACTTAAAATAGTAACATACCAACATACCAACATACCAGCATATACCAGCATACAAACACCAACATTTCAGCATACCAACATACAAACATAGCAGCATACCAACATACCAGCATACCAACATACAAACATACCAGCATATCAACATAACAACATACCAGCATACCAACATACCAGCATACCAACATACCAGCATACCAACATACCTGCATTCCAACATACCAGCATACCAGCATACCAACATACCAACATACCAGCATGCACCAACATACCAGCATACCAACATACCAGCATAACAACATACCAGCATACCATTATTCCAGCATACCAGCATACCAACATACCAGCATAACAACATACCAACATCCACATACTAACGCACGAATGAGAACGCTTTTCTTGAACGTCCAAGCCCATTCAAATTTTCAATAGATGCCATTCGGCAATCTTCAGCGTTGGCCATAAAAGCACTATGGCAGACATCAGAGGAAACTTTCACTAATTATCTGAATATCTATTAGTGATCATCCAAGGACTCTCAGGGTAACAGTCATGCGGTTTATACAGCTCACCAGTCCGTTGCTTCCCCCAGAACGTTCAAGTGCATTTAACATTTCTATCCAACAGTTGTAAGATAAGTATGTGGCTTGCCTCCTTGTCTAACAGGTACAGATTCAGGTCAAGTGACTGGTTTCCGTCTTCTAACAGGTGCAAGTCAAGTCGCTGGCTTCACTGGTAACAAAAACAAAAACGTCAGCATTCAGGTACCGAACTTATCCCGAGAGATTGGAAACCCAGCGAAGGCAATATTTTGAGAATTGCCGGTGTTCCCATTTTTATTATTTCTTGTAATTTCAAATTCAGCGGATTCAAAATTTTCTATTTTTGACGTGCCCTTATTTTTCTAGCCCTTATTAGCCAAAACAATCATTGTTTGTTTCGTATGTGCACCATCACGGCCCTGTTTGATCAATTGTGATTTTGTTTCTCAAATGACGAAATTTAAACTGTTCCGTAAATCTTGATAACATATCCTTCTATCAACATGAATCAACCTGATACCATGTCAATCATTTCAACGACAAAAGTTTTGATGGTTCCTTTAATTACTGTCGGATTTAAATTAACAATTAAAAAACAAAAAGCTTTTAATTTTATTTAATTTTTTTTTTTTTTTGCGCTGAAAGTAATTAATTTTCAAGCTAGGAGCTGCCACAAATTGGACCACGGAAAATGTCCACCAACTTGGGGGTCACTGGGGGTCACTCAGAAAGATCGTAAACACTTAACAGTATCTATGTCGTTTCATCCCAGATAACTGTAGATGTAGGGCGTTGTTTAGTGATGTTTGTGTGTGTGTGGAGGGGGTGGTATGACTTGCGTTCGTATCCCTTTCGCAATTGTAGATAATATATGCTCGGACGAATACATTGGTTAGTGGTAGTACTAGTACAAACAAAGTTGAATATTATTGCTGATTGCACTTCTCCAGTCAGGCTTAATATTCGCGCAAAGTACAATTTACTGTGCTGCCCGTAGGCCTAATACTTACATTAAGCATTAGGGCCTATATTATAATGTATAGACATCACATCATTAAGCCCATACATTTCTATATGTAATTTATCTAGATTTTAATTCAAATTTACATAAGCTAAACTTTCAAATATTCAACCCCCCCCCATCCGGCCTTTCATTTCTTCCTATTTATATTCCTTTTTTTTTTTTTTTGAAAGATTTAAACAGAAATCTAAACTTGTCTCTATTACTCCAATTACTATTAATAACTAACGGTGTGAGTATGTTATGTGCTCAATCCATAGCTGATACTTAATTATTTTTTTCTTTAAATGCAAACCGAATAAAGTGGTACCGGATTAACGAAATCTAATACAACTAACAGCGAACTTCTCATACAGCGAACCCTCCCCGTACAACGAACGCCGCTACTGAACGATTGCGCTTCACACACAGCAAACATCTGTGTGAGTATGTGGATGCTGGTATCGGTATGTTGGTATGCTGGTATGCTGGTATGCGGGTATGTTGGTATGCTGGTATGTTTGTATGCTTGTATGTTGGTATGCTGGAATGTTGGTATGCTGGTATGCTGGTATGCTGGTATGTTGATATGCTGGTATGTTAGTATCATGATAATCACGAGTCACGTTTAAAAAATGGCTGAAGCAGGCCATGTGTGTGTCTCAGATGAAGGCAAATGTACTTAATGTCGTTTGTTTGTTTTTTCCACCCTACCCCACAAACACATATTTCGCTACATAAAAGATGTTCCCTAGTTTTCTAAAGCCACGCGTTTCAAATGACTTTGAGGGAAGGGGGGGGGGAAGAAACCCAGTGCTTGAAGAAAAAGATAAAAAAAAAACTGTCCAAAATATTTGAAAGCAGTAGCATTTATAAGCGTGTTCTCCTAATGAACACAGATACACAAACGCCTCACAGACCGAAGCACAGGCCCGTAGCGTGCCTGGGGGACGGAGGGGAACAGAGGGCCCCGCCCCTGCGTTTTATCTGCCCTCCCCCTCTGCTTGTTTGTTCTACTTAGTAAAATGTATTACCTGGCGCCCCCTGCTATTGCCTGGCCCCTGCTGTAGAATGCCTGCCCCCTGTAGAATTTTCACGCTAAGGGGCTGCCGAAGCCAGGTGCATTTGTCTATAAACCCCTCCGCTCACACCTCCAAGAGCGTACAGTGTCTCAAATCGCGAGATTATGACAATGTATTATTCCAGCAGCTTACGCGATATAAACCACGTGATGTTTAAAATAACATTGCATGGAGGGACATCATCAACAAAATACAAATAGGACTATATCTGCATCAAAACAGAACACCCGATTACAGTTGATTGATTTTTAATGTAAATGAGATATATATTTCAAAGTCGAAAATCGAAATGAAATTCTGTCTGGTTTGAAACCGAGTTTCAGTTTTTTTGTGACAATAAATAAAAACTAACAAATGTAGCTCTATGTTTTATCATCATACATTAAGCTCACCTATGCTCATTATGTTCATTATGTTCATTATGTTCATTATGCTCATTATGATTTCTGAGGCCAAGACTTGTTTTAAGCGACACTGTGAGCATGTGAACAAAAAAAAAATAAATAAACAATTAGCTATAAAGTTTTTAAAAATCATTTATAACTTTCTTAATCTTGGGAGTACGACTAATCAGGTAGGTAACAAAGATAGCATTGTTAAACACAGTTTATTGCCTTGATTGGTAAAGTACATATTTCATACTGGAAATAATATCTATCTATCTATCTATCTATCTATCTATCTGTCTATCTATCTATCTGGATTAAAGAGTAATCAGAGCAGTTTGTTTTAATGAACTGAGTTTTGAATTCATGTTGTATAACTGTTTCAAATTTTTTAATTTGTGAGCAGTCATAGCAGTTTGAATAGATGTTGTATAACTGTTTCATTTTTTTTTAATTTGAGCAGTCAGAGAAGTTTGAAGTGATGTTGTATAACTGCTTGAATTTTTTTTTTTAATTTGTGGTAGTCAGAGCAGTTTGAAGTGATGTTGTATAACTGTTTCAATTTTGTTTAATTTGTGAGCAGTCAGAGCAGTTTGAATTAATGTTGTATAACTGTTTCCAATTTTTTTTAAATATAACTTTGCTACATCATTTTTCTAAAATTAATTGGCTGAGTAATTTGTTTGAAAATATTTTTTTGTTTTTGTTTCATTGTTTTTATATACATTAGTTCATTATTTTGCTTTTAGTTTATAGTCAGTGTTTGTAACTAGTTCCAACGTGTTTGTCGTGAGGTTATGTTTATTTCAGCTAGAATGGGTTTCTATAGTGGGGACGTGCGGTTGAATCAATTTTGTCGGGGGTGTTGGGGGATGGAACAGATTTAGACGGGAGCTGGTGGGGGGTGGCTGAAACTATGGCGAGGGGTTGGAAGAAAATAAAGAAGCCCGTGCGGCTCTCTATTAATGGGAGAGGGAGTCGATGGCCTGGTGTGTGTGGGGGGATGGGTTGAAAATGCCCCCTGGACCCGCATCCGTCTAAGAATGTAATTGTAAAGGCCCTTTAATTCATAATGGGGTTTTAAAAATTCAATCAAAATCCATTCACAACACTCAGATCCCATGACTTTGTTATAAAATATTAAACAGATGAGTAAAGTCCCTTAACCTTAATTTACCATAGGGGAAATGAATTGCAGCGGCGCAGTGAGGGGGGCAATGGATCACCAGGGCGCTGCTCAAAAGGGCGCAAACGGTATATTTTACATATAGTTTAATACGTTTTTGAATGTGAGGGGAGGGGGGCGACTATTTAAAGGAATTGTGACCAGGGCGCGGGTTTAGCTAGTTACGCTACTGATAAAGCGCCAAATACTTTGAACTATCTACTATCAACTGTTTCTGTAACCTGGACATATTAAGGGATCTTGGCATTAACACAACGCCATGCCTCTCTAACTTAAGTCAGGTGACCCATTTTAAGCTGGGTGGACTTATATGACTTAAATCAAGTTTTACTAGGACCATGACACATTCCCTCGGTTCCCAGTGTTGTGTATTAGTTTGTGAGTTGCGCGGCAAGATGTCTGCTGTCAGAATAATATATGCGGGTGTGAGAGCTGTGTTTGGTCAGTTTAGCGTGTGTTTTTGATTGGCGTGGCGCTAGGTTTGATCGTGAAAGGGTTGGAAGATCAAAGTCGTGAATGGAGAGTGACCCGAGTGACCAGTATGACCAGTGAAGCATGGCTGTATTTGGTTGAGGAGATCAGGGGTAGGAGGGAAGTTGGTTGGTGTAGGTGAACATTAGAAGGGAGTTAAGCGGACAGTAAAAGTTCATCGTATGGGACAGTTGTTAGTTCACGAGTGTAAAGTTGGCCGTGGTGACTATACTGTTTTCTGGACTTTATTGTTATTTTGTCATCATTCTTTGTTTATAGATTTGATGGATTAAACTTATATTTTTTTGTTTTTATGAAAACATTGTTACTGATTGGATATTTGAAGTGTTCGCGGTTGTATATTAGCGAGTGTTTTCCTAAATGTCATTTGGTGCGTGTTATTCAAGAGGCAGTTGGGATGTTGATCTTAAAGAATTCGGACATATAATGAGTATTAACGAAGGAGATAAATTATAGGCCCAACAAGATCATGTACACAACACAATCGATGATCAAACCTAGGACTCTTAGGTCGACATCGAGCTTCTGCGCTACTCGGACACCATTCGCACCAAAACTGGCTATTTGGCGCTTCGGTTTTGAGCTGTGTCTGCATGAAGTAGGTTACGGGCTCATCTCCCGTCGTGTCCAGTCATCCGTGTCTCTTGATGCCCTTCAAGATGAATATTGCGTTAACGGAAACGGTGATGATAATACAAAAAAACCTTCCCATTATTGATTTATAAGATCTAATCGATGGTATCTGACACTTTCATGGATTTTTAATCAAAAGGACATAAATAAATTGATTCTATATTTATTAAAACAAAACACATAGTTACAGTTGATTGATTTTTATTTTAATTGATACCAGATATGAAATTATACCTATTTTAAAGTGAAATAGCTAGTGCAGATTATTTGTAGATGTGTTTTGTATAATATATTTCTTTCCTTTAGAAAACGTATGAACGTAAATGACAATTAGCTAAATTGATCGGGTTATGCCAAATTTAGTTTAAGTGGTTTTTAGTTTTATAAAAACGGTGTAAATAAAGAAGCGTTGAATAAGTCACAAAAATTAATTAACTTAATAAATGTGTTTCAGCGCATCGTTATTACTCTTATTTAGATTTATATTTTATGACTTGGCTGTAAGTAAAACGAATATGTAACATCATTGTGAGTCCTGGTGAGACATTCAGAAATGTTTCATTTTATACCTATGGATTACAATGTAAAATAAAATAGGAATTGTGTTATAGAGTCTAAATCATTTTAACAAAATCGATTTATCCCAAAAAAAGCAAATATGTAATAAGTCTAATTCTACAACTTCTTTCATTATGTTTGTTGTACTTGCACAATGAAAGGAGACCAAAGTGATGATTTAAGCAGTCTTGTGAGCAGCTCGTTAGAAAATATTAAAAAAAAAACAATATTAGTAAGAAAAGAACTTTGATATAAATACAGAAACAAAATATGTATAAATATATCTAACTCAATGTCATTAGTTTAAAAAGATTGGACTTAAAGCTTTGTGGTAAACATTTATCAGTTTATCTATAGATGTATATATGCAACCATTCATCCATAAATAATCCAACCCGTCTATCATTCTATTAATTGATCAAAGTTATCACCACCTACCTGTCTATCTTTATATGTATCTATCATCTATCTCTCCATCCATCCATTCATCCATCCATTAATCTATCTATCTATCTATCTATCTATCTATCTATCTATCTATCTATCTATCTATCTATCTATCTATCTATCTATCTATCTATCTATCTATCTATCTATCTATCTATCTATCTATCTATCTATCTATCTATCTATCTATCTATCAATCTATCTATCTATCTATCTATCTATCTATCTATCTATTTATATATCTATCTCTATCTATCTATCTATCTATCTATCTATTTATTTATCTTTCTATCTATCTATTTATATATATATATATATATATATATATATATATATATATAGGCCTATATATCATCTATGTCCATCCATCCATCTATTTATTTATATATATTTATCTCTTTCTGTAACTATTTATCTACGTATCTATTTATCCATTTATCTCTCTATCTATATTTTCATCCAGATGCATAACTGCATGTCTATCATACTATCTCTCCTTCCCTCCACCCCTCTCTCTGACATATACTAGTGTATTAAACATGTTTCAAGACATCTTACTCTCGCAGGTGGTGGTGACCAGGTCTCTCTTGATGTAGTCCAGCAGGGCGTAACTCTGGGACCTCAACACGTACTCCAGGTCACTGGCCATGACAATCAGCTCATCAATATTGATGACGGCTCCGATACCAACCGACAACATGTCAACGCCGCTGCCCTTCAGTAGTACCGCCTCACTAGCAGCTGCAAGATATCAATCAATCAACGTTTATTTTTTTAGACGATTTCCCTTATTGGATTTCAAAACACATACTCATTTAATTGCTATCAATCAAAATTATGTTATTTTATATATATATATATATAACACAAAGTTATTATTTATTGACTTTATTGATGTAAATCTATATTTTTGAAGACTGTTTACTTTATTGATTATAAGCCGTGGGAATACATCACTGTGCATGTTTCATGAGATTATGTTTCGGCGATAAGGCTTTGAACTGCCCCGACTGCGTTTAAGATGTTAATTACATGCTGATATATAAAGTATCAAGTTGTTTTATATTAAGTACGGATAAGAATATTTGAAGAAAATGTGTCTACATTATCTTTTTTAAAAAATAATTATATTTTTTTTGAATCCTAATATTTAAGCCTATTCGCTTGGTTTATCGGGGTGTCTCTCACTGAATCTATAGAGCATACATTAGAATCATAGTACTGTATATTTTACCAACTCCTCTGTCAAGACCAGCCATTGTGACTCAAAGGCGCACCACTGTCCCCCATACACCTTCCTAAACTATTAACGCCCATGTTATTCTAGAAAGAAAAATGATCTATAATAGATAATCCTGCTTAGTCTAGTTACGTCCTTTCTATCCTACATTAGCACTCCTGGTCTAGTTACGTCCTTTCTACCCTACATTAGCACTCCTGGTCTAGTTACGTCTTTATCCCATTGCTTTCCTGGTCTAGTTACGTCCTTTTTATCATACATTAGCACTCCTGGTCTAGTTACGTCTCTATCCTACATTAACACGCCTGGTCCTAGTTACGTCCTTTCTATCCTCCATTAGCACTCTGGTCTAGTTACATCCTTTCTATCCACCATTAGCACTCCTGGTCTAGTTACGTCCTTTCTATCCTACATTAACCGCCTGGTCTAGTTACGTCCTTTCTATCCACATTAGCACTCCTGGTCTAGTTACGTCCTTTCTATCCTACATTAACACGCCTGGTCTAGTTGCGTCCTTTCTATCCTACATTAACACGCCTGGTCTAGTTACGTCCTTTCTATCATGCATTAGCACGCCTGGTCTGGTTACGTCCTTTCTATCCCAGAAAAATAAGCCAACGACTTTAACCTAGAAGCACTTATTTAATACCCCTGATCCATGCACTATACAGATACTTCTATGCAGATTCTAACATCAAAAAGTCTATTCCGGCTGAGCTATCTAAATAAATTATAAAATGCTAGAAGAACATCACACAGCCTTACTCTGATTAGGATGATTTGACAGGCCATCGGTCATCACAATCACGCAAATTTCTGGCATCGTCCCTGCCACCAGCCGCGACGTCAAACAAATTGTTCGTTCTGATGTGAGACAGACCCAGGTGAGTGTTGGTACCGCTGATGTTGGGATGTGGATCCTCCAGTAGTGACTGGAACAAAGAGACGTCAATAAAATTTTAGATATTATGTTTTCATATAGTCTGAAATTTACATTAAACGTATCAGCTTATGTCTCCATTTGTTTTCCTGCATGTTTAAAAACTAAAACTTACATGTTTTTTATAAACAAAACAGCTCGTTAGCATTTACACAATGAGCTCAGCTGAAACGATAAATAGTAATGAATGTAATAAAACAATTGGCGTTGTATTACATTTGATGCGTTTTATGTTTCTCACATTTTTTTACCCGATCTTTATACTGAAAAATTAACTTCATTGTTGTACATTTTATAATAAAGTTAAAGTAAATAGTTAACAATAAGTTACTTATTTTAGGCGAAAGGAAAATATAGACATTTAATATGGTAAAAGGCAACTTCTTTATTTTAATACTTAGATTTACGTTATATATGTATATATATATATATAATGTCTATCTATCTGAATTTTTTACTCTGATATTAAAAATCTGATTAGCTTTAGGTTGTTTTAGTAAAAATAATACGATTATAAATTTTAAGAAGCTAGAATCATTTGTATAATCTGCGTCTGTCTTCATTTCTAGCGCCCAGCACATTGTGAGCTTTTTGCGTCAATCTTAAAATTCATATATATATAAAACATTCCGAACTTCTGTTTCTGTTTTTTTTTATTTTTTCCTTCCAGCATGCAATGACCTCGCACTTTGACCCGGCCAAGGCTAAACAATAATTTCTTACCTGTGAGAGAGTGGTCGGGTCAGTGTGGGTGTTCAGGTCCAAATATTTTAGTCGGGGCGCGGTTGAAGATGACGCAACCAAACAGGACGTCCTTTGGGCCAACGAGTGAATCCGTGGACAATTTCAGAGGCGAATTTGACCTGTTTCTGCCAGTTGACAGGGCCGATGCTGGTGGAGGCGTCAATGAGGAGGACAATGTCCGCCTTGGTGTAGTTGGTACAGGGAATGATCTCAGGTGGTGCTGTGGTCAATTTAAAATATCAACTTTTTATTTTGTTTTTATAACTTGTTGTATGTCATTTTTAGTTATGCTAAAAAATTCAATATTATTCCAGTGGAAATATCAATTTGAATGAAAAGCTTTTTTAAGTGTAATATCATTTTTTTTGTTATTTTGTTTAACATATTTATTTTCCGGAATTCACCGGGCACTGTTTACGGTTTGGAAAATCGTCGAATTTTGAAGACGTTATAGAATCCAACGGACGTAGATAAATATATGTCTTAAGTAAAGTGTATTTAGTTATCTGAGAAATGAACCGCCCTTAATTAACCCGAAAATGATGTATGTTGCCTACTTGCATTGAAATTAACTTATTTTTCCTACTTTTACAAAAGTAATTTGTTAACTAAGCACATATTATCAGATAGTAATAATAAATATAGAATTTTCAAAGCTACAGAGTCTGCAACCAACGCATTTTTGCCCATTAGAAAATGTACTTTGACCATGACTATATGAAGGGCCAGCCTTAGGCTGATTAAAACCAATGCTCAAAATGGGACCCCGATGATGGGGGCCGCAATTACATTAAGAATATGATCTTATTAATAGTTGTTATTGTAAAAAATTGAGAAGATGGAGGACTCGCAACCATCCATTAAATTGGGCGCCGTATTGCGTAGGCTGGCCTTGAATGTCTTATTACAATACTCCAATGAATACAAAGAATATGCAGTAGGGGTTAGGGGCGGATTATGAAAATGCCGCGCCCTATTTCATTGCCGTCAAGCTGTTTTTAAAGTTATGCACGTGGAGGACCCCCCCTAACCTCTTTGCAGCCTCTATGCCTACTCACGATCACAGTTTTCTTTGGCGTAGGTCTTCTTGATGTAGTCCCTGAGCTGATTGTTCTCTGTAGAGAACACCTTCATTGACTTGAGTGGCCATTCGACTCAGCTCCTCTGTGTTCACTTTGCCAATGCCTACTGTGATGATGGTAATATTAGCTGCCTGCAGCTTGTCAACCTCCTCTTGTGCTAGAACAAAATTAGACCATGTGAAAATGGGGAAACAATATTTGAATCGGTATCAGTTATCTAGATTAACTCTCTGTCCGTCTGTTAATATTATATACTAGCTGTACCTGCAAAACCTTTGCATAGAGTTACATTCCCTTAGGCTTGATAGGTAGGCTAGGTTATTTTTGGTTCCGGGCAGATCCGATATTTTCACGATTATATTTTAAACTGGGATACAGTTGTATTAATTATTTACTTTCGATTTAACGCAGAGCCCAAATCGGCTTTTATAAATACATTACACTTTATAGATCCCCTAAACTAGAGCCACTGTAAAGGAGGGGGAAGCCGAGGAGTATTTTAGACGACCTGCGTCATAGAGACCTATATGCTTTTGAAATGTACTTTTATTTTCATTTAAATGTAAAAAAAAAAGTTTCAAGGCATTAAAGGATTTTGGAAAGCCGTTGGGTATAGTTCTTCAGTTTTTGTTGCCACTGCATATATACACAATGTAGAGTGGAAGCTGGCACATCTAGTGTACACGTGTCTGACCCTGATTAGCCCTTAAGAGACATTATCTGCTGCAAAAATTTAGGAGAGGGAGAGGGTGGACATAAGGATATAGGGCCCGTTTTAAGTCCAGATATTATGTCATTGCCAAATACTTAAGTATATATGACAATTGCTGACCTGGGCAATTTAGGGGGAGGGGCAATAATGTGTGTGGGGGGGGTCTTAAGCCATAGCTTGCGTAGCTTAATACGTAAAAGCTGCACTGGTCATATAAGTGTGAAGTACATGTAAGGATAAGATAAAATTTCTTAGAATCTCAAACCACTTATGGGACGGTATTTATGGTACTCTTCTTTCATCCCCACCAAAGCCGATAGTGCAATGGCCATGGAGGCACCACGGGAGATATATTGTGGACTTGAGCCAAGACCTGAAAAATTACCTTGGTCCTCACTGGAGATCGAACCGTGTACCTTCAGGTCGACGGTCGAGCGATTTAACGCGCGACTTTTAGGTGGTCATATAAGTGGCATAAATCGTTTATCTCAGTACAACTAGACACTTAATCAACTTCAGTCAGTGTTGATTATCAATACGTGTGTATTTTAAACTCGATTGCATAGGCATGAGCTTTGTTTGTGTTTATATAAAACGTCTCTCAGTTAACGTGTTAGTCATCTTACTATGAGTCGAACTATTATAATTATAATATCAAGTAGTTTTTCAGCTCATTAATCAGACTAAATTTCACTCATGTATTACGTCACTAAAACAGTCCAAGTTCTAGTCAAGTTACTTAATGTTGGCTGTCCAGAACGACCATCGGTCAACACAACCACAACGTCCTCCACATTGTCTCGGCCACCGGACGCTTCACTGAATACCTTTGATAAGACAGGACCTGGACAACGCCAGATGTGTGTTAGTGCCTTTTACATCAGGATAGGGGATGTCCTTCAGAGCCTGGGAAATAAAAGTGCCGATTCATCGATCCCGTTTTCGTGCATCATATTTATGTTGCATGACAGTACACCCTGTCTATACTGTGAGATGTTGTAACAATCATTTGGCAAGGAGAAGGATGGGAAAGGGGGGGGGGGGGGGGTTGAGCCATACATATATTCTTCAAAATACGTTAAAATTATTTAATGAATTTTGGCAGTTTTCCAGTGCTTAATACTGATGTAATGCTTATTATTAGGCAACAGTATTATCTTATTGCACGAGGATGGTTCCATAAAGCCCCAAGGACTTAATGGGAAAGATAAGAGTAGAATTCATCTGTTTCTGTAGCCTCGGCATATTTAGGGTATTTTAGGCTAGCACAACGCCCTACGCCTTTGCTCCCAACTATATAGGTCATCTTACCTTTTAAAAAGCTGTATGTACGTGGAGACTTTCACCTGGACGTTAACAAATCTCAAGGTTCTCAGGTTTGATCCCGGGACCCCTGCTGCAGCGCTCTACCTTACACGACCACCCATCCCTCTGTTTTATTTGCAAAAAAGTAGCTCAGGCTGATATTTACATAGGCCGCATGCAGAGGGTTGTGGTAAGTCTTCAGGTCATACAGGTTTGTTCGGTACTTGTTGAACATCACCGCGCCAAATCTGACGTCATCAGTCCCAAACTGAAACTTTTGATGAAGTCTGTGAGCGTATTGGATCTCTTTCTTCCAGTTGGACGGTCCGATACTGAGTTGTGCGTCAGCAACAGAACCACGTCAACTTGGGGAATGTTTCTGCATGTCTTGGGCGCTGATGGTAAAACAGAACGATAGTTTATGTGTGAGTGGTACTTTTTTAACGCGTTAAAGAAATAAACTTGCAATGGATCAGAAATTGCACTTTTATTATGGTAATGATTTTTTTATCATTATGTCTTCTCTAAGCATCGAAAACTATTTTTTTTTATTTTACATAGTTAAAATTCATTGTATTATGTTTTATAAGTTTAGTATTTATTATATTTGTCTCAAATAAGACATTCTTTAAGAAGAAAATCACACACATTAATGTCGAATAAAATTATTGCCTATCGCTCTATTTTTATATTTTAAATTCTCTTGAACTGTTTTACGGGTAAATACAAAATGTAAATTACCTTCTTGACTCCACGACACAGCCACCGTTGCTAGGACTACAACAACACAATGTGTTAGTCTCATCTTCAAAGCGGACCTCATTTACGAATGGGTTCTGGGAAAAAAAAAATAGGATCAAAAGAACATATAAGGCTTACGTAACTAGAAATTGTGGCTCCTATTGCACGTTACATTTTTGGGCGCCCTCCTCCCAATTTGAAAAGTACATAAACATTCACCATCGCTCTTTCGGCGCCGCTTTCCTAGTTTGGCTCCCTGAACTGCCGCACAACCGGCGGTACTAGCTCCCTCTGCGGGGGCTTACAAGAAGCTGTAGCTAGCTTTTTTGTGGCGCTTTGTATGAGTTACATTTTCGGCGCCCTGAAAAAATTTAATGACGCTTATTTGGCAACCCTTCCTACTTTAGTGGACATACGTATAAAGTAAATCAGCAATTAGCGTAAACAAGTCTCAGATTCTTTGTTATTCAGGATGAGGAATTCTTAAAATGATTAGTCATTTAAATGGTATTTTTGTTATAGCGTATAAAATACAGTAGAAAGATTATTTTTTAAAATAATTATTATAAAATATATATTTTTAAAGAAAACTATTTAAAAATGTCTTTAGATCATTAAAAGAATTATATACAAAATATTAATAAGCCATGGATGTACAATTTTTGAACAAAAATTCGTCTTTATAAAATTCTAAACTAAATATACCTAACTGTAGATTATTATAAAAGTAGAAATAAGTAAATACAAAGTGTTTGTGTGTATATATATATATATATATATATATATATATATATATATATATATATATGTATATATATATATATATATATATGTATATATATATACAAAAAGCAACCAAGTTTATATTTATAGTAAACATTTATTATATGAATTTTTGTACGCTCTAATAATATATTTAATTTTTGCTTTTTTGTTTTTTTGATTATTTATATTTTCATTGTCTCACAACGCATACAAGAAATTGTTATTTTACATTTAGTAAAAACTTTATAACAGTGCACTAAACGCATCTCTTTTGACAAAAACAAAAACACTTACCTAGAAAATGTTTCAGCTATGTCCTCTAGACCTCCTTAAATACACAATTTTATTTCTCTATTGCTTTAATTCTGATTTATTGTTTCAATCTAAATGTCAATAATCAACATCTCCTAAAGCTGGCTGCAATGTCGACATGCCTGTTGGCTAATCTTCATAACATTTTATCTTGTTCCATTTTCTTTCTTTTTTATTACAACGATTGTTTATGATCCAATTTTATGATAAATTATCTTAACGTTTCAGGAAGTGGAGTTACTTAGAAATTACGACAATGTACGTAACTTTTATCAAAATATTTCACTGCCTAATCTTCAACAACAGTGACACATTTTATGAATTTTGGTGTAAAAAGATATTGAATCTTTTTTTTTTTATTTTTCTTCCATATCGCAAGATATTCTCTCAAATTTTTTAATTATTTCAAAGTTTCTCTTAGTAAATAAATAAACAAATCAAACAGTTGCATGAGTAAATGTTTGTATTCAGTTATGTTATAAATTAGATTTTCTTAGATATATTGAGACAAGTATTTTGAAATATGGTAGTTTTTATGCTTTTTTTTTCACTTTCTTGTTAAGTTGTTTGTTTTTCATTTCAATAACATATAAAAAAAATACCCAATAAAGCCTTATAAAGAAATGAAACGTTTTGATTAAGGGGTCATTCATTGGTTACGTAAAGCTTTTTTTCTTCAATTTTTTAACTCTTCCCCAGTGAATGACTTCAAAAAAAGACAAAGGAAGACTTTATTACAAGGACAATCGAAGTATTGTCATGGCTCACGTCCACTTTATACTGGCAACATACCAACACCAACAAACTCACACGGACGAGAACGCTGCTTCATTGAACGTTCAAGCCTATTAAACTTTCAGTCAAACAGATGCCAGTTGGCTGAGTCGCCATAAAGGCGCTACGGGAGACATCGGAGGAACTTCACCATGATCTGAAAAATCTATTAGTTTTCACCAGTGATCGATCCAAGGACTCTCAGAGTAACAGTCATGCGGTTTACACAGCTCACCCATCCATTGCTTCCCGAAACTTTAAATATCATTGAACGTTTCTATTCAACAGAGTGCAATTTAGGTCAAGTGGCTGGCCTCCCTTGTCTTACAGTTGCAAGTTAGGTCAAATGGCTGGCCTCCTTGTCTTACAGTTGTAAGTTAGATCAATTGGCTGGCCTCCTCGGCTTACAGTTGCAAGTTAGGTCCAGTGGCTGCCTCCTTTGTCTTACAGTTGCAAGTTAAGTAAGTGGCTGGCCTCCCTTGTCTTACAGTTGCAGGGTAAGTCAAGTGGCTGGCCTCCCTTGTCTTACAGTTGCAAGTTAGATCAAGTGGCTGGCCTCCCTTGTCTTACAGTTGCAAGTTAGGTTAAAAGTGGCTGGCCTCCCTTGTCTTACAGTTGCAAGTTAGATCAAGTGGCTGGCCTCCTCGGCTTACAGTTGCAAGTTAGGTCCGGTAGCTGCCACTCTTTGTCTTACAGTTGCCAAGTTAAGTACATTGGCTGGCCTCCCTTGTCCTTACAGTTGCAAGTTAAGTCGAGTGGCTGGCCTCCTTGTCTTACGGTTGCACACCCAAGTTGGGTCAAGTGGCTGGCCTCCCTTGTCTTACAGTTGCAAGTTGAGTCAAGTGGCTGGCTTAACTTTGTTAAAAACATATTCAGGTACCGAACTTATCGAGAGGTGGAAACTCTCCCCCCCACCCACAAACACACAGATTTCGCTGCACAAAGAGTTTCTCTAGTTTTCAAAAAAGACTTTGAAGAAGGGCGTGTGGACTTAAGAGGGATCCAGTGATCGAAAAATATAAACAACTGGACAAATATTTGAAATCAGCAGCATTTGGCAAACGTGTTCTCCTTATGCACACATAGACACAAACGCCTCACAAACCCAAGCAGTGCATTTGTCTAAACCCCTCCCACTCCATCTTCAAAAGCCTAAAGTGTCTCAAATCGCAAAGTTACGACAATGTATTATTCCAGCTTGGCTTTTTGTGTGATATATAGACCACGTGATGCTATTAAAATAGCATGGCATGGAGGATATCAACAAACAAATACAAATAGGATTCTATCGGCATCAAAACAGAACACCTGATTACAACAGTTGATTTTATTGTAAGTTAGATCTATATTTCCAAGACAAAAACCGAAATGAGATTCTGACTAGTTCGAGAAATTGAGTACCAATGTTTGTAGCAATAAATAAAAACTAAAACAGCGATCCTATGTTCATCATCATACATTATGTTCATTATGTTCATTATGTTCACTATGTTCATTATGTACATTATGCTCATTATGTTCATTATGTTCATTATGCTCATTATGTTCATTATGCTCATTAAGTTCATTATTCTCATTATGTTCATTATTCTCATTATGTTCATTATGCTCATTATGTATTATGCTCATTATGTTCAGTATGCTCATTATGTTATTATGATTTGAGCACAAGACTTGTTTTTAGCGACACTATGAGCATCTGCAAAAAAAAAAAAATTAGCGTAAAATTAAAAAAAAATCAAACATAACTTTCTTAATCTTGGGAGTAGAACTAATCAGTTAACAAACATACCTTCATTAAACACAGTTTATTATCTTGATTGGTGAAGGATCTATTCCACATACTGGAAATAATATCTATCTATCTATCTATCTATCTATTTATCTATCTATCTATCTATTTATCTATCTATCTATCTATTTATCTATTTATCTATCTGTCTATCAATTTATCTATCTATCTATTTATCGATCTATCTATCTATCTGTATGTCTATCTCTCTCTCTCTCTCTCTCTATATATATATATATATATATATATATATATATATATATGTCTATCTATCTATCTATAATCTATCTATCTGTCCATCTATCTTTATATCGATCTAGCTATCTTTACTCTTTTTATATGCCTTTTTATAATTTGACCAATCAATCATTCAATCTGTCAATCTTCCTATCTACCGATCTATTTGTATAACTGACATTCTTTACAAATTCATTTTTTTATCTATCTATCGTTCGGTTTTGTATATAATTATAATTATAATCATCTATCTGTTCATATGTAAGTCACAATGGTTCTTTATCTTCTTATAGTTCTATGTATCTTCTCATCTGTAATCTTTTTATCTATCTATCTGTCGACTAAAACTACAGAGAAGAAAGTAAAGTTCTGTCACGAGAGAAAGTGTTATATCAACATAACTTACCTCGCAGGTGCTTCTAACCGAGCTGCTCTTTAAAAAGTCAATGTACTCGTATTTGGGGAACTGTAGACATATTCAACTCTACTGGAAATGTTCAATAGCTCTTCAAGGTTAAACTCCTCCAATACCAACTGATAAAATGGTAACACCTGTGTCTCTGAGTACATCAGCCTGATACTTAGCTGCAAGATATCATGAAGAGCTTTACTAAACTTAATTAGATTCTATCAATCAATCAATCAATAATCCTTGGTCAGCCATAATCTATGTATCTATCTAAGTGTCAATCTATTTATGTATGTATCTCTCTCTTTCTCTCTCTCTCTCTCTCTCTCTCTCTCTCCACACACACAGACACACACACACACATTAGTTTGTTTACCCATCACCTATGACCCTCCTCCACTAATTCAATGGTTCATATAACTTAAAGAAATTAACCTAATTGGGTAGCGATTACAAGAGTCTATCTCTGTATGTATTGTTAACTACGTCATTAGTTCATGATTTAGGAATATAACAAATATCAATGCCATAGAGTATCCATCATGTCATACATATAACCTTCACTTAAAACTTTCTGTTCTAGATAAGTTCTTCTGTTCTAGATGTGAAAAAAAAAGTAAATTTCTCTTAGCATAATACACGATCCTGTCAGATGAAGTTTAGAATTCATCTGTTTCTGCTCAACCACGGCAGATAAAGAGAATGTGTGGCTAACTTCTTTCCCAACCACATGTACGCCCTTCACTACCGCCCAGCTCCAGATGAGCCATTCTGTAATAAATGGCCATTTTATCTAGATGGAGTATTCTGCTTAACATACACCCTTCTGATCTAGATAAGCCCTGTTCTAAGTAAACTCTTCCTTTATAGATAAACCTTTAAGTCCTGAGTGAACCCCTTACGTTCTAGAGAAACCCTGCACGTCATAAATAAATCCTTATGTTCTAGATGAACCTTACGTTCTAGATGAACCCTTATGTTCTAGATGAACCACTTATGTTCTAGATGAACCTTACGTTCTAGATAAACCTTATGTTCTAGAGAAACTCTTAAGTTCTAAATAAACCATTACGTTCGAATGAACCCTCATAATATAATGGTCACTTTATCTGGGATAAACCCTTCTGCTTTACATAACCCTTCCGCCCTCTATTTGAAGTAAATCGAGCCCCTTGCTGCGGACAAGAGCAAGTCTCTGATGTATGCACTTTTAAAAAACCAAAACAAACAAACAAGCTTCTTTCCGCTAACTGTACTATAAGAAAAACTGAGATTTTAACCTGAAGGAAGTTACGTACACTTAATTTGCATTGTATTGCTTGACATACATGTACTTACTTTTGTTTGGCATGCATGTACTTGTTTGGCATGCATGTACTTATTGTTTGACATACATGTACTTACTTTGTTTGACATACATGTACTTACTTTGTTACGACATACATGCACTCACTTTGATTTGACATACATGCACTTACTTTGTTTGACATACATGCACTCACTTTGTTTGACATACATGCACTTACTTTTGTTTGACATACATGTACTTACTTTGTTTGACACACATGTACTTACTTTGTTTGACACACATGTACTTACTTTATTTGACATACATGCACTCACTTTGTTTGACATAAATGCACTTACTTTGTTAGACATACATGCACTCACTTTGTTGACATACATGCACTTACTTTGTTAGAAATGCACTATGCTTACTTTATTTGACATGCATGTACTTAATTTGTTGTTACACATATACTTACTTTGCAAGGCATTGTTTGACTGACCATCAGTAAGCACAATCACTATGTTTCTAGCGTCGTCCCTGCCGCCAGCCACAGTGTCGAACATCCTTCAGGTTCTAATTTCAGACAGACCCAAATCGGTCCTGGTGCCTTGAATATTGCGGTAGCGGTTTTAATAACGCCTGTAATAACGGGAAAGGAAGTTTAGACACTGCGGCTGGCGGCAGGAGCTGACGCTAAAAACATAGTGATTGTGTTTACTGATGGTCAGTCAAACAATGCCTTGCAAAGTAAGTATATGTGTGTCAAACAAATTAAGTACATGCATGTCAAATAAAGTAAGTACATGTATTTCTAACAAAGTAAGTGCATGTATGTCAAACAAAGTGAGTGCATGTATGTCTAACAAAGTAAGTGCATTTTATGTCCAAACAAAGTGCATGTATGTCAAATAAAAAGTAAGTACATGTGTGTCAAACAAAGTAAGTACATGTGTCAAACAAAGTAAGTACATGTATGTCAAACAAAAGTAAGTGCATGTATGTCAAACAAAGTGAGTGCATGTATGTCAAACAAAGTAAGTGCATGTCCAAACAAAGTGAGTGCATGTATGTCAAACAAAGTAAGTACATGTGTCAAACAAAGTAAGTACATGTATGTCAAACAAAATAAGTACATACATGCCAAACAAAGTAAGTACGTATATGCCAAACAAAGTAAGTACATGTATGTCAAGCAATACAATACAAATTAAGTGTACGTAACTTCCTTCAGGTTAAAATCTCAGTTTTCTTATAGTACAGTTAGCGGAAAGAAGCTTGTTTGTTTGTTTGGTTTTTAAAAGTGCATACATCAGAGACTTGCTCTGTCCATAGCAAGGAGCTCGATTTACTTCAAATAGAGGGCGGAAGGGTTATGTAAAGCAGAAGGGTTTATCAGATAAAGTGACCATTATATTATGAGAGGGTTCATCTAGAACGTAATGGTTTATTTAGAACTTAAGAGTTTCCTCTAAGAACATAAGGGTTTATCTAGAACGTAAGGTTCATCTAGAATATAGGGTTCATCTAGAACATAAGGGTTCATCTAGAACGTAAGGTTCATCTAGAACATAAGGATTTATTTATGACGTGCAGGGTTTCTCTAGAACGTAAGGGTTCATCTAGGACCCAAGGTTTATCTATAAAGGAAGAGTTTACTTAGAACAGGGCTTATCTAGATCAGAAGGGTGTATGTTAAGCAGAATACTCCATCTGAATGAAATGGCCATTATTACAGAATGGCTCATCTGGAGCTGGGCGGTAGTGAAGGGCGTACATGTGGCTGGGGCGTTGTGCTAGCCACACATTCTCTTTATCTGCCGTGGTTACAGAAACAGATGAATTCTAAACTTCATCTGACAGGATCGTGTATTATGCTAAGAGAAATTTACTTTTTTTTTTTCACATCTAGAACAAGAAGAACTTATCTAGAACAGAAGTTAAGTGAAGGTTATATGTATGACATGATGGATACTCTATGGCATTGATGTTGTTATATTCCTAAATCATGAACTAATGACGTAGTTAACAATACATACAGAGATAGACTCTTGTAATCGCTACCCAATTAAGGTTAATTTCTTTTAAGTTATATGAACCATTGAATTAGTGGAGGGAGGGTCATAGGTGGGTAAACAAACTAATGTGTGTGTGTCTGTGTGTGTGGAGAGAGAGAGAGAGAGAGAGAGAGAGAGAAAGAATACATACATAAATAGATTGACATAGATAGATACATAGATTATGGCTCTAAAGGATTATTGATTGATTGATTGATAGAAGTCAAATAAATTTGTGTAGAAACTCTTCTGATATCTTGCAGCTAAGTATCAGGCTGATGTACTCAGAGACACAGGTGTTACCATTTTTATCAGTTGGTATTGAGGAGTTTAACCTTGAAGAGCTATTGAACATTTCCAGTAGAGTTGAATATGTCTACAGTTCCCCAAAATACGAGAATCATTGACTTTTTAGAGCAGCCTGGTTAGAAGCACCTGCGAGGGTAAGTTATGTTGATATAACACTTTCTCTCGTGACAGAACTTTACTTTCTTCTCTGTAGTTTTAGTCATTAGATAGATAGATAAAGATTACAGATGAGAAGATACATAGAACTATAAGAAGATAAAGAACGACAGACTTACATATGAACAGATAGATGATTATAATTATAATTATATACAAAAACCGAACGATAGATAGATAAAAAATGAATTTGTAAGAATGTCAGTTATACAAATAGATCGGTAGAATGGGAAGATTGACAGATTGAATGATTGATTGGTCAAATTATAAAAAGGCATATAAAAAGAGTAAAGAATAACTAGATCGATAAAGATAGATGGACAGATAGATAGATTATAGATAGATAGATAGACATATATATATATATATATATATATATATATATATATAGAGAGAGAGAGAGAGAGAGAGATAGACATACAGATGAATAGATAGATAGACCGATAAATAGATAGATAGATAAATTGATAGATAGATAGATAAATAGATAAATGAATAGATAGATAGATAAATAGATAGATAGATAGATAAATAGATAGATAGATAGATAGATAGATATTATTTCAGTATATGGAATAGATCCTTCACCAATCAAGATAATGTTGTGTTTTAATGAAGGTATGTTTGTTAACTAGTTAGTTCTACTCCGAGATTAGAAAGTTATGTTTTGATTTTTTTTAATTTTACGCTAATTTTTTTTTTTTGCAGATGCTCATAGTGTCGCTTAAAACAAGTCTTGTGCTCCAGAAATCATAATGAACATAATGAGCATACTGAACATAATAGCATAATAAGCATAATGAGCATAATGAACATAATAATGAGAATAATGAACATAATGAGAATATTAACTTAATGAGCATAATGAACATAATGACATCATGAACATATTGGTGTAATGAGCATAATGTCACATAATGAACATAGTGAACATAATGAACATAATGAACATAATGTATGATGATGAAACATAGGAGATCGCTGTTTTGGTTTTATTTATTGCCACAAACGATGGTACTCACTTTCGAACTAGTCAGAATCTCATTTCGGTTTTTGTCTTGGAAATATAGATCTAACTTACAATAAAATCAATCAAATGTAATCAGGTGTTCTGTTTTGATGCCATTGATCCTATTTGTATTTGTTTGTTGATATCCCTCCATGCCATGCTATTTTAATAACATCACGTGATCTATATATCACACAAAAACCAAGCTGGAATAATACATTGTCGTAACTTTGCGATTTGAGACACTTTAGGCTTTTGAAGATGTGAGCGGGAGGAGGTTTAGACAAATGCACTGCTTGGGTTTGTGAGGCGTTTGTGTCTATATTGTGCATAAGGAGAACACGCTGACAATGCTGCTGATTTCTGTCCAGTTGTTTATATTTTCGATCACTGGGATCCCTCTTAACCCTTCTCTGAGAGTCTTTTTTAAAAACTAGAAAACTCTTTGTGCAGCGAAATCTGTGTTTAAACTGGGGTGGGGGGGGGGGTTTTCCAATCTCTCGATAAGTTCGGTACCTGAATATGTTTTTTAACAGTTAAGCCAGCCACTTGACCTAACTTGCAACTGTAAGACAAGGGAGGCCAGCCATGACTAACTTGCAACTGTAAGACAAGGAGGCCAGCCACTTGACAACCTGCAACTGTAAGACAAGGAGGCCAGCCAGTAGCCCACTTAACTTGCAACTGTAAGACAAAGGAGGCAGCCTGGACCTAACTTGCAGCTGCAAGCCGAGGAGGCCAGCCACTTGATCTAACTTGCAACTGTAAGACAAGGAGGCCAGCCATAACCTAACTTGCAACTGTAAGACAAGAGGCCAACCACTTGATCTAACTTACAACTAAGACAAGGAGGCCAGCCACTTGACTTAACTTGCAACTGTAAGACAAGGGAGGCCAGCCAATTTACTTAACTTGCAACTGTAAGACAAAGGAGGCAGCCACTGGACCTAACTTGCAACTGTAAGCCGAGGAGGCCAGCCACTTGATCTAACTTACAACTGTAAGACAAGGGAGGCCAGCCATTTGACCTAACTTGCAACTGTAAGACAAGGGAGGCCAGCCACTTGACCTAAATTGCACCTGTTAATGCAGGAAACGTTCAATGATATTTAAAGTTTACAGGAAACGGATGGAGTGAGCTGTGTAAACCGCATGACTGAGAGTCCCGGATCGATCACTGGTGAAAACTAATAGATTTTTCAGATCATGGTGAAGTTCCCTCCGATGTCTCCCGTAGCGCCTTTATGGCGACTCAGCCAACTGGCATCTGTTTGACTGAAAAGTTTAATAGGCTTGAACGTTCAATGAAGCAGCGTTCTCGTCCGTGTGAGTTTGTTGGTGTTGGTATGTTGCTATATAAAGTGACGTAGTATGACAATACTTCGATTGTCCCTTGTAATAAAGTCTTCCTTTGTCTTTTTTGAAGTCATTCACTGGGGAAAGAGCAAGGTGAAGAAAAAAAGCTTTACGTAACAATGAATGACCCCTTAATCGTAAAACGTTTCATTTCTTTATAAGGCTTTATTGGGTATTTTTTTTATATGTTATTGAAATGAAAAACAAACCAACTTAACAAGAAAGTGAAAAAAAAAGCATAAAAACTACCATATTTCAAAATACTTGTCTCAATATATCTAAGAAAATCTAATTTATAACATAACTGAATACAAACATTTACTCATGCAACTGTTTGATTTGTTTATTTATTTACTAAGAGAAACTTTTGAAATAATTAAAATTTGAGAGAATATCTTGCGATATGGAAGAAAAAATAAAAAAAAGATTCAATATCTTTTTTAATTAAAATGTGTCACTGTTGTTGAAGATTAGGCAGTGAAATATTTTGATAAAAGTTACGTACATTGTCGTAATTTCTAAGTAACTCCACTTCCTGAAACGTTAAGATAATTTATCATAAAGTGGATCATAAACAATCGTTGTAATAAAAAAGAAGAAAAATGGAACAAGATAAAATGTTATGAAGATTAATATGACAGGCATGTCGACATTGCAGCCAGCTTTAGAGATGTTGATTATTGACATTGATTGAAACAATAAATCAAATTAAAGCAATAGAGAAATAAAATTGTGTATTTAAGGAGGTCTAGAGGACATAGCTGAAACATTTTCTAGGTAAGTGTTTTTGTTTTGTCCAAAAGAGATGCGTTTAGTGCACTGTTATAAAGTTTTACTAAATGTAAATAACAATTTCTTGTATGCGTTGTGAGACAAATGAAAAAGAAATATAAACAATTTAAAAAAACAAAAAGTAAAATTAAATATATTATTAGAGCGTACAAAAATTCATATAATAAATGTTTACTATAAATATAAACTTGGTTGCCTTTTGTATATATATATACATATATATATATATATACATATATATATATATATATATATATATATATATATATATATATATACACACAACACTTTATTGTTACTTATTTCTACTTTTATAATAATCTACAGTTAGGTATATTTAGTTTAGAATTTTATAAGACGAATTTTGTTCAAAAAATTGTACATCCATAGCTTATTAATATTTTGTATATAATTCTTTTAATGATCTAAAGACATTTTTTAAATGAGTTTTCTTTAAAAAGCATATATTTTTATAATAATTATTTTAAAAAAAAATAATCTTTCTACTGTATTTTATACGCTATAACAAAAATACCATTTAAATGACTAATCATTTTAAGAATTCCTCCTGAATAACAAAGAATCGAGACTTGTTTACGCTAATTGCTGATTTACTTTATACGTATGTCCACTAAAGTAGGAAGGGTTGCCAAATAAGCGTCATTAAATTTTTCGAACGAAAAATGTAACTCATACAAGCGCCACAAAAAAAAGCTAGCTACAGCTTCTTGTAAGCCCCCGTAGAGTAGGAGCGTACCGCCGGTTGTGCGGCAGTTCAGGGCCAAACTGAAAGCGCCGAAAGAGCGATGGTGAATGTTTATGTACTTTTCAAATTGGGAGGAGGGCGCCCAAAAATGTAACGTGCACAAGGGGCCACAATTTCTGATTACGTAAGCCTTATATGCTTTTGATCCTATTTTTTTTTCCCAGAACCCATCTGTAAATGAGGTCCGCTTTGAAGATGAGACTAACATTGTAGTCCTAGCAACGGTGGCTGTGTCGTGGAGTCAAGAAGGTAATTTACATTTTGTATTTTTACCCGTAAAACAGTTCAAGAGAATTTAAAATATAAAAATAGAGCGATAGGCAATAATTTTATTCGGACATTAATGGTGTGTGATTTTCTTCTTAAAGAATGTCTTATTTGAGACAAATATAATAAATACTAAACTTATAAAACATAATACAATGAATTTTAACTATCAAAATAAAAATAGGTTTCGGTAGCGAAGACATAATGATAAAAAAAATCATTACCATAATAAAAGTGCAATTTCTGATCCATTGCAAGTTTATTTCTTTAACGCGTTAAAAAAGTACCACTCACACATAAACTATCGTTCTGTTTTTACCATCAGCGCCCAAGACATGCAGAAACATTCCCAAGTTGACGTGGTTCTGTTGCTGGACGCATCAGCCAGCATCCGGACCGTCCAACGGAAGAAAGAGATCAGCGTCACAGACTTCATCAAAAGTTTCAGTTTGGGACTGGATGACGTCAGATTTGGCGCAGTGATGTTCAACAAGTGCTCCAACAAACTGTATGACCTGAAGACTTACCACAACCTGCATGCGGCCTATGTAAATAGCTTGAGCTACTTTTTGCAAATAAAACAGAGGGATGGGTGGTCGTGAGTAGAGCGCTGCAGTAGGGGTCCCGGGATCAAACCTGAGAACCTTGAGATTTTGTTAACGTCCAGGTGAAAGTCTCCACGTACATACAGCTTTTTTTAAAAGGTACATGACCTATATTGGGGGAGCAAAGGCGTGAGGGCGTTGTGCTGGCTACAAAGAAGCTGCCTAAATATGCCGAGGCTACAGAAACAGATGAATTCTACTCTTTATCTTTCCCATTAAGTCCTTTGAGACTTTATGGAACCATCCTCGTGCAATAAGATAATGCTGTTGCCCTAATAATGACATTACATCAGTGTTAAGCACTGGAAAACTGCCAAAATTCATTAAATAATTTTAACGTATTTTGAAGAATATATGTATGGCTTCAACCCCCCTTTCCCATCCTCCTTGCCAAATGATTGTTACAACATCTCTGCTATAGACAAGGTGCACTTTCGTCATGCAACATAAATATGATGCACGAAAACGGAATCGATGAATCGGCACTTCTTTATTTCCCAGGCTCTGAAGGACATCCCTATCCTGATGTAAAAGGCACCAACACACATCTGGCGTTGAACCAGGTCCTGTCTTATCAAACTGCAAGTGAAGCGTCCGGTGGCGAGACAATGTGGAGGACGTTGTGGTTGTGTTGACCGATGGTCGTTCTGGACAGCCAACATTAAGTAACTTGACTAGAACTTGGACTGTTTAGTGACGTAATACATAGGTAAGTAGTCTGATTAATGAGCTGAAAACTTCACCGATATTATAATTATAATAGTTCGACTCATAGTAAGATGACTAACACGTTAACTGAGAGACGTTTTATATGTAAACACAAACAGCTCATGCCTATGCAATCGAGTTTAAAATACACACGTATTGATAATCGAACTGACTGAAGTTGATTAAGTGTTCAGGTTGTACTGAGATAAACGATTTATGCCACTTATATGACCACCTAAAAGTCGTGCGTTAAATCGCTCGACTGTCGACCTGAAGGTACAATTCGAGTAATTTTCAGGTCTTGGCTCAAGTCCACAATATATCTCCTGTGGTGCCTCCATGGCCATTACTCGCGGCTTTGGTGGGGATGAAGAAGAGTACCTTAAATACCGTCCCATAAGTGGTTTATAGGATCTGAGAATTTATCTTATCCTTACATGTATACACACTTATATGACCAATTTGCAGCTTTTACGTATAAGCTACGCAAGCTATGGCTCAGACCCCCCCCCACATTATTGCCCCCTCCCCTAAATTGCCCAGGTCAGCAATTGTCATATATAAGTATTTGGCAATGACATAATATCTGGACTTAAAAACAGACCTATATCTTATGTCCACCCTCTCCCCTCTCCTAAATTTTTGCAGCAGATAAATTTGCCCTTAAGGGCTAATCAGGGTCAGATGACGTGTACACTAGATGTACTTCCAGCCACTCACACATTGTGTATATATGCAGTGGCAACAAAAACTGAAGAACTATACCCAACGGCTTTCAAAAATCCTTTAAATGCCCCGAAACTTTTTTTTTACATTTTAAATGAAAATAAAAAATTACATTTCAAAAACATATAGATACTATGACGCAGGTCGTCTAAATACTCTCGGCTTCCCCCTCCTTTACAGTGGCTCTGGTTGGGGATCTATAAAGTGTAATGTATTTATATGGGCTCTGCGTTAAATCGAAAGTAAATAATTAATACAACTGTATCAGTTTAAAATATAATCGTGAAAATATCGGATCTGCCCCGGAACCAAAAATAACCTAGCCTACCTATCAAGCCTAAGGGAATGTAACTCTATGCAAAGGTTTTGCGGGAATTTACATTAGTATACAATATTAACAGACGGACAGAGAGTTAATCTAGATAACTGATACCGATTCAAATATTGTTTCCCCATTTTCTCATGGTCTAATTTTGTTCTAGCACAAAGAGGAGGTTGACAAGCTGCAGGCAGCTAATATTACCATCATCACAGTAGGCATTGGCAAAGTAGACACAGAGGAGCTGAGTCGAATGGCCACCAAGTCAATGAAGGTGTTCTCTACAGAGAACAATCAGCTCAGGGACTACATCAAGAAGACCTACGCCAAAGAAAACTGTGATCGTGGTAGGCATAGAGGCTGCAAAAGAGGTTGGGGGGGGTCCCTCCACGTGCATAACTTTAAAAAACAGCTTGACGGCAATGAAATAGGGCGGCATTTTCATAATCCGCCCCTAACCCTACTGCATATTCTTTGTATTCATTTACATTGTAATAAGACATTCAAGGCCAGCCTTACGCAATACGGCGCCCAATTTAATGGATGGTTGCGAGTCCTCCATCTTCTCAATTTTTTACAATAACAACTATTACTATTAATAAGATCATATTCTTAATGTAAATTGCGGGGCCCCATCATCGGGGTCCCATTTTGAAACATTGGTTTTTAATCGGCCTAAGGCTGGCCCTTCATAAAGTCATGGTCAAAGTACATTTTCTAATGGGCAAAAATGCGTTATTTGCGAACTCTAGCAACTTTTGAAAATTCTATATTTATTATTACTATCTGATAATATGTGCTTTTAGTTAACAAATTACTTTTTGTAAAAGTAGGAAAACAAAGTTATTTCAATTGCAAGTGGACAACATACATCATTTTCGGGGTTAATTAAGGCGGTTCATTTCTCAGATAACTAGAAATACACTTTACTTAAGACATATGTTATCTACGTCCGTTGGATTCTATAACGTCTTCCAAAATTCGACGATTTTCCAAACCGTAAACAGTGCCCGGTGAATTTCGGAAAATAAATATGTTAAACAAAAATAACAAAAAAAAATGAGTATTACACCCAAGCTTTTCATTCAAATTGATATTTCCACTGGAATAATAATTGAATTTTTAGCATAACTAAAAATGACATACAAATGGAAAGTTAACAAAAACAAAATAAAAAGTTGATATTTTAAATTGACCACAGCACCACCTGAGATCATTCCCTGTACCAGCTACACCAAGGCGGACATTGTCACTCCTCATTGACGCCTCCACCAGCATCAGCCCTGTCAACTGGCAAGAAACAGGTCAAATTCGCCTCTGGAAATTGTCCACGGATTCACTGTTGGCCCAAAGGACGTCCTGTTTGGTTGCGTCATCTTCAACCGCGCCCCGACTAAAATATTTGACCTGAACACCCACACTGACCCGACCACTCTCTCACAGGTAAGAAATTATTGTTTAGCCTTGGCCGGGGTCAAAGTGCAGTGCATTGCATGCTGGAAGGAAAAATAAAAAAACGAAACAGAAGTTCGGAATGTTTTATATATATATGAATTTTAAGATTGACGCAAAAAAGCTCACAATGTGCTGGGCGCTAGAAATGAAGACGAACGCAGATTATACAAATGATTCTAGTTTTAAAATTTATAATCGTATTATTTTTACTAAAACAACCTAAAGCTCTCAATCAGATTTTTAATATCAGAGTAAAAAAAATTCAGATAGATAGACATTATATATATATATACATATATAACGTAAATCTAAGTATTAAAATAAAGAAGTTGCTTTTACCATATTAAATGTCATATTTTCCTTTCGCCTAAAATAAGTAACTTATTGTTAACTTATTTACTTTAACACCCTATTCATAAAATGTACAACAATGAGGTGCAATTTTCAGTATAAAGATCGGGTAAAAAATGTGAGAAATACAAAACGCATCAAATGTAATAACGCCAATTGTTTTATTTACATTCATTACTATTTATCGTTTCTAGCTGAGCTCATTGTGTAAATGCTAACGAGCTGTTTTGTTTTATAAAAAAACATGTAAGTTTTTTAGTTTTTAAACATGCAGGGAAAACAAATGGAGACATAAGCTGATACGTTTAATGTAAATTTCAGACTATATGAAACATAATATCTAAAATTCTTTATTGACGTCTCTTTGTTCCAGTCACTACTGGAGATCCGATATCCCAACATCAGCGGCACCAACACTCACCTGGGTCTGTCTCACATCAGAACTAACAATTTGTTTGACGCTGCGGCTGGTGGGCGAGACGATGCCAGAAATTTGGTGATTGTGATGACCGATGGCCTGTCAAATCATCCTAATCAGAGTAAGGCTGTGTGATGTTCTTCTTCTAGCATTTTATAATTTATTTTAGATAACTCAGCCGGAATAGACTTTTGATGTTAGAATCTGTATAGAAGTATCTGTATAGTGCATGGATCCAGGGGTATTAAATAAGTGTCTAGGTTAAAGTCGTTGGCTTATTTTTGGGATAGAAAGGACGTAACCAGACCGAGCGTGCTAATGCATGATAGAAAGGACGTAGCTAGACCAGGCGTGTTAATGTAGGATAGAAAGGACGTAACTAGACCAGGCGTGTTAATGTAGGATAGAAAGGACGTAACTAGACCAGGAGTGCTAATGTAGGATAGAAGGACGTAACTAGACCAGGCGTGTTAATGTAGGATAGAAAGGACGTAACTAGACCAGGAGTGCTAATGTAGGATAGAAAGGATGTAACTAGACCAGGAGTGCTAATGGAGGATAGAAAGGACGTAACTAGACCAGGCGTGTTAATGTAGGATAGAAAGGACGTAACTAGACCAGGAGTGCTAATGTATGATAAAGGACGTAACTAGACCAGGAGTGCTAATGTGTAGGATAAAAAGGACGTAACTAGACCAGAATTTTTAATGTAGGGTGAAAGGACGTAACTAGACCAGGAGTGCTAATGTAGGATAGAAAGGACGTAACTAGACTAAGCAGGATTATCTATTATAGATCATTTTTCTTTCTAGAATAACATGGGCGTTAATAGTTTAGGAAGGTGTATGTAGGACAGTGGTGCGCCTTTGAGTCACAATGGCTGGTCGGACAGAGGAGTTGGTAAAATATACAGTACTATGATTCTAATGTATGCTCTATAGATTCAGTGAGAGACACCCCGATAAACCAAGGAATAGGCTTAAATATTGTGGATTCAAAAAATATAATTATTTTAAAAAAGATAATGTAGACACATTTTCTTCAAATATCTTTATCCGTATTTAATATAAAACAATTCGATACTTTATATATCAGCATGTAATTAACATCTTAAACGCAGTCAGGCAGTTCAAAGCCTTATCGCCGAAACATAATCTCATAGAGTATGCACAGTGATGTATTCCCACGGCTTATAATCAATAAAGTAAACAGTCTTCAAAAATATAGATTTACATCAATAAAGTCAATAAATAATAACTTTGTGTTATATATATATATATATAAAATAACATAATTTTGATTGATAGCAATTAAATGAGTATGTGTTTTGAAATCCAATAAGGAAATCGTCTAAAAAAATAAACGTTGATTGATTGATATTGCAGCTGCTAGTGAGGCGGTACTACTGAAGGGCAGCGGCGTTGACATGTTGTCGGTTGGTATCGGAGCCGTCATCAATATTGATGAGCTGATTGTCATGGTGACCTGGAGTACACGATGAGGGTCCCAGAGTTACGCCCTGCTGGACTACATCAAGAGAGACCTGGTCACCACCACCTGCGAGTAAGATGTCTTGAAACATGTTTACTACACTAGTATATGTTAGAGAGGGGTGGAGAAGGAGATAGTATGATAGACATGCAGTTATGCATCTGGATGAAAATATAGATAGAGAGATAAATGGATAAATACGTAGATAAATAGTTACAGAAAGAGATAAATAGATATATAAATAAATAGATGGATGGATGGACATAGATGATATATAGGCTATATATATATATATATATATATATATATATATATATATAAATAGATAGATAAGAAAGATAAATAAATAGATAGATAGATAGATAGATAGATAGAGATAGATATATAAATAGATAGATAGATAGATAGATAGATAGATAGATAGATTGATAGATAGATAGATAGATAGATAGATAGATAGATAGATAGATAGATAGATAGATAGATAGATAGATAGATAGATAGATAGATAGATAGATAGATAGATAGATAGATAGATAGATAGATAGATAGATAGATAGATAAGATAGATTAATGGATGGATGAATGGATGGATGGAGAGATAGATGATAGATACATATAAAGATAGACAGGTAGGTAGACAACTTGATCAGTGTAGAATGATAGACGGGTTGGATTATTTATGGATGAATGGTTGCATATATACATCTATAGATAAACTGATAAATGTTTACCACAAAGCTTTAAGTCCAAATTCTTTTAAACTAATGACATTGAGTTAGATATATTTATACATATTTTGTTTCTGTATTTCTTTCTCAAGTTCTTTCTTACTAATATTGTTTTTTTTTTAATATTTTCTAACAGCTGCTCACAAGACTGCTTAAATCATCACTTTGGTCTCCTTTCATTGTGCAAGTACAACAAACATAATGAAAGAAGTTGTAAGTGTATTATTATTTGCTTTTCTTTTGGGATAAAATCTGATTTTGTTAAAATGATTTGACTCTATATTTAATTCCTATTTTATTTTACATTGTAATCCATAGGTATAAAATGAAACATTTCTGAATGTCTCACCGTGTTACATATTCGTTTTTACTCTACAGCCAAGTCATAAAATATAAATCTAAATAAAATCAATAACGATATGCGCTTGAAACACATTTATTAAGTTAATTAATTTTTGTGACTTATTCCAACGCTTCTTTATTTACACCGTTTTTATAAAACTAAAACCACTTAAACTAAATTTGGCATAACCCGATCAATTTGGCCATTATGCATTACGTTCATACGTTTCTAAGGAAAGAAATATATTATACAAAACACATCTACAAATAATCTGCACTAGCTATTTCACTTTAAAATAGGTATAATTTCATATCTGGTATCAATTAAAATAAAAATCAATCAACTGTAACTATGTGTTTTGTTTTAATAAATATAGAATCAATTTATTTATGTCCTTTTGATTGGAAATCCATGAAAGTGTCAGATGTTCATCGATTAGATCTTATAAATCAATAATAGGAAGGTTTTTGTATTATCATCACCGTTTCCGTTAACGCAATATTCATCTTGAAGGCATCAAGAGACACGGATGACTGGACACGACGGGAGATGAGCCCGTAACCTACTTCATGCAGACACAGCTCAAAACCGAAGCGCCAAATAGCCAGTTTTATGTGCGAATGGTGTCCGAGTAGCGCGAAGCTCGATGTCGACCTAAAGTCCTAAGTTTGATCATCGATTGTGTTGTGCCACATGACTTGTTGGGCCTATAATTTATCTCCTTCGTTAATACTTCATTATATGTCCGAATTCTTTAAGATCAACATCCCAACTGCCTCTTGAATAACACGCACCAAATGACATTTGGAAAACACTCGCTAATATACAACCGCGAACACTTCAAATATCCCAATCAGTAACAATGTTTTCATAAAAACAAAAAAATATAAGTTTAATCCATCAAATCTATAAACAAAGAATGATGACAAAATAATAAAGTCCAGAAAAATAGTATAGTCACCACGGCCCAACTTTTACACTCGTGAACTAACAACTGTCCCATACGATGAACTTTTTACTGTCTTAACTCCCTTCTCGTTCACCTACACCAACCAACTTCCCTCCTACCCCCTGATCTCCTCAACCAAATACAGCCATGCTTCACTGGTCATATGGTCACTCGGGTCACTCTCCATTCACGACTTTGATCTTCAACCCTACATATACCATTTACACAATAGTGTGATTCAACATCAAAATAAAATTGTCCATATTATGCAATAATTAATGGTCTAGTCATAATGTAAAGCAATGTAATACATATTACAATAGTCATCATGATTTAGTTTAATCTTTAAGAAAAGTATTTAATTATTCAAGTACATATATATGGTCTAAAAACATTTAAATTTACTTCTAAAGCATTTGGCTCTTCTATTGAACCATTCCTCTGGTGACATATCTGCATCACGACATTTTCCACCATTCACATGCTGTCTCTTATCCTCATAATTTCTGTTGTTATGATTTATTGTGCCATACCTGTTTAGTTTCCTGTCGAAATGCCTGTATCTATACTCATTGTTAGACTTGAGAATCTTCTCATCAGAATACCATCTCTGCAATAATATTTGACTGTTACTAGTGCCTTGTTCACAGTGTGGAAAATATCGTTTTAAAGTAGTGTTGTCTCTCTGTAATTAACTTAACTCATCAGAGTTGATATTTAAATATGGAGATAAAACATTTTGATTGTCTGAACTGAGTTCTTTGTCTTTATTTTGTTCCTTGACAGATGCCGATCTTGTCACAACGTTTATATGTTCCCCTTGTGTTTGTTCAGTATCAACTTTTGTACTTAAACTTTTAATGAGTTCAATTTTCATTAATTCATAATTATCTCTGTTCTCTAGAGCAATATTTTTTGCTAACTTGTGCCCTTTCATTTTATTTATCATAATTTGGGCTCTTTGTTGTTCTTTAATATTCTCTTGCTCAGCAATACTATCTAATCCTTGTATGTAATCACCAATATCCTGTGTTCCATTCTAGTTGGACATATTGTTTAGTAGTGAGCATGTAAAATCTTTGCTTTGTTTGGTTTTCGGCTCCTGTATGTTTTTTAATTCTTGCTGGGTGTATATATCCTTCTTTTCCAACCATTCATGAAATATTTCTTGTGAATTAGTATCAATTATATTGGGAATATTTCCCACTATCAAGGAAGTAACTGGAGATGGCATTACGATGGCTTCCACATGTCCAGTTATCCATGTAGTGTCGATATGAATGTTGGTGGTCCTACATGTTATGACCTGTCCATTTCCCAGTTTTATGTCTTCTCTTTCATTCGTTAAGTGTTCTTCTTTAACTATTTTCTCAGCAACTACTATGTGTCTCTGAGACATAATACGGCCTGATTGTTCACAAAACAAGGATAGAATACCAGAGCCCCTTGCTCTCTAATATTGTTGCAACTGTGTTTTCCTTGCTTTCTTTTCTTAGTGGAGATCTACCCTCTTCAGTTTGATATCTTTGAGGACTTATATTGGGTGATATCCTTCTTTGATATGTGCTGCGTACTGTTGTTTCCATGCTATTTCTTCTACCATCTTGCGATTTGCCTCTTTGATATCTATTGTGGTAGTTTTTCTGTTAACTATCTGGAACTCTTTGATATGTCCCCTTGTAGTAGTTGTTACGTTCAGCACACGAGTAGTTTCTTGAAGGACTGTAATTGATTTCATATGCTCCTGTTCTGTCTTTATGTGAATATTGATTTCCTCTTTTCCGATAAATACAGTCATATTGGACGTGTCCTACTCTGTGACATATGTAACATGTTTTAGGCATCCTAGCCGGTAGACTGGAGTTTCTTTGTTTATTATTGGCATGTATGACATTACATGACTTTTCTTGCACTGTATTAAACAAAGGTGTGTCTATATGACTATCTTTGAAGTCAGACATGGCAGATATGAGTTTTTCTTTACAGTGCACTTTGTTCTGTTTGATGTAAGTGTAAAGCTGCATGCTACTATGTGTCAAAATCTTGTCTACTAAGATTAATTCAATTATCTGCCTTGCATTATTATGGTTAATTTCTGCCAGTTTGAACCAATTAAGGAGATAACTTTCCAAATTGTTGACATAGGCTTGTGGATGTTCATCAGCATTCATTAATGTATTGTGGAACTTATTCCTGTAGCGTTCCTCTGTTTTGTTATAATGTTGTAGTAAATATTTTTAACAACATCATAGTCTTTAGCAGCTTCACCTTTGATATTGTTCAAAGCAGCTTGTGCTTCTTGAGTCATGGCTTCATATAGCAAACTGTGTCTCCATGACAGAAAAAGAATTGTCTATGTTACCATGTTTTCCGCTAAATGGTTTTATCCGTATTTTATGTTTTAAAGTTTGTGACTAAGTTGTCATTTTTGCTAAGTCTTCATCAATCGTGGGTCTTTTCATGGAATCTATTTCTGCCATTTTTAATGCAAATTCATGTTTGCGGTCTAATTCTTCTTTTTCTGCCTGGCGTAGATGATCTTTTCCTTTTTCTTCTGCCTGGCATAAACGATCTTTTTCTCTCTTCTTTTTGCATTATTCTTTCCTTTTCATATTTAAGCAATCGCGAACATATTTCGCTAGCTGTGTTCCTTCTAGTCCTATTGCTCTTCCTAAGTCTAGGAATCTATTTGCGTCCTCCTCCATCTTATATAGTTTGTTTTTACAATGATTTTTAAATGAGGTATGATGTGTAGCAATCGATCCAATGTACGAAATAAATTATTAATATTATCAAATATATATAAAAATATTTCTATAATGACATCAAAATAACAAACAAAAACAATGAACCATGAAATTATCTAAGACAAAATGATAGAATGTTACAAGAGGTATACGAATATAGTAACATTAAAGAATTAGTTTAAACAAACTAGACATATACCACTAAACAAATATTTAAAATCTAGTGCCTAAGTGCAGCCTTAAATTCACTCAAAAATACAAAAATGTATATGTTCCAGGTAGGCAATAAATTAATTCCTTATACCAAATGAAATTAGCTAGTCTAATATTCATTTGAAAAATACATATAACAGGAATGAAAGAAAAAATAGTACACTGGAATCTGACACAAAAATTTTCAATCAAAACAAATTATCTCAACTTGATACTAATTATGTCCCTTGTTTCCTTGACCTTCTCTTTCTTCTCGAATATACTCCAATAAATAGTTTACCACTGTTCCTGTATTGTAAATATTCCAGACCAGCACAGTTATAAATAAACTTGAAAGTTCATGAAATTTCTGACCTGATCACGTATGGATTGTTTACAAAAAAATTTCCGCTTGACTGTACACGTTAAGTGCGTAGATTTGGCACTGGCTTTACAATAGTCTATCTTCATGCAAAAGCTTTGCGGGGTACCCCAGGCCCCAGCTTGAGGGAGCCCCCAAAATTATTTTGATATTAAATATTAAGTACATAATATCATGTCATGGTATCGAATGTCAAAATGCAGGTGCTCCAAAAGAGGCCAAGCCCCCGGGCCCCCAAATCCCTTGGTTCGGAACTGGATGAACAATAGTCTATCTCTATGCAAAGGCTTTGCAGGGTACAATATGATTGTGTGACGTGGTGGATGAATGGCTATACAACTTGGGGTTTTCTTTTTATTCTGACTATCCAAGTTGGATACCTCTCTTTGACATTTTTTTAATTTATTGTTGTTTTTTTTTTTTTTTAGAATTTATCCTTTTGGTTATTTTAATGAAAAGTAACTAATTAGATCTCTTTGACATTTTTAAAAATTAAAATGATTTATCTTTTAGGATGTTGTAAGAAAAAGAAACAACAACTAATTAGGTATTTCATAACTTAAAAAAAAAAACTTTTTTTTTAAAAAATATGTGTCAAAGCTGAACACAGATGCGTAAGTATGGTGGGGGAAGGAGGTCCAAAATCGAATGTCCCGCCTAGCCCCAGCTAGAGGGGAACCCCCAAAAGTGAGGACCAAACGTCAAAATGCAGGGGCCCCAAAAGAGGCCCCCATACATAATCAGGCAAAGCTGCCGGGCCCCCGAATCCCTAGGTTTTGCACTGGCTCTACAATAGTCTATCTTCATGCAAAGGCTTTGCAGGGTACAGTTATTATATATATATATATATATATATATATATATATATATATATATATATATAATGTTTCAACGTTTATATAAGACATTTTTATCAGTGTAAAGCGTTTACTAACACACAAACACATGAATCTATATATATATATATATATATATATATATATATATATATATATATATATATAATTAAAATTGTGTTATTAGCAAAAAAAACGGAATTTGTTGACTTATTAACGGAGACTGAACGTGAGCTGTGAAAATAGAAATATTGTTACCAGACCATCTACATCTACTCTTTCGTACCTCTAGACAGTGATTTGTTCGCGACAACGATTAACATTAGGACTATCCATCACTTAGCTACTGGGGAATCTCGTCCGTGAGCGACCTACTTCAAGGGATCGAGAGTGGTTACTGGGGGCTCGAAAACACAGCGTCACAGAAGTTCTGATAGTCACAACAACTTAACCGGCTGCACGGTAACAAGAATTGTAGACAGACGTCATATCGCAGTAGGCTGACAGTAATACGACTAAGTCAACTACATCACATCTACAGGGAGAGAATTAGCAGTGCGCTTCTAGTCAAAAGTACCTACTGAGTTCAAGACCAGGAACGTACACCTGAAGAAGTAATACATAAGTAAAGCAGTTACTACGTCAGAACAGAGAATCTACATCAACCGCTATACTCCTCGCAAAATAATAACTTCTTGTGTGCTACGACAAGAGTTACACCTACGTTATAAACTGACCTGCTGTAGGGAGAGAATAAGCAGCAACAACTACTGCCTCTCTTGTAAAAAGGTAACTTCTTGCTGGATACGACCAAGAGGTACAAATACCAACGACAATAGCTACGGTCATTTAGCGACTAATCAAGACAGATTGACGACTTCGCTATCAAAGAACCACCGACAGAAGAAGAGAGGGACAACACCAACCCCATCATCCGAACAAACAAGCGACCACCTCAGCAACAATAGACGGAAGAACCAATAGACGGAAACCGGAGATTACAGTGAACAAGAAACACCAATTACTGACTTTCTTTCAATTTTAGCTGCATGACTGTAAGTTTATTTAGTATTAGGTAGATTATAATTTAAGTGTGTGTGATTAGTGCCAGTATCAATATTGTTCTATAACGTTTCAAAGAGAAGTTGCCCATTGGAGAAAACATTGTCGGGTAAGTTGGAAATCTTTTTTTTTCTCCCCTTACTTACATTGTTCATAAAACCTGCTGTGCTACTTTATAATACTATCTGTTTAAATGGCTCAAACAATCCAAGAGTGGGTAAGCTATTTTAAGTCTATCCGGTTGGGGGACAGGATGCAGTGACTTTTGCATGCGCAGAACGCAATAAAGAAATCGAGCTTCATGAAAAACAAAAGAAATGAAGAGAGACAACAACGTAGGGATCAGTTAGAAGCAACTAGATTAGAACGAGAAGTCACCAAACATAGATTAGAACAAGAAGCCACGAAGTATCAGCTTGAACATGAGCTTGAGCTGGCCTAAATTAACAGAGATATAGAACTGGCCAAAGTCCAGTCCCGTGACACATCCAACACTAGGGAAATGTCGATGAGCCCTAGGTCAGGTACCGCTAGTTTATCAGGGGGCACGTCTGTCCCCAAAATACCGAAGTTCAACGAGAGGTTGATGAGATGCATTCATACCTATTGAGGTTCGAACGGCATGCAACACTCGTAGGTTGGGAAACGTCAAAGTGGAGTTTATGTCTCTCCTCACACTTAACAGATCATGCAGTAAAGTTAGCAACTAGACTGTCAAGGGATGACATGTTAGACTACGAAAGATTAAAAGACACGCTACTGAAAGCATACGATTGTACTGGCAAAGGGTTTAGGAAACGATTTAGGACTTGAAAACTAGAAAGAGGAGAGGCCTACCAAATGTTTGGTGCAAGACTAACTGACTTTTTTGACAGATGGGTGGGGCTTAGTAGCACAGAACAGTCCTACAAAGGGATAAAGAGTCTGTAGCTAAAAGAACAGCTTCTTAATAGCGTGCCCAAGGAATATTTGGTCTTCTTACGAGAAAGAAAACCAGAATCCTGGGCGGAGATGCTGTCACTAGCCGACAATTACAGGGACGCGCACCCTGGGGAAAACTCCAGGAGTTTTGTTGGTAGGGAAAACCCGACAAACTCATATGCAAGGGACAAAAAATGGACGGGGCATACATGACAGTCAGGTAATGCTCAGACCAACCAACCCATTGAACGCAAAGAAAGAGCACCAGGGGTCCCGGCAAAGCCAACCTGTTTTAATTGTGGGAGAGGTGGACATATAGCAAGGGCGAGCACCAGTAGGAAAGTCAATCCTACAGGGGCCGGGTACTTAACCCAGAGAGAGTAGTTGAGGGTGGGGCCAATGAAGGACAAATGAAGTTTGATGATTCAAACTGCCCTACTACATGGGACTTTGTTTAAGGTATTCGCGTTAAGGCATTACGGGATACTGTGTGTGGGGGGGTAGTAACAAAAAACAGTTTGGTGGATGATGCGACCCTAACTGGGCGCTTTGGTTACCTCAAATCAATAGACAGTAGCGTTTGGAGGTTGCCAACCGCTATGTTTGAGGTTGAGACGCCATATTTCACTGGCCGAGTGGAGACGTTATTTATGGACAATATCCTATATGATTTCATAGTGGGAAACGTAAAGAACGCTCAGATGCCATAATCTGAGGCCACAAGCTGTGAAGCTGAGGCAGCTTTAGACCCAGCAAGGAAGACTAGTGACCCACTAGAGATAAATTCCCAACCATCAAAACTAGTTATTGTCGAAGCGGCAGTTGCCATAACAAGGAGGGGTCAAAAAGGGGCACACACACGTTGCGCCCTCTGACAATCTCAGAACTGCTATCGGCCGACTTATCTCGAGAGGAGTTGATGGCCGAGCAGCGGTCAGACGAGGCTTTGGTGGGGCTAGTAGAAGAAGGAAAGGAGAAACTAAACGCTATCGCTCAGGAACCGAAACCTTCGAGTTTAAAAACGGTTTGCTATATCGACGACGCGCATACGATGAAGGCAAGGTTTTAGACAGCTGGTGGTCCCCAGACCAAGAAGGGAATAAGTCGTGAGGCTGAGTTATCAAACCTTACTTGGAGGACACCTGGGCTCTAAGAAAACCGTAACGCTAATAATGGCCGACTTCTACTGGCCAAATATATAGAAAGATATACAGAGATATTGCAGCTCATGTGATATCTGTCAGAAGACTATTCCAAAGGGGCGTGCGGGAAAACTTCCGCTCGGGCAGATGCCACTGATTAACACACATTTTGAGCGGGTAGGCGTTGACATGGTGGGTCCTATAGAACCTATCACTGACCAGGGAACAGGTACATACTTACATTGATTGATTATGCTACCAGGTATCCAGAAGCTTTCCCTCTGCGTAGCATTGACACGTAACACGTAGCAGAAGCTCTAGTCGGTATATTCTCAAGGGTGGGAGTATCCGCGCAGATCTTGACCGATCAAGGGGTCCAATTCACATCAGAAATGCTGAAGGATGTAGCTATGCTATTGTCCATGAACCATCTGACTACTCGTGTATACCACCCACAAACAAATGGGCTAGTAGAAAAACTGAATGGAACCTTGAAGACATTGTTGAGACAAATGTGCTCTAAGAGGACAAAGGACTGGGATCGGTACCTCCCAGTTGTCCTATTTACTTATAGGGAGGCACCCCAAGAGTGTCTGGGATTCTCACCTTTTAACCTTCTGTATGGAAAGACTGTCAGATGGCCAACGAAAATTCTGAAAGAATTGTGGACCAAAGAGCATGATGCTCCTTACATTTGTACAACCTACCAATACGTGGTAGACCTTAGGAATAAACTGGAGAGTACTTGCCAACTGACCAGAGAAGAATTGAAGAAGGCAGGGGAAAAGGCGAAATGGTACTACGATATGAAGGCCAAGCTTCGTGTGTATCGACTGGGGGATAAAGTCATTATCCTCTTGTCGGATGACAAAAATAAACTGCTGATGAGATGGAAAGACCCACTAGAGGTAGTCAAGAAGGTGGGTATTCTCGACAGTCAGGTACGATTGCCTAAAGGCCCCAAGATCTTTCATGGTAAATTATTGAATGGGTACATTGAACGAATTGATAAACGACCTCAGGTGGCGGCGGATACTTCTAGAAAGAAGGAAACTCTATTGCACTGTGAAACGCCGGCTGTAATTGCTTGCAGCGCAGTAATAGACACTTCAGAAGGGGAACCAGAAGTAGGGGATGTCTATCTACCATTAATTGATGGTGAAGAAACGGTCGCAGACCTCCCAACATCCACAGATCTACCACCTGATTGGGAGCAGGGATTCTTGGGGTTTGTGGAGGACTACCCAGATGTATTCACAAGTAGACCGGGTAAGACAAACATGATTGAGTATGGCATACGACTGACCGACGATCGGCCAATCAAACAGCCAATGTATCCGACCCCATACGCGATGAGGGAAACAATTGTACCGTAGGTAGAGGATACGATCGAATTGGGGGTCATTGAGAAAAGTAAGTCACCGTACTCATCCCCGATAGTTATCTTCAGAAAAAAAAGGACGGCACAAACCGGTTCTGTGTCGATAACAGGAAGTTGAATCGCATCACTGTGTTTGACGCTGAACCACTCCCAAACCTCGATATACTACTGGCTAACATTGCAGAAAGGCCACGTCGGATACTAAGTAAAATTGATCTTAGTAAGGGATACTGGCAAATACCACTAAGCCGGGGCCAAGAAACAAACTGCTTTCCAAACGCCTATAGAGCATTTTCAGTGGCGTACTCTGCCATTGGGGTTATCCACAGCGCCGGCTACATTCTCCAGGCTGATGAGGGAACTATTAAATGGGTTAGAAGGGGTGGTCAATTACTTAAACGACATACTTGTCTTCACAGACTCCTGGGAATCTCATATCGAGACTATATCCAATGTGTTAGACAGATTGAGAAGGCAGGACTCACAGCGAGACCTACAAGTGCTTGATCGGATATCAGACATTAGATTTTATGGGATATCAACTGGGTGGTGGCATGCTAAAACCTGATAGGGGTAATCTTGATCGAATATTGAGCATCGCGACACCAACTACAAAGACACAGGTACGGGCAGTGATGGGGCTCATGAACTATTATAGAAGGTTTGTACCCAATTTCTCTGCATTCACTGCACCACTAACATACCTGACAAAAAAGGAAAACCCAACAAAGTCCATTGGACTGAAAACTGACAGAGGGCGTTGGAACAGGTCCAAAATCTTCTTTCCAGCGACCCAATCATTAGACTCCCCGATTTCAATCGCCAATTTATTCTACGGACGGTCGCCTCAGACCAGGGCCTGGGGTATATTGCTTCAGGACTTCAGGTAGGTTTCCAGTCCAGTATATCAGTTAAAAGCTCTTAGAGAGGGAAAGAAGATACTCGGCTATAGAAATGGAATGTCTTGCTATTGTATGGTCAATAGGCAAGCTACAGAGTTACTTATATGGGGTAGAATTTACACTCGAGGTTGACCACAAACCGCTAATATTTCTCAACGAAGGCCAACCAAAGAACACTCGAGTTATGCAATGGGCCATGGCACTGCAACCTTATAGATTTACATTGAGAAGCATTAAGGGTATAGAGAATCTAGGGGCCGATATGCTTAGCAGGTGTCCATCAGTGTAACCCCAGTAGCAAGGCAGGAACCTGAACTGTGTGAGGTTGACGTGGGAGTGGAAGAGTTCCAACAAGATTGTCAAACGAAATGGCAACTTGACTGCTCTATATGGATGTGTGGGAGTGATTGATTAAGTAGTTATGTGTATATTTATTTATTATGATCACGCTATGTTTCTTATATCAGATTTTTCTATTTAATGTTGTTATTAATGCTATTCTTTGCTATATTGGACCCCTAAGTTCAACTGTTACATTTACGTTGATTTAGCATGATTATCCCTATTATAGAGTGAGGAACTGTGTGTTGCTACACATGCATTTTGTTGGAAGTGAATGGTTATTCCTTCAACTTGTAAACAATTATCTTAGGCTAATAGGTTGTTATGATGTAGGTTATTTTAGCACAATAGTTCACGGGTTTCAGGAACAAAGGAGTGCTTGGGGAGAGTGCGTATCATTTTGACCAGATAGATGAATCACTTAAGCGACAGCACGCCCCCATTTCCCCATGAATTGTGTGTGAGTCGCGAGTGGTACTGATTGTTCTCGGAGACAATTTACCTGGAGAAGAATGATCGTGACCGTGACAAGTAGGATAAAGCTTGGGGACCGGGCTACAAATTGCATCTAATTAGCAAAGCCGTGCGGTAGATTCTACTCGGGATTATGCTGAGTTAGAAAGTTTCATAGGTCCTTTGTTTAGATAAAAAATCTCTTTCACACCCCCCGACCCGTCATGTAAATTACCCCGAGAGAAGAGTTAGTTGGGTTAAGAATTAATAAGGGGTATTACATCACTGATGCCAAGCCAATTGTGTACTGTATAAAAAATGGACAATTCTGTATGTAAGAGAGACAGGAGAGAGACTGATAACTAGATAGCAGAGTGAGAGCACGAGCGGAAGAGTGTAACATAAACTGAAATACTGTATGTGAGGAGAATCGGCGTCAACATATCTAAATATAATGAAACTTGTGTTATAAGCAAAGAAACCGGTATCTGTTGACTTATTAACGGAGACTGAATGTGCGCTGTGAAAATAGAAATATTGTCACCAGACCATCTATATCTACTCTCTCATACTTCTAGACAGCGATCACTTCGTGGCAAGGATTAAAATTAGGACTATCCACCACGTAACAGTGTGTTTTTGTAATGATGTGTAAAATAATAATAATACAGCATATTTAAACCTAATAGTATATGGAGAGTAAGTAATTTTTAAATTACCGCTATTTTCATTGGCTTATCTCTTTATATGATTAATACTTATTATTTTTTAAATTTGTGAGTGGCTTTTTTTGTAATGTTTTACCATTTTATGTTTCTTTAATCCAACTTTCATCAATTAATAAAATACTCAAAGAGTGGAACCATTGTAAGGAGCAACTGAAAATCAGAAAGCTGAGGCATTCGAGAGAAATGCAGCTAAAGATAGAGATATATAATATAATATAATATAATATAATGTGCCTGGTCGAACATTCTCATTTATGTTGGTATTAATTAAAAAAATAGGTTAATGTATTTAAGCCTATTTCTAGTAAGAGTGCAATTAAAATTTATTTATTTCATCAGTTTTTTTAAAATTATTTTGTTTACCTCTTTAAATGTTTAATAATTATTTTTCTAAAATGTGTGTTTGGGTGTGTTTTTTTTGTAGTGCACTGCCATTTTATGTTACTTTATATTAAATCTCATCAGTTCTTCGAAAAACTCTATCAGAAGATCTGTTATATTCGAAGAGCTGAAGCAATGTAGTGAGTAACTAAAAATGAGAAGACAGGGCATCTGAACGACAGGCAGCCAAACATGAAGATGTAGAGTCGGAAGCATACTTTATAGAGTGTGCCTGGCCAACATTCTAATTTATGCCAGTTTGTTTTAAATAAGTTAAGTATATTGCAAATAATTGTAATAAGAGTACAAACTAATGTTTATTTTATAAGTATTTTTTTAAAACTGTTTAAATTAAAAACTATTTATTATACCTTAAAAAAAATTTGGTTATGCATTGTCATATATATATATATATATATATATATATATATATATATATATATATATATATATATATATATATATATATATATATATATATATATATATATTATTAGGGTGGGTCGAAACATTTTATTTTGGAGTTGGGAATTTGAAACATATTCAAAAAGTTGCCTATGGTCCTACTGATTGTAAAAATGTAAAATTTGAATAAATCAAATTATGTCTTCCACTCCCAACATTTAATTCAAGGAGGTACGGGAGTGGGGGGGGGTGCACTATGTCTAAAAAATATTTTTTTTTCTTTTTTTACATTTTTAGATACTACAACATGTCAATAATAACTATAAATTAATTACATTGCAGTAAAAAAAAATTAGATCAAGTAAAATGTATTTTCAGAATGTTCGTCGTCGTCGTCGGCATCCGTCCGTCTCGAGAGATGATGGTGTAGCTAAGTTGAGTCCACAAAACACCGCCGGGAGTGGCTGTGCAGTCCGACTCGGGAGTGGCAATCCCTGCCGCAATTGTCACACTTGAAAATAGTTGGTTGTTGTAATTGTTGTAGCTGTTCTTTTTTCCGCTTCTGTCTTGTTCTTTTCAGGGCAGCATTATCCTGTCGCTTAGCCTTTGCGCGCAATGAACCCTGCCGGACCAGGAGTTGGGGTTAATGGAGCACTGTTTCATATCCTTTTGCAGGTGTCTTTGTAGCGCATTTTAGGTCGCCCTGTTTTCCTCTGGCCGGTAACTAGCTCGCCATAGAGTAGGTCCTTCGGGATGCGGCTTGCGTCCATTATTCGACATGACCGAGCCATCTGAGGCGTCTCTCGCTGAGAACTGCAAACAAGCTGCTCATGTTGGCCCTCTCCAGCACACCAGTGTTGGGGATCTTGTCTTGCCACTTTATCTGCAGTATACGTCGCAGGCACCTCATGTGGAAATTGTTTAGCTTCCTTTCGTGCCTCGCGTAAGTGGTCCACGTCTCTCATCCATAGAGGAGGGTACTAAGTATGCAGGCCTGGTAGACGCGCAATCTGGTACTTTCGGTGAGGCTGGGGTTTTCCCACACACGTTGCTTTAGTCTCGCCATGACTGTGGCTGCCCTAGCGATTCTGCAATCGATCTGCGGGTCTATGGAAGCGAGCTGGAGATGGTGGACCCGAAGTAAGTGAAGTTCTCGACGACCTCTAGGGTGTGCCCATCGATGTCAATGCTTGGGGGTGTATCTGTACCCTCTGCCATGACATTCGTCTTTTTCAGGCTGATAGTCAGTCCAAACTCCTGACATGCATGGGAGAGGCGGTGACAAGCTGCTGCAGTCCGTCTTCAGTGTGTGATGTCAAGGCTGCGTCATCAGCAATGAGCAGCTCGCGGACTTGGACCTTTGTGACTTTGGTCTTTGCACGGAGGCGGGCTATGTTATAAAGCTTGCCATCGGACCTTGTATGGATGTAAACACCCTCGCTGCAACCCTTGAAGGCGTATTGGAGGAGCATGGAAAAGAAAATGCCGAAGAGTGTAGGTGCAAGGACGCAGCCCTGTTTTACTCCGCTGCTGACTGGGAAGGCCTCGGAGATTGCGCCATTGTAGCAAACCGTGCTATGCATGTTGTCGTGGAAGGACATGACCACTGCAAGCAGGTATGGGGGCAGCCAATCTTTTGCAGCAAGCTGAAGAGTCCGCTTCGACTTACTAGATCAAACGCCTTTGTGAGGTCGACGAAGGCGATGTAGAGTGGCACCTGCTGTTCCTGACACTTCTCTTGAAGTTGTCGTAGTGAGAAGATCATTCCACTGTTGATCGGCCAGCCCTGAAGCTACACTGTGACTCTGGGTAGACTCGGGAGGCGAGGGCCTGCAGGCGGTTTAGAGCGACGCGGGCGAAAGCTTTGCCGTTGATGCTGAGGAGGGAGATGCCCCGGTAGTTATTACAGTCGCTCCGGTCCCCTTTGTTCTTGTATAGTGTGATAATTTTGGCATCCCTTATGTCTTGGGGGATATAGCCCTGTTCCCAGCATCGACTTAGGAGGTCGTGCAATGGCTTTAGCAGTGTTGTTTTTCCGCTCTTCAGAACTGCTGGTGGGATTCCTTCGCTACCGGGTGCCTTTCCGTTTGCAAGACAGAATGTTACTCATTCAGAAACGTCAATAATTTAAAAAGTGTCTAGCTCCTCCATGACAGGCAGATCTGGGATAGCGCCAGAGCGGCATCAGTCACAGTGTTCTGGGTTGCGTATGACTCCAGGTAGTGTTCGGTCCACCTCTGCATCTGTTTTCCTGGTCCTTGATGACCTCTCCTGTTTTGGATATAAGGGGCGGTTTGGAGGAGTTGGGCCTATTGCCTTTTTGATGCCCTCGTACATCCCTCTTGCGTTTCCTGTATCCGGCGGCTGCCTGGATGCTGCTACAGAGGTTCAGCCAGTAGGAGTTGGCGCATCTGCGGGCGGTCTGCTGGGCTTTTGCTCTGGCTGTCCGTAGGGCTTTTAGTGTGTTGGGACTGGGCCTGGCCTTAGCGGAAAGCGTAGGGCTTTCCTTTTGCCTCGGTAACGGGTTCCATTTCCTCAGTGGGCCTCGTACCAATCGGCGTTTTCGCTCTATCTTTCCATAGGTGGTGATGGCGGAGTTATATACGACATCACGCAGACGCACCACCTAGAGTCGATGGTGTCAACTGCTAACTTTCTTTCACTGAGTGTAAATTCCAGACTGCTGATAAACTGTTGGTTTTTTTCGCGATTTCTGGCGCAGTTGATATTGATGCGTGGGCGACCTTTTTCTTGGAGTGATGCAGTTTCTTCGGCGTTATGCGCACCTTGCTTGCCGAGGGCGTGGTCCGTGTCACAGTCTGCACTGTGGTAGCTGCGGAGTGAGGAGGATACTGTCGATATTCCCTCTTCTGGTGAGGAATTACGAGTCAGCGAGTTGGTGCCAGCGGCAGGACGTGGTGCCTCCATGACACCTGATGGATCTCTTTGCACCTGAAGAAGGTGTTTGTCACGCACAGGCCATGGTGGCACGAGAGCTCAAGCAGTTTCTGGATGGTGCATTTCATTTATCTTTCCCTCCCAAAGCTTCCGAGACAGGTGGGGCCAAGCCACATGGTCAGCTCAACCCTTGCGTTGAAATCACCAAGGAGATAAAGGCTATTGGTGCTAGGAATCTTCAATAGCGCTTCATCTAGGGACTGGTAAAAATTGATCTTTCTCCTCGGCAGTGGAGCAGAGGGGTTGGAGCATACACGCTGAATATGTGAGCTGGGCCAGAGGACGTTGACAGTCGGAGGATTAGTAATCTCTCAGAGCCGTCTGTTGGGGGCTCTATGAATCTGACAAGTGTGTTTTCACCGCAGAGAAGCCAACACCGTGTTGCCTCGGTTGGTCTGAGGACTTCCTTATAATAGAATGTGTAGTTAGCTTCTCCTGATGGTGCCGGTTTCAGCCAGCCGGGTCTCCTGTAGAGCGGCGATGTCGATGTTTAGTCGTGAGTGGTCTTCCTTCCGTCATCAATCTGCTGAAGGTCAGATGTGAGGTCCGGTACACATGGTCCTGATGTACAAATTACCTGTTTTATATGTATACATGATCAAAATAATGAAAATATTAAAGTTTGAAGACAATAGCTTGAGCTATTTCTGTGAATAATTTGTAATTATATTATTTTTATCTTTTTGACCAAAAAACTTAAGATAAACTTCTTGGAATCGGATGTGTTCAGACGACTATTTCATCTGAGCATGTTATGTTTATTTTAATTAGAATTTTGTATCTCCTCTCAATGAAAATACAACTTACGGACTTAAAAATTCGAAAAAAGAAATATGCTTGTTTGATCTCAGGAGTCGATTACTATGTGAACAAACTAGTATTGATTAATACCATTGAAACGATACTTTGTCAAACCGTTAGAAATTAATTTAATATTGCAAAACCTCTATAACAGATGGTATGATGATAAACTATCTATCAGATATGACTCTTAAGTAAGTTTTTTTTTTTACTGATAGTTTAAATAATAATTTCAAGTAACGATTATTTCAATGTGACTTTTTCAAACCTGCTAAATATATTTAGTAACGAAACAAACATATGTTTCTCATAGGCCTAATCGCGGACTCCTGGCAGTATTGATGCAGCTGAGAACCCTCAAATACCCGCCATACGCCAAATCGCGGGCTCCAAACAGTCTTTGTGATTGTGGGGCTCTCCAAACCACATGTTATCCCAGGACCAACATTTTTTTTTCTAATTTTCAGAATTTGTCTTCTAATCTTTTTCAAGGGCTTAATATAAATGTTTAGACTGCCCTTTATAACGACAGGCCTGACGTGTTAGTGGTCAGTCATGTCAGAATGTGAGACTTTTGCCCATAATATTTCTTTTTAGAACGCCTATTAAAACCTTACTGAGTAGCACCGGAGTTGACCAAATGTATACTTGGATAAAAAAAATAGATTCAACTTTAAATTCGGTTACTGCAAAACAAAGCCACCCCACACCCCCTCCACCCTCAGCAATTAAGACTCTTAAAGCCGATCAGTTTCCCTATCAGCTCTGACATAGACTAGAAAGTAGGATATATAGATATATAAGTGGGTATCTTCTAATGAAGAAGGCAAATTGATTGTTTTGAGTATCTTTGTTTCTAATTTGTTCTAATATCATTAATAATTTTTGTGTCAAATATTTTTTTCGATCAGAGTTGATTTAGGATCCACCTGCTAAGAAATCACAAAAAGCTGACTCTGTGTGAAAACCCAATTTATTCTATTACCTGTATAAAAACTACATAAAAGTATTAAATTCTTTATTACTGTTGCATTTAATTCGTTCACGTTTGTAAGATTAAAGCACGACGGAATGTTTCTTAATTTCTATTATCATTTCCACTGAGGAAGAACTAGAAAGGAGTTGCCTATGTGTAACTTTGTAAGCGAGTTCTGTGAACGCCTTGGGGAAAAAGTGACCAAGCCCGGTGACTCATTTTGGAGCAATGATGGTCTTAACTACAACTCTCGTCGCTCACTACAAGTTTATATAAACCTGTTGTTTTTCTGTTTCTCAATGGTGACACTTCATCAGAAAACGTACCGTATGCAGCAGTCTCAATAGACAGATGTAATGTGTGATTCTGGAGAATTTTTGTGCTGCAATACTGATGTCGTGATCAACAGATTGATATTGCAGAAGGTATTTCCAGAGTAAAAGATCTCTCCGGTGCTTCCGCTGCATAGAGTGCTTGAATCAGGACTTTGTGGCACAACAAACTGTACAAATCCACTTTGGTCATTCTTAACACTGGATTCTTGGGCCTTTGAAGGCTTTTCTCTCTGATGACGGAGGAAGGAAGTGCGGTGTGCATGAATCAGCCTAGCCTCCACCTAGCATGATATGAGGCCTGTTGCTCTCCAGTGAATGCTTTTTTTGGTGGATCTCCTAAGATAATCTTTTGTCAGTTAAAATAAGTTCTTCATAATCATCTGATCTGGGGACCCTAACTGAACGAACTTTGTCAGGAAGCTCACCGTGTTTTCTCGGAAACCATGATGAATTGAGCAGTGCAACTTTATAGTTGTCAAACTTTATCGTCCCAAACTTCTTTCAATCTTTTTTTGAAGTTAGAGTATATTTGGTAAGGATTGAGGGATATAACTGAAAACTAGAAAACATTTGCCAAAGTACCAGGGTGCGCCAAGAACACGATGACGAGAGAGCATGCCCAGCCACAATGGACCTAAACCAATTCGATTCTCAAGCTGTACACAAGCTCCATTGAAACGACCAGTGTTGACTGAAGTAGTATCAGAAGCTCTTTTAACTGGATGCTTTCTACCAGTGCCCACTGTTCTAACTGTATATTAACATCACAGCACTCTGTCCTGTTCCTGATGTTAGTTTATGAACACAGTAATTTTCACTGCCATCACCGAAACCCAGCACCAGCAGTGGTCAACGTCTCCAAGACCCAAGTTTGGGTAAGATTTTTCAATCCCAGTCTGTAAAACTACAGGATAGTCGAGGCTTCAATGAAAGCGTTTATATCTGCTCTTGTTTACACCTGGCTCTCTTTCTGTGGCTCTTTGCTTAGTGCTTTTTGTGAAGCTGTATCGATGGATCATGTCCAGTGCTGCAGAAATAAGAATCATCAATCGCAAAAGCGCTACACGATCCAGACGTTTGGAATTGCTATCAAGGCCCTGGTGACGCCTTTATTGAACAAGAAAATGACACCCAATCTCCATCTTATCTGTCGTTTATGATTGAGCTTGGACTTGGTTCATATTTAATCTGGAATTAAATTTATTGGATGATTCACAGCTCTCTGTTTCATTTTCACCTGATTCACCTTCTATGTTTTGTTTTGTTGTCGTTTTTTTTCATCTTTCTGTTTACGAAGAAGCTGTTTCTGTTGTTTGATGGACTCTCTTTATCTTCACCTAACATTATATTTAGTGATTTTCCCGTCTGCCTGTTCACAAAAACAACAAGGAAGTCATGTATCTAAAATAGAGAACTAGGTGTATGGAATATGAATAAAGTGTAAAAAACTTCACTTCACCCCAGTCGACAAGGAAATCAGGTAAATGCCAGTAAAAGGTAAGCAACGAAACTCTGAGCATCCTTCTACTTAGGAATTTGGTTATAGAACTTAGATAGTATATAACTATGGCAAAAGAAGTAAAAAAAAAGGGTGCCCCAGTATGGCAGGAAGTTGGATTTAGGCCTTTAATAATATATATTTAAAACGTCTGAAGTAATTTAGGTGATGCCTTTTATTTAATATATATTTGGCTTGACATTAACATTATTTTTATTAAAATACTAAATTAGTTTACCAAATTTAACTTTCAACGGTAGCAACAGATCTAGTGTTAGTGATGTTAATCATGCTATTTTATTTATCTCAAGATAATTATATATTTTACTAATCTTGTTTAGAAGTTATTATATTACACAATGTTTGGCTATCTATAAAGACAACAATCTACAAAAAATACCTAGGGAGGGGCTGACATATGGAAAAAATGCTTGGGGGGGCCTAACCTTACTAGAAAAATACAGTTTGACAGTGCGGCAACTTTATATAGTAAAATATGTATTGATACTGATTTGGTCTGAGCACCCCCACACACTCTGGTTGCCACTGCCTACGAATGTATTCCAAAATATCAATTGGTAATATAACTAACCTAATGTGCCATTGTGTCTCGTCACTCTATCAATATATTACTGCGTCTCTCTCGCTTTATAGCAAGTATATTATGTGAATAAATCTGTGATATTTCTAGCTTGGTGAGATTTGAAATTAAAATAATTGTTAACATTTAGTACTTATGATCATTGCTTTTACATTTTATATTTTACTAGGTACCTTCTATACATTTGTCTTCTAAAATGACCATCTACCTCAGGTTTTCAACCTTTTTATGCTGCGGACCCCACAGATATTGCAAACCCGGGTGAGACCTTAGCCAAGAGCACCCAGATGTATGTAAATTATACAGCGATCATTCAGTTTAGTTAACAAAACGCCTTTTAAGTCATTTCACATATAAAATATCTATCTATCAGAGAATGTGAAACAATCACCGAGCATTGTTCTGGTGGTTTTGTCTGTAGCCTGATTTTCTGTTCAGTGGTAAACTTGTCTGTTTGACACAACAGCAAGATCTTCATTCATGCTCTTTGCTGCTGTTAATCACACCAAGAGTTTGGTACTCGAGGAAGCCTTCTTGCTTCACATCGTGTGACTAGCCAGTCATCGCAGCAGCACTGTCCCATCACATGCCAACACATTGTGTCCAGGCCAGTCCTGATTCTTCAAAAAATGCATCAGCAGACGGAAAAGTGCTCACAGTTCTAACCCAGCACCGGCTTGCAAGACAAGTCTTCTACTTCACTATAACGGTATCGACATAGCCTTCAACATTTAGGCTGCATTCGCACATTGTCTGTACTTTCGTGAAGCTGAAATGGGAGTCCTGATATATATAAAGCGCGTGCATCAGTTTGCATAGAACATCTTCAGCTTGTCGGCCATTTGTCTGTACTGTGTTATCAGACTGTGAATGGCTTTCAGTTTTGACTGTATTCTTTCCTAGAAAGACTTCGCACTCGAATTCTGCCGATATAATTAGCTCTTCTGCAATTGCGTGGGTTTTCTTTACGAATGCGCTATTTGCAATGCTACGTAATACGACGCTCATTTTCTCGTTATCAAATGGTGCAGACATCAAGTTTGCCTTTCTGTTTCTTTGTGAGCTCTTTCTCCTATATCTCAAAATATTCCTTCCTTAATGAGTTTTGAATGCACTGTGGTCAAATGGCGCCTCAATTCGCGACTTCATCACCTCAAGCTCCGATAATGTTGCATCACACGACTTCAAGATGTTGTTTAATATGGTTCCCGCTGGCGCGAAGCCGAATAGTTTTGTATTCTGGATGTGGTCGCCTTTTTCTTTTTTCATTCGTCAACGGCTGCTTTATCATCAGAATCTTTTGGGTTCTAGTCAGTTTTCCTTCACCAGTAACATCCATGCTGGGCGGACGGTTCACTTATACTGATATTGATAAATGCGATAACAACAGTTTAGTGGGTGGACTCGGATCTCCCACAGGAAAAATTTAGAGAAAAATTCAGAGTCAGAGAGTGTAAAATCTTCCACATTCTGATGACAAAAAATACATTTTAAATTAAATCAAACTACTCTGATAAACAAATACAAATCTTGGCGAAATATTTGAATTTATTAAGTTTTTTAAAAGTTGTTTGTCGCCAAGCAAGTCACGGCGGCAAAGGCGAGATAAATGGTTCTGTGGCTTGTTTCGCACAGTTTCATCGATGCGTTAGCACGAAAAAGCCATATAAGCAAACACTTTTATGAACAATTTAAAAATTTCTTTGAACCATTAATCTGTATAGGTATGTTTTAATTAACATGCAAGAAATTGGCACTAACGGTGATATCAAAAACTTTTTGTCTAAGATTATTTCTAAGCAATCCTGGAGCATAATAATTGTAACCACTGATTAACCATACTATTAATCATTAATGCACATCTTGCGCGGAATCAAAGATGTTTCTGACTGTGATGTCAAATCAATGTAAGTGAAATGTTGCCATCAACATGACTCAAAACTCTTTTGCTGAGTACATAGTGGCAGCTAGTTTGAGACTTCAATGAAAATATAAGAAAATACCAGCGAAGTTTTCAATGTACACAAACATGATTGTCAAAGTTGATTGGTCATCTACATTGTTGGTTAGTTTGTGCATGTACACTTTTTAAGTGACTTTAGAGTATGAATTTTTATATTTGTGACGTTTTCTCAGTCAGTCATTTAAGAACATGAATACAGAAAAGCCTTATATAGATGGAAACTATCTTTTTACGATTTCAGTTCATAACAGTCATCATTTCATTATTTTGGATGTGCCTTCATTAAAATGTGTACATCTAAAGTTTAGTAATATTTTAAAGTCTCTATGCTCTGCAGATAAACCAAGAATCAGCCTCACTGTCTTGGTGTTGCTGTTGAGGCTACCATAAGCAGCGCCTCCACATCCATTCGTGTAACAACAATCTAAGACCCCAACACTTCAACCTTACAGCTGAACAAACTAGTTTTTTTAGCTAAAAGCACAATCAATAAAAAATAAAACCAATACTTTATACGAGAAAAATTACTGACCCTTTCTTTGACTTAAGAACACCTTTGTGAACCACAGGCTGAAAACCTCTGCTCGTGCCTTGTTTAATATTTAGATATGTATACTATAAACTCTAATTAACATTGCAATTTACTTGATTTTGGAACAGTATTATTAAGTATTTCTTCTGTGTACAATTAAGGCTTACAGCTTGTACGTACTTGTTGGTCAATTAGAATGTTAGCAAACTAGATGTTCAAGTTACTGTTTATGTTGTTTTATTTTCATGTCAAATCTGAATGAATAAAATATAGTTTTAACTTAAAATACTTTTCTTTTGTGTATCTATATTTATGTAATACCCTTTTTATATATAGTTTGCACTAGATAATTGCTTTTTCTGTTCCAGTAATTTTAATTTGCAATAAAAACAACATGTGGAGGGTTTAAATATTAATAAATTGATTTTCAGTTTATCAGAACAGAAGAAACCTAGACCTAAAGTACATAGGCTCTATAGAATTTAAATAAGTTTGCTTTCATTGCTTCTTTGTTCCGGTTAATGTTTTATTATATCATATGAAATTTTTAACGAGAAAGACGTCGATTGTGGTTAAATTCATTTCTGCAGATTTTAACAGCCACGCAATTTTTAAGTACAAAAACATTATTTGATGTATTAAGTGATTTTGTTATATTCTTTTTTGTGTTACCTGGCCAGGAGATGGTGATGGAGGGGTACTCAAAAGCCATAACGTTAACCTGGAGTACCAAAGCGTATATAAAAAAATTCAATTTCCAAAAAAATGATATTTTTAATATTTTACCATAATTCTATGGAATATTTTCCCGGACATATCGACCCAGCTTTTTTTAAAATTGAATTTTAAGACATAAATTTGTCGATTTATAAGCAGTACTCAATAATAACTGTTTAATTAGTATTGTTAACGTTTTACATTTATTTTTGTTAGTTAGCGAAATATTATAAAAAACTTAATATATGTTTTCTTGGTCCGGCCAACTAATCATCTAAAACCCATCGGCTGGCTTTCTGTGGTTATATACTATATATTTATCCAAGTTTCTACTGCATTTTATTAAAAAAAAAAAGTACTTTAAATATATATCTAATATTTTACATTAATAAATAAAAATAAATTAGGTCGGTTATGATATATAGGTTTCAAATTGTGTATAGACACACACACGTTGAAGATCATAGTGCTTTATGGCTGATTCGTTTTATGTGTGCTGCTAACACTATGAACACTAATTTTGTTTATATTTACCACAGAAAGTGGAAAAAAACTGTTGTTCAGTCGGAATTTTGACTAATTTAAAGTATTATTTAACAGTATAACGGTGAAAGGTAAACTTTAAAATTGGAATGAACTTAAAATAGCAGTTATTACGATATATCATGTTTATTCCTTTAAAACTAGAATTTATCAATTATTAACTTATATTAATTTATCATTTATGTTGGTATATGTTGGGATTAAGACCTACCGTGATTTTTTTCAGTTTCGATTGGCGGGCGTATTTTCAAACTTGAAGTAGCGGCGTAGCCAAATTGGCTATAAATTAGATCATCATTGACATTTGCGGCGGCTGATTTTCGGCTGATTTTTGGCATATTGCAAATATTTGACTAAAATTCGGCTGACGCCTAGAAAATATTGAATTGATAAAAACTTCAACAATAAAATAAGATTTGGAAAGTTTTATTATTTAAAACAACAGAAATAAACAGTTGTATGCCTATGTAACATCCTACTAATACAGTACGTGAATACATTCCGAACAGTTTCTTATCAGCACATAATGACACTTAAAAATATCAGGTTATAATTGTCATGAGATAAAACAAACGCGATGTAGTTCATCAACACCTTCGAAACATGTTCACTAACTAGCTGCGAATAGATACATCAACAAAAGAACAGGTAAATCCACGGGCCATTGCTGACTGTATTGCGTTATCCAGAATTGTGGTTGCTTCTGACCGTGGAATCAATGATTTGAAATTTGGATCTGTGGCTGAGGTGACAATGTGATCATTTGCAAAATCGATGGTAGCTGGTTGATCATTCGTATTTTATCCATCATCATCCTCACGAAGTCAATGTTGGACCATCATCAACGTTGAATTCCAACGCATTGAACTGATGCCTTCACTGACTTATATGATTGTGTCTATGAATGCACCAACAAATGGCGTTAGTGCTGCTCTCAAGTGGCATCCATTATTGATGCATTGAACTGATTATCTACAAGAGAAGTGCTGCACCTGAGAACCTTCTTTCAGGGTCTTTATCATTTCTTTATCTGTGAATGCTGCATCGTCTTCTATTATTGCGGTCTTAGAAATTCTTGTTTTATTGATGCTGTCGGTAGTATTGCGTTTTGTGTGCGCTGTAAAGTCAACCTTGGCTTTGAAGTCTATCATGATTGCAGCACCATCATGGCATGTTTTGTGATCGAAAAGCTTTCAAGACAGAGCTGATATGGTCAGCAAGGTCATGTGCAATAAGATTAATGCAGTTATGCAGCGACAAACACGGCATTAATGAGGGGCGCGCAACATATTTTCAGCAGTTTGGCGGACGAAATTCGCGACGTAGCCCTTTTGTCAAACTTCGAGGTCAACTGGGATGCTGAATAAAGTTACTAGAAGTTGATTGAGCAAGAAATTCAATGCAAAATAAGGACATATATATTATAGTACTAGCTATGATAGCAGAAATTATAGTAGCCCATTTTGAAGCGCAGATAGAACTCATGTAAAAAGTACAGAAGATAAAGTAGACGTACAGAACTATCATTAGAGAAGAAAAGATCTTTCAGAGTATTACATATATTTGGCAAGATGGAAGGAGATCCACTAAGAAACACACATTTATGGTAGAATATTTTATAATAAATGTATATTTATATAGTCGAGATGGTACGTGGGGGAGGGGCAGGTAAAATAACTCCTTTAGCAAGCCTCTGCTTCTTGACCACTTCAAATTGATGGTGTGTTGGCGTTTAAATTGCGAATTCCGAAGTAATCAACTGTACAAACAAAACACACTGTTATATAATATTTATGGTTTGGCAAAAAGTTCAAGTCTACAATAAAGCTACTTTTCTGGGGGGATAGGCTCGCTGATTTTGTTGGATTAGTCAAATTAAATTTCAATTATATCTAAGAAGCGTAATTTGAAGATTTTATTTTATTTAGCGTTATATTTCGGAGAAACTCTGCTTTTTCTTTTTTGTTTTCGTTTTCAATAAGTATGTGTTTTTAAAGGTTAAAAAAATAAATAAGTTATTTTACTTGGTGAACATGTATGACAATTGTTGAAATGTGGAGGTCTAATAAAGCTAAAAATTAGTTTGACATAATTAGTAAACGAAACTTTTCAAGATAGTTACACTGCACTAAGGTTATTAACGTATACAATATTTAATATATTAAATGTACATCTTTTTAAATTGGCATTTAGATTGGCAGGCTAAAACTAGCTTTAGAAGGTTCACGTTTAAAATACTATATCGACTAATAGTTATTTAATGCAATGGTTTAAAAAGATGATTTACTTTATATATAAAACTTAAAACAAAAAAATTCTTTAACAACACAGTCAATTAATTAGAACCAAATTAAATGTGTGTTAGTGTTAAATCATTAAAAATATTTGTCGTTATTACAATTTTATTGTGTTTTTACCGTCTAATGTACACTGATTATCTTTTTTGTAGGATATCTTGGAATTATTTATATTCACATATTGTCGATCTGAAAACCAAGATAGATAGGATTATACAATTTAATCTCTGAATAAGATATTCTCAGGCAACAAATGTGGTCCAAAAAATTGTATTTTATCTACTAATATAGCTCATAAAGATTAACTTTAATTTAAATAATACATTATTTTTTATTGGATCAGTATTCTTAAGTATATTTCATAGTTTATTGATTTGCTCAATTGAGCACAGTCACATTTAAAATAGATTTATTGGATAGATCATTTAAAATTAATGTAAAACATATTCAGTAGTTATACTGCAATTTACATTGGTTATCATATGGGTTGTCTTGAGAGCTTTACTTTCTGCTTTGCTTGAGCCGCTCGGAAAAGATTGGTCCTCACACATAATGTCTTTTTTTGAGGATTAAGAAAGATAGGGCAGATATAACAACGCTAAGCCATATTTTTTGGCAAATACATTAAGGAGAATTAAATAATTCTATTTATACTATAAAAGATTATCTTTGTTTCATAAAATATTTTAAAGGTTACGTCTGTAAATTTATCCTACAGAAATTCTATTAATAAATTAGGATTCATAGTACATAACAGAAGGACTTCTTGCTAATAAAACTTCACAGTATCATTACAGACTCGTTTTTTCTGTTGTAAATTAAAAATGTTGTTTAAAATATTAAAAAAGTATATGATATCTAATATACATTGTTTTTTAATTGTATTATTTATTAATTGTTTATTTGTTTTTCATGCTACGTTTATGATTTAATACCTTATTGACAATAGGAAACTAGAAAAATATATATATATATATATATATATATATATATATATGTAATACCATTATAAATAACATTTTATCAATAAACATTGTTTTCCCTTAATGAGTTATTTTATCCATTACTTAAAAGAATTGGAAGAAAGAAATGTACGTCAATGTTCCACCTATTGGCAGGCATCTTTTCTAGTAGAGTCTACGCCATAACTTCTGAATAGAACTATTTTTTGTGAGTAGATAGATATTTATTAAAATATGAAACAAAAAACATTGGTCCTCTACCTATCAAACAGTGACCTATTTTAATCCATTAATTATTTTAATAATAATATGATTAGTTTAAGCATTGGACCATTTGCAGTGCCGTCATTTTTAAAATGCATTACTAAACAGAAAACTGGGTCAATTTCTTGACTCTAAGTGCTATCATTAAACTAATGGTCAGTCTCGCTATTGCATTAGAATAAGTCCGAAGTAAATGTTTAATTGAATCATACACATAGAGAAAGACAGACTTGTGCAATAAAAGGAATAAAAAATGTTTTTTTAGCCTTATGCACTTTTTATACTACTGTTGTGTACAGGATCTTTCGGCCGTTAATTTGACCTCGTCACTACGTTACGCGTGTCAGCACTCTGACCGTGGGCATCCTGACAGCAGCTAACCTCACAATCGACACCCTTGGCTGTGACACTTCAATTACTGACCTATGAGACTACAATGACTAGTCCGCGTTAACTAGTCCCGGTCCCCTACCGTATGAACTCCTTTATGATTGAAAACTTATATGCCCTTTAACCCGTCTAACTGACCTAACCCAGCTCACACTAACCAGTACGACGACACTCCCCCATGGCCCCTTTAGTGTCAAACATATTAGAGTTTGGCACTTAATACCACCATATAATATATTACATAATATTCCCCAAACTACCCACCCCTTTGAACTACAGTGCAAGCATTAGCTCGTAAACTTCCACGTCGGTAACACTAATACCCTAATCATTATTTATGTGGGAACATTATTACAAAAACTATTTGACAACCACATATCTTTTGCCATATGTCCCCGTAATAAGTAACTGAAGCTGCATCAGCTGTGTAGCCAAATAAATGGGATATAAATCATAATCAATTATATATGAAAATAACAACTGATCTCATGAAAATGTCAAATCAATTACATGAAAATATCAATTCAAATCAAGTATGAGAAGAAAAACATAGCAATAGTGTCACAGTTTGCAGTAACTCTGGGGTCTGGCTCTACAAAGTTCCGTTAGCTCTGGAAGTAAACTGTGATCCTCTGTACTGACAGTATCGTTTGGGGGAACCCAATCCTTGTAAACATTGTGTACAGAGCGTGTGCCACATTCTGTGCGCTGATGTTAGTCAGTGGTACGGCCTCAGGCCATCTTGTAGCAGAACGTCCACTAATGTTCCCAGGGATATACTAGTGACCTTGAGTTGATTCCTATTGGCATAGGACCAATCAAATCTATGGCCACCTTTTCGAGTGGGTTTTCAACGATGTAAACTTCTTGGTATCCGGAGCATGTAAATGTTTCCTCTCTTAGGCCCTTGCGCTGACAAGTATCACATCCTCGAATTTACCAGCAATCGTCTTATGCCTATTGGTCCAGCTAGAACTGTGACAAAAAATTTTTTGTTTTGTACTCCTAACGCGCCCCTACTGTGCAGGCCATGTCATTATCAATGGGCGACTTCTTGCGTAAAATTTTCGCCCAGTTGCGACTTCTTGGGCCTACAAGTTGTATTGTTGTTTCTTTCCTTCATTAATTTCCGGAATAAGACTCCATCGTAATAAAAAAAGCCCTGATCTAGGATGATCCTACTGTTTTTTTGTGCTGCTTTCTACAGGCGCCCTATTACCGTGTCTGTGGCTTGTTCTAGGCCGCTGCATACCATCGTCCGCTTTTGATTGCTCCCTCTGTGGTTACTGGGGCCATCTTCTCTCTCCGGCTTCAGGTTCCTCAGGTTGCTTTATGTGCTGTTTACCGCTTCTCGAGTCACGACCACATTACTGACATCATTACACCGAGTATCGTCACATCAAGTTGTTATCTCTATTCCAACGTAGAATATCATTGTCTGAGCACTCTTTTATACCCGAAATATTTCCCAATCAGGTCACATACAGGGTTGTCAACTTCATAAGCCTCGACGTTCCCTGTAAAGTATGGTGTTGCGAGTATGTATTATTGCCTGAGGCAGTCCATGTGTTCTCTACCGTAAATGATGTCGCTCATCCCGTATTCCCCCAGTATACTGCGATTGTTCTACCAAGCTTTTACGGACCGTTATCGTTGTGTCCTGTGCTCTCTTAAGAACTGCACCTGAGTCAAGTTGAGCACCATCCCGGGCAAAACTTCAATTTGTCCGTGGCAGATTCTATTTGGCTAAGCCTGTTTCCTTTAGTGTTGTTTTAGTCGCGAGATCCCATATTTTAGTTTCAGTTTTTATTTTGTTTTTTTCTGTAATAATTTTGGTTTTTCAGTCTTGCTTCTTATTTTAGTTTAGTTTTGGTTCTCGTTGGCGAAAGGTCAATATTCGTTAACGAAAAGTTTTTAGTTTTAGTTTTCCGTGGAACGGTGCTAAACACTATATATTTTAGTTTCCGTTTTTATTCTCTGAATTTTTTCTCGTGACAATTTCAGTTTTCGTCTAGTTTTAGTCTTGCTTCTTTATTTTAGTTTTAGTTTTAGTTCTCGTTGACGAAAAGTCAACATTTTCGTCAACGAAGGTTTTAGTTTTAGTTTTCGTCAACGAAAGCAACACTTAGTTTCCTTTCGCTCTGCTTTTCGAACATTCAACAGTTGTATTGCTTTCGGATACGTGTCATCAACTTCACCTGTATTTTGGAGCCCATACTTCCTGTTTCGATACGGATTCGTAATACGTTGACCTCTGCCTGGATATCTAGTGACTCGGAAGTTTGCATTCTCTCGCGACGTGATTTAGTCCGTTACACGTATAGCATGCGAATAAACGCATCGCCAGGAGAGGGACTTCTGTTTATGCGATAATAGTCACTTCTATCTTGGAGTCGGGTTTGTGTATCTAGGTCTGATTTCTTTACGTGCTGCAAAGCAAGCGTCAACGGTGTGATCAAGGTCACCATTTGACATGGGTCTGTCGGGGTGGGCATCTCTGTAGAGGCCTCTCATAATTTTAACCATCAATGGTCTGACCGAGGTTCTCTCTTGAATGAAGGATGTCAGGTCCGTTGCAGGAGTGGGTTAGCTTCTCAATGACAATAAAGTCTCAATGTCTATACAGTGTTGCCAACATTGGCACTCTGTAACCATTTGTGAAAATAACCCGCAACGTTGTTTACAAACGTCTGAGGGTCCTCTTGGGTCTGATGGGTGACTATTACCAAAGTGTTCTGAACCGAGCAGCATTATGGCCATACGCGTTGAGCGTTCAAGTTTCATCCTTTTTTATGGCAGCTGCTGTCGTCTGTCATATCGTACTTCTGACACAGTGGTCAGGCGCCCTGCCCTGCACCAGGATGGTCAGTATGTTTCATGACTAAGTTTCCGGGATGTTTTGTGATCTATAGTTGTCTTCGAAATCTTTTTGAGAGGCATCATCGATGTCACCTTTGGTGCATATCAAACTCACGGATTTTTTTCTCTTCTGAGATCGGATTGACGTTACCGGTTTGACCTTATTCAAACTTTTCTCGTTTCTCATCTGGCAATCTGCGTAATTGTAATTCTTTTCCTCTTCTCTCTCTTCTCTTGAAATGTCTTCTTTCTCTCTCTTCTTCTCTTGCACTTCTTCCTTTTCTCATCTCTTCTCTAAAATTTCTTCTTTTCTTTTTCTTCGCTTCCTTCTTTTCTTGATTTAATTCTTCATTTTCTCTCGCTTACTTCTCTTCAAATTTTCTTTTTTCTGTTTTCTTCTTCTTTTCAATTTTTTTATCTCACAATTTCTATTCGTTTCCTTTCACCTTCTAACATCAATTGATTTCCTTTCGAGCTCTCGCTATTCTTTCCAGGGACCAGAGACTGATTCCGACTTGGGATATTTTTTTTCACTGAACCAGAGTCTCAAATTAATAATACCAATAATCGTTTGCTCACCAATATTGTTTACAGATATTTCGGTAACACGTTGATTGATGTCGTCACTAGTGTCATGTAATACACTTCCTTGACCGTGGGCATCCACAGCCTCAACTTCTGCCAATCGACTACCCTTGGCTGCTTGACACTTCAACTACTGACCCGCCAGACTACTGACTAGGTTGAAGTGTTAACTAGTCCATCTTCTCACTAGTAACTCCTTTACAGTTAAAAACGCCATGCCCTTTAACCCACGTCAACTGACCTAACACACAGCTCTCATAACTCAGTGCCACGACATGTATAATTATTCAAGGAAATAATGGTGTAGGTTTTTGTAGTCGTTTTTGAATCTAATGTTTTTTTTTAATTTTAGCTTTGAACTGTAATACAAAGGTTTCATTCTCGTTTGTAACTCAAATAGTTATACTACATTAAAAAAATAATATTAAAAAATATGATCTATTGCAGATGCATGTAAGCACTGTTGTTGAAACCTTGAAGCCTCAAAATGTTTTGAGTTAATAATTATAATATAAGTAAAATATGATACTTTATATATTTATTAACTGTAATTTAAGTGAGATTTGATCGACCAACGATTCACAAAATTAGCTAAAATTCTCACTGCATTGTTAATAAAATATTTGTCCGCATATTTTTCTTTGTTTTCGCTACAAGCACCTCATTTTGTATACTTGATTTCCGGTTAGCAGTGTTCCTCGTTATGAAATGGAAAAAAAGATCCATCATTATCGTTAGTTTTTCATCGTAACTTTATTCATATTACAGTTATTTCCAACATCGATATGTGGGGTTGAAGCGCCACTAGTTTGAATTTTGCGCTTTGTCATTATTTAAATCAGGAATCACCAGTTTTCAATGGTGGTAGGGAATAGATTTTTATCTTTAGGTTATATTTATTTTCAATATATATATATATATATATATATATATATATATATATATATATATATATTTCAATTACCTATGAATCAAAAATATTATAGATCAAACTAACAGTTTTTATGATCTAAGCAAAAATTTGCAACTTAGGTAGCAGAATAAATATTTGTTAAGTTAGAATATGAACATTTGAATCTAATACCAAACCAGATATGATATGGAGCACATATCACCTTATCATGATAAATCTGATCTTAATGTATATATTTTATCAGTGTTCAACACTAAACATATTTACAAAAAAAAGAAATGGGTGCCTGCCAGATAAGCGATTTGCTACATGTTAGGCATATGGTTTAATTATTGTTGTAGCATATGCAGAGGACCCTATGAGGGTATCCTTGGCTTGTATCTAGAAGTATGAGGGCCGACTCAGTGATGACTCGTATTTTATTTGTGTTTCTGCCACACACTGTCTCACCAGTAATTAGACGTACAACACGGGACGATAATCAATTCATTAATTTGTGTGTAACAACAACATGATATATTTATTGCCATAAAGACACCAGTCCGTAACAGAAGCTGGTGGCTAGAAAAGGTGCAGCAAAAGTAATCCAAAGAAACAGTAAAATTCATAATCCAATATAAATGAATAAAGTGTAGGGCGTTTTCTTTCTCTTTCTCTCTCTCTCTCTCTCTCTCTCTCTCTCTTATCGACTCCCTTCTCAAAGGCCCCTCAGTCGAATGACTTATTCTCCGCTTTCAGTACCTCACACACTCTTTAGCACACATGATATCGACCAATCATGTATCTACGCTCCCTTCCCTGCCAATTAGGGGGTGGTTAAATCCCCGCCCTAGATGGGAGGGGGAAGGTAAGTCATACCGCCAAATGACAAAAGTAATTGGACATCAGAACGGGTCCCTCTCCCTTTGAAGATAGTCGGTCCGGGAACAGTGGTCAGAGAAAATCCCGAGTGGAATGTTACGTCTTTCTGTCAACCGTTGCTCGGTTCGTCGGCGTAGGCTCTTCATCTCAGTTTCGCTGGCTACTTGCGCTATGGCGTAATTACGGGGTGGGGAAGGGAATGGGTGTGGGAGAACTGGGACATATATTTTTATACATGTTCTTTATATATGTTTATACATATATATATATCCATAGTATTAGAGGATGGCAGTGCGAGTCAAGGGTTGGAATAAAGTGGGAATGTTTTCGCCAAATTACCCACAACCCGTGACAGCATACTACAGTATATCGTACAGAGAATAAACAAAGAAAATGTTGCCTATCGGGGTGCCATTTTATTAGAAAATAAATATAATTGAAATGTAACATTCCTTTTACCGTTATTATATTTTATAGACCAATCATTTTGAATAACAACAGAAAGCAATGTTTTAATAGAAATGGATAGAATCCTTGTATAACTTGTATCTTCCATTTAATGTTTCAAAAAATATTCCATTAATCCAGATGTATTAGGTGAGGCCACAGACGCAGAAGAAAATATGATTTTAAAAAATAAAGAAATATCAAAGCTATAAACATTATAGTTCTTTAAAACCCCTTCCCTAATAAGTGTTCTAGTTTGTATTGTGTACATTGCTACTCAGAATCCACCTATATACTATTCATTCAAGTGACGTAAATAAAAAAAAACAGCTTAGTTTGAGGATAATTGTAAAGGGAGATCATTCGCCTCTTTTTAGCATAAGGCAGGATCAATAACAATTCTGGCAGCTTGTTAGGGGATATCCTGCTTGGCTGGCCAGTTGGGACACTATCACTACAGCATGGTAGCAGCGCTAAGCTATTAACCGCAATTTTCAAGTTCTTTTTGTGAAAGTCCTCTCGTCTCTTAGTGCCAGTGCACTGAAGTATTATCAGTAAGAAATTAAAGAAATGATTGCATGAAATTAAAATCAGAATCATTGAGTACAGAAAACAAACAATATACAGTAAATATTGCCGTCATCTTGCGTGAGAGACAGAAATGCGATTTTTTGTATTATAGATCTATAAAATACATATTAAAATGTTTTGTAGCAATACTTATATTTAATGTTATAAGCAAAAAATTGACAATTAGTTGTACATTGATTCAAACGTTTTTAAACATTTTAGATCTTTCTCCATGTATGAAGAATAAAAAGAAATGCACTAATTGAGATACATGATGTACAAACACTTTTCTTTTTTTATTCATATGCATCTCTATGCCCTCAGAGGTGCTCTATTTATAGGGAATTTCTGTAAAACAACTCGACGTAAAATGTATGGATTGAAAGCACTGATTAAGTGACATAAGAGCAGAAGAGATGTGCAGAATAGTGGCAATTGTATTTGTTGATTGTAAATAATTTACTAAATACTGAGTTTGAAACCACCGCCTGTGCTTTTTCAAATTCCTTCGAGCATTTAAAAATTGGATGCATATTTCTTGTTTGGTTTTGGAATATCAAGTGATAATCTCATAGTCATCATATTGACTTTTGATTATAGTAGTGGTTCTTTTAATGGAAATCTTTTGGCTCGTTATCCTAGAGTATGAATCGCTTACTGAGTTGGCCTTGTATTTATACTTTTCTCTGCCAAGAAGGCGTTTGAAAATGACAGATCTTAGCATCGCGTGATAAAGCGAACGATGTAGACTTGTATATAAATATATACAACTTAATTACAAAGCCAAAAGTCCTAAAAAGAATTTGGTGGCTCACAATGGTACTAACATGTCATAAATCCTAAATCAATATGAACGATTCAAAATTTAACTTTCATTCGTTCACTGTTCTCTTCGAGAATCTCATATTGAATGTCTTCCTTATTCTTCTACCAACGCTGATCAATTCGTAGATCCAAGGAAAAATGTAAGCAAAGCTATCACATATAGCAGATGACAAAATGGACAGTACAAGAATAGGTTGGACAGCTAGGCCAATGTGCTGTCCAGGTTCTGACTGAGATGTGACGTATGCATCTGCAAAGTAATGAATGCAGACTGCCTTGTATTCAGCGAGCACTAGTTTAACACACACCTAAACATTTTAAACTTGAAAACTGCCACTAAACTGACGATTAAACATCTCTGTATGTGGTTTATTACTGTTTGTATCATCTTTAAAATATTTCCTAAAATCTAAAGACATTTGGACACAAGAATAATCAAATTTATCCATTACGATAAGCACATTTCAGAGCAGAAAAGTCGAATGAAAACTAGTGGGGCTTAGCTTTTCTGTCAAAACACGAGTGTGAGTAGCTAAAAATTTTGTTTTGAAATACTTTTCGCTATAATTGACTAAGTCAGTCACGTTTTAAAGCAAATCAAAAGCCATTTTTTTGTTTATTCTCTCAGGGTGAATATTTTTGTTATTATGTCTATATTTCATTTGATTCTGACGTGTAGAGTAAAATGTCTGGTATCACTAGATTGATGATGACATGTGTTATGATGTGAAACAATTAAAACTTGTGTCAAATTGTTTTGGGATAGAGGGGGTAGTAGTTGTTGGAGTAGCCTGAAATGGTGATTACAGAGGCTGCAAGTGTGTGAAAAAATGTGACCGGATTGGGAAAGGAGCTGAAATGAAGTAACGTAAACACGTTTATAATATAATAGTACGTACTTTCTAAGGCTATTTCATTGTTTTATTGTTTTTTTTTATGAGATAGAAATGATATGTGTATTTTTTTGCGATTAAGAAGTGGTGGAAGGTAGGTGGGCGCTATGGTAAAGAAGACTTATGTGGGGTGCGAAGTGTAGCAAAATATGACAGGGATTTGGAAGGGAAAGAGGGTTGAATAGGTCATTAGCTGGAAACTAAGGTAGAGTAATACACGTATTTGGCATTGTTGTTGATTAAAATATAAATCATTTCCACATCACTTGACGCGATTGATAAATATCAATAAACTGGTTGCAATTACTAGTTGAAATACGACATTTGCTAAATGCAATGCTTAATAGATTGGTTAAAGATAAGTATTATAACTCTTCTCATTAAATTAAACTGATCATTTAAGTTCACAGCAAACACATGAACATGTTTTGTATTTGGTGGACTAAATGTGGATTAATTTGCGATGCTAAATTTAAATCATGCGTCAATTTTGATAATTTTTTTAATCGAACAGAATCTCTATTTTTCGTTTGTATGGAATATATATATATATATATATATATATATATATATATATATATATATATATATGGTGTATGTATTATAAGTCTCTTTATAAATTTGGTGTGACAAAACCACATTAATGAATGACAGCAGATTAGTGTTGCCTCGAAACCCTATTGTACGTATTGGATATGTTGGCATTAGTTAAAGTGGAGATATGGCAGTGACATCTTCAGCAATCCAGTGTATTAGTTCGAGGACCAAGGACATTTTTCTAGGTCTTGGCTCTAGTTCCCGATATATCTCCCGTGGTTCATCCATGGACATTGCCCTATCGGCTATGGTGGGGATGAAAGAAGGGCACCATAAAAACCGTCTCATTAGTGGTTTATAGGAACTAAGAGAATTCATCTCATCCTTTCAGGGACTTCACACACACACACACACGTTCTTTGAATCTTTCACGGTTACTTCTTCATCATTTTTTTCAACTTCACTTGATCCAGCACCATATGTCGGTCAAAGTCTGAAATTTCTAAATTGCTATCCACATTGATCAACGTGTGTGTTTACACTTAGGCCAAGTGGTCTTTTAACTTTTGCATTTTCTTTAAGTTTTCTTTCTTGCCGTCTCTTTAAACATACAGAAATAAGCATATCAATGCTGCATATAACCATCAGTCTTGTGGTTCGCATTATCGGCCCTTTATACTTATACTAGCTGAACAGGCCCGGTACCCGGACCGGCTATTAGGTACGCAGTTGGAGTTGAAAATGGTAATATATATTTATTCGAGCTTTACCAATCAGTCTATATACAAAAATAGCATACCTATCTACTCGAAGTGGCCCCAAAGGACATTAACAGATTATTGTAGCCAAAACATATTTAAGGTACACTTAATAATACATCAAATAAGGTCATATTTTATATAGTTAATCTCAAAGAAAATAATCCTCATTATGGGCATAGAATCATAACAAAAACAACCCCCGACCATTAAACTTTGAATCTAACATCCAACAATTTCTTCTATTTCGCGTTCTCTTCCACTTAGCCCCACACATATCTTTCCCTTCCTCCCCCGCCCACCAACCCCCTTCCACTCAAGACATGTTCGAATCACAGTGGGTCTCAATGTACATACGAAAAACCCTGTTAACAATACCACGTGACACTTCTCCCTACCCACCCCCGTTAAACGCTCCTTTCCCAACCCTACACCCCCATTCCGTCAGTACTTTTTTATAAATTTATAATTTATCATGTTTAACATGATGTATTTAAAACCGGACGTTTTAGAGCATTTTCGTGTATAAATAAAGAGGGAAGTTAGTCATGTTTAATAGCTGTTACAAAAATAAATAATGATTACGCCCTTTTGTTTAGCTTATAATCTAAATATAATATATAAGCCATATATATAGTACTCTAACAAACCCTGAAGCCGGCCCTGACAGGTCATATCGTGAAATGGACTTTAGATGTACACATGGCAGGCCAAGACCTTCAAAATGATATATACATCATAGGTCAAGGATTTATGGTTGCTGAGATCTAGGGCGCTCCTTTGTTAATATAGCTTATATAGTAAAAAACGGTACATAATAAGCCCTTTTTTTCGGCCCTCAGAGGTCAGATCGCAAAATGGACTTTTGATGCACACATAGCAAGCCAAATGATATATACATCATGGGTCTAGGACTTATGGTTTTTGAGATCTAGGGTGATGACGGACAGACAGACAGACAGACAGACAGACAAAACAGGGACAATAGAGCATTTTTTTTTTGAAAATGCTCTAAAACTATACATTTTAAAATGAGTGTAATTTAGCGAGTTTCAATGTAAAATTGCCCACGTTTTGAAATCAGTTTAGAATTCTTCGCTAAGTAGGTAATAAACCGGTTAAATATAGTGACGAAAGAGGATTATGACTGAACATATGAATGGGCGACACTTTGATGACATTGTGTGGAGGGCGACACAATGATATAACTGATTTTTCTGCCGTGCATATCGGTTAGTTTGTGCGTTCATCAGTATTCTTGCTTGCTTTAGTTCGAGTCCCGCCCTGAAGTTAAGGTACTTTCTATGTGTGACCTTTATATTAATTAATTATAGAACTAAAATAAATAGTCCCAGGTAAATCCAAAACAATCAGTTCAAGTTTCCGGTTTGTGCATTTTGTGATAGTAGACAAACCATTATATCACAATTCACCACAATCTGGCAAACGTTCAACATTCAATAAGTGGTTGCCTGATGAAATGTGCAACATTCAATAGGTGGTTCCCTGACGAAAGTGAACAACATTCAATAAGTGGTTCCCTGCTGGAAATGTACAAAACTCAATAAGTGGTTCCCTGATGAAAGTGTACAACATTCAATAAGTGGTTCCCTGCTGGAAATTACAAAACTCACTAAGTGGTTCCCTAATGAAAGTGTACAAAATTCAATAAGTGGTTCCCTGATGAAAGCGTACAACATTCAATAAGTGGTTCCCTGATGAAAAGTGTACAACATTCAATAAGTATTTCCCATATGTATGCTAACGACGGTAAAGTTTAGTGGTGACATTTGCTAATGAAACAAAGAAAGCAAACAACAACAAAATAACAAAAAAAATTGCATTTTGCTTCGCTCCTTGCTTCGTTTCTTCCTCCCACCACCCTAACCCACCCCCTTCTATTTTGCTAATTTCATAACAGTCGCCTCGTGAGCACCCAGCGATGCCATTCTGCAAAAATTGGTCGGAGTGATAGCAATATGAAGATGAGAACAGGCGCTACTGGTTTGTTTGCGGAGTGAGTGCACTGGATGTGTGTGTATTCGTCGATGTGAAACAGTAGGGGGACGACAAAAAAACGAAGAAAAGAGCTCAGACTCGCCACTGGCTCCATGCGAGATGATAAAAAAAAATTAGATCGCCGAAATAATATTAAAAAACGAGCTTCTCCCCCCACATAGGCCCCACCGTAACAAACTGAAACAAAAACGTGATATACAATGCCCGGGCAAAACACATTATGTGTGTACTTTTTTTTTTACATAAAACATGCACATACAACATATATATATATATATATATATATATATATATATATATATATATATATATTATATATATATATATATATATATATATATATATATAGTGACTTTGTTCGTTCGAATGCAATCAGACAAAAATGAGTTGTGTGACGTCACTTCCCGCCTTTACGCCTTTGTTTTGACGGCACGGAAGTTATGTCACATCGCGAACGTTCTGTGGGTGAATGGTGGGACTTTTTGCTGATAGAGGGCATGTCAAGTAAATGAAGCCAAAGGCATCCACTACAACTAATTTGTTTATAAAAGTAAAAGGCGAGTTGTCGAACGTTGTTGAACACATCTTGCTTACTTTGACGTATTCGGGAATTCCACAAACGCGACAAATCTAGCTATGTATATAGAATTGCGTCTTGCAGGCAGGCCGCGGTTGTCCCGCAAGGTTGGGCAAAGAGGAAAATTATATATATATATATATATATATATATATATATATATATATATAAATTCTAATACTATTCAAAGTGACAGTAATTAGTTCAGCCATTAGTTCAGTCATTAGTTCAACCATAATTGAGTCACTAGTTTAGTCATTAGTTCAATCGTTAGATCAGTTATTAATTCGGCCATTAGTTCAGTCATATATATATAGATTAGGGCTGTACCGGACAGTAATTTTTACATCCTACAGGAATCGGAACCGGAATCGGATTTAATATTTGAATCCTGCCGGAATCGGAACAGGAACCGGATTTTACCAAGTTAAATAGTAACTCTTCCGAACGAAGTAGTAGGTTCTCGCCTAACATAAAAAGATATAAGAATGAAAAAACAATAAAAATTTAGTTTTTAAGTTCTAGATGGCAAAAAACAGTATTAATCATTTAGATCTAGAAGAATGTGACTAAAACCCTTTCCCCAATCTTGAGTTAAGAAAGATAACTCTGTCAAATAATAGGTTCTTTGTTTTAAAAAAAAATATTTTAATAAATATGTACCTAATTTAACTTGATTTCTATTACAATCAAACAAAGAAATAGGTAACATATCTTAGAAAGTATAATAAACATGTTTATTAATAAATAAATCCCATATATATATATATATATATATATATATATATATATATATATATATATACTGTGGCATCACCCGATAGTTCATTTTTCATTAGTTTTCCATAGTGACGTCAACCAAACCTTGTTATTTCATTCACACTTTCCTTTAAATCATTATCTGACTATTTCCCATAAAACGCAAATTAAAATGCATTTCAAATCTAAATCAATAAAAATGTATCTTCAAGATAATAATCTAAATATGCGAGGAATTTTATCCAAATCGTGACAAAATTCACTAAATTACTATATTTGCAGAAAAATATATTATTGACCTATTTTTAAACAGTAAACACCCAAAATAGATCGTTTTCTGCTCTAAAAGAAGTTAAACTTTTATAGCTAAATATAGAAAAAGAAAACACGGAATCAAAAGAATCGGAAGTTAAGGTGTCGTATTACTACTAGACTAAATACGATTCAAATCTTCCTTTTTAATATATTTTTAATTTTAATTTAATTGTATAGCGCTAAATATTTCAAAAGTATGTTACGCTAAAAAAATTCCTACAATTTTCAAACAACAGAGAAATCCGGCTTAAATCCGGCACACTTTAACCGGAACCGGAATCGGAACTGGATTTGTTAAAACTGCCGAAATGCGGCTTTAAAGGAACCGGAATCGGATTCCGGTACAGCCCTAATATAGATATATATACATTACGTATATGACTTGAAAAACAAAATTTGTAATTTTACAAGTGGCGTGCCAGATTTTGAGGAGCTTTTATATAAATTAACAAAAACAACAAAAAATCATCAATTTTTGTTGAAAAAGTTCACCCACCAAAACATTTTTAGTTTACAAATAATCCATTTGGCCCTTTTTACTATAGTTCACTTTTACGCCTGTTGTTTACCATTAATAGTTATTTTAATTTTGTTTAATTTTATTCTTAAAAATGTCTTACAAAAAATCATCACTTTCCGTTGCTAAAAATAAGAACAAATGGACGAGTAATTTGAAAAAAATTCAAAACACTCTTAAGAAAAGAAACATAATTGAAATCGAGATCGGGCCATTGCATTCACATTCTAGAATGCCAAAAGAGTGGATGATAATTGGTAGCTACATGGGCTTGGTCTCTATAAAAAAAAATCCAGATTGAAAAGAGTTGCAGCACTCAGGAAAGAAGTAGAGCTATTATGGAGCTTTTTGAATTTCCCAATACTGTCTTTGCGATCAGTGAGCAGAAAAATTAAAACTTTATTAAAAGGTATGATGTTCATTTGAAAAAAACCTGTGGGTGACATACGGGAGAATTTAATAAGTTATTTGATGCCACAAACATAACTGGTCAATGGTTATGTGCTGAAGACACAAAACTTTACAAAATATAAATTTAAAGTGGAGTTATGGGATATGCCACAATAAAATTGCTAGTCAAAACGGAAAATTGTTTGCCAAAATAAATAAGGCACAACAACAACAAAGCAGTTTTGAAAGTTCCAGTGATTCTAGTGATAACGAGAATTCTAAAAGTAGCTCTGATGGTGATGATGCAATGCAGTCATCCACAGAAAGCTTTGATCAAAGCACACATAAGAAACAATCACAGCAATGTACTTCTTCTAGTGCAGTTTCATTAGTTCAATCTGGGAAACTACTAGTTCTAAACTACAAGAAACATTAATAAATATTTTGCGTAATAGCTTATGGAGTTTACATTTTGATTGTAAAATTATTAAGAAAACAGAACACCAAGTATTGTATTAAAAAATGAAGCAAAAGAAGTAAGGCTAGCTGTCTTAAATTTACCTGATGGTAAAGCTGCTATGATTGGATCTGCCATTCAAAAAGTTTTAGATGAACATAATTTATGGTCAGCTCTAAAGATGATAGTGTAAGACGATACAAATGTTAATACAGGGTCGAAGTATGGTGTTGTGGTGAAACTTCAAAAACTGTTTGTTCAACTTAGTGAGTCTGCACCAGTCTTTATAGGTTGTCAGCACCATATACTTGATCGTGTTCTAACATAAATTATCCATTTGTAAATAAGATACTTAAAGATTATGAAATGTTAAAAAAAAAGTTTTTGAAAGTAAAACAAAGAAATGTACTCCAATTTTAGAAAAACAGCATATAGGTTGGAGAGATGATATGCAATTTTTGCACCATCTAATTTGCATTTTCAAGCATTTTAAGACTTCTCAACAAATGACAAAAGTTAATTTTAGCGCTCTGCCTGGCCTCAGCAATGCCCGAAGGAACTCTCGAGCAATGTTTGCATTGTTGGATTTCATACTATTGCCTGTTGAACGAAAGAAATTTCAGTAATTGTGTGAATTTATATGTGAACAATGGAGTTATGCCTGGTTTAGTGATCATCATTACAAAGCTGAACAATATGAACTTCTTTTGCATGCTGTTAATGATTATCCAAAGGGTTAGCGCTGTCTTCGAACTCATTGGTCTCAAAGTCCATCTCCAATACTCACTCCACGTAGCAATGTGTGTGCAGAAAGAGCAATAAACGTTCTGCAAAATATTATTCCCCTTTGCCACTCATCAGAGAAACTGAATTTACGTTTTATTTTTTACAAATAAAAGTTTATGAAACAATACTTGAAATTATTAACAAATGTCATTTTTTCTAAAACTTCAAAATGTTTGGTGGGGGACATTTTTTAACTTTTTAAATAAATTTGATATGGTTTTATGTTTCTTCAATAAAAAGTCATCTGTTGATGGCATGCCATACAAGTGTTGTTCTGAAGTCATATACATAATATACATACATAAAACACAGAAATGCTTTAAACAATTATCAATCTAGACGTCCCAGGTTTGATATACAGCTATACCAGGAATAGCAATACTCAAATGACCTGATAAAAGCTATTACAACACTATTAGTATGTGCAAACGGATCCTATACTTCAAAAGATAACCAACATTATTTTAAAACGACAGAGACATATACAACAAGAACAATAACAAACGTATACAATACCTCAGGCATGTTATAAACTTGGAAGTTAAAATAAGATTGTTCAGATATCCACTTAACGGGTATTTTATACTGAAACACTGTTTTTTCGTCATCATAAAGTGGCATTTGTTTTGGTTGAAAGATTTTGTTGAAAAAAGTTTATATCAAATTGTGTGCTAAATGGTTTCCTGTAAATTTCAGTAGATTTTTGTTGAGGTATTAGTAAAATATGCGGGGATAAGTGACGTCATAGATGTAGGCTTGGATGGGAAAAGGACCATATAATCAGTAGCGAGATTGTCTCGCTCCCGGGGCACAAAACTTTTTAAATATCTTTTAGCCCCCTCTATTCGAAAATCATATAATATTATATGTGAATTGTAGTATTTTGCGCCTCTTTATGAGTAACGCCCGTGGAATGGTGCCCCCTTGCCCACCCCTAACTACGCCTCTGGAAGGGCGATACTCTGATTGCATTATATGTAGTTGATGTAATGACGGCTCTATGTGAAAGCAGCAGAATGATGTCACTATATGGAGGGCGACAATATGAAGTCACTGTATAGAGGGTGACACTATGATGTCACTGTATGGAGGACGTCACTATGATGTCACTATATGGAGGGCGACACTATGATGTCACTGTATGGAGGGCGACACTATGATGTCACTGTATGGAGGGCGACACTATGATGTCACTGTATGCATTAGTTCAGTCATTCAGGGCGAGATATATGCATTTTGTTTTGATGAAATAATATATAGGTAAAAACCGATTTTAATACGCGTGTACAATATAATAAGCAATGAAGCCTGTTCCAATCTTGGACACAGGACGTTTAGCGCATTTTCGTGTTATGTATTATGGTTTTTATAAAAAGTAAGGGAATTAAGTAATGTTGTATAACTGTTACAAAAATAAATAATCAGTTACGCCCCTCTGTACAACCCTTTGTTAATATAGCTTATATAGTAAAAAAGTGGTACGTAATAAGTCCTTTTATTCGCTCTTCAGAGGTCAGATTGCGAAATAGACTTTTGATGTACACATGGTAGGCCAAGATCTACAGAATGATATATACATTATGGGTCTAGGACTTATGGTTGCTGAGTTCTAGGGTGCTCCTTTGTTAATATAGCTTATATGGTAAAAAACGGTACGTGATGAGCCCTTTTATTCGACCCACAGAAGTCAGATCGCTAAATGGACTTTTGATGCACACATGGCAGGCCATGACCTACAAAACGATATATACATCATGGGTCTAGGACTTATGGTTGTTGAGATCTAAGGTGATGACGGACAGACAGACAAAATGGGGACAATAGAGCGTTTTTTTTCGAACATGCTCTAAAAAAAGAGAAAATAGCGGTGTTGCATCTCGAATCGTCTGCTTAACCCCCCCCCCCCCAACCTTTCCGCAACCATTTGGTTTATTCTCACCCCTATCCCAACCAAATCTGTAATATATATTTGAGCGCGTTAACAATCAGCAGGGTTGTTAACAATACCCTAAAATTTATCGTCAATACCGATACCAATACTTCAATAAATTAGTATCGCCAATACCAATACAAATACTCAAGTAAAAATGTATTGCCAAAATCGCTACCGATACAATACCAATACTTTTGAGAACAACATAAAATGTCTATTTAAAATATATTGAGTGCAAGTTTCTCAAGTTTAAAACAAGCAATTTAAGTCTTTTCCGTTTTGGACAAAGGACAATTTGGAGCATTTTCGGACGAAATCCGTATTTTTTTTTCCGGGTTACAGCCATAAATATTGCTCCACGCGAATGGATTTTGATAAATTTAGAGAGTGAAGTAATTATGTTGAATAACTATTACAAAAATCAATAATGACTACGCCCCTTTGATTACCTTTTATTATTTATATTTAAAATATAAGCAAAAACGGTATATAAGAAACTCTTATATTTTGGCTCTGAGAGGTCAGATCGCGAAATGGACTTTTGATGTACACTTGGCAGGCCAAGAGCTACAAAATGATATATACACCATGGGACTAGGACTTATGGTTGCTGAGATATAGGGCGCTTCTTTGTTAATATAGCTTACATAGTAAAAAACGGTACCTTATAAGCCCCCTTTTACGGCCCTCAGATGTCAGATCGCGAAATAAACTTTTGCTGCACACATGGCAGGCCAAGACCTACAAAAAATATATATACATCATGGGTCTAGGACTTATGGTTGTTGAGATCTAGGGTGATGACGGACAGACAGACAGACAAAACGGGGAAAATAGAGCATTTTTTTTCGAAAATGCTCTAAAAATTTAAAAACAATAGAATACATTATCAAAACACAATTGGCAGCGCGTAAGAAGACCATCATTTCAAAATGATCATTGCTTAACATATAACAGGGAGTCCAGTGTTCAAATGCAGATATATTTTCTTGGGTAGGCTGCTAATGACTGCATTTCAGATGTGTTATCTTCAAGATATCTGTCTACTTCAGCAAAACTGTTAATATTAAGCAATTCGTCCTGGTTCTGCCGCCGTGCAGTTAAACAAACAAAAAAATTTGTTGATTTAGATATATGTTTAGCTGACTGTAATGAAGCTGCACCACCCGGCCGAGTTAGCTGAGTGGGAAATGCACTAAATGCACTGCAGGCACGCTTTAAGTTTTTTTTAGTTTTTACAAATTTAGCCTTGTGATCCAAGTTATCTATACAGTCGGTCTTAAATTGTGGATTGACCACTGCTGCTAGTTTTGCCTCTATGATCAGAAAATATAAAATCGAATCACGCATTAATTCAATCAATAACAGCTTTGGCAAGAGGTTCACACCCCGTGAGGGGGTGTTTATGTCGCAAAATCATTACCTGTAGTTTACCTTTTATAATGGTTAGTGGAGGCATCAAATAGCCAAATCCAGTATTATTTTTTCCTTGCTAAATGCCCAGTCCAAGACACAATGGGTCAAATACTTCAATGTATTCTTCTATGAATATTATTTACTGCGGTGTCAATCTCTGGATGTCATGGTCATCAAACCACATATCAAGTTAAACTTATAATTCTGGATTGGTTAGTAAACAATGTAATTTCGCAAAAGAATCGTACGTGAAATTCCATCGAGTGTCTCCGGGAGTAACGGGATACCTGCCTATTGCCGCAGCCAAAGATGAGCGATTTAATTTGTTCCAGATAGCTACTTACTTTGCAAATGTTTGCATTAAAAAACGTTTGGTTACGTCTTGTAGTACTTTAGTATCACGCGTAACAACAATATTTAACAAGCGGCATGTTACATAACCTGTTAAATAGCCTGTTCGTCATATCATTATCACATGGTGGATTCATTAAATCATCAATTTGTTTAAATTCCATATCCAAATCTTCATCATCCTGTTATTCTTACCTCTGATCTTCATTTAAATCCACATCGTTTACACTTAAGTTCATCATTACATCTTTACCTAACAGCTGGATGATTTTTTTTTTAAATTGTATCCGCCTTCTGTTACAGTGAAAGAAGTTTTGTCATTTATTTCAAATAATCTGTTGATTGCTTCTAGTGTTTTGACAATTAAATCATATGGAATTGTGTGGATGGTTCCTTGCCCAGCCCTGTTTCTGTAGCCACGGCTATTGTGTGGGATTGTTTGGGTGGTATCTGTCTCAGACTCCTTTTATTTACCCAACAATATCCCGGCAGAAGAGTAACCCAGGTTCTAACCAATGTATTGTAAAACCAATAAAACTTCTTCTATGGACGTTCGGCAATTTGCAGTTGTAAATATAGTATTAATTGAAGCCAACATATCTTTCAACTGCTGCCTACGAAGTTAAAATCTATGTTTCAATTGTTTTGTCAATGTTTGTCGACAGCGAGGCATCATTTATTGCCTGGCAAGTCTATTAATAAACGTTCTGAAACTAGCGGTGTCGATAACATGGAAAGGCATAATTTCGTTTGTGCTTTGTATATAGCAATAAAAACGTCAATAGTTTTTTTCTCTAAGAGTTAGACCGGCTAACACTCAGTCTCACCCCTGATACAAAATGAAACGAAAGAAAGAATTGTTAATGTAGACACAAGAAAGAAAGAACAACAGAAGATGAAAAATGAAAGCCGAACGATCAAAATTATGCTATGAACGTTTGAAAATTGCCATGTGGTTACGTCAAAGAGTGTCATTTTACAAGATATTTCTTATTAATATACCTGACAGACCGATAAAAAAATAAAATGTTCTGCTGTTCACTAAAACATGGAACAAATAGTTGATAGAAAGAAAGTAAATGAATGAAAGAATTTAAGAGTAACATTTATAGACATCGACTCGCAAAAAGCAAAGCAAAAACTTCAAAAGGAGATTAAAAGTAAATTTGTTCTTCAACTCGCCGACCGAGGCGACCGTGGTTGTATTGGTGGGGAGGTGGGGATTGTTAACATTGGTAGGGTTGATGGCTGCGATTACTAGTAGTGATGAAATGTATGTAGATGACGAGGTATTAAAATCGTTATTGTTTTTCTGCAAACAGTGGTAAAAGAAAAGTATTGGTATCGAATATCGAAAATGCTTCGCTTAAAATGTATCGGCGATACACAAATCAATACTTGATACAAAAAGAATCGGCAATACAGCAACAAATACTAAAAAAGTAACGCCGATACTTCGACACTAACAACCCTGACAATCAGTTTATATACAAAAAAAAGCTCTTTTATATAATTCATCCCAAAGAAAATAATCCTCATTATGGGTTCAGAAGCTTAAGGAAAGCAACCCCCGACTATTAAACTTTGTATCTAACATCCAACTTTACTTAATTTGCGCATTACAAAGCTAAATAATTTGCGCACACTACTCCATATCATTTAAAAATCTTAATTCATTAATAATAAATCCTTGTTGTGTTTAGAATTCCCCAGCACTTCATTTTTATACAAGAAAGATTCATTTGATGAACAAAATGCGAACCAAACATACTCTCATTTAACATACATTGTCTCTTTTCAGTTTCTATAATTTTGGAATTCCCAAGACTATTTTAATAGAAACCGTCGATGACGCACGTTGTTTTTTTTTTTAAGTCCGCAAAGGTGTGACGTAGAACTCAGACTTTTTTTTAGCAATGTAAGCATTAAACTCGTACGGTGCCGTGTATTTTTAACGTGCAGACATTTGGCTTTTATTGCCATGAACATACTTTACACCGCACGGTGTGAAAGTCTGTCGAACCACCGTCTATGTTAGCCGATTATATATAGTATTAACCATTTTCTGCACAATCACACTAACATACCACAAGAGAATATTACAAATAATAAATCAAGGAGTAATTACAAGAATGAAAAGAAAATTAAATTTCTAGTAGAATATTATTTCCACCATAATATGTATGTAGACGGTATACTTTGTAAATGACAACATCATTAGTCACAAGGCATATACATACACATACTGCAAAACATTTGAAAACGATGACCTATATCTGAACGCGTTCACAATCAGTCTATATACAAAAAATAGCATATCTATGTACTCAAAGTTGTGCCAAAGGATATTTATATTATTGTAACCAAAATACATTTATTTATAGGGGGCACTAAATAGTAAACCAAAAAAAATTTCATATTTTATATTGTTCATCTCAAAGAAAATAATCTTCACTTTAGGAAAATAATGTTAACAAAATTAACCCCTCGACTATTAAACTTTGAAACTAACATTCAACTAGTAATAATTTTTTTAACACATCACTGTATCTTTGATAAATCTTAATTCATTCATAATATTTTTAAGGACTCTTTTAACAGTTCTTCATTTACGTTTTAACAATACAAAAAATATTTTCCTACTCTGTCGATAAGCCCGTGTCTATCACATAAGATGGCGGAAACATTTACTGTATGCTACATAACAGGCATGATATGTCTCCCAACTGGTCAGCCAAGAAAAATGTCTTCTACTTAGCTGCTAGTAATGATATTGGTCCTGCCGAATGTATAGTGACGAGGTGAGCAAGCGCCCTACACTGTTACATAAGGCAGGCAAGATTGAGAGAGCCTTACGGTAAACCCAATGTGTTAATATTTTCGACGCCATGAACAATATAATGATGCATTGCAAGCGATTTTTGGAGCAATAACAGCAGAAATCACTGTCATTTCTGAGGTGTTATCCACAATATGTAAATAAATTTCGTATCTATATCTAACGAGAATGTAATATATGTATTTATGATGTTAAGTTTGTTATTAAATGAGAACTTATCTTAGGAGAAATACCTCCATAAATCATTCAATTTATATTCTGTATTATTTTCCACAATCTAAATTTAAAAGTAAACGAATTGTGTATGTATACCTTAAACATTTTATTATTTATAATGTACAGTTTGTAATTATGTACAATTGTTTCCCTTTATCACTAACCACAAACTACGTCAAAATTTTTCTTTTTTTTTACATTTTTTTATTATTACGTCACATCAGGGGTGGGCAAACTTTTTCTATGGAGGACCACATTGAAAGCTTGATTGTCATATATACTTTGTATGCTTAATTTCAATTAACTATGTATGAAAATATGAATTAAAGATAATTTGTCATTTTATTTCACATTCACACTCTTTTACAGATGCGCATTAATTTTAAAATACGAACTTAATCAGTTGCTAATTTGTTAATCGGGCTTCAGTACTTCACTATTCATAATTATTTCAACAAAAGCTTATTGTTACTTGTCATTATAATTATGAAGAAGAAGGAACTTAATTTATACACAACCTGAACACAGATCACTATTATAATTAATGAAGAGTATGTCACTATTAACATCGACATATTATCGTACCTAATACATGCAAACGGACCGCATAATAAACTGTGTCGGGCCACATGCGCCCGCGGGCCGTAGTTTGCCCACCCCTAGGTCATATGAATGTTTTTTTTTAAGGTTAGAGTCTGAGTAGCGCCGTACACAGTGTAGACAATGCAGACCAATCCATTTATGATATGGGATTCACACGGAGGCGTACCTAGGGTGGTTGGAGGTGGGTCAAAATTTGAAAGTCCCTCCAGGCCCTACCTTGACGGGGGCCCCTAAAATCTTTTCTTACATTTAATATTACGTAAATAATCACATGTCAAAATTCAAGGGCCTCCGAAAAGGCCATGTCCAAATCCCTAGGTTTGGCACTGGTCTAACAGAACTATAATGTTTAAAGTTTTGATATTTCTTTCTGATATTTTATATGTCTGCGACCATATCTGGATTGATGGGATACTATTTTTTAATTGATATTCAGATAAAAGGTACACAACGATTATATCTCCCCGGGTCCCAGCTTGAGGGGGGCCCCAATAAATTTTGTTTACATTAAATATTAAGTACATTATCGTATGTCATGGTGTGTGTGAAGTCCCTGTAAGGATGAGAAGAAATCTCTTCTTTCATCCCCACCATAGCCGATAATACAATGGTCATGGAGACACTTTGGGAGATATATCGAGGAATTGAGCCAAGACATGAAAAAATATCCTTAAACCTGACCGTAGATAAAACCAGATACCTTCATGACTATCAGTCCCTCCATGTCATGGTGTCGAATGTCAAAATGCAGAGGACCGAAAAGAGATCAAGCCCACCGGGCCCCCAAATCCACAAGTTGGGCACTGCTGGGTTGGCAATATTTTCTCACTGAATTCTCAGTACGATATATTAAACAAAGCTACAATGTTTATAACAGTAAATCAAATACCTGCTAAACATGTAGCGTATCACTTAACTGAAAGGCACTAACTAACGTCTCTTTTTTTAGAGAATTTTCGAAACAAAATGCTCTATTGTCCCCGTTTTGTCTGTCTGTTTGTCTGTCTGTCTGTCATCACCCTAGATCTCAGCAACCATAAGTCCTAGACCCATGATGTATGTACCATTTTGTAGGTCTTGGCCTAACATGTGTGCATCAAAAGTCCATTTCGCGATCTGACCTCTGAGGGCCGAATAAAAGGGTTTATTAGGTACCGTTTTTTACTATGTAAACTATATTTACAAAGGGGCGTACAAAGGAGCAAAACTCATTATTTATTTTGTAACAGTTATTCAACAGGACATCCTTCCTTTACTTTAAAAAAAAAATTAAATTACAAAAAATATTTTATAAAAAACGTTTTTCTTGCGTACTAAAAAGCGGAAAAAATTTCTGAATAAATTGGTAACATGGTAATAGTAATAGACTTTATAAGAGCTTCTGATTTTTATAAAAACGAAAAATCGTCGGTGGTTGTTTTATATGATTGGGTACCCATAATGATGATTATTTACTTTTGGATGAACTATTAACATATGAACTTTATTTGATGCACTTTTTTAATGCCAATTCTCAAAGATATTTTGGCTACAATAATATGTTCGTGTCCTTTAGAGCCACTTCGAGTACAAATATATGATATTTTTTTTGTATATAGATTGATTGTTAACAACAAATTACGTCGTCTTTCTCAACAACTAATGCACACTACGACGACAATGTTCAGGTTGTGACGAAATTTCCTTCATTTTTCCCGTAGTGCTACTATGGCCAATGTTTGAACGGCCATGGTGGGGATGAATGAAAGACACAACAACGCATATAATATTCTGAAAATTTTCAAATAACAAAAACTAACCATTATATACATGTTCTGTAATGGATATATCATCCTTGCGGGACATAATAGCTATCATGTGACAATCGGTCAGACATATAGACGGAGAAGGATTGGATTTCTTGTATTATAAGTTCTATTCACTTTGAATATGCATCTCAAACGTGATGGTGGGAAATTACACATATTTTAGAAAACAAGACATGATATTACTTACTCAATTGATTTTATATTTTATTTTCAGAAACACAGGCTACAGTATATCAAGTATTGGACTTTATTTAGCCTCCACAATGTCTCCTTTTACCAGAACTATTGTAAGTTTATTTACACTTAAGACTAAAATATATGTATGCATGATATTTTCTAATTAGCTTGCGTTACATAAGCTATTTTGAAAGCACGTGAACAACAGTTAATGTCATCTGTCTGGAGAAGCTGTCATGAAACAGTAAACAGAAACGACCATATCGGCTAAGTGTAAAAAGATCAAATCAGAACAATATTCCCTGAATCTCGACTAAATAATTATCTTTGAGTTGTAATATTCAAAATAAATAAAAATGTGAAAACTAAGGTACGTGTCGTTGTTTACGAAAACCTATATTCCTAATAACATCACATTATAAAAACCGACCAATGTAATTTAAATGAAATTCTTATTTTTTATCTTTTTCAAGAGGATGAAGATTAGGTTTAAAAGTTTGCGTAAAATGCTAAATGAATTATATCTTAAGTTCCATCAAGTAAATTGTTAGGATGTTGCGGCTAAGGATGCAAACAGCAAATAACAAAACCAATTAAAATGGTTGGTTTTCATCTTCAATCAATCTTCTACAAAACTTTTGATATGCAATAATATTTTTGTTATTCAATTTCTTATGAACTTAAACAAAGCTAGACTGGCACAAGTTTGGAAAAGGTATTTTTTCAGATTTTATAAAAAAAAAAACGAAAAAAAAAAAACGTCAAGAAACAAGAGTAAATGACAAACTATAAAGGGAAACTTAAGGTCATAGACAGACATAGATAGATAGGCAGACACATAGTTAGATAGAACGACAGATTGATAGATAAATAGATAGACAATAAAAATAGTATAAATGTAGATGTTAGAGGTAATTCCCTGTAGTAGCGCACCAAACAAATTAGGAGACATAGACGGTTGATCAAGAAAAGGAAGAGATTGTTTTTATACCACTTATTATTGTTTCATATAGAGAGATATTGTGATAATCAGGAAGAAATGAAAAACTTACTAAGAAGTGTGTAGTTATTTTTGATATTGTGGAGCTATAGAGGGATTAAACTTTTGTTTACTATTTCTAGTAATTAAAGTAATAGTGATTCATCATATTTTAAACCAAAGTGACTTTTCATATTTTGTTGGCGGTATTTGTGAGACAGTGTCTTGTGTGTAGTTAAATAAATTAAATAGACAACGCCACCATCCCTGACAGAATCCACCCGAAAATAATGAATAGAGACACTTATGTGATCAAGCCTAATACTGAACTTAAGAAAAAAATACATTTTAGAACAGTTCTCTTGAAAATGTGTCCACATGATTTTTTATTGAATTTTTTCAGGTCGAAACTTTTTCATTATTTGAATTCTCCTAGCATTTAAAACAATTGCTAGAGAATAATATTATATAAAATTTACGACAAAGATCAAGTAAGGAATAGAGGAAGTAAATCGATGTACAATTAATCACTTAAGGACTCCTCCCACGACATCTAGCACAAAGTGTAATAAAATAAACTAGTTTTCCCAACATTCCAACATAACTTTTATTCTTCAGCAGTGCATTAAACAACATATTTTTAACAGCTGTCTCGCGTGGGTGTATTGTTTTGCACTGATTTGTCCTCTTAGAGATCGTAGTATAGATCTTTGACACTACTTTCACTTTCCAAGGCTACTCTGCTTCATGATCTAATACAAATGTTCTGTCGAAGGTGGTTCACTGATGAGTAATTCTGCAAGCTGGCGAGATTCTTCAAATATAAGTGGTGGCGGACCACTGGTTGAGAACCATGGTTCTATGTCGTTATCAGTTTGCAGTATTTATGTAAAGGTTTCAGCAGGGATGGTTTTTAAAATCCTCTCTCTGTGATAATTGCGGGCTGAGACTTAGTCTCTTAGAGCCCGTGAGATCAAACTCGCATCTGGGAACTGCCATAAAGGCCAATGGCAATTAAGCTATCCGACTGATCCACTCTGTATTTAGCCAGCTAGGGGCACTCAAAAAGCACACGATATACGGTTCACTCATCTTCTCTGCAGTGTCGGCAATAAATGCTTGCTCGATTCTCCTCCTCAACCATCGTCCCAATTTAATCTTGGAAGGCCGCTCCATCTTACAGCGGACTTCATTGTCCCAACTCGAGATCTTTTGAGGTCGCACAAAGAGCCTCAATAGAGCTTTTATCCGCACCCACTGGCTGCGATTGGGCAGGTATCAAATTTGCAAAAAATCGCCCCGGTCAATCCCGACCACGCCCGTATGCCCGGGATTAACTGCAGAATCAATAGTACCCACACGGGACATAAGATCTTAGATTGTCTTCCAACTAATCTGACCATTCGCCCTCCCCGTTATAGCTTGGAGAACAGAGAGCGCATCAGTCAAAATAACAATGTTCGTTGCAGGCAAAATACCGTTTTGAGGTCGCACCTCCCCACTGTGTGCTACTACTATGGCTGCCATGTCTGCCTCGTACTCACAGAGTGAACCACATAACCTTGCGAGATTTTCGACAAATCGGGTTTGTGGGCGTCTGATATGGACCCCAAACCAGGCGCTAGTTCGGCCGTCCTTACATATTTGGATAATTATTAAAACTTGCTTTGTGGGCCAAAGAACTACTCCGTAAAAAATAATTTATGTCTTGAGGTTCCACAACTAACTTCAAAATCTAACCATTTATAATAATTTATGTTTGCGATCTGGTATTTTTTTCAGTACAATGCATTGGTACGTTTTTGATGCCACTAATACATCATCTTTACTTCTTTAAAGTAAAAGAACATTATTATTTCGCTTTTCTACACATTCACACACGCAGTACTTCCTGTTAGAGTACATGCAAAGTGTTTATTAAATACATAGTAAGAGTTTCGTCACTTTACATCAACAACATGTTTAAGCAAAGTTATCGCGGTTAAGTTTATTGCATTTTTGAGTAAAATAAATTTTGACACGAATTGCATACAAGCTGTAGGTTGTGACGGGACAGCCGCTAATATGGGCAATTAAGGAGACATCATTCGATTACTTCAAGTGGCGTTACACAGACCGCTGTAAGGTTTCAAATATCAGCTACATGCACACAAATTGCCGTGGAAACATTTGCTTGAATATCAAGATGGACCAACCAATGGTCCTAATAGATTTTTATGGTCCATTCGGAAAGTCATTTTTGAACTGTAAGAAGCTTCCCGTCGTTGACTACATATTTATAAACTGTGTACTATCGACAGAGTTTAAATTCTGACTACTTAAGGGCGATCAGAAATACCTGTTCGATTTGTGTACTGCAGTAAGCGTTGCCGTTTGTCCTGTTGACCATTCAACGTGGATAAAAACGGCCAATCGTATACTACGTGTGTACGTTGCCATAAGATGCCCGTCGGATTGAACTGAAGAGGATTAGTACTGTGGCGAGCTAGAGTAGATGTAGAGAGAGTGACAATACCATTCGACCTTTTAAGATAAGAAGATATATAAGAAGTGGGATTAATACAAATAATGATATACAAAGTGACAGACGACTTACGACAAGGTGGGGAGATAATATAATAGTAGATAGCAAAGGTGTGAAGACCAGGAGGCGACAAGTGGTACGAGAGTGACGTGAATAGTTAAGAGATCTTTAGTTAGTTAGAGTTGAGGCAGAGTTAATTATAATTAGTTAATGATAGCCACTAAAAATTCTCCTTAGCCCACCAATGTGTTACAACCCACTTTTTGAAAACCACTGGTCTAAAAGTCTAATACTACTTAATATCATTCAACTTAAAGTTGTATAGCTTTATAAATGTTTTTTTTTTCTTTTTCAAAATATTTTTATTTTCCTTTCAATGCGGCCTATTAAAAATTTGTTTATATTACTTGACTTAAATGGCTTTTGGAATTTTTTTCTTAAATGTTAATTTAAAGAAGTTAAAAAATATTTTAGATGCAAACTTTGAGTTTACAAAAATTGAAAAATAAAGCCTAGATTTAGTTATTATCATGGTTATTGTGTTTTTCAATCATTTACTTTACAATAAATGAATTTCTTAAAAAAAGTTGTCATTTAGATACATCATGTATTCATGTTTTTTTTTTTAAATTATTAAATCAACTAGAGGGTATAATGTTTACATGTAATAATAATCAGTATTTTATTAATCTAAATACATGTATAAATATTAAATGAAACATATATCGGTTGTCAATAGACATTATTCAGTAGAACACAAAAACTGGTAATGCAGAGATTAAATCAAAGATGTAGAAATACTCCAAAATAATATTCATTAAATGAGTCTAATAGTCTGATAATTCACAGATGTTATTTTAACTGTAAGATGTTGAAAAAACTGTCCACATTTCTTATGATGAAGTTAATGATCCCTAAAACTTTCCCAGAAAGTGTATTTTCTACTTTTTCACTTAATGGGATTGTTGCCTCCATTAAATGTTTTTTGAAGAATCCATGAAAATGTCTTTAACTACTTTTTTGATTATCTTTGTCCAAAGAAATTAATTCAGCTAAAATAAGTCAAACAATGACAAGACAAAAAGCAGGATGTCTCTTGAATTCCCTATCAGAATGACAATTGTGGCATTGTAGAAGTATTATTAATTTCTCTTGCTCTGTATTATTCTGTGGATGAAAACTTCTTATGCATTAAATTAAATAATATTAAATTGTTCAAATTAAACTGTCAAACCCAGGTTAGCTAGTTGTCGTATCTCCTCAGAAGGCGTAACTACTACTTTAATTATAGTGAAGTTATTATCCTCTAGTGTCCTCATTACTTAAAATATAATTAAATTGACATCACTAATCTAACAGAAATGTCCAGTAATAAAAATGACAATATTTACCACTTCATTAATATTTTCTTTATTAACACAAAATGTCGAGATGATGATGGTGGTTTCTTTTATTTATTTACTTTACAAATATGACATCGTTTTATAGAAAAACTTCCACCTCCAATAACCGTCAGTGTTTCTTATTATTTTTTTCCGTATTTTATAACCCGTTCATTTGGTGCGTTACCGTACTACAGGGAATTCCCTCTAACATATCTCTTTTCATGTTGACTAAAAACTCACAACATGCACTGAATACAGTAAATATAATGGAGTTATGACACCCCCACAATCCCATTAAATTTCATTCACAAATGAATTTTTTACCGCTATGTAATACGTTTACTAACATAATACTAATTATAATACTAAATGCACTTAATTTTTATGCAAACAAGTGTGCACCATATCTATACCAACAACCTAAACGTCTGACATAACTGAGATCTATCCAAGTAATTTAGTGTCACAACTCAGAATAAATATAAATGGAAATTATATATAATAGAAAGAAAAAATTTCATGTTTTTGACATAACATTGTCAATAAAAAGTCAGTAATGCATGATAAGACTAATCAGTGCGTCATATGTTACCTTATACAATTGTCAGACAAAATAATTACAAAGTCCTTAGTTTACTTTAATACAATTCCATCTTCTTGTGAACAATAGAAACATAGTCAACAAATACGTATCCAATACATTCAGTGTATTAAAAAAATTTCTATTTAGCTAAGTACTTTTTCCAAAATTCCATATCCAAAAAAATATATAATTCTCTTTAGTACTTAAACTCTTATTTAATATCTTCATAACATTTCTTAAATGAAAAAAAAATGTTTGTATGCTTTACAATATATTACTATAATACTACTTCATTCTAGAAAATATTATATTTGTTAGATACCAAATCTTTACAAACAAATCCACCATGTATTTAAATAATCACAAAAAAAAATTGTCTGTGCATTTCAATTAGAAATATTTTCTTGATTTCATCTAGAGCAGTCTGAGACATTGATCATTCCAGTGTAGTTTAGTGGGTATATCTTTTTTGTCAATGTTATTAGTGGCTCTAGATTTTGAGAAAAATTGGTAAAAAAAAATATGTAAAAATTATAGAGTCCCAATATGGCTCTGATTTCTTTCTAAGATTTAGGTATGTTTATGTTCAGTATTTTCTCCTTTATGTCTTCTTTTATACCACATTCACCTTTTTCAACTTTGTAACCCAGAAATTAAATTACTTCTCTACCTATTTGGCACATGTCTGGTGAAACTGTTAGATTGTTTTCCTTCAATTTCTTCAGTACATTAGATAATACATATATATATATATATATATATATATATATATATATATATATAAATATATATATATATATGTTCATCCCATGTCTCTGAATATATGCAGATGTCATCCACATAATGAACAACATTGTTCATTCTATTGAAAATGCTTCTCATCATTCTACAAAAAGTTGCTTTACCATTGACTAATCCGAATGACATACGTGTCCATTGATATAAACCATTCTTGGATTGAAATGCTGTGTGCTTGACAAATCCAAATGAGAAAATATTTTTCCTCTGGTCAATTCATTTAGCAGATCCTCTTGCAATGGTAGGGGTTCTTTATCTATAATAGTCTTTTCAATAATTTTTCTGTAATCACAACAAATATGAAGACTGCCATTTCTCTTTTCTACTATCACTATTGGTGAGGAAAAACTTGAACTAGATTTCTCAATTCATTTCTTATTAAGCATCCTTTTTAGTTCTTCATATAATTCTTTTTGATATTTGTAAGGCACACTGTACTGTTTTGATTTTATTACATCATTGTCTATCAAGACAATTTTGTGTTCTATGCAAATTGTGCATCCAGGTTCACTCGTGAATATATTGTCATACTTGCACAATTATTCTTTAAAATTGCTCCTATATGCATTAGGAATGTGACTTAATAATTCCTGTTCTGTCGCAGAGTTATGTTCTAATACAGGTATATCCATTATCTCATCACTTTGATTTACCACCATTACAGAGCATTCATCTTCATTTATAAGACTTGCGTCTGTTGATTGTTGATCTGATTCGTTGGGCCTTTCATTATTGTCACTCAACCAGGAATCCGGAATTACGTCTAACTTCCTTAGTGAGTCCAGATGGAGACTTTTTATTTTATTGTGAATTCTTATGTTACATGTTCTTAAATTACATATGTTATTTTTTTAGTAACCTCATAAGGGCCATGAAATTTCAGCCTTATACCTTTTCCTGTAGGTAGGAGAACATATACTTTATCACCTTTATTTAACTTTCTTAAATGTCCATCTTTATTGCTTCTTTCAGTGTCACTTTCATGTTAATCTTGTAGGTTTATTCTTGCCTGTTCTACTCCATACAAGATTTATTTTTTTATAGTCCTCACTAGATTCTGGGGATCTTTGATGCTTTCTTTAGTTGACAGAATACTTTCTGCAAACAATGATAGGGGACTTCTTGACTTAGTTCCAAATACAAGCTAAAATGGGCTAAATCCCGTACCTTCATGTGGTGCTTCTCTATAAGCCAATAATACCATAGGTAAAAAAAAGTCCCAATCTGATGTTTTATCATCAGAAATCTTTTTTTAGCATACACTTTAAGGTTTGATTATATCTTTCTACTGATCCATTAGCTTGGGGATGGTATCAAGAAGAAAATGTCTGTGTTATTCCCAGTGTGTGTGTAAATGCTCTAGTCAACTGTGACTTGAACTGAGTACCATTGTCAAAATGAATCCTAGACGGGAATCCAAAACCAGTAAAAATAGTCAATAATGCATGACACACAGATTCAGCTGTAATGTCTACTAGAGGAATAGCCTCGATCCATCTTGTTGCCAAACAAACAATGGTTAAAACAAACTTATGTCTCCTTCTTGATATGACTGGATTTGGTCCAATTATGTCTATAGCCAATGTTTCAAAAGGTTTACCAGAGATTTTTATTGACTGTATTGGTGTCTTATGTTTTGGGCCAATATAGTTGTGCTTTTGACAATCAGCACATGATTTCACAAAGCATTGAATTTCTTTTCTGTATCCTGGCCAGTAACAATAGTTATATAATTTTTGCCACGTTTTTTATACCCATATGCCTCGCAATTGGACTATTGTGGGCTGTCTTTAATACAAGTAATTTTAGAGATTGAGGAATAAATATTTTTTTTATTACCTCACCATTATTAGACTTGGCTTTTCTAGTCAAGACTCAATTGTTTAAGCTGAGCTCATCTCTCAATTTGACATCACTCTTTAATTTGTCTTTAATATACATAACTTCTTTGTCTCTAATCTGTTCTTTTATGAGATGTTATTATGTTCATAATGGTGTTAATGCTAGTTACATTAATTACAGAGTCACTGTGATGATTATCCCCATCTTCAATATCACGTGCTCCGCAATCATCAGATTTTAGTTTCTTGGCTCTTGTAATTGTCACACGTTTTTCAGACAAGTCTGCTTTCATATCAGCATAGTTATTTGTATAGTTACCAGCTAATCTGTATGCTGTTGTGTGTCCTATTAGTTTGTCTCTTAGCTCAGATATCTTTCTATTCTCATCTATATTTTCTGGTAATGTTCTTTCCCATCTTTGGATATAGCTACATATGTATTCAGTGTCATTCCAGTTATTTATTCCCTTTTGAGTTATAGTTTATTTGATCGCAAGATGTTTGCTCAGGATACACTGTGTTACTATTTATAGTATTAAGATATTTTTTATCTGTCTATTGTTTTACAATTTCTTCTGTTGTATTGTCTTTTAAAACTGGCAAGTTGCCTATAATCAATGGTGCCACAGGGTTTTTCATTACTAGGACTTCAATAGTGCCCGAGATCCATTTGAGTCTACATCAACTATTGCCATGTTGCATTCCACCTTAGAGCCATCACCCATTTTGACTGTTGTCATGTTATATGTGTATTGATCTTTGCGTACTAGATCATCTTGCACGATAACTGTGTTGCATCCACTATCACGCAAACACTGTATTCTTGTGCCATTTACAAATGCTGGATAAAGTTTATCCTTCCATGCGAACTGATCACATTGGCACAATACTGTTCGGTATTCTGTTCTTGTGAGCCAGTATTTCTGGGGCATATCTTTGTGATCTTTCTAGTGTACGTGATCTCTCTGTCTGGTTTCTCTATGGACTTATGTTAGGAGACTGTCTTCTTTGATACTGTTGTTTGTTATAGCTTTGACTAGCTTGACTCTGTTAAATTTATGACTGTTTACTCTTGTGTTGTCATACTCTCTTGTATTTGATTTATATTCTATTTGTCTCTTTCTACAGTCACGAATAAGAAGTCCTCTTAACTGACAGTAGGAACATATTCTTGTCACAGGCTCATTGGTTTTCTGCTTCGGCATATTGAATTTACCTTGGTAGCTGTTCCTATTTGGTAGACTGTGAAATCTGTTCTTCACAATATTAGCATAAAACTCCGTTTTACATATTTATTCCTCTGGACGACTATCCATAAAATCACTTAAAGCTCGTACTTGTTGATATATGGTCTTAACATTTCTCATCTTTATTAATGCAAACACATCCTTGGTGCATATTTGTAGTACTTTATCAATCACAAACATTTCTATTACTGCCTGTGCATCTGTTAGGTCTACTTCTGCTATCGTCAGCCAGGACTTTAAACTTGAACTACATTGTCAATAAAGTGTTGTGGTTGTTCATTACTTGACAGTTTCAAAGAATGGAACTTCTTTCTGTAGAACTCTTCTGTTTTATTGAAATGCTTCAGAAGTTTCTGCTTTACTTCATCATAATCCTTGGTGTAGTAATCTGGAATCGATTTAAGTGCATTTCTTGCATTTCCCCTTAGAAGTTCGCTCATTAGATCTATCCAATATGCTCTAAGCACATTATTGCATCTGCATTTTAGTTCGAAAATAGAGAGAAATGTGTCAATGTCCTCAGATTTACCATCACAAGATTTGAGTATTTAGTATATCTGGACTAGCTTATATGCTCTGAGTACCCGAATTCGCCTTAATGGTAGCCATCTTTAGTTTATGATCAAGTCTATCTTTCTGTAATTGGGCTTCAATTTCTAGCAGTTCTTTCTTTGATTATCTTCCTTTGGTAAATTCACTAGATAGCGACCAAATTATTTTGATATATATTATTGATATTTACCTTTAAAAACATTACCAGATCATAGTATTACTGATTTCCCATGTATATTATCCATTTTAGACAATAAATTGTTCATTTTTATTACTTTATCACAAAAAATTGTAATTTATCACACTTTTCTTGACTATTTTCTCTCGTTTTGTATATTTTTGGTTTAACATTTTTAAAAAACACTACCGAGTTCCGGTGATGTTGCTGCCAATTTAGCACTTTATATTGGAGAAACTAATAGAACATAATTAACATAGATTTATTTTAACTACTTCTAATGTGTAGAATGGGGCACAGTATGACATAATTATTAATACCAGTTATATAGGAATTGTAACGTTATTTTTAGACTTGCTAAATATGTTACAGTAGATTTTATAAGACTTTTATAAAAGAAACAACTCAGTGCAGTACACTGTTAAAAAAAATACTACAACTTAAAAAAACAAAAACTTTACCTATCTTCTATCTACTTCTACTATAACAAACTACTTTAAACTACCTATATCTACTCTAAGCCTGTCAGCGCTATACTACTGCATCTTTCTCTAATCTACTGTTAATATGACTACACAAAGGTCAGGTGGGTAGGGGGTGATACTCGGGGGGGAGGAGAGAGAGGGGGAGGTGATTACGCTTTCTATGCCGTGCTATCAGTAGGCATTAAATCTAGGTTGGGAGCTTAGCTTGAAACCAGACCATGAGTCTGGGTTACGTAATCAACATGGTCAAGTTAGAGATGAAAATTTCACCTGCCATGTAGGTAAGGGGCGGTTAAGGTGGGGGGGGAGGGATTCTAAACGGAATAAACAGTACCTTGAGATAAACTGATGCCCAGCAGTCAAAAGGCATGACCAAAATTATTTAAACAAATTTTGAGTTAGGGGGATAGATACTCTTCGGGCTCTTAGGGCTGTATATCTTTTATCGCTACGTATAAGGTGTAGAATGGGGCCCTGATAATGACATAGTTATTAATATATGTTTAATTGCTAAAAACAGTATCTTCAGAAGCGCTTTTCCCAGACCTTAAAAAGCATGACGAAAATTAATTATACGTTAGTGAGATAGAGGCCTATGGGGCTCAAAAGGCCTTTAATTTTCTATCACTTCTTTTAAGATTAGAATGGGACCTCAAATGTGACAAACCATTTGCATAATTACTAATATATGCTATTTTGAAAAAAAAAACGGTATCTATAGTAACACTGATGTCCAGCTCTTAGAGGGAATGACTAAAATTATCTAAACCCATTCAATGTTAGAGGGATAAATATTCTTGGCGCTCAATGAATCCTTTATTTTCTATCACTAGGTATAACGTGTAGAATGGGGCCCTGAATACGACATAATTTTTAATATAGCTTATATAAGAATAAACGGAACCTACACAAACACTGATGCACAGCCCTTAATGGGCATGACAAAAATTAATGAAACCATTTAGATTAGCACTCCTCTTTTTCACCTTCATTGGCCTCTCTATTATAACACCCTCATTTGAAACCTATTGGACGAATGCCTCTATATCACCTTTCTTCCATAATCGTACTATCTTCTTCGTTAATCACTCATTGTTAGCTGGTCTGCCCTTTTGGAGAAGAGTATGCAATGGAAAGAGGGTGTTCTAGTGGACCTCCAGATAAGGTAGGCTAAGTAAGATTTCTTCTTCCCGTGTCTCGCAATTCGTTTGTTGTCGGTCGGTAGCCGAAAAGGACTTTCACGTTTTGATGTGAAAATTCTTAGATCTACTGACCGTCGTTCTGTCAGGGCAGGGGGGGGGCGGTAGTGTCGGGATTAGAGGAACATGGACTAAGGGGGAAATAGTTTCGTTAAACGTTTTGAATACCCCTCCCCTTTTTTTTCTGTGTGTAAAGGGGGAGGGGGATAAGTCTGGTGACTTTTTACACAAAAGTACGCAACGTGACATTGTTTTAACTTCTGGAACATTCCATGATAGATCAGTTTAAAACTGGTTGTAACAAAGTAAACAAATTGTCTTCGGATTAGTGTCTTTGATCAGTTGTTGCACACCACCGTGGATTCCAGCCATGCTTGCTGCACTATTGTACCTTTGAACGCGACAAAACTGAATATCCAGTCCTTCGTTTTCTAGTTTCTCAATGCAGTAGCTGATTTACCTTTCAGAAGAAAAAAAAACCAAGGAATGACATCTGCACTTCAACTGTTCCACTGCTGATGTGACATGCAGGCCCGTAGCCAGAAGGTGGCTGGGGGATCTGAGCCCCCCGTTCAAGACCTGAACCCTCCCCCCGTACATGATTATAGCTTTTTGACATAATTTTAATAATAACAGCTTAAAACATCAATAATTTTGTTCATTAAATAAATAATAATAAAAACTAAAAAGTTTTTATCTTGGCAATTATTCAAGCTTTTATTACTTACATATGCAGCTTATATAATTTTCGGTCAAAAAGATTCAATCTTATTGAAGTTCATTTTTTGGTACTTTGTTCACTAATAATTTCTTTTTCAGTTTTTTGTAAAAAAAATAAACTTTGTCATAATTTAATAATTACACTGTGTAAAACACAATTTGTGCAATGTATAACATGTTAGATGATTTAATACATATTAGTGATGCTAATATCAAATATGTAGTCAGAATATTTAAGCACGTCAGGATTAGGAGTTATGTTACATTAAACTTTTGCAATGCAACATATTTTCGCTGTGGCTGGAGTTCAGTCTAGACCAGTGGTTCCCAAAGTGGACCCTACGGACCCCCAGGGGTCCGCGGTACCATTCAGGTTGTCCGTGGAAAATTAAAATTCATTTGGGGGTCCCTGAACAACACCAGGGGGTCCGTGAAAGGTTTATTATAAAATAGTATGATTATGATCCATTTATGTTGCGAGGCTCTTTTATAAACTTGTATTAGTTGTTCCAACAACAGTGAACAACATTAAAATATACTAAGTTGACGCCGGTTGAAATTAACTATAGTAATATTTAATTCTTTAGTATAACTGCATGAACATGAATTGACATATAATGGTGAACTCAGGAGGAGTACAATTACTACAGCCTAGCTTTGGGCACCGTAGTATGCGGAAGTGGCGTCATCAAACTCTACATTGTTTCCCCACAATCTGTCGGCACGACATAGAAAACTGTTATTAAGACATGCCTAGACTGACCAGACCAGCACGGTGTGTGTACTGCTGATCGGCCAGAATGGCAATGAAAGGTTGTTTTTTTTTCCTGTCACTCGGACAGAGGGGAGGGTGTAATGTGCCTGACTAAACGCCAGAAATGGCAGGCTGCTACTATGTGCTTGAGACTGTGTGCTTGAGTGGGACAGGGTGGAAGGGTGTGAACTGTGAATACCATTGTCTCGGATTGTCCTCATTGACCACAGTACCACCACCGTCGCTTAAAGTTTTTTTCATGGCCAGGAGAACCCCAATGATCTTTTACCCACAGACTATGGTATGCCTTCTAGAGCAGGTTAGCCAAGTAGCTAAGACTGCTAAGATCTATTATAGTGCAGATACTACACTTTAATATATTAGTCAAAAGATCGAGAAACGTCACTGCAACAATTTATTGGGACAACATCTAAGCAAAATGATGATGACTGCATGCTTCTTATCAATTGCAGAGTCCAGAAAGCTGAATATTATTGATAAAGAACTTATTTTACCAGTTGTGTAATACACACAGTTTTGCACAAACCACATTTCGAGATCATAAAAGGAATTACACTTAGTAATATTACAGTACAAAGAAAGATTGACGAAATGGCTCAGTCCGTTGAAAATTCTTTATGTGAGTACTTAAAAAAACCTGAATTTTCTATATAGGTTGACGAGTTCACTTCAGAGATGTAGTGAGGGGTGAGCGGGGGGGGGCACCATGCCCCGGGCGCTACTTAAAAAGGGAGCTAAATTGTATATTTGACATATATTATATGGTTTTCGAATAGGGGGAGGGCGCAAAAAAAGGTATTAAAAGATATTGTGCCCCTGGCGTGAGTTGAGCTTGCTACGGCACTGGTTCACTTTACCAGGAACCGAAGCTTTACTTTTTAGCTCATGTAAGATTTGTAAGGAAGAAAAATGTTGCAATATGTCTTAGTGAATGTTTGCATGGATCACTAGATTAAGTCATTCTAACCGTTAATAAAATCAAAAGGAATGCCTTCAATGAGATATTTTCTCAACTTTGTTTGAAAAATGACGAAGATGATAAAAAAAAACCGTTTACTACTTCACACAGAAGTACGTTGGTTATCTAAAGGTGCATGTTTAAATCAAATAGTATGCGTTCTTTGATTCTGTGTTGATATTCATGGAAAGCAAAGACAATGATTTGCGACACAATTCAATTGATTAAAGAAAAAAAAATATCCTATGTATTTTGTAGCTTTTTCACTTGGGGTGTCCGTGGGCAAGTTTTGATTATAAAAAGGGGTCCGTGGGTCAAAAAAGTTTGGGAACCACTGGTCTAGACTGACTCCTTATTATTTTTTCCGGGGTCCGTCTATAGATGTGCACATGCGCGCCAATTGAAATTAAGAGTAAAGATTTATCTTGGAAAAATTGATTGCTTTGTGATTGAATTACTTTGTTACAGCTGTTAATTCAGATAAGTACACTTCCACTGTGTTCTGAATTCATTGTAGCTCATCACTGTTTTTTTTTTCTTTGATAGATTGACCATCCGATATAAAATAAGCTTTTGTAGTTTTAATCTCAACAAATTTTCAATACAATTCCAAGCAAATAAATCTTTTGAGTACATTGCTATCTTTTGTTATAAGACCACTCAGTTATAAACAAGTTTTATTGCAGTGTCGAAGTTAACTTTGTAATGGCAGTTAGACCTAAAAATCTACGTTACAATATAGTAGATCCTCAAAATATAATGGACCACGCTGCCATTTTACAAGAAATTTGGAATCAAACTAATTTAGGTATAGAAATGCATAACCAAGAATCGATTATTCAGTGGTTAGCTATTAGGCGCCAATTGAGAAATAGTATGCAGTGCACCACGTGCAATTTATTATGTTTTCTTGGAACTCATAATACGGGTATCGATGGCTTTCGCTGGGTATGTCCTACATGCCATTTAAAAAAGAGCATTAGATTTAATTCTTTTTTTTGAGAAGCCATTTGTCTCTCAAGACAATAACGCAAATTATTTATTGCTTTGCATATAACCTTTACCAAAAAACCACCGAACGTGAAACGACAATACCCCATAGGAACACTTTGGACGACTGGTTTAACTTTTTAAGGGAGTAAATGTCTACTTATATGAACCGCCGGCCGATAGAAATTGGTGGGGTAAATGAAAACTTTGAGCATATTGTTGTGAAAATAGACGAATCCAAGTACTTTCATCGAATATACCACAGGGGCACTTTGAGGGATGGCCATTGGGTATTTGGTGGCGTAGAAAAAGGAACAGGGAAATGCTTTTTAGTTAAAGTTCCCGATAGAAGGGCGGAAACCTTAGAGGCTCTGATTATGCAACATGTAATGCCTGGTACCCATATCATCTCCGATGGGTGGGGAGCGTATAGAGGGATAGAGAGACATGGTGATGGAGTTTATCCCCACTCTGTAATTATACATGAGCAATATTTTGTTGACCCCCCCATGACCCAGAAGTCCACACTCAAGATATATTGAAAATCTTTGGATGAGAGCAAAACAAAAATTAAGAAGTCAATTTGGGACAAGCGAGGGTCTCTTTCATTCATATTTGCAAGAATTTGTGTTTCGAAATGAATTTAAAAACCAAAATGAATTTTCCAATATTCTTGGCGTAATTAGTGAAAACTACAATATTTAGACATATATATTTTACATGGCTTCTATCCCCATAAAATATAATGAATTTGTTTCAATTTTCTTTAACCGTTTGGCACTGCTTTATTTTTCTAATAAGTCTAATATTACATATAAAACATTTTGTCATGGTTGAGTCATTTTCAGGGCACCACTCTACACCTTATACTTAGCGATACAAGATAAACGGCCGTAGGGACCCCAAGAGTATCTATTTCCCTAACAAAAACTTGGTTTAAATAATTTTGGTCATGTTTTTTAAGTGCAGGGCATTAGTTTTTCTGAAGGTATCGTTTTTTCTTGCAGTATTTTTTAATAATCTTGTAGTTAGCAGCTGCCTTTTTTGTATACAATTCAGGTCATCTCTAAACATGGCTGACAGTATTTTATATAGAATATAGAGGACGTTTTTCCCAATTGATTTAATGCATTTAAGCACATTTTTAAAAACATTTCTCGTATTTTTTTGATAAATAACAATCAATACTTTGATTTTGGAATGTTTATAGAGGCAACGTATCAATAATATATATCGAAATAATTTTGGTCGCTATCTAGTGATATTACCCTTTCTTTTGCTCTTTCATCTCTTTCTGCTTTCTCTCTCTTTTCTCTTTCCTCTCTTTCTTTTTTTCTTTCATCTCTTTCTGCTTTCTCTCTTTTTTCTCTTTCCTCTCTTTTTTTTCTCTTTCCTCTTTTTCTCTAGCTTCTCTGTCCATAGCTAAATTCTTTTCAATGAACAGTAATAACTTTTATCCTTGTAAACCACATCTCTTTACTTTTTCTTCAAATGCCTCCCAGAGATCCTGTAATTGAGGTATCTTCCTTTCTTTCTAACTTTCCATGTTTTCGTACTACGTTTTCAATAAGTTGTAATAGAGTAGATTAGTCTCTATGAGACACTTTATAATATAAATGGGTTTTCCGATACCTCTTAAATTAGTTTTAATAATCAATGCACAAAATACTTTATATGAATAAATTATACATAATAAATGAAATTGTAAACAAATCAACGATAATTAATTAAGTGAGTCAATAAGTCCAATATCTAAAATATTCTTACTCAGCAAAATTAATCATCATAGAAATAAATATTTTAAATAATATAATATACAAATGAAATAAACATGTGCATTATCATCATTACTTAACCCTGAATCTTTTTGTTTCAAAGTCAGCTTGAATGTAAACACAGGGTGAAAGGAATGTTATCGTTGATCCGTCTTTACATCCGGACATTATTGTACCTGGTCCAGTGTAGTACTTGACCCAATTCTTGACCTCTGTTGACCTGTCTTTCACAACAGTCCATTTTCTTGATCTTGATGTAGAGCTTGTTATTACACGTAAAGAGTATTAGACAGAAACGACTCTTTTTATGCGCAAGAATGCGGCATAAATACATATAAGAACGTGAGTGTAATTTATATTGATGACTAGGCTTGTTACTACAAAGTTGCCATCAGTCTGGTTGACACGACGAGAAGACTTGTTACTTCGTAGTTCAATGACTTGTTCATAAGTAGATATGTGGGCTTACGTGTGTTTCACAGCTCATGGCCACTGTTTGGTATAAGTTATGGTTATAAAACAGTTAGATGTGTGGGCTTACTAGTGCTTCACAGCTCTTGGCCACAATAAATTACTTGCATAAACTTAACTGATATTAGAAGAGGTTGACATCTAGTAGCAATTGTCTCCACTATATGCACTGACTACAGTAAATATAATGGAGTTATGACACTAGTATTCTGCAAGATGTTGCAATTTCAAGTAATAAATCTGTTTAATGACAACGTCATGTTATATTTCTGATAAACCTTTATAAATAGGGCGAAGAATGTATCACTAGGTTATATGTAGGTTAGCGCACCACAAAAAAGTACAATGGGGTAGCAGTGAATTAATTGGCAAGAGCAAAACATGTCCTACTTAGTACATTTGTTCACTGCATATAGAATACTGATATATAAAATAGTATTCAAAATTATGCTTCAGAATATTTTTTTTAGATGCAGTCATTTTGGTTTCCATTAAATCTTACGGGGAAACCTTAAATAAATGTCTACTTTGAATTATAAAATTATTTCTAGAACTAGAAAAATTTCATTGGAAAACGAAGGTTTGACTGTAATTATTTACATTATAATAATGTAAATAATAAACCTCAAATTATAATTAAATCTTTAATTTTAACTATACTAATTGTCTAATACTATCTATATTATGCATGTAAACTCTTTTAGTTTTCAAATATTAAAACCAAAGAGACTTATGCTATTATTTGTCAAACACTGTATTTAAATACTTCCTTCATAACAAACAAAATGATGTATCAACATTATTGCTTTTATCATATATACATGTTTAATTCAGGACAGTTTTGATTACATTAAAAAAATAATTGATCAATATCTTTGTGAATCAGATAAGTCGAAATATAAATTAAATAGTTCGTTGTTGACTTATAAACACTAGTTATAGAAAAAAACTCTTCACTTTATCAGCACCGATCAAGCTTTAGCCTAGGGATAAGGGAACTTTACATATATTAGTGGTCTGTATAAAACATCACAACATTTAATGAAAGTTTAAGTGATACTACTGATTTTACATATTGAATGTCATATAAAGTACGAGTCATAGCAATAATGTTGGTACTATTAAAATATATAAATAAAATACAGGACCACTCTATGATTCAAGGTAAATACCATAAAAGTGATTTTCTGCCACATCTGTTGATTATAGTAGCGCCCAAACTTTCTAGCTGGTATTTTTTTTCAATTAAAAATGTCTGCGCTGCGTCTTGCAAACTCTAAAGAAGGAAATCTTTTTAAATTTCTAGCACCTTTTTCATAACATTTCATCGGGCACAAAATAATAGACGTAAGCGATCTATTCTTTATATCTATGGTTCAGATTATCAAAAAAAAGGCAGTATATTATTTATTGATTATATAATGAAAAGGTGATTATTTTCCCCTTGGTCAAACTCATTTAAAAGAACAGATCCATAACTAGTTAACACTATTAAAATAGTTATTTCTTAAACCGATGATCACGAAGCTTTAAGTGAGCCAAAGATAACTTACATCTATAATAGTAGGTTTACGAAAATTTTATCATCAACAATGATGACGATAAAAAAAACATTTTCCACTAATGTTTTATGGGATCAATAGATTAACATCCTTTCACTGACATTTTTTTTTTATATTTCTTTTTTTTTTGTATTAGGCACGTCATTTTACTTGGGCTCCACCAGTTGTCTTTGGTATCTTGTGCATGATTGTACCATTATTGACTATTTGTCTACCAGAAACCTATGGGCATGAACTGGCCCAAACATTGGAAGAAATGGAAAAAGGAATATGGAAAAAAACTTCTAAGGTTTAACAGTTACCTAAAGAAAACAAATAAAGAAAGCTATATTTCTTTCATTTCTATATATGCAGAATTAATTATACTAATTTAACAGTCTTGATGTAAATTAATTTCCAGTTTTTTTTTTGTTTAACTTAAGTAAGTTCTAAATATACTTACACAGATACAATAAATATTCGAAACTGAGCATTACAAAATATATTCGACAATTTATTTTTTTTTCCGTTTTTTTTTAAATAAAAATCTGAAGGTTGTTTTTTTTTTTTCGTCTATTTTCTTTTCAAAAAAAAATTAGCACTTGTTTTTATCAATGAGACTGTCTTATTTACTTAAGAATTCATTTTTTATTACATACCCACATATTTCTTTATTCTAAACCTAAAAAGTATAACTCATTCGAATTATTATTGAATAGCTTTTATTAAATGTATACCATAAGCAAATGCATAATCAAAAACATATGAAATACATTTTTTTTTAAAAACGATCGAAATTGAATAAAAACTATTTTATTTACCAACACATTCGACTTATTAAATACATATTGTGTAATAATCATTTACCATTAGCAAATGCTTAATAGAAATATATCAGATACATTTGCGAAAAATAAGCATATTAAAATATTAATTAAAAAAATTCAAATAATTCAGAGGGAAAAATAGACTCTTTGTCAGGCACACATAGACACCAAACATCACTTCTGTGAATAAACTGGATACATGGCATAGGGCGAATGTAAAATAAAGATACAAATTTATGCGCTGTCTGTCACTTGCAGCTGATCACTACCAGAGCACACAACAATTTCGTTTAATAAAATGCGCACGAAAATGTACACATACCTTTCAATACATACAAAACGACCTGAACTCCAATCACCTACTCCAGTTGTCGGCAAAGTGCGGCTCCGGAGCTGCATGTGGCTCTTTGGCCCCTTAAATGCAGCTCTGGCACAAATATCCACGGAAGGAACACTAATATTCTCATTAAAAAAAACTTAGTAATAAAATAATTACATTTTATTTTGATACATTTAAATTTTTCTATAAATCGATAACATGTATAATTTTTTGTTTAATTTAAAAGATAGATAATTTAATTTCATGCACGTGATAGAAAGCGAGTGCTAGTAACGAATAATGATTTATTTCTTATTGATCTAATAACAATTGTTAATAGAAACGTTATAATTGTTGACAGAAAGCGTAACGAAAATTGTTAAATAACACAGGAAAAAATTCACTAGTCAAGAGTAGTCAACTTCTGTGTTTAATAACTGGATGCAATCTTCCAGCAATATTTGTATGGCAATTTTAGATTTTAGCCAAGAGATTGCTAAGAGAGGTAAACCGTACACAGACTGCGAAAACATAAAAAAATTGTTTGATAAATGCACCCGAAGCTCTATTACGGGATTTTAAGAACAAAGCAGATATTCTGAAAATAATTAGTTACCATTGTCTGCCAAAACCATCAAAGATAGAACAATTAAAATGTGTTGAATATAACCACCCAGATCTGAAATTGGTTTCGGTATTATTAATAGCAGTTGACGAGTCTTGTGACATAATTGATACAGCACAAGCTTCCCTTTTTGTAAGATCTATATATCATTCAGGCTCAAAAGAAGAAATTTTAGGATTGTTGCCACTGAAAGGTCAGACGCGTGGAGAAGATATCGCAAATGTGGTGATTGAGTGTATGGATAAACATCATATCCCCATCTATAAAATTGTGTCGATTTTAACAGATGGGGCTAACAGTATGACCGGCGTAAGAAAATGGTTTGTTGCTATTTTGATAGAAAAGATTAATCACGAGATACTTGTTTACCATTGTATCATTCACCAAGAAGCGCTTTGTGCGCAAACATTTCCGAAAGAAATTTGTAAAATAATGGAAATTGATGATTACCATTATCAATTCCATTTTAGCTAAAGCTCTTAATTATCGCCAATTCAAAGAATTTCTATTTGAAATGGAGAGTGAGTACGCTGATCTTCTGCTTCATAACAAGGTACTTGGTTTTCGAGAGGGAACGTTTTATTCTGCATGTTGATTGCCTTGTACAAACTTTTTAAAATTGGTGAAATAAAAAAAAAAACATCTAGAAATCAAGCAGTATTATATTTTTTTTTAAAGTGTGGAGTGGACGTTCTGGACCAAATGAGCCGCCTGAACACAACGAAATCTGCATATTTAAGATGGCCTGTCTATATGTCTACAATCTTCTGGACTTTGCGGCTATAAACGCATTTATATTATTTCGACTATACAACTCTTTCAACATTTCTAGTCAGTCTTATATTTTGTAACTTGTTCACGAGTTGAGGTCGCCTTACCGTGCCACAAAAAAAACCATCTGGCATTCCTGTGAAAAGCTGATCAAAGAGTAACATACGCCATCAATGCTCGTTTTATCGCAACAAAATACAATATGACTAATGATGAGAATTGATTACTTACGTTTAATTTTTTTGAAAAATATTGTTTATAATTATATTGATATCATTTCTTTGGTTGTTGCAATAATAAAAATAATTATTATATGACATAATTTATTAATGCTTACCGCCGCGGTCAAAATGACCGCTTCAGCCGTTAAAGGTAGTTCAAATAATCCGTCGTTATAGTGTTAATGCCGATCGATTCAGAACACTTTATTATAATAGTAGCCCATCGATCCAAGAAGAGCCCCAGACTTTTGTAATCAACGTTTATGATTATTTTGATAAGTGGTTACAGTGTGCGAATTTTGGCAACACTGTCAAAGACATTAAGAATTCACTATTATTGATATGCCAACACATTCCTGTTCAAAAGAACTGAAATCGTATATACAGAATAGAGCACCTCAGTGGACCAATGATATGATGAAATTATGAGGGTCTACAAGGATGCCCACCCCGACAGGCTCATGTCAATATGTGACACTGAATACTATCGACGCGTGCTTTGTGGCACGTACCGAAAACAGACAAAGAAACTCAAATGTAGCTCAAGGTGGACGTAACTATTACTGCACGAACAAAAGTTCATTCCCTGGTGATACTATTATTCGGTGTTACGAATGCAATGGAATAAATCACTTCTCGAGAGACTGCTAAATTATAGTTACAATGAATCCAGACAGATAGATATCAAAACAGGAGGTATGCTCCCGATTCAGGTGATGCTAATGACACACATACAGAAAACCGTAACACGTTGAACGAAGAGAAACAGGCTTGGCTATTGTATCGTGCGACAAACAATTTAAATTATATCATGTTCCAGTGCTATTCTTAGATTTTTGAGAATCAGCCTTTTAAGCATTATGCAGCCAATGACACTAGGGAAAGACTCGCACACAGAAACCCAACGCGACTCACAAACCAGGATGCACAACAATAACTATCCGCAAAAGTTTGGTAGAACCTTCTCAATATAATGGAAAATTCGATACAATGATGTCATTTACGGGAGATGACTACAGGCACCACTGGCGGTGATACACATTTCAACGCCGTGCTACACAGGTGAGGTCAAGGCATACGTAGCAGAAATCCTTGTTTGTGACCTTATTGTGGGGAATATTTTGTGTATTAAAGATTGCTCAGACAATGACATTTTACTTGGATCAGAGAATACACCGTATGTCATGACACCCAATGTAATGGTGTCAGCATTGTGGTCGTGACACGAAGCAGAAAAAAAGCGATTAAAACATCAGAAAAACCAAAAAACTGGAGATAAAATAACCCCAATAACTGCAGATGGAGCTATCAAAGTTGAACATAACATTGCTCAAGAACAAGCCACGGACACAATAATAGGGCGCCTTTATAAAGCAACACAAAAAAGACAGTGTGGACCATCTGGATCAGGATTTTATATTCCTGAAATTTGAAGGAAACAAACAATCGACAATACATTTTTTAGCCACACAGTCGTACTGAGCGAAAAATTGTACGCATATCCCACGAGTGTGACATGGGGCGTCAGGTAAACAAAACAAACAATATTGTCACAGTTCTAATTTCCCAAAATCATAAGACAATTACTGAAAACGTACGAAAATTTCATATTTGTCAGCGAAAGGGCCCAAATAAAGAAAACATATGCATGCTCCGATACAAAAAGTTGAGATCGTTAAAAACCCATTCGAAAAAGTGGCCTATGCCATTAATAGAATCCAATCAAGGTAATAAGTAGATTCTTACATTAGTAAGGGTTTTTACAACCTGGACTGAGGTACCACTGACTAACATCAACGCACATAATGTAGCACACGCTCTGTACATAATTTTTACAAGGATTGGGTTCCCACGAACGATACTGTTAGACAAAGGATCACAGTTTACGTCTAAACGCTTCGAGCCATTGGACAATCTTTTAAAAATAGAGCATATATTCAATACACCGTACCACCCACAAAGCAACGTTATATGCGAAAGATATTAAGGGAAGTTACAACATGCACTAAATAAAACAATGTCCTCAAGAGTGGGACAAGTTACCTACCATCAGATTTGTTTGAGAAAACAAACATGAGTCAACAGGGTTAACCCCTTATATGATGGTCTACGGAGTAAATCTTAGAGGACCATTAGAGCTGTATAAATACATATTATGTAATACAACCCTGAAGAGTGAAGTAAAAATTCCTACCAAATTGTCATAGACACAAGAGAGATGATTATACAGGCCTACCGGGTGGCGGGAAGTAACATATATCACAAATCAGACAAGTTACGTAAGAGACACAATAAAAATAAAACTTTGAGGTGCCTTCAGGAGCGTGATGGGTGCTTGCTTCTCTTCTTACCCGACCCGACAAACAAATTATTTGTACAATGGCATGGGTCATTTATGGTCAACAGGAAGCTGTCTAAGTTTGATTTTGAAATTTAAATTAATAAAAAACTCAAATCATTTCACATAATTATGCTAAAAAAACAAAACCATCGGCCAATGGGTTTGGAGACTAAGACTGAAGCCTGATGTACTTAGATTATGTCAGAACCCCTGATACATATAGTACTAGTACATTCCTTGAAATTAATTGGAAAAACCAATATGGCAACAAAGCAATGTATATTACAAAGATGCTACATATTGATTGGAATAAACTGACTGTTATGCCTGGTAAAACGATGGTGATCACACAAAATATCAGACTCACATATAGCACACCAGTCAAACTCTATACTTATTCAGTACCCTTACACCTTCGTAATAAGCTGAAGAACAAATCAGACGAGCTTCTTGCTCTTGGAATTTTTTATCAAGCAATCTGAATCAAAACATGCGTCCCCGATTGTCCTAGTGAGAAAGAAAGATGGCAGTATATGTTATGTGTTGACTACAGAAAAGTTAACAGCATCAGAGTTTTGATTCGTACCCAATGCCAAAATTTTACAAAGCTTGAAATATCGCGCGGATATTGGCAATTACTCTTGACGGACAGTTAAAAAAACAATTACTGCGTTCGTCACACCATTTGAGCTTTTTAAGTGGAACTATAAAATACTCGGAAAGATCACCTGCGTGGAGTAGATGACATTTTAAGATTATCTTTGAAATTAAATTGACTGTGAAGCCAGGGAACGTAGAAATAGGCTTCAGATAATATCGTTCCTGAGGTTCAAGGTTGGAAATAACAGTATCAAGCCTCTGCTAGACAAAGTCACAGCCCAGTACAAAGAAACAAGTCAGAAGTCTTTTTGGGCTGTGCTATTACTATATGACGTAAATCGACCACTTTTCTGAGTTAACAAGCCGCTTATCGCCTAAGAATGTAAGTGGCAACCAATAAAATAAAGTGGACATCTGAGTGTCAAATGCATTGCAGCTGATCAAAGATATATTTTCCAGGGAACCATTTCTCCGAATACCGGATATTTCAGAACCCTTTTTTCTAGCAATAGATGCCTCTAAATATTCACTAGGAGGTGTTTAATGCACAAGGGCCCCGAGGGCATCTGCCATCCACTGATGTATGTCAGCAGGAAACTACTGCCTGCTGAGACTAGTTACGCCACTGTGTAAAAAGAGGTTTATCTTTCATTTGGTACATCACGAAAGTGAAAAAAAATATCTCTTTGGGTGTACGTTTACCAGATACACCAACAAGCCCCATTGACCTTCATCAACCAGAAGAAACATATCAATCACAGAGTGGCTGCTACAGAACTACAGATTCAATATTCAGCAAGTACCAGGTGAAGACAATGTAATTAGCCTTGATAGAAATACAAAAGATTACTAAAAATAGATTCGTTTAGACTGCGCATGACTGCGCAATTCGATGCACACACATCAGGCGTACAAACAAACATTTTTTCACAATAACTTATATAGAGTTGGATGACTTTTGATCGTTGTTTTATTACAGAAATTAGATTTTTCTAGTGAAAAAGGCACATTGCTCCTGTAGGACATGTATATATATGGTAGCTTAACTGTTTGATATTGATGGTATGAAACGATTTTCGTCTCCGAAACCAAATCAACAAGATCGGAACAATGAGCATAACATACCGTAACAATAGTAACATGGATACATACCAAGAGACGTGTACTCTACTGACATTTAGTCGGAAAAGACACAAACAGTGTAATTAAACACACATATATATGTAGCAAACATTAACCAATAGTAGGTTTGTTGAAGATTGATTTCCAGCCAAGGCGAAAGAGGTGGGACGGATGGCCGAGTGGTGTAGATACTCGACTGTCGACCTGAGAGTCCTGGGCTCGATCCTCAGTGAGGCCCATGGAATTTTCCCAGGTTAAATTTGGTGCAAATTCGTCCCACAAGTCCACCCAGCTCTAAATGGGTACCTGACTTTCAGTTGGGGAAGTAAAGGCGGCTGGGCGTTGTGCTAATCACACAATCCCTTCATATGCCGAGGTTATAGAAACAGATGAATTCTACACTTCATCTGCCCCGAAGGCCCGTTAGGGCTAAGAAGGGAACTTTACTTTTTCAAGGCGAAAGAACATAGTCAAACTATTCCATTGGCAATACATTCAAAGATTCATGACGATCGATAGCCAAGCCGTCCAAGCAGAATTGCACACATCAAACTTATTCATCATGTGCACAATAAGAGACAATGCTTTTCTATATTGTTAAAGCTTTATTTTTTGCATTCATTAAAATTTGCTCATTTGACCGAAAAGGATTTGAAAAGGATAATTAATAAATATTAACTAAAACGTGTAATATAATTCAACTTTATAATCAGGCAGGATGTCTATCCTATACTTGTGAAATACTGTCATTTGGCTGGCTTTTCACATTTCAATCAACACTTTAAGACTGAGAGTTGTGGCTATACTTCAACTTTTGAAGACCTATTAAATAAAAAAAATGAGACACCTAAAGATGGGTGCATTAAAACAGGCATCACTTTTTAATTACTCAGTAAATTACTGAAAAAAACCATTTATGATTTAGACCATATAATATAAAATACAAATAATATGAGTAATTATGTAAAACTAATAAAATTAAATGAATTTTATGTACTATACAATACAATTTTATCAATCAGAAACTGTCACAAACAGTTGTCTCAGCTTTGGGATTTGGTAACTTTGTCTTAACCATTCTTTGAACTAAAAAAAAACAGATATTGCAACATAACACGTTATACAAATCAATAAAAATTTCAAAAGTTGAGATATTTATTTTCTTAGCTTTAGTCCCCTCCATATCTATCACTTAGTAAAGCAAAAAGTTTAGTTAGAATGTTATACTAATGCTATTAATACTATCAATTATTATTCATTTAAAATGTTACTTTATACCTTGATCAGACTAATCCATGTTTAAAATCTCATTACTGTTGGTCTCTGGCGCGATGACTCGGTCAAAGGCTGGACTCTTTAAGACTTATTTGCATCCATCTGCTTGGCTATCGGCATGAATCATTGAATGTAATTCCAATGCAATAGTATGACTGTTTGTTCTTTCACCTTGTCCGAAATCAATCTTCAACAAACCTACTATTGGTGAATGTTTGCTACATATATATGGGTGTTTTATTACACTGTATTGTGTCTTTTTCGACAAAATGTCAGTGGAGTACACGTCTCTTGGTATGTAGGCATATGCATGTTACGGTATGTTATAATCATTGCTCCGATCTTGTTGATTTTGTTTCAGACGAAAATCGTTACATACCATCAATATCAATAGTTGCGCTATTAGATATACATGTCCACATGAGCAATGTGTCTTTTTCACTAGGAAAATCAAATTTCTTTAATAAAACTGCGATCAAATGCATCCAACTCTATTGTAAGTTATTGAGAAAAGAAAAAGTTTGTTTGTACAATCGATGTCTGCGCATCAGGTTGCGCAATGTAAAAAATCTTTTTTTAGTATTCCTGCCGAGCCTAATAGAATGGTTACTAACGATGGTGAACAATAAGCTAATTTCGTAGTTATATTAAATCTATATTAAAAAATATTCCAGCCATAATTAATTAGACTATTAAACTGTTTATTAAAGTTTTACAACACCTAGCTAGACTAAAATTATTGACCGATTTTGTCATTTCTCATTTTTGATTCTAATTAAAATGTAAGGCCCTATGACTGACTCAAAACTGTCAAAAGAAATGTTTCCGCACTGATGTAGCTTTCATAGTTCTATAAATAGTATGGTACTTTCCATTTTAAAATATTCGGGAATTCCACAAACATGACAAATATTTAATATTTATTTACACTCTGTATCAGTTATGACAACGTACAACATATGGTCGATGAGAAACAGTAAAAAAAATAGTATACTTTTAAACAGGGCCGGCTATACGGGGCCCGATGGTGGACTCTTCATTGGCACCCCCTTCTCCAACACCTAAACCTGCCAGACGAATTTGTTTTTTAAGTTTCGGCTGGCTGAGCATCATTTTTCGGCTGATAGCCGTATTAGCCAAATTTCACCGTAAATTGAGTCAATTGACATTTGCGGCTGATTTTCGGCTGATTACGAAATATTTGGCTAAAACTCAACTGACGCCTACAATAATGAATTGCTAAAACTTCAGCAATAAAACAATTTTACAATACTTGGGGAAAAGTTTTATAATTTAAAACAACAGAAATAAACAGTTTTATGTGCTTGTCCTGCTAATACAGTGCATTAATGCATTCCACTCATTAAGTTTCTGTCACTCAATACCTTGAAAAGCACTTAAAATATCAATTTATAATTGTTATGAATAAAACAAACGCGATGTAGTTTATCAGGTGTTAGACTTGATCGTTTGCTGTTCGTTATCAAACCAGTAACCGAACACATGCACTCCACTGGTACAGATGATGATCGGTGAAGATGGGCCAGTTGAGTAAGTTGTGGATACGAGGAAGATGCAACACTGCTACGCCAGAAAGTGAGGACATCATGAAACTGAACAACAGGCGCCGTCAAATAGTTTGCAATTTCCAATGCCATCTGAAATAAATGTTCAAAAAATCAAAACACAACAGTACTAACTGCTAGTTTATAAAACATTTCATTATAGTGCACAGTATATGTATTTAAAAATATTTTACTTCAAACTGACTGGTCTATTGAGAGCGAAATAAAACGAAGACTGTTTCAATGCCATACATTAACACAGAATACCTTATTAGTACAATTGTCTGGTGACTGCTCAGTTCTCAGCTCAACTGCTCAGTTCTCAGCTCATTCATCAGCTCCATTCGCAATCGCTTACATCGGGTTTCTTCAGAAACATGTTCACTGACTAGCTGCGAATGTGATACATCAACTTTAGACATGATGAATCCACGGGCCATTGTTGACTGTATTGCGTTCTCCAGAATTGTGGTTGCTTCTGACCGTGGAATCAATGATTTGATATTTGGATCAAGCAGCTGATGCAGCTTAATGTGATCGTTTACAGGATATTAATGGTCAAGCTGGTTGAGAGCTGACAGCTTGATCATTCGTATTTTGTCATCATCAGCATTTGATGTAGTGCAAATCTTTCTTATGTGCCTTATCACTAGTGGAATAGTTGATAAGGTTGACATTGAAAAAGCTGAAGAGATCAGTTAGGTCTTGAAATGGTTTCAGAAAAGTAACGAGTTCACTTAAAGTCAATATTATCTTCATGGAGACAAATATCAGCTTGACCAATACGCTTGAGAATATTTTGAACCTCTCTTTTTAAGTCAAGTATAGACTGAATCATCATCAGTGTTGAATTCCAACGCATTGGACATGATGCCTTCAGACTTATGATTGTGCCTATGACTGTCTGATGGCGTTAGTGCTGCTCTCAGAGGCATCCACTATTGATGCACTGAACTGATCATCTACAAGAAGAATTTCACACACTGACGACATGCCATCTTTCAGGGTCTTTATCATTTCTTTATCCTCTGTGAATGCTGCCTCGTCTTCTATGATTCTATAATAAATTAAGACTGTACGATAAAGAAGGATGAAGACAAGAAGACTTATTTAGTTGCCATTTTTATTATGTTTGGATGAAGATAGCTCCTAACTAGTTTTGTCAAGCTTCCGGCGACGATTAATCTAACGGCTGACAAAATACGGCGGCTAATGCAGCGCGCCGCATACTTTTTGGCGAATTTACGGCTGGCGAAAATTCGGCGGCGTAGCCGGCGCACGAACAGCTGAGAGGGTCTCCAACACCTCCCTTTAGTTATCAACTGTCTTAATTTATTATAGAATCATAAAGTTGTGGCAGCATTCACAGAGGATAAAGAAATGATAAAGACCCTGAAAGATGGCATGTCGTCAGTGTGTGAAATTCTTCTTGTGAGCGATCAGTTCAGTGCATCAATAGTGGATGCCGCTAGAGCAGCACTAACGCCATCGTTGACAGTCATAGGCACAATCATAAGTCTGTGAAGGCATCATGTCCAATGCGTTGTGAATTCAACACTAATGATGATTCAGTCTATACTTGACTTAAAAAGAGAGGTTCCAGAAAATATTCTCAAGCGTATTGGTCAAGCTGATATTTGTCTACATAAGATAATATTGACTTTTTAAGTGAACTCGTTACTTTTCTGAAACCATTTCAAGACCTAACCCAGTCTTTTCAGCTTTTCAATGTCAACCTTATCAGCTATTCCACTAGTGATATGGCACATAAGAAAGAGATTTGCACTACATCAAATGCTGATGATGACAAAATACGAATGATCAAGCTGTCAGCTCTCAATCAGCTTGACCATTATCCTGTAAACGATCACACTAAGCTGCATCAGCTGCTTGATCAAATATCAAATCATTGATTCCACGGTCAGAAACAACCACAATTCTGGAGAACACAATACAGTCAACAATGGCCGTGGATTCATCATGTCTAAATTGATGTATCATTCGCAACTAGTCAGTGAACATGTTTCTGAAGAAACCCGATGTAAGCGATTGCGAATGGAGCGATGAATGATGAGAACTGAGCAGTTGAGCTGAGAACTGTCAATCACCAGACAATTGTACTAATAAGGTATTCTGTGTTAATGTATGGCATTGAAACAGTCGTTTTATTTTTCGCAATAGACCAGTCATTTGCGGTAAAATATTTTTAAGCCATATACTGTGCACTATAATGAAATGTTTTATAACTAGAAGTTAGTACTGTTGTGTTTTGATTTTTTTGAACATTTATTTCAGATAGCAATGGAAATTGCAAAACTATTTGACGGCGCCTGTTGTTCAGTTTCATGATGTCCTTACTTTTTCTGGCGTAGCAGTGTTGCATCATCCTCGCATCCACAACTTATAATGGCTCGTCTTCTCCCCATCCTCATCAACATCTTCTGTACGCAATTAGTCATGTGTTGGTTACTAGTTTGATAACGAACAGCAAACGATCAAGTCTAACACATGATAAACTACATCGCGTTTGTTTTTATTCATAATAATTATAAATTGATATTTTAAGTAGATTTTCAAGGTATTGAGTGACAGAAACTTAATGAGTGGAATGCATTAATGCACTGTATTAGCAGGATAGCACATAAAACTGATTATTTTGTTAGTTTTAAATTATAAAACTTTTCCCCAAGTATTGTAAAATTGTTTTATTGCTGAAGTTAGCAATTCATTATTGTATAGGCGTCAGTTGAGTTTTAGCCAAATATTTCGTAATCAGCCGAAAATCAGATACCAAATGTCAATTGACTCAATTTACGGTGAAATTTGGCTAATACATTTTATCAGCGAAAAATGATGTCAATAGCCGAAACTTAAAAACAAATTCGTCTGGCAGGTTTAGTGTTGGAGAAAGGGGTGCCAAGAATGAAGTCACCATCGGGCCCCGTATAATGACCCTGTTTAAAAGTATACTATTTTTTACTGTTTCACATCGACCATATGTTGTACGTTGTCATAATTGATACAGAGTGTAATAAATATTAATATTTGTCATGTTTAGATTCCCGAATATTTTAAAATGGGAAAGTACCATACTATTTATGGAACTATGAAAGCTACATCAGTACGGTACGACAGTTTGAGTCAGTCATTGGGCCTTACATTTCAATTAGAATCAAAAATGAGAAATGACAAACATCAGTCAATAATTTTAGTCTAGCTAAAAGGTAAACTTTAAATCTTTAATAAACAGTTTAATAGTCTAATTAATTATGGCTGAAATATTTTTTTGGTCCAGATTTAATAACTACGGAAATTAGCTTGTTGTTCACCATCGTTATTAACCATTCCTATTAGGCTCAGCAGGAATACTAAAAAAGATTTTTTACACTGCGCAACTCGATGCGCAGACATCATTAATACAAACAAACTTTTTCTTTTCTCAATAACTTACAATAGAGTTGGATGACATTTGATCGCAGTTTTATTAAAGAAATTTGATTTTCCTAGTGAAAAAGACACATTGCTCATGTAGGACATGTATATCTATTAGCGCAACTATTGATATTGATGGTATATAACGATTTCGTCTCCGAAACAAAATCAACAAGATCGGAGCAATGATTATAACATACCGTAGCATGCATATGCCTACATACCAAGAGACGTGTACTCCACTGACATTTTGTCGAAAAAGACACAATACAGTGTAATAAAACACACATATATATAACAAACATTAACCAATAGTAGGTTTGTTGAAGATTGATTTCCGGACAAGGTGAAAGAACAAACAAAGTCATACTATTCCATAGGAATTACATTAAATGATTGCCGATAGCCAACAGATGGATGCAAATAAGTCTTAAAGAGTCCAGCCTTTGACCGAGTCATCGCGCCAGAGACAAACAGTAATGAGATTTTAAACATGGATTAGTCTGATCAAGGTATAAAGTAACATTTTAAATGAATAATAATTGATAGTATTAATAGCATTAGTATAACATTCTAACTAAACTTTTAGCTTTACCAAGTGATAGATATGGAGGACTAAAGCTAGAAAATAAATATCTCAACTTTTGAAATTTTATTTTGTATAACGTGTTATGTTGCAATATCTGTTTTTTTTTAGTTCAAAGAATGGTTAAGACAAAGTTACCAAATCCCAAAGCTGAGACAACTGTTTGTGACAGTTTCTGATTGAAATTAAAATTTATTGTATAGTACATAAAATTCATTTAATTTTATTAGTTTTACATAATTACTCATATTATTTGTATTTTATATTATATGGTCTAAATCATCAATGTTTTTTATTAATTTACTGAGTAATTAAAAAGTGATGCCTGTTTTAATGCCATCTTTAGGTGTCTCATTGTTTTTATTTAATAGGTCTTCAAAAGTTGAAGTATAGCCACAACTCTCAGTCTTAAAGCGTTGATTGAAATGCGAAAGCCAGTCAAATGACAGTATTTCACAAGTATTGGATAGACATCCTGCCTTGATTGAATTAGTATTACATGATTTAGTCAATATTTGTGAATTATCCTTTTCAAATCTATTCGCTCCAAATGAGCAAAATTTTTAATGAATGCAAAAAATAAAGCTTTAACAATATAGAAAAATGATTGTCTCTTATTGTGCACATGATGAATAAGTTTGATGTGCAATTGTTAATGTTTTATTTGTGTAAACATAACTGTAAAACACTGTGTGTCTAATAAATAATACAAATTCAGTCACAACAGTAAAAAAAAACCACTTCACATATTACAGCTATTAGATATTTATTAGCAATTATCTTGTTAACATACTCCACATAATCACTTCTTAACAACTCCATTAGGAAAATCTCAATCATTAATGGACATTAACAGCAAATGAATGGAATTCTTGGACTTTTGAAACTTTCTTTAAAATGCATACCAGGAAGACAAAATGATGACTTATCTAGAAAAGAAAAAAAGTTGTTTATAAAAATAATAATGTAAAAAAACAAACAACCTAACACTGGCTCATTTCATCAGTTTCAGTCTTGATATTACAATGCCCTGATGGCTTTGCACACAATATGTCAGTTGCTTACATAAAGCTGTTGAACTTTCACCAGGACCAAAAGGTTCGATACCTTAGACCCTTGGGTAAAATCAAGTGCTCTACACTGTACTACCACCTGCCCCCTCCCTTCTGAAACAGACTTAAACTAATAAAACATTACGGTGGATTTTATCTTTAATTTAACAATAAAAATGTGTTAACATTATAATTAATTGAATAACTTTATATTTCATTTGTTTTAAAATAAATCACACTAATCATTGGTCATCAAGTTTTATGGTTTTACTGGTACTTTAGATTACAAAGAATATTCGTAAAATATTCAACACTGTATTCAATAAATATTTTCATACAAATCATAAACCAAAAAACAAAAGAAATTGAAAGTGATTGATCCTTCTTGACACCTTAGCACCAGTAACAAAGTATGCTAGAAAAAATAATGTAATCAAGTGAATTAGTTTATTAAATATCAGCACATTTATGATTTTATACTAAGGTTTATAAATTAACGCCACAGCTCAAATCCATTATTGATATAATTCTGACTATGGGAATCCAAGCAAAAACAAATTGCCTGTAAATATATGGTTCTATTGCTTTCAATTTAGCTAATATTATTTTTAATTAAATTATTTATTTGTATACAGAGACAGATGTAATTTTCTGTTTCTAACAAATTTTATTACAATGCATAATTAGTTATATTTCATGTACAATTTATAATTAATGACTAATATAGAAGTAAAAACTGTGTATAATATGAGTATCAACTGCTGATGCCAACATTACAAACACAAGTTAGATCCCTTCTAACCACACTGAGCAAATCCCATGACATGTCAATTTAATCAGCTTTATACATTCTTGAAGTTCCCCTAAGCCCCATATGTGGGGCAGATGAACTGTTGAATTCATCTGTTTCAGTAACATTCAGCATCGAGTTGTGTGGTTAGCACAACGCCCAGCCGCCTTTACTCCCCCAACTTAAAATCAGATACCCATATAAAGCTGGGTAGACTTGGGGACTTTCTGGGACCTGAAAAAATCCCAAGGGTCTCAGTGAGATTCGCGAACCCATCCGGTCGACAGTCAAGCGCTCACACCACTCGACCACCCCATCCCCATTTATACAATCTTGACTTACTTGAATTCCGAACTCCTTGCCTCTGCAACCACTTTCTAGAGCACTCTGTTTGGGGGGCTTTCAATTCCCCCTGGTCTGTTATCAACTTTTCATCTGCTCGTAAGACCTTCTCCGAGTGGTCTTTGGGTGGTCGTTTTTTCTCTGAGCAGGAAGTTCCCTTCAACCTTATACACTCTGCATGTTCAGATTTTGCACTTCAGTCAAGGCATTAGTTGTGTTTCTAAGATGCCTAGGTAAAATAGAAAAAAAAATTGTTCATTGATCAAATAAGTATTTGTACCAATTTTATTTTTTCTTAATGCATTGTAAAATAATAATTTTTGTTTATGTAGCAAAGAAAGCTCTCAGCAATAAAATTATCATTTATTTATAATAATAAATACATTTTCTAACAAAAAATTCAACTATTGATAAAAAAAATAATTTTACAGCTTTTATTATTTTATTATTTATCTTAGGTTTTTAAGTTAATTAAGCCTTGCTGTATATGATCCTTATAAGTTATGATGACCGCAGTATTAAGCTACTATATCATAACTTTTTATAAATATCATTAACAGACTTAAAATAGAATAGATTTTTATGTTATGTTCTGATGGCCGAGTGGTGTAGATACTCGACTGTCAATCTGAGTCCTGGGTTCGATCCTCGGTGAGGCCCAGGTATTGGTGCAAAGTCGTCCAGCTTTAAATGGGTACCTGGTTTAAGTTGGGAACCACACAATCCCTTCATATGCCGAGGTTATAGAAACAGTTGAATTCTACCGCTTCATCTGCCCCGATGGCCCGTTAGGGCTAAGAGAACTTACTTACTATGAATAAAACAGGTATTTTAATTAACTTGGCCTGAGAAAGAAAAGTCAGCCATAAATACAAACAATAATGCATTAATCCTTGAAGGAGATAAGTTGAAAGGTGATGGTATGAATGAACTGTGGACGCATCTCGAATTTTGTAAAAACAGATCACCATTTCCAAAAATTACATCAATGACTCCAAGTCAAGAAGATTGGTAAACAGGTTCCAGTTCGGGTTAAAAAGACATCAGGCCCTTTCATTTATCGAAGGCTGTGGTTTCCATGAATCGGCTGCAAAGTTGATAAACATTGGTGCAAAATATGGGAATGTTCCTGTTAATGAGATTTGCCTTGTGCCACAACTGTTTCAGGCATTTGGGTAATGTTGTGAAAGAAAAAAATCTCCAGAAAGTGTTATGTACTTTTATTTTTACATTGACTTAAACTCTAGAACTGTTTATTTTACTTATTATCTTAAATGTTTTTCATGTATGTTTTCGAGAGGATTTCTACAAACAAATTGCAAAAACCATTATTTATGACTTATAATAGAATATTTTTTGATGGGAGCGGGTGAGGTTGGGAAAATTTTCACGGGAGCGGGTGGGAATGGGAGAATTTCTTTGGGAGCGGGTGGGACTGTTGAAAACGCGGGGAATGGGTGGGACTGGGTGTATTCTAAGCTCACCAGCAAGCCGCTGGCGCACGACATCAGACCGCTGTAGAAAACCGACAGCGGCATGCCGCTGGTTATTGACATCGTGGCTGTCGGCGCGCCAGCGGCATTTCTGTCGGCATGCCGCTTGATTCTCGATAGCGGACCGATATCGACTGCTAACAGGGGAGTGCAGCTCTCTATTCCCGAGTCTCTGGTTAGACAATGTAACTGACACTTGTAGAATATACTTGGGGTAGAAAATATTTTATAAACAAAAATATGTAACTGGTGTAATATAAAACATACTATCTAAATATATATTCTGATATGAAAGTTTTAAAAATCTTGACATGATTTATGTTTTATTTTATACATTTTTCAGGTGATAAAAAAAAAACTCAGATTGGAAAAATTGAATTACTGAAATAATAGAGGATTAATTTAATGGTAAGTGTTTTTATGACAGGAATTTTGGTTGATTTGTAATTTGCTGGAAGGAGTTTTTATTCAAATATTTAATATAACTTTATTTTGAGCTAACTAGCCTGAGTTGGATATTGTCAGTTGTAAACTATAATATTATTTATATGAATTATAGATTTGTTTATTTCAGATTTTAACATTATTACAGCTGAGATAAAGTCACTTGGTGGACAGTGAAACTCACAATGGACAATCAACTTTATGGTAAAATGAAACACAATTTATCAACATTGTTTACATTGTGATAATATAACATGTACCAGACATAATGTGTTGACTTGATATCTTTGAAATTTTAATGTTTGACTTGTTGAAATATTGTTTATTTACAATTGTAAGTTGATTTGTCTGTTCCAGGTGATCATGAAACTCAGGTCAGAAGGTGGAGAAGCTGATCTACAGAAACATATTATTAGCTGTAAGAAGAATCCAGGTCATAGAGAGTTTATACCTGTTGATACATTCACCTTAAACCATCTACCTGAAGGTCATCGTGACAATGATTTGTATGGTGATCAAAGTTACAGCTGACCTGACAGTCAGAGTTGGTGTTGAAATGACCAGTCCACAAAGACCAGAGTTTTGGCCAGACACAAAAGTTTCATATCCATTTTACAACATGGGAGACAAAACAAACTTGAGATGTGGAAGTGGGTGGGTGGTAAAGTGGAAAAGTTTACAGATGGAAATAGACAATGTTGGTGTAAAAAATGTCAACATTCAGACACAGCCAGCGACGTTTGGTGGGAGTTTGATGTGTTCACAGCCACACATGTGGTGTTTGACGACATTGAGGCCAGCCACACGTCATTGAGATTGTTTTATGATAGAGAAGACAGTCCAGTGGTCAGTGTTGATCATGTCAAATTGTTGAAGTAAACATTAAGAGTGACAGGTGTAGGTTGAAATGTGTGACATGTGACAAAAATCTGGAATAAACTGAACATGTTGTGTAGACATTATAATGATGTCTGGAAGAAAGTCTTCATCAAATACTTTGAATCTCGAGATGTGGACAAGTTGAACTTTATAGTGTCACATCCTCATGGATGTAGTAAACAGGTCAGTGTTGGTCACTGGGTGGACAGAAACAAGGTGGATGATGATTTAAATCAATTTACTTATACAACATGTACATGTCCAGGTAGTAGTGGAGCCAAAGTTTATTTTGTGGGGTATACAGGTGTTGTGTGGTATCAACCTGTCCACAGTGGAAGTTTAAATTCTAAACAATTTTAGCGGGACTGGTCGTATCAAGTGAGTTGTTTGTAAACAAACAATATGGCGGTGTTGTGTTTTATTTGTATGTCATTCTATTATATTATGACATCAACATAAACATTTGTTGTTTGTTTATTATTGCCATCAATATATTTATTTATTCTAATGTTATTTATCTTCTGTACATTAATGTTTCTAGACTCAAATATTTTACACTTTCAATAAAACTTTCAATTGGTAACATTATTGTTTATTTTTTGTGTATTTTCTGTCACGTGATGTTTTTGTTGATTTGTTTATTAAATTAGTTTGTAAATATTTACAGTAAATAATTAAACTGTTTGGAAAATGAAAATAACAAGTAAATTTAATTATTTTAATAAACGATTATATATCTATAAAATAGGTGCACAATTGACTGAATTTTAGCAGATAGGATAAAACTGAACAAAATGTGAACGTACTGGTCAGTTCAGCAATAATAAACAATATTTATATAATCAAATACAAATAATGAATAAAAAATTTTATTGTGTATGAATTTTGAGCCAAAAAAAATATAAATATTAGTAAAAGAATATTGAGCAAAAGAATTGGCATCAAAGGAAATAATCATTAAATTATTTACTTGTCATAGTCAGATTTCAGTTATATCCTATATTAAAAAAAATCTTCTCTAACAATAACAAAGTTTGTTACAAAAAAAGCCATTAATGATATATAAAGTTTAAAAAAAAAACAGCAGAAATGAGGACTTTAAACAACGGGACTGGCTAAACTTTTTAAACTAAAAATACTTAAAGAGAATTTATCTAAATTTAATTAACATAGCTAAAAATGGCTCATTAAGGGAGCCGTGAAACTATCTATTAAAGCTTCTTGCGGCTCTAAGATCCTCATGCTATGTCTAAGATTATACAGCTGTCCTAATATACACAATCTTATACCAAGACGAGCAACTCTTAGTAATAAAGATAATGATTCAAAATATTATTTCTACAATTTATCTAGGAAAGCAAAGAAAAAAACAACTATGAAATAATTTATTGATTGAACATACTTCGGTCTGTAGACCAGTTACAGCCGGTATAGGTATTCGTTCTGGCATACAGTACCTCTCCATCAATTAGTCTAGATCTATAACGGAGACATTCCTTTCATTAGTCTAGATACACAATGTAGACATTCCGTGGATAATCTGTTGTTGTCTACAAAGACAAAACTTGATAACTGGGTGAACATGGCTGACCCATACAATGGTATTCAGACACACATATCAGCTGGTCGAATATGTCTGACCCATACAATGGTATTCAGACACATATAGGCTTAAACTTTTCGTTGTTTATTGTTGTCACAAGCTTGCAGATACAATGTGGTGGCCTTTGTGTTGGTCCAACACTGAATACAGAGGTCAAATATTTATTTATAAACATCCACGTGATAGACGACTGAAGTGCTAGCACAGGTCGGGTGTTTGCAGAGAAAACGAGACGCCCTGTTTATATAAACAACTTTTAAAAGAGCTCTTAGCTGTTTGCTAGGTATACAACAAGATACAGGCTAGAACAATTTACCTCAAAAATCTAAAGAGCTCTTTAGTTATTTCTGGTTAAAAATTATACTGTAGTTGAAGGCGGCTGGGCGCGGCATCCTTACTAACTACTGTGCTGCGTAATTCTGACGGCTGGGTGCGGCATCTCACCTACTTCTGTACTGCGTAATTCGGACGGCTGAGCGCGGCATCTCCGCACTAACTACTGTACTGCGTAATTCTGACATTTGTACGCGGTACCTTATCTGGATGGGTTGGGGTGGAAAAAGGTTTTGGTGCATTACTGTCGTGATATGTGCTTATTACTCTGAACCGCTCATGTATGGTAGCAGAGAAGGAAGAAAGGGTGTGTGTGGGGGGGGGGCTGATGCTACACGAAAGATGACGTAATTATACAGGTCAGTGACTATAATTGGCTGTGGCTACACTGGTCTTAGTTTAACAATTGACTTAGTAAATAAGACTGCTTCAGTTAAGTAAACTGTTCTTGCAGTGAAATTTACTATTTTCAGATACCACGTTGATAGAATAAAGAGGTGTTACAAATAATAAATCTAGTATTTTACAATTAAATATTCGTTAATTTGCGATAATTTTTTTTTTAATTATCTCTGATATTAGATTACATTTTTTTAACCAAAACAACAGCTCTAATATGTATATATTAATTCTTAACCCTCCATCACTGGTTCACAAAGCAACTTTTAAAATATATTTTACTACAGCTTGCCTCCAGACAGCTGCTCAGACATTTAAGTCTGAATCCCAAGGAAGAAGGAAATTTGTCACCTAGACTGACACTGACAGATGAAGCCATCAGAAGATCGTGGACCTGTCCTCAACTATACCTGCCAGTGATGTCATATTTGTCTCAGCCACGTCCGATAACCACTATGATGAGACTCAGGCCATGGTCCACAGTTTACACATAGTTGTCTACCCTAGAGTTCAAAATATGACCTTTGTTTCATTTGACTTGGGGCTGACTCAAGAACAACGGTATAAGGTATATAAGATATATATATATATATATATATATATATATATATATATATATATATATATTTATATTTATTCTATAAACTAATAAAGCAAAGTTTTAAACCTAGTATGAAAACGAGATAAATAAATATACTATTTGTCTTAAATTCTTCTTTAAATTATTTATTTCGTTAAAAAATTTTTTTGTAAGTACAGTTTTTTTACACCATATTAAAAAATAACGCGCTTGATAATAAAAGTATTGAAAACTCAGCATCTTACAAATACGTGATTCCATAATCTATTTCTGCTATTTCCATCTTTCATTATATATTACCAAAAAAAGTAAAAAGGAGTATCGGACTTAATAAGATTAATTAGTTGACTCGATCGTTTTTAAATGGTGCATTGACTTCAGTACACAAGTGCAAAATATGAAATCCATATCAACAAAAACGACTGATTCGATCTATTAATAAAAACTTTTATAGAACTCACAGATTTGAGTGTTCAAGGAAACACTAGTGTGTCTTGAAATAACTTCAAGTGTCCAACAGAAATAAACTAAAATAAATATTTGAACGTTATTAATACAAAGAATGAAAAAAATGGGTTAGTCACATACCGCGCCCTGGCAGGAAAAGTGATGAAGTGTTTAAAATGTGTCTAAGTGAAGTGTTTAAAATGTGTCTAAGTCAAGGTTTAAAATGTGTTCTAAGTCGAGGGTTTCAAATGTGTCTAAGTCAAGTGGTTAAAATGTGTCTAAGTCAAGTGTTTAAAATGTGCCCAAGTCAAGTGTTTAAAGTAGTCGTCAAGTGTTTAAAATGTGTCTAAGTCAAGTGTTTAAATGTGACTAAGTCAAGTGGTTAAAATGTGTCTAAGTCAAGTGTTTAAAATGTGTCTAAGTCAAGTGTTAAAATGTGTCCAAGTCAAGTGTTTAAATGTGTCTAAGTCAGAGTGTTTAAAATGTGACTAAGTCAAGTGGTTAAAATGTGTCTAAGTCAAGTGTTTAAAATGTGTCTAAGTCAAGTGTTTAAAATGTTATTTATGAATGTCTTTGAGGATTATTTTTGTTTGTTAGTAAAAATAAATATTTCATTCATGTACATGTTATTAATAAATTTTTAAACTTTTCAATTTCATGAAATTTATATTAATTTACATTAGCGAACTAAAATTTCTATACATATCTCTTTATATTTATACACATGTTCAATATTTAAGCAGACTACCATATATTACATAAACTAGAAGTCAAATTGTTGGGTTCTGGAATCAAAGGTTTTTCTATCTAAAGTGCTCTGTCATTTAATCAATCAAATGAATAAATTATAAAATGAACAGTTGTCTTCTAACTACATCCACTGTTACTGTTTTAAAAACATTTCGTACTTAATCGTCTTTATGTTTTGCTCTTTTATACATTTTCACACAACTAAAAAAATTGTTCTGCCACAAGTATCAGCTGAAGTTAATAGTTTAATGGGAGGACACAATTAATATCTATATGTAAATGTCATTTATTTGTTCGTAATTTGATTTGTCACTGTCGTTTTATATTGTGTTTGTGACGTTGTTTACCTGCTAAATAAGGTGCAATGCGCTCCTTTGTTTACCTGCTAAATAAGGTGCAATGCGCTCCTTTGTTTACCTGCTAAATAAGGTATGCACCTTTGTTTACCTTCTAAAAAGGTACGATGCGCTCCTTTGTTTACCTGCTAAAAATGTACGATGCGCACCTTTGTTTTACCTGCTAAAAAAGGTACAATGCGCTCATAATTTGAAAGCTTTCATGTTTTAATCTGATCTAGACTTTCATAAGTCTGTTTTAGTTAAATGAATTCACTGGTGTTAATGACGAGGACTCTTCTCTACCGCACTTTTGTTCTATACTTCTTTGGTAAAGTTAAAAAGATTCGATTGAAATTTATTTAATGATCGTATTAAAAATAAAACTATCTTTGAGATCTCCGTCATACAAGATGAGAGGCATTGGGGCCTTTAATAACCATTGATTAAATTCCCAAAAGGGAAATTTGTCTACATGCATTTAAATTTTCTAGTAATCGCCTGAAATTGTCCTAACCCAGCAGTGGGTGTGGAGACCCCTCCCTTTAAGAACCTCTATTCTAATTAAGTATTCCTCTTTTGTTTTTGACCTGACACATGTAATAATCAGTTTAGGCTAGAGAATTTACAGTTGGCACAGAGATGGTTTAATTATCTGGCCACTTGGTGGCGGAAGTAAAAATATAGTTTAGAGCAGACGAAAATTAGAACGATAGATTTGGTAGAGACAAGCAGACGGACTTGATTCCTCATCTCACATCATTTAATACCATGTATGTATTTCATGAATAAGAATAAATAAATAAACATATATATATTATACAACCAAGTCTACTCAGTGATTTATACATGTGATTCGTCTCATACATGTGGATACTTAATAATTTAATATACACCCAAGTCAGTCAACAAGAATAATTCCGAAGAGACATAATTAATATAATATACCAGTTTTATAATATACAAGCTACCAAGAAACAGAAGTGCCAAGGAAATAATAAATATTATCTACTAATCTACAAAACGTACCCATGACAACACATTTGTACTGATACTACTGTTAGGGAAATTCTTTCAGCAAAACTTTCCCATAATGCCATAAGGAATCTTTTGTTGCCGTTAAGGCAGCGGCGTAGCAGTGGGAAAGGGAAGCATCATGCACCGGGCGCTACTAGAAAAGGGGCACCTAATGATATATTTTACGTATAATATTATATGGTTTTCGAATGGGGAAGGCGCTAAAAGGGTATTGTGCGCGGGTGCGAGCTAAGCTCGCTACGCCACTGAGTGTATCATAATGGAGAATACACAAGCGTTAAACATTTCAAATTGACGTGGATTGAAGAAGTGTTGTGTTAATTGATTTCAAATTTCCCAAAACATTCGTCTGTTTGTTGAACGCTTGACCAAGTGATTAGCCTACACTAAAAGTCAATAAGGATCTATTTTTAAACAGATATTTAATAATCACATTTTATCCAAACCTTTTTAATAGCAGCAATGTTGGCTAGTGAATAGCTTTACAGCTGAACATTTCGAGAAGCTGAATAAACAATTAGATTTTTATTCTTTAGGTGAAATAAAAATGCTGAATAATATAATTGTGTTATGGATATATTTCAAAATATTAAATTAACTTGTCAGAGTAAGCAGCAATAAATTTTAGAATAAATGATTTCAAAAATTTTCAAATAGTTCTTGGAATTATGTAATCAATAAAAAAGAAATATTGTAATGTTTCTAATAGCTATTTTACTGAAATTTCAAACATAATTTAGTTCAAATTCAAGACGAGCTGCTTCATTCCGCGCGTTTGTGTTTGCGCACCTTATAATAGACTCTTGAACACTGAAAAAAATTAAACTGTATCTTAGACATTGATCGTTGGGTGACATTACTAACAAGGACTACACCAGTAATACATTACATGACATTACTAACAAGGGCTACACTAGTAATACATTACATGACATTACTAACAAGGGCTACACCAGTAATACATTACATGACATTACTAACAAGGACTACACCAGTAATACATTACATGACATTACTAACAAGGGCTACACCAGTAATACATTACATGACATTACTAACAAGGACTACACCAGTAATACATTACATGACATTACTAACAAGGACTACACCAGTAATACATTACATGACATTACTAACAAGGACTACACCAGTAATACATTACATGACATTACTAACAAGGACTACACCAGTAATACATTACATGACATTACTAACAAGGACTACACCAGTAATACATTACATGACATTACTAACAAGGACTACACCAGTAATACATTACATGACATTACTAACAAGGACTACACTAGTAATACATTACATGACATTACTAACAAGGACTACACTAGTAATACATTACATAACAATACTAACAAGAACTACACTAGTAATACATTAGTTGATATTATTAACAAGAACTACACTAGTAATACATTGGTTGATATTATTAACAAGGACTACACTAGTAATACATTAGATGACATTAACAAGGACTACACTAGTAATACATTAGATGACATTAATAACAAGGACTACACTAGTAATACATTAGATGACATTATTAACAAGGACTACACTAATAATACAACTTTTAGGATACTTTTGAGTACTTGGTCAGCAGAGCTGTGGCATGCATCGACTGGCACATATACAAGAACTTCTCGATTATAATGTAGCGGACAGGTGATATAACCATGAACAGCAAACAGTAGTCGATAATGACAGGTGATATCACCATGAACAGCAAACAGTAGTCGATAATGACGGGTGATATCACCATGAACAGTAGTCGATAATGACAGGTGATATAACCATTAACAGCAAACAGTAGTCGATAATGACAGGTGATATAACCATTAACAGCAAACAGTAGTCAATAATGACAGGTGATATAACCATGAACAGCAAACAGTAGTCGATAATGACAGGTGATATAACCATGAACAGCAAACAGTAGTCGATAATGACAGGTGATATAACCATGAACAGCAAACAGTAGTCGATAATGACAGGTGATATCACCATGAACAGCAAACAGTAGTCGATAATGACAGGTGATATCACCATGAACAGCAAACAGTAGTCGATAATGACAGGTGATATAACCATTAACAGCAAACAGTAGTCGATAATGACAGGTGATATAACCATTAACAGCAAACAGTAGTCAATAATGACAGGTGATATAACCATGAACAGCAAACAGTAGTCGATAATGACAGGTGATATAACCATGAACAGCAAACAGTAGTCGATAATGACAGGTGATATAACCATGAACAGCAAACAGTAGTCGATAATAACGAATATTAAAATTAGGTGGGTCATGACGATCCATACATTAATTTACAAAATATTATGATAAAAATTAGTTTGAGCAGACCTAAACTCTAGGCTATTCCTTATCTTTATAGATTCTTAGCCAAATGTAAGGCTATGGTATGAATGCTCTTTAAAAAAATGATGTAATTTTGAAAATATTTTAATTCAACTTTATGAGATATGATGTATTTGTTGTTATATATTGTTATGTATACATTTTTTTGCCTCGTATAACGCAATATATATATTCATTATTATTTTAGTTTTTGTGAAGTCTCATCAAAAGTAAGTATCGGGTTATACCGAGAAAGGACCGGAGCGGGGGTGGGAGGGGAGTGGGAGGGGAGGGGGGAACTAAACACAATGGGGTGGCAGACGTCAACTGCGAGACGGCAGCACAAGTTTGAATAACTTAACTTACAAAAAAAAAAAAAAAAACTTTCATATGTTATAGTAGAAATGTCTCTTTGTCTGTGTGTGTGTGTGTGTGTGTGTGTGTATGTTTAAATGTGTGTGTGTGTATATTCAAGCACGCGCGTTTTCGTTTTTTTAAGTAATTTAGATCAAACGAAAGATTTTTGCAGTTTTCAAACAAGGGTGTTAATACATGTTTATTTTCAAAACATATATAGATTTGTCTCCTCCCCCCTTTTTTTTAAAAACCTCTTTAGTGTCGTACCGGTTTTTTTGTTCGTCTTTTTAAAAAAAAAAAGAAACAAGTTTTTGAAGACTGACGTAAGCTAAAGATTTTTATCGCAACAGTTCAATACGGACAAATTTTAATGCATCAGTACGATTATCACTTCTAACCAGTGGCGTACCTGGGGGGGCGGTGGGTGCGGTCGCACCGGGCGGCACTTTTATTACTTTTAGGGGGGCGGCAAAAATGTATAGATTAAATTGAAATACCTAAATGAGGGCGGCAAAATCGTCTTCCGCCCTGGGCGTGATAGCCACGCTACGCCGCTGTTTCTAACATTATGTTTCGATTAAAAAGTACTTTTTGTTGTATCGTTTAACAACTGACCATTTGGAATTTTAAGGCTAAAATGTGTATAACTGACCATTCCGCACAATAATGTGTGAAGTCCCTGTAAGGATGAGGTGAAATCTTTGAGATCCTATAAACCACTAATGGGACAGTTTTTATGGTTGCCCTTCTTTCATCCCCAGCCGATAGTGCAACGGCCATGACACCGCAGGAGATATATCGGGAACTTAGGCCAAGACCTGAAAAATTTCCTTGGTCCTCACCGGGGATCGAACCAGGTACCATCAGGTCGACCGTCGAGCGCTTCCGCACAATAATAGAACAGACCAGGCTCTCAACCCAAGTTCTGAGTCGACGTACCACTAAATATCTTGGAGGATCAATTTTAGGTTCTCGCTGTCTCACCCCCAATGACTATGTTTTATCACAAGCGTAATTTACGTGTAGTAAGTTTCGTCTCGATGGTATTAGTAGCGAAATGAAGTGTAGTCTCGATTAGTACAAATTTACAAAAGTTGACTTGAAGACAGCTAGATAAAAAAGTTCCTATTTTTGTACATATTAACTCTTCATGTTGTTGAAGACATTAAAGCTTAACTTTTTTAATACATTCAAACTAATAGTTAGTGTTGATATTGAAGCAAGCAAGACTGTAGCTGTTGTAAAACTTTAACGTAACATTTGACTAGCCTGAAAAACTAACGTTTTTACCATGCTTATATTAGCAGAGAGTACTTAGGCCTAAATTAGGAAAACAGGGCATTAGGCCCTTGCAGTGGCGTAGGAAGGGTACTGCGAATTGGGGGCTGCAAGGGCGCCGTACTAAGATGGGGCGCCTAAAGGATGCTGGGGATTGTGTGGCTGCAAGGGCGCCGTACTAAGATGGGACCTAAAAGCTTTTACAATTTTAAGATTGGGGAGGGCCCCAAAAATGTTACCTCGCACAAGGCACAATAGCTAGCGGTCCTGACCCAATGCACAGAACCTGCGATTAGAAAAAAATATCTGATTTAAAATTAGGATTGAATTTTACAGTTGCGGTCGATGTATTAACTATAAAAGGGTTAGGGTTAGGTATAATACATATAAACAAAAAAATGAAAAATCACAGAGGACAGAGCCAACGAATGTACTGTACCATCGCGTACAGTACATAATAACAATCTTAAGAAGAACAGGACTGTTGTATACACGGCTCTTATTTGGAAAGAATACACCATCTGACGCTAAAATAAAGAAACCAAATACGGGTGCTAGTTCGCTTGACTTTCTATAAATATACCTTATCTTGCTGTGTTTTTATGACACCATTAAAATAAAAACCGTATCTGCGTGTCAGTTCTTTATCATGGATTACACTTTAGTCAGGTGGTTAAAATTTGTTAATATAAGTTTTATTCTCCTGATGGTTCTCGGAATTTTGATCTATAACTTTCATCTGCGAGGTTGGAAGCCGTGGAATGATTTTATTGATCCAGATTATCAAAAGGAATCAATGTTAACTTGTCCAGGTGTCATAGATCGAACTGTTAATGGGATATGGTCATATAGAAGATACAGTCAAAAGATCTAGAAGACGTGGAGGCTGCAGTTAAAAGGTTTCGAGATTTCCACAAAATTCCTGGCAATTTGGAGCGGCAAGACGGGAAATGTGGTAAGTAATTAATGATAGATTGTAATTGAGGTCAGTTTATTCTAACTATTAGACAGGTAGTGACTGCGACCATGTTATTATGGGCAGTTTATTTTAATAATGAGGCAGGTAGTGACTGCGGCCATGTTAATATGGGCAGTTTATTCTAACAATGAGACAGGTAGTGACTGACCATGTTATTATGGGGCAGTTTATTCTAACAATGAGGCAGGTTGTGACTGTGACCATTTTGTTGTGGGCTTAATTTATTTGGTTATATTAAACATGGTCGCTTCAATACAGGAATAAATATAACGTAGCGTTTTATACTGGACACAGGATATTATTTTAATCCTGTTTTTGTTATATGGACAAAATATGTGTATACTAATCTCTTATCTATCCCCCTAATTCCAAAATTTGTTTAAATGATTTTGGTCAATATGCTGACTGCTAAGGCATCAGTTTATCTCAAGGTACTGTTTATTCCATTTAAAATTCCTCCCCCACCTTAACTGCCCCTTACCTACATGGCAGGTGAAATCTTTCATCTCTTACTTGACCATGTTGATTACGTAACAGACTCATGGTCTGGTCTCAAGCTAAGCTCACAACACAAGATTTAATGCCTACTGATAGCACGGCACTTTCAAGAAAATCACCTCCCCCTCTCTCTCCTCCCCCTCCGGGTATCACCCCTACCCACCTGACCTTTCCCCCCCTTTATTACTTTGATCAAAAAATATTTTAACAGTAGATTAGAGAAAGATGCAGTAGTATAGCGCTGACAGGCTTAGAGTAGGTAGTTTAAAGTAGTTTGTTATAGTAGAAGTAGATAGAATATAAGTAAAGTTTTTGTTTTTTAAGTTGTAATATTTTTATTTAACAGTGTACTGCACTGAGTTGTTTTCTTTATACAAGTCTTATAAAATCTACTGTAACATATTTTGCAAGTCTAAAAATAACGTTACAATTCCTATATAACCGGTATTAATAATTATGTCATACTGTGCCCCATTCTACACATTAGAAGTAGTTATAACAAATAAATGGCCCATGGGACTTCAAGGGCATCTATCCCTTTAAAATGTAATGGGTTTGATTAATTTTTCTTATTCCTGATTGAGGCTGGGCATCAGTGCCTCTTAAGGCACTGTTTTTCCTATATAAATCTATGTTAATTATGTTCTATTAGTTTCTCCAATATAAAGTGCTAAATTGGCAGCAACATCACCGGAACTTGGTAGTGTTTTATTTTTTTTAAATGTTAAACCGAAAATATACGAAAAGAAAGAATATAGTCAAGAAAAGTGTGATAAATTACAATTTTTTGTGATAAAGTAATACAAATGAACAATTTATTGTCTAAAATGGATAATATACATGGGAAATCAGTAATACTATGATCTGGTAATGTTTTTAAAGGTAAATATCAATAATATAACAAAATAATTTGGTCGCTATCTAGTGAATTTACCAAAGGAAGATAATCAAAGAAAGAACTGCTAGAAATTGAAGCCCAATTACAGAGAGATAGACTTGATCATAAACTAAGGTAAATTCGGGTACTCAGAGCATATAAGCTAGTCCAGATATACCAAATACTCAAATCTTATCTAACAGATATAATCTGAAATTACAATATTGTGATGGTAAATCTGAGGACATTGACACATTTCTCTCTATTTTCGAACAAAAATGCAGATGCAATAATGTGCTTAGAGCACATTGGATAGATCTAATGAGCGAACTTCTAAGGGGAGATGCAAGAAATGCACTTATATCGATTCAAGATTACTATACCAAGGATTATGATGAAGTAAAGCAGAAACGTCTGAAACATTTCAATAAAACAGAAGATTTCTACAGAAAGAAGTTCCATTCTTTGAGACTGTCAAGTAATGAACAACCACAATACTTTATCGACAATGTAGTTCAAGTTTAAAGTCCTGGCTGACGCTAGCAGAAGTAGACCTAACAGATGCACAGGCATTAATATAAATGTTTGTGATTGGTAAAGTACTACAAATATACCGCAGGACATGTATTTGCATTAATAAAAGCAGAGAAATGTTGTGACCATATATCCTTCTAGTACGAGCTTTAAGTGATTTTATGGATAGTCGTCCAGAGGAAGAAATATGTAAAACGGAGTTTTATGCTAACCGTGTGAAGAACAGATATCACAGTCTGCAAAATAGGAGCAGCTACCGAGGTAGATTCAATGCGCGCAGAAGCAGGAAAACCGTTAGAGCCTGAGATAAGAATGTTTTTCTACTGTAAAGTTAAGAAGACTATTCGTAAATGACTTGAGAAAGAGACAAAGAATATAAATCGATACAAGAGAGTATGAGCACAACACAGAGTAAGTGAATCTGCGAAGATGGCTAGAATCTAGCTTGTCAAAGCTATAACAAACAACAGTATCAAAGAAGACAGTCTCTTAACACTTGAATCAACTGATGAAATACGATAGAGATCACATGCACTAGAAAGATTCACAAAGATATACCCCAGAAATACTGGCCCACAAAGGACAGAATACCGAACAGTATTGTTGCCAATGTGATCCAGTTCAGCATGGAAGGATAAACTTTTATCCAGCATTTCCTTACATGGTTCCAAGAATACAGTGTTTGCGGATAGATGGATTACAGCAGTTCTGTCGTGCAAGATGATCGATTACGCAAAGATCAATACACACATAACATGACAACAATTAAAAATGGGTGGTAAACCCAGGTGGAATACTGTATGGCAATAGTTGATGTAGACTCTGTGGATCTCGGGCACTATTGAAGTCCTAGTAATGAAAAATCATTTGGCACCCTTATTGATTATAGGCAACTTGCCAGTTATAAAAGACAATACAACAGAAGAAATTGTAAAACAATGGACAGATAAAAAAATAATCTTAATACTATAAATAGTAACACAGTGTATCCTGGAGCAAACATCTTGCGATCAAATGAACTATAACTCAAAAAGGAATAAATAACTGGAATTACAGCTGAATACATGTAGCTGGATATATACAAAGAGATCGGATAAGAACATTACCAGAAAATAAAGATGAGAATATAAAGATATCTGAGATAAGAGACAAACTAATAGGACACACAACAGCATACAGATTAGCAGGTAAATATACAAATAACTATGCTGATATGGCTGAGCTGTCTGAAGAACGTGTGACAGGTACAAGAGCCAAAAAACTAAAATCTGATGATTGCGGGGCTTTATTGATATTGAAGATGGGGATAATCATCACAGTAACTCTGAAATGAATATAACTAGCATTCTTCATTATTATGAACATAATAACAGCTCATAAAGGAACAGAGTAGAGACAAAGAAGTTATGTATATTAAAGACAAATTAAAGAGTGATGTAAAATTGAGAGATGAGTTCAGCTCCAACAAAAGAGTCAAATGACTACGAAAAGCCAAATCATAATAATAATTGAGAGCAATAAAACAAATACATTTTACCTCAAGATCTAAGAATTACTTGTATTAAAGACAGCCCACAGTAGTCCAATTGCGAGGCATATGGGTACTTAAAAAACGTGGCAAAATTATATAACTATTGTTACTGGCCAGGATACAAGAAAAAAAAGTGCTAATGCTGTGAAATCATGTGCTGATTGTCAAAAGCACAACTATGATTGGCCCAAAACACAGAACACCCAGCTACAGTCAATAAAAATCTCTGGTAAACCTTTTGAAACATTGGCTATAGACATAATTGGACCAATGCCAGTCATATCAAGAAGGAGACTTGTTTGTTTTAACCATTGTTTGTTTGGCAACAATATGGTTTGAGGCTATTCCTCTAGTATACATTACAGCTCAGTCTGTGTGTCATGCCTTGTTGACTATTTTTACCAGATTTGGATTCCCGTCTATAATTCATTTTGACAATGGGACTCAGTTCAAGTCACAGTTGACTAGAACATTTACACACACACTGGGAATAACACAGAAATTTTCTGCTTGTTACCATCCCCAAGCTAATGGATCAGTAGAAAGATTTAATCAAACCTTAAAGTGTATTCTATAAAAAAGATTTCTGATGATAAAACATCAGATTGGGACTTATTTTTACCTATGGTATTATTTGCTTATAGAGAAGCACCACATGCAGGTACTGGATTTAGCACATTTGAGCTTGTATTTGGAACTAAGCCAAGAAGTCCCCTATCATTGCAGAAAGTATTATGTCAACTAAAGAAAGCATTAAAGATCCCCAGAATCTAGTGAGGACTATAAGAAATTAAATATTGTATAGAGTAGAACAGGCAAGAATAAACCTACAAGATAAACATAAAGTGACACTGAAAGAAGCAATAAAGATAGACATTCAAGAAAGTTAAATAAAGGTGATAAAGTATATGTTATCCTACCTACAGGAAAAGGTATAAGGCTGAAATTTCAAGACCCTTATGAGGTTACTAAAAATAACATATGTAATTTATAACATAAGAATTCATAATAAAATAAAAAGTTTTCATCTGGACACACTAAGGAAGTTAGACGTAATTCCGGATTCATGGTTGAATGACAATAATGAAAGGCTCAATGAATCATATCAACAATCAACAGACACAAGTCTTATAAATGAAGATGAATGCTCTGTAATGGTGGTAAATCAAAGTGATGAGATAATGGATATACCTGTATTAGAACATAACTCTGCAAGAGAACAGGACAGATTATTAAGTCACATTCCTAATGCATATAGGAGCAATTTTAAAGAATTAATTTGCAAGTATGACAATATATTCACGAGTGAAACTGGATGCACAAATTGCATAGAACACACAATTGTCTTTACAATGATGCAATAAAATCAAAACAGTACAGTGTGCCTTACAAATATCAAAAAGAAGTAGATGAAGAACTAAAAAAGCTGCTTAATAAGAAATTAATTGAGAAATCTAGTTCAAGTTATTCCTCACCAATGGTGATAGTAAAAAAGAAAAATGGCAGTCTTCGTATCTGTTGTGATTACAGGAAAATTAATGAAAAGATTCTTATAGATAAAGAACCCCTACCATTGCCAGAAGATCTGCTATATGAATTGACCAGAGGAAACATATTTTCTCATTTGGATTTGTCAAGAGGATTTTGGCAAATACCTCTTGAAAACAACTCCAAAAAGTACACAGCATTTCAATCCAAAAATGGTTTATATCAATGGACACGTATGCCATTTGGATTAGTCAACAGTACATCAACTTTTTGTAGAATGATGAGAAGCATTTTCAATAGAATGAACAATGTTGTTCATTATGTGGATGACAACTACATATATTCAGAGACATGGGATGAATATATATATATATATATATTATCTAATGTTCTGGAGAAATTGAAGGAAAACAATCTAACAGTTTCACCAGACAAGTGCAAAATAGGTAGAGAAGTATTTGAATTTCTGGGTTACAAAGTTGATAAAGGTGAATGTGGTATAAAAGAAGACATAAAGGAGAAAATACTGAACATAAACATACCTAAATCTTAGAAAGAGGTCAGAGCTATATTGGGACTCTATAATTTTTACATATTTTTTTTTTCCAATTTTTCTCAAAATCTAGAGCCACTAATAACATTGACAAAAAAAGATATACCCACCAAAATACATTGGGATGATCAATGTCAGACTGCTCTAGATGAAATGAAGAAAATATTTCTAATAGAAATGCACAGACATTTTTTTTTGGGATTATTTAAATACATGGTGGATTTGTTTGTAAAGATTTGGTATCTAACAAATATAATATTTTCTAGAATGAAGTAGTATTATAGTAATATATTGTAAAGCATACAAACATTTTTTTTTCATTTAAGAATTGTTATGAAGATATTAAATAAGAGTATAAGTACTAAAGTGAATTATATATTTTTTTGGATATGGAATTTTGGAAAGAGTACTTAGCTAAATAGAGATTTTTTAGTACACTGAATGTATTGGATACGTATTTGTTGACTATGTTTCTATTGAAATTGTATTAAAGTAAACTAAGGACTTTGTAATTATTTTGTCTGACAATTGTATAAGGTAAATGTGACGCACTGATCAGTCTTAACATGCATTACTGGCTTTTTATTGACAAAGTTATTTCAAAAACATGTTATTTTTTCTCTCTATATATATATATATATAATTTCCATTTATATTTATTCTGAGTTGTGACACTAAATTACTTGTATAGATCTCAGTTATAAAAAAAAAGTACCCTTCTTAGCCCTAACGGGCCTTCGGGGCAGATGAAGTGTAGAATTCATCTGTTTCTATAACCTCGGCATATGAAGGGATTGTGTGGTTAGCACAACGCCCAGCCGCATTTACTTCCCTAACTTAAGTCAGGTACCCATTTAAAGCTGGATGAACTTGTGGGACGACTTTGCACCAAATTTCACCTGGAAAAAAAATTCCATGGGCCTCATCGAGGATCGAACCCAGGACTCTCAGGTCGACAGTCGAGTATCTACACCACTCGGCCATCCGTCCCAGCAGATCTCAGTTATGTCAGACGTTTAAGTTGTTGGTATAGATATGGTGCACACTTGTTTGCATAAAAATTAAGTGCATTTAGTGTTATAATTAGTATTATGTTAGTAAACGTATTACATAGTGGTAAAAAATTCATTTGTGAATGAAATTTTAATGGGATTGTGGGGGTGTCATAACTCCATTATATTTACTGTATTCAGTGCATGTTGTAAGTTTTTAGTCAACATGAAAAGAGATATGTTAGAGGGAATTCCCTGTAGTACGGTAACGCACCAAATGAATGGGTTATAAAATACGGAAAAAAATAATAAGAGACACTGACGGTTATTGGAGGTGGAAGATTTTCTATAAAACGATGTCATACTTGTAAAGTAAATAAATAAAAGAAACCACTATCGTCATCTCGACATTTTGTGTTAATAAAGAAATTATTAATGAAGTGGTAAATATTGTCATTTTTATTACTGGACATTTCTGTTAGACTAGTGATGTCAATTTAATTATGTTTTAAGTAATGAGGACACTAGAGGATAATAACTTCACTATAATTGAAGTAGTAGTTACGCCTTCTGAGGAGATACGACAACTAGCTAACCTGGGTTTGACAGTTTAATTTGAACAATTTAATATTATTTAATTTAATGCATAAGAAGTTTTCATCCACAGAATAATACAGAGCAAGAGAAATTAATAATACTTCTATAATGCCACAATTGTTATTCTGACAGGGAATTCAAGAGACATCCTGCTTTTTGTCTTGTCATTGTTTGACTTATTACAGCTGAATTCATTTCTTGGACAAAGAAAATCAAAAAGTAGTTAAAGACATTTTCATGGATTCTTCAAAAAACATTTAATGGAGGCAACAATCAAACTAAGTGAAAAAGTAGAAAATACACTTTCTGGAAAAGTTTTAGGGATCATTAACTTCATCATAAGAAATGTGGACAATTTTTTCAACAACTTACAGTTAAAATAGCCTCTATGAATTCTCAGACTATTGGACTAATCTAATGAATAATTTATTGGAGTATTTCTACATCTTTGATTTAATCTCTGCATTAACAGTTTTGTGTTCTACTGAATAATGTCTATTGACAACCGTTATATGTTTTGTTTAATATTTATACATGTATTTAGATTAATAAAATACTGATTATTATTATATGTAAACATTATATCCTCTAGTTGATTTAATAAGTTAAAAAAAAAACATGAATACATGATGTATCTAAATGACAACTTTTTTTTTAAGAAATTCATTTATTGTAAAGTAAATGATTGAAAAACACAATAATCATGATAATAACTAAATCTAGGCTTTATTTTTCAATTTTTGCAAACTCAAAGTTTGCATCTAAAATATTTTTTAACTTCTTTAAATTAACATTTAAGAAAAAAATTCCAAAAGCATTTAAGTCAAGTAATATAAAAAAAATTTTAATAGGCCGCATTGAAAGGAAAATAAAAATATTTTGAAATAGAAAAAAAAAACATTTATAAAGCTATACAACTTTAAGTTGAATGATATTAAGTAGTATTAGACTTTTAGACCAGTGGTTTTCAAAAAGTTGGTTGTGACACACTGGTGGGCTGAGGATGAATTTTTAGTGGCTATCATTAAATAATAATAATTAACTCTGCCTCAACTCTAACTAACTAAAGATCTTTTAACTATTCACGTCACTCTCGTACCACCCGTCGCCTCCTGGTCTTCACACCTTTGCTATCTACTATTTTATTGTCATCCCCCCCCCCCCTGTCGTAAGTCGTCTGTCACCTTGTATATCATTATTTATATTAATCCCACTTCTTACATATCTTCTTATCTTAAAAGGTCGAATGGTATTGTCACTCTCTCTACATCTACTCTAGCTCGCCACAGTACTAATCCTCTTCAGTTCAATCCGACGGGCATCTTGTGGCAACGTACAAACGTAGTTTACGATTGGCCGTTTTTATCCACGTTGAATGGTCAACAGGACAAACGGCAACGCTTACTGCAGTACACAAATCGAACAGGTATTTATGATCGTCCTTAAGTCGTCAGAATTTAAACTCTGTCGATAGTAAACAGTTTATTAATATGTAGTCAATAACGGGAAGCTTCTGACCATTCACAAGTGACTTTCCGAATGGACCAGAAAAATCCTTTTGGACTTTTGGTTGGTCCATCTGGATATTCAAACAAATGTTTCCACGGCAATGTGTGTGCATGTAGCTGATATTTGAACCCTTACAGCGGTCTGTGCAACGCCACTTGAATAAATCGAATGATGTCTCCTTGATTGCCCATATTAGCGGCTGTCCCGTCACAACCTACAGCTTGTATGTCATTCGTGTCAACATTTATTTTACTCAAAAAATGCAATAAACTTAACCGCGATAACTTTGCTTAAACATGTTGTTGATGTAAAGTGGCGAAACTCTTACTATGTATTCAATAAACACTGTGCATTTACTCTAACAGGAAGTACCGCGTGTGTGAATGCGTAGAAAAGCGATATAATAATGTTCTTTTACTTTCAAGAAGTAAAGATAATGTATTAGTGGCATCAAAAACGTACCAATGCATTGTACTGAAAAAAAACACCATATCGCAAAAATAAATTATCAGTATCTTATAAATGGTTAGATTTTGAAGTTAGTTGTGGAACCTCAAGACATAACTTAAATTATTTTTTACGGAGTAGTTCTTTGGCCCACAAAGCAAGTTTTAATAATTATCCAAATATGTAAGGACAGCCGAACTAGCGCCTGGTTTGGGGTCCATATCAGACGCCCACAAACCCGATTTGTCGAAAATCTTGTAAGGTTATGTGGTTCACTCTGTGAGTACGAGGCAGACATGGCAGCCATAATAGTAGCACACAGTGGGTAGGTGCGACCTCAAAACGGTATTTTGCCTGCAACGAACATTGTTATCTTGACTGATGCGCTCTCTGTTCTCCAAGCTATAACGGGGGGGGGGCGAATGGTCAGATTAGTTGGAAGACAATCCAAGATTTTATGTACCGTGTGGGTACTACTGATTCTTCAGTTGATCCCGGGCATATGGGCGTGGTCGAGATTGACCGGGGAGATTTTTTTGCAAATTTGATACATGCCCAAGCGCAGCCAGTGGATGCGGATAAAAGCTCTATTGAGGCTCTTTGTGCGACCTCAAAAGTTCTCGAGTTGGGACAATGAAGTCAGCTGTCAGATGGAGCGGCCTTCCAAGATTAAATTGGGACGATGGTTGAGGAGGAGGATCGAGAAGCATTTATTGCCGAGACTGCAGAGAAGTTGAGTGAACCGTATATCGTGTGCTTTTTGAGTGCCCCTAGCTGGCTAAATACAGGGTGGATCAGTCGGGTAGCTTAATTGCCATTGGCCTTTTTTGGCAGTTCCCAGATGCGAGTTTGATTTCACGGGCTCTAAGAGACTAAGTCTCAGCCCGCAATTATCACAGAGAGAGGATTTTAAAAACCATCCCTGCTGCAACCTTTACATAAATACTGCAAACTGATAACGACGTAGAGCCATGGTTCTCAACCAGTGGTCCGCCACCACATATATTTGAAGAATCTCGCCAGCTTGCAGAATTACTCATCAGTGAAACACATGCGACAGAACATTTGTATTAGATCATAAAGCAGAGTAGCCTTGGAAAGTGAAAGTAGTGTCAAAGATCTATACTACGATCTCTAAGAGGACAAATCAGTGCAAAACAATACGCCCACGCGAGACAGCTGTTAAAAATATGTTGTTTAATGCACTGCTGAAGAATAAAAGTTATGTTGGAATGTTGGGAAAACTAGTTTATTTTATTACACTTTGTGCTAGATGTCGTGGGAGGAGTCATTAAGTAATTAATTGTACACTTTTGTCATATGTGAGCGAACTTGTGATTAAATGAGTAGACATGATTTTGTACTGGCGATATTTTCTTAGATTTCTGGATTATAAAAATGATAAATACTGTTTCATAAAAAAAAAGAATATAGATTTAAAAAAAGTAAACAACATACGAGTTTTTTTATTTAAAAACTTATATATTGGAGAAACACAATGTTCGCTTTAACTTCCAATCATCCCTTAAAATTGTGCACTTATGTGAATGCTTGAAAATCGATCGTAAAAGATGTAATATCAAGCCGTTGATCATCGATCATTTGGAGAATCTAAAGAAAAACAACTAAATTTTACAACATTTTCTTTAAATGTGCTCGGTGCCCAGAAAATTGATTGTAATAATTTTGGTGAAATAAATGTTTAGACAGCAAAACATTGTAATTACTTGAAAGAGAAATTTTGTGTAATGCAGCATTTCATTGTTGTTGTTTTTTCCATCAAAATCATTAATTGAAATTGTTTTATCTGCGTTGACCGCAAAAACAAATACAAAAAAGACCAACTTAAGGCTGAATTTTATGTCATACAGACCTTCAGCAAAAGAAAAACCAGGCATTATATTAGAAAAGTAATCACACTTCATTATGAATATACGTACTTTTATTTTCGAGCTTACGTGTTTTACAAAATGGTATAGTTTCAAAAAGAAGTACATCGATTTATTTCCTCTATTCCTTGCTTGAGCTTTGTCGTAAATTTTATATAATATTATTCTCTAGCAATTGTTTTAAATGCTAGGAGAATTCGAATAATGAAAAAGTTTCGACCTGAAAAAAATTCAATAAAATCATGTGGACACATTTTCAAGAGAACTGTTCTAAAATGTATTTTTTTCTTAAGTCCAGTATTAGGCTTGATCACATAAGTGTCTCTGTTCATTATTTTCGGATGGATTCTGTCAGGGATAGTGGCGTTGTCTATTTAATTTATTTAACTACACACAAGACACTGTCTCACAAATACTGCCAACAAAATATGAAAAGTCACTTTGGTTTTAAATTTGATGAATCACTATTACTTTAATTATTAAATATAGTTAACAAAAGCTTAATCCCTCTATAGCTCCACAATATCGTAAATAACTACACACTTCTTACTAAGTTTTTCATTTCTTCCTGATTATCACAATATCTCTCTATATAAAACAATAATAAGTGGTATAAAAACAATCTCTTCCTTTTCTTGATCAACCGTCTATGTCTCCTAATTTGTTTGGTGCGCTACTACAGGGAGTTACCTCTAACATCTACATTGATACTATTTTTATTGTCTATCTATTTATCTATCAATCTGTCTTTCTATCTAACTATGTGTCAGCCTATCTATCTATGTCTGTCTATGTCCTTAAGTTTCCCTTTATAGTTTGTCATTTACTCTTGTTTCTTGTCGTTTTTTTTTTCTTTTTTTTATAAAATCTGTAAAAATACCTTTTCCAAACTTGTGCCAGTCTAGCTTTGTTTAAGTTCATAAGAAATTGAATAACAAAATTATTATTGCATATCAAAAGTTTTGTAGAAGTTTGATTGAAGATGAATACCAACCATTTTTATTGGTTTTGTTATTTGCTGTTTGCATCCTTAGCCGCAACATCCTAAAAATTTACTTGATGGAACGATATAATTCATTTAGCATTTTACGCAAACTTTTAAACCTAATCTTCATCCTCTTGATAAAGATAAATAATAAGAATTTCATTTAAATTACATTGGACGGTTTTTATTATGTGATGTTATTAGGAATATAGGTTTTCGTTAAGCTTGTGCCTCATATAGAATTTATCATTTTTGAATGTGACATACATATCGTTTAAAAAAGAAAATATACATGTATTATAAAAAAACAACATTTGTAATCACCATCCTGCTAATATTTTATATGCAAAACGATACGTACCTTAGTTTTCACATTTTTTTTTATTTTGAATATTACAACTCAAAGATAGTCATTTAGTCGAGATTCAGGGAATATTGTTCTGATTTGATCTTTTTACACTTAGCAGATATGGTCGTTTCTGATTACTGTTTCATGACAGCTTCTCCAGACAGTTGACATTAACTGTTGTTCACGTGCTTTCAAAATAATTTATGTAACGCCAGCTAATTAGAAAATATCATGCATACATATATATTAGTCTTAAGTGTAAATAAACTTACAATAGTTCTGGTAAAAGGAGACATTATGGATGCTAAATAAAGTCCAATACTTGATATACTGTAGCCTGTGTTTCTGAAAAAAAAAATATATAATCAATTGAGTAAGTAATATCATGTCTTGTTTTCTAAAAAATGTGTAATTTCCCACCATCTCTTTTGAGATGCATATTCAAAGTGAATAGAATTTATAATACAAGAAATCCAATCCTTCTACGTCTATATGTCTGACCGATTGTCACATGACAGCTATTATGTCCCGCAAGGATGATATATCCAGTACAGAACATGTATATAATAGTTAGTTTTTGTAATTTGAAAATTTTCATAATATTATATGCGTTGTTGTTTCCTTCATTCATCCCCACCATGGCCGTTCAAACATTGGCCATAGTAGCACTTCTGGAAAATTGAAGGGAATTTCGTCACAACCTGAACATTGTCGTCGTAGTGTGCATTGGCTGTTGAGAAAGACGACGTAATTTGTTGTTAACAATCAATCCATATACAAAAAAATATCATATATGTGTACTCGAAGTGGCTCCAAAAGACAAGAACATATGATTGTAGTCAAAATATCTTTGAGAATTGGCATTAAAAATGTGCATCAAATAAAGTTCATATGTTATATAGTTCATCCAAAAGTAAATAATCATCATTATGGGTACCCAATCATATAAAAACAACCACCGACGATTTTTTGTTTTCATAAAAATCAGAAGCTCTTATAAAGTCTATTACTATTACTATGTTACCAATTTATTCAGAAATTTGTTTCCGCTTTTTAGTACGCAAGAAAAACGTTTTTTATAAAATATTTTTTAATTTAATTCTTTTTTTTAAAGTAAGGGAAGTATGTCATGTTGAATAACTGTTACAAAATAAATAATTAGTTTCGCTCCTTTGTACGCCCCTTTGTAAATATAGTTTACATAGTAAAAATAGTACCTAATAAACCCTTTTATTCGGCCCTCAGAGGTCAGATCGCAAAATGGACTTTTGATACACACATGGTACGCCAAGACCTACAAAATGGTACATATATCATGGGTCTAGGACTTATGGTTGCTGAGATCTAGGGTGATGACAGTCAGACAGATAAACAGACAGACAAAATGGAAACAATAGAGCATTTTTTTTCGAAAATTCTCTAAAAAAAGAGACGTTAGTTAGTGCCTTTCAGTTAAGTGATACGCTACATGTTTAGCAGGTATTTGATTTACTGTTATACACATTGTAGCTTAGTATAATATATCGTACTGAGATTTCAGTGAGAAAATATTGCCAACCAAGCCGTGCCCAACTTATGGATTTGGGGGCCCGGTGGGCTTGATCTCTTTTCGGGCCTCTGCATTTTGACATTCGACACCATGAACTGGAGGGACTGATGGTCATAAAGGTATCTGGTTTTATCTACGGTGATGACCAATGATATTTTTTCATGTCTTGGCTCAATTTCTCGATATATCTCCCAAAGTGTCTCCATGACCATTGTATTATCGGCTATGGTGGGGATGAAAGAAGAGCATCATAAAAACTGTCCTATAAGTGGTTTATAGGATCTAAGAGATTTCTTATCATCCTTACAGGGACTTCACACACACCATGACATACGATAATGTAATTAATATTTAATGTAAACAAAATTTTTCGGGGCCCCCCTCAAGCTGGGACCCGGGGAGATATAATCGTTGTGTACCTTTATCTGAATCTCAATTAAAAAAAAATAATATCCCATCAATCCAGATGTGGTCGCAGACGCATAAAATATCAGAAAGAAATATCAAAGCTTTAAACATTATAATTCTGTTAGACCAGTGCCAAACCTAGGGATTTAGACATGGCCTTTTCGGAGGCCCCTGAATTTTGTAATGTGATAATTTACTTAATATTAAATGTAAGAAAAAATTTTAGGGGCCACCGTCAAGGTAAGGAATGGAAGGACTTTCGATTTTTGACCCACCTCCAACCACCCTAGGTACGCCTCAGTGTGAATCCCATATCACAAATGGATTGGTTTGCATTGTCTACACTGTGTACGGCGCTACCCAGACTCCATCCTTAAAAAAAACATTCATGTGACCTACGGGTGGGCAAACTACGGCCCGCGGGCCGCATGTGGCCCGTCACAGTATATTATGCGGTCCGTTTGCATGTATAAGTTACGATAATATGTCGATGTTAATAGTGACATACTCTTTATTAATTATAATAGTGATCTGTGTTCAGGTTGTGTATAAATTAAGTTCCTACTTCTTCATAATTATAATGACAAGTAACAATAAGCTTTTGTTGAAATAATTATGAATAGTGAAGTATGAAGCCCGATTACCAAATTAGCAACTGATTAAGTTCGAATTTTAAAATTAATGCGCATCTGTAATAGACTGTGAATGTGAAATAAAATGACAAATTATCTTTATTCATATTTTCATACATAGTTAATTGAAATTAAGCATACAAAGTATATATGACAATCAAGTTTTCAATGTGGTCCTCCATAGAAAAAGTTTGCCCACCCCTAATGTGACGTAATAATAAAAAATGTAAAAAAAAAAAAAGAAAAACTGTGACGTAGTTTGTGGTTAATAATAAAGAGAAACAATTGTACATAATTACAAACTGTAGATTATAAAAAATAAAATGTTTAAGGTATACATACACAATTCGTTTACATTTAAATTTAGATTGTGGAAAATAATACAGAACATAAATTGAACGATTTATGGAGGTATTTCTCCTAAGATAAGTTCTTATTTAATAACAAACTTAACATCATAAATACATATATTACATTCTCGTGAGATATAGATACGAAATGTATTTACATATTGAGGATAGCACCTCAGAAATGACAGTGATTTCTGCTGTTATTGCTCCAAAAATCGCTTGCAATGCATCATTATATTGATCATGGCGTCGAAAATATTAACACATTGGGTTTGCCGTAAGGCTCTCTCAATCTTGCCTGCCTTATGTAACAGTGTAGGGTGCTTGCTCACCTCGTCACTACACATTCGGCAGGACCAATATCATTACTAGCAGCTAAGTAGGTGACATTTTTCTTGAATGACCAGTTGGGAGAAATATCATGCCTGTTATGTAGCATAAAATAAATGTTTCCGCCATCTTATGTGATAGACACGGGCTTATCGACATAGTAGGAAAATATTTTTTGTATTATTAAAACGTGATGTTGAGCATTATAATACATAAATGAAGAACTGTTAAACGAGTCCTTAAAAATATTATGAATGAATTAAGATTTATCAAAGATACAGTGATGTGTTAAAAAAATTATTACTAGTTGAATTTTAGTTTCAAAGTCGAGGGGTTAATTTTGTTAACATTATTTTCCTAAAGTGAAGATTACTTTCTTTGTGATGAACTATATAAAATATGAAATTTTTTTGGTTTATTATTTAGTGCCCCCTATAAATAAATGTATTTTGGTTACAATAATATAAATATCCTTTGGCACAACTTTGAGTACATAGATATGCTATTTTTTGTATATAGACTGATTGTGAACGCGTTCAGATATAGGTCACCGTTTTCAGATGTTTTGCAGTATGTGTGTGTATATGCCTTGTGACTAATGATGTTGTCATTTACAAAGTATACCGTCTACATACATATTATGGTGGAAAAAATATTCTACTAGAAATTCAATTTTCTTTTCATTCTTGTAATTACTCCTTGATTTATTATTTGTAATATTCTCTTGTGGTATGTTAGTGTGATTGTGCAGAAAATGGTTAATACTAGAGATGAAATAGTGGCAAAAGCCACCTACACTTCGAACACACACTTCACATATAGTTTTGCTGAAAATTGGCCATGCATACGCTAGCATGATCTGTGAACAAAATTTACCATTAGGGTGATACTTTTTTTCTAATTTCTATTTTATTAGCAACACATACGAGTATTTCGAGCTAACTAACAGCCATCCAAGGTTTTTGAAATTTTATTTATTTTTAGCGGTGCACCTTACTTGATAAAAATTTTATGCTTTTTTCATAATCAAAATCTGCGCAAATTACAACTTAACGTTTGTTTTAAAATAAAGTAAACATAATTAAATGTTTATATTCGCAATCTTGTGTAAGTATTTAGTCGATGGGGTAAGTTTGATGATTTTCTAACTGAATAGTGCTTTATTTTAGACTAGTAGTTGCCCGTTGCATTTGCAACTAAAGGTTTTATCACAATAAATGTTAAATATGAGAATTAATAGGAACTATTAACACAGAATTCCAAGTGCATAACAAAAAACTGAGTAAATAGCCGGTTTGAGCAACATCTCTTAGTGATCTACTAATTGCATCTAAAGCATGGCTCGATGCCATCGTTCATTCATCAAGCAAAAACAATAATAAAATCAACAGGAACAAAAACTGTGTAACCCAGTGCATATTTGAAGGGAGGCAGACAACAGATACATGTTGAAGTTATACACATACGACGCAGATGAATGTAAACACAAACTATTTGACAATACAGATTGCAAATGCATCCGTGAACGTTTTAATTGCGAATATATATCTATATCTATCTATCTATCTATCTATATATATATATATATATATATATATATATCATATATAATAATATTCATTTCCAGTGTGCGTTAAATCGAAAGCGGAAAACAAGAATTCAAAAATGGCGTCATTTCCTGTGTCTCGATTAAATTTTTCTTTTTGAAATATCTACAGTTTTTAATAGTTTCTGTGCTTTTAATTATAAAATGTAAAAGTCCCCAATATTAAAAATTAATAATTAGTATATAATATTATTCAAATCATTGTAGTTTTTATTACAACAGAGCATTTTAATATAGTCAAACGTAAAACAATAGTAATAATCGAAAATCTCCGACGTCGGCGACGATAAGACTATTGACCGTGTTTTCGTATCTAATTTCGTAAATAAAGTTCTTTTTAAAAATCGTTATAATATTTAAAAAAAGAAATTCTGCAAATTTCTATACTAATTAGGTTCTCAGCTTTTAAAATATTAATGATTTTAAATAAATACGGCTTTGAATTATTTCTTAATTACAAAATAACAATATAGACCTAAAAAAACTAGGTCAAAAGGCAATGAAAATATAACCGAGCAATATTTTTCTAATAGTGCATTATAATTGCACACTTAATTTGTATGGCGCGGTGGCTGGAGGGTTATGCCTTTTTATGCAGACTATCCGGGTTCGATTTCTCCGAGAGACAATTTTTGTATTGTTTTTTTTTTTTCAGAATATATCCTTTCAGTTGTTTTAATGAAAAGTAACTAATTAGATCTCTTTGCCATTTTTTTAAATTTAAATAATTTATCTTTTAGGTTGTTGTAAGAAAAAGAAACAACTAATTAGATTTAAAATTTTTCATAACTTTAAAAAAAAATTAACACAGAGGCGTAACTAGAGTTGGGGGGTCCAAAATCGAAAGTCCTGCCGGGCCCCAGCTTGAGGGGTGACCCCAAAATTATTTTTTACATTAAATGTTAAGTATTACACAGGCTTGCGGAGCCGGAGCCGGAGCCGAGGATCCGGGAGCCGATACTTTTTGCTGGTGCCGGAGCCGGAGCCGGAGCCGAAAAAATCTGGCGGCTCCACGGCTCCCAAATGTTTTTTTTTACAGCAGAATTTTTTTTTAGCTTTAAAATTACAAATTTGTTTGATTGTTTCCCTCCTACAATTTGAAATGTTGTCATGTTTTACGAATGCCACAACAGTAACACGCACATCACCACAAGAAATCTTTAATGGGGAATCGTTTTGTGTTCGTTTTAAATCTTGTTTACCCTCCGAAATTTTTTAATGGCATGTTATTTTGCTATATATAAAGTTAAAACAGTTTTATTTCATACAATAATTGTATTAATCATTTAAAAATTTTTTTACTACGATGACAAACGCGTCATTTCGTATTATTACTTGACCGCGAATTTGTGATAGACTAAAAACAAAATGGTAGATTTCTGTATTTAACAATTTTAATATAAACAGAATATCTGAAATAGAGCAGATAAATTTAAAAGGTGTGGCTTTTCGGACCCGTATCCCATTAAAATTCGATTGTTATTCGGACCCGTGGCAAATATGCACTAAGCTTAGCTATATTTAAACTTTATTAGACGGAACCCGAAAAAATAATAATACAGAGTCCGCTTAGTGAAACCCTAGACACTGAGTAACGATTAAATCATACAATTCAAACAATTATAAAAAAAAATAAACAAAAAACAATAATAAAGTTTATGTATAGCTAAGCTAAGTGCATATTTGCCACGGGTCCGAATAACAATCAGACTTTATTGGGACGGGGTCCGAATGAAAATCGGAGTTTATTGGGTCCAGGCCCGTAGCCAGAGGGGGGCTAGGGGGCTTACCCCCAACCCCCCGTTCATGACCTCAGCCCCCCCCCCCCCCCCGTGCATGATTTGAGCTTTTTGATAAAATTTTAATAATAACGGCTATAAAACATCAATCATTTTGTTCAATTTTGTTTTAGGGGCCCGGACTGAGCTGGCAAATCAACTTTTGAAAATATTAATATCAGCATGGGGGCCCGTGTCACCCCTGCCCAGGGACCCGAAATTTCTGTCGGTGGGCCTGTTCGCAACCTTGTAATTGTTTTATATATTGATATCTTCTGAAGACAACTAGCAACCTTAAAAAAGTTAATAAAATAATATTGACTTCTGACTTCACGTTCAGTGGCGTCACTAGGGGGGTGCGGGGGTTGCGGACCGCACCGGGTGACACCCTCACAAGGGGTGACACCCAACTGCAAAATATCTAGTTTTAGGCCTATATTCTTATTTTGTAATTTAAAATAATTCAAAGCCGTATTTAATTTTTATAAATAAATAAAAATATCTCCGATTACTAACAGACACTGCATACTTTTTATTATTAATTATTTTAACGCACTGGGTCCGGATACGTCTAAGATGAACTCTTATGTAGTGTCGCCTTCCAAACAGTGACATCGTAGTGTCGCCCTCCATACAGTGACATCATTTGTCGCCCTCCATACAGTGACATCATAGTGTCACCCTCTATACAGTGACTTCATATTGTCGCCTTCCATATAGTTACATCATTCTGCTGCCCTCACACAGAGCCGTCATTACATCAACTACATATAATGCAATCAGACTTTCGCCCTTCCAGAGGCGTAGTGAGGGGTGGGCAAGGGGCACAATTTCACGGGAGTTACTCATAAAGGGGCGCCAAATACTACAATTTACATATAATATTATATGATTTTCGAATAGAGGGGGGCTAAAAAGATATTTAAAAGGTATTGTGCCACGGGAGCGAGACAATCTCGCTACTGATTATATGGTCCTTTTCCCATCCAAGCCTACATCTATGACGTCACTTATCCCCGCATATTTTACTCATACCTCAACAAAAATCTACTGAAATTTACAGGAAACCATTTAGCACACAATTTGATATCAACTGTTTTCAACAAAATCTTTCAACCAAAGCAAACGCCACTTTATGTTGACGAAAAAACAGTGTTTCAGTATAAAAGACCCCTTAAGTGGATATCTGAACAATCTTATTTTAACTTCCAAGTTTATAACATGCCTGAGGTATTTTATACGTTTGTTATTGTTGTTGTTGTATATGTCTCTGTCGTTTTAAAATAATGTTGGTTATATTTTGAAGTATTGGATGCGTTTGCACATACTAATAGTGTTGTAATAGCTGTATATCAAACCAGGGACGTCTAGATTGATAATTATTTAAAGCATTTCAGTGTTTTATGTATGTATGTATATTAGGTATATGACTTCAGAACAACACTTGTATGGCATACCATCAACAGATGACTTTTTATTGAAGAAACATAAAACCATTCAAATTTATTTAAAAAGTTGAAAAATGTCACACACCAAACATTTTGAAGTTTTAGAAAAATTTACATTTGTTAATAATTTCAAGTATTGTTTCATAAACTTTTATTTGTAAAAAATAAACGTAAATTCAGTTTCTCTGATGAGTGGCAAAGGGGAATAATATCTTGCAGAACTTTTATTGCTCTTCCTGCAAACACATTGCTACGTGGAGTGAGTATTGGAGATGGACTTTGAGACCAATGAGTTCGAAGACAGCGCAACCCCTTTAGATAATCATTAACAGCATGCAAAAGAAGTTTATATTGTTCAGCTTTGTAATGATGATCGATAAACCAGGCATAACTCCATTGTTCACATATAAATTCACACAATTTCTGAAATTACTTTCGTTCGACAGGCAATAGTATGAAAGCCAACAATGCAAAAATTGCTCGGGAGTTTCGCCACAACACCATACTTCGACCCTGTATTAACATTTGTAATGTCTGACACTATCATCTTTAGAGCTGACTATAAGTTATATTCATCTAAAAATTTTGAATGGCAGATCCAATCGTAGCAGCTTTGCCATCAGGTAAATTTAAGACAGCTAGCCTTACTTCTTTTGCTTCATTTTTTAATACAACTACTTGGTGTTCTGTTTTCTTAATAATTTTACAATCAGAATGTAAACTCCATAAGCTATTACGCAAAATATTTATTAATGTTTCTTGTAGTTTAGAACTAGTAGTTTCCCAGATTGAACTAATGAAACTGCACTAGAAGTAGATTGCTGTGATTGTTTCTTATGTGTGCTTTGATCAAAGCTTTCTGTGGATGACTGCATTGCATCATCACCATCAGAGCTACTTTTAGAATTCTCGTAATCACTTGAATCACTGGAACCTTCAAAACTGCTTTGTTGTTGTTGTGCCTTATTTATTTTGGCAAACAATTTTCCGTTTCGACTAGCAATTTGAATTGTGGCATATCCCATAACTCCACTTTGAATTTGTATTTCGTAAAGTTTTTGTCTTCAGCACATACCCATTGACCAGTTATGTTACTGACATCAAATAACTTATCAAACTCTCCCGTATGTCACCCACAGGTTTTTTTTCAAATGAACATCATACCTTTTAATAAAGTTTCAATTTTTCTGCTCACTGATCGCAAAGACAGTATTGGGAAATTCAAAAAGCTCCATAATAGCTCTACTTCTTTCCTGAGTGCTGCAACTCTTTTCAATCTGGATTTTTCCATAGAGGCCAAGCCCATGTAGCGACCAATTATCATCCACTCTTTTGGCATTCTAGAATGCGAATGCAATGGCCCGATCTCGATTTCAATTGTGTTTCTTTTCTTAAGAGTGTTTTGAAATTTTTTCAAATTACTCGTCCATTTGTCCTTTTTTTTAGCAACGGAAAGTGATGATTTTTTGTAAGACATTTTTAAGAATAAAATTAAACAAAATTAAATAACTATTCAAACACAAGTATAATTGAAAAATCTAATATGGAGAAAAGGAAATAAAATTTTAATGGTAAACAACAGGCGTAAAAGTGAACTTCAGTAAAACGGGCCAAATGGATTATTTGTAAACTAAAAAATGTTTTGGTGGGTGAACCTTTTCAACAAAATTGATTTTTTGTTGTATTTATTAATTTATATAAAAGTTCATCAAAATCTGGCACGCCACTTGTAAAATTACAAAATTTGTTTTTGAAGTCATATACGTAATGTATATAAATCTATATTAAGGCTGTACCGGAATCCGATTCCGGTTCCTGTTAAGCAGGATTTTGGCAGTTTTAACAAATCCAGTTCCGATTCCGGTTAAAATGTGCCGGATTTAAGCCGGATTTCTTTGTTGTTTGAAATTTGTAAGAATTTTTTTTTAGCGCAACATACTTTTGAAATATTTAGCGCTATACAATTAAATTTAAATTAGAAATATATTAAAAAGGAAGATTTGAATCGTATTTAGTCTATAACTCATTATCCAGACAACCAAAAAACGTGAAATTTGTTACACATACACATAATTACATGGGAAAGGTTATAGGACAGGTTTCGTTTCATCTGGATGGAAAATTTATCTAGACACAATACTCACCACCACAAAATAAAGAATAAACATAGATTCCTGAGAACACTACAAACTGGTGATTCTGTATTTGTAAAGTTACCTGAGAAAGGACACTTTGAGAGTACATGGCAAGGGTCATATGAAATTATAAAAAAAAACAACTGAAGTCAATTATGTAGTAAAAATAAAAGGGAAAGATTTACAATTCCATATTGATAATCTAAGGAAAGTACTGCAACCAACAAATGATGAAAATCTAGATAAGTCATCTCTCCAAGTAGCCAATGTTGCTGTTAATGATGAAAACATCCACATACTCAGCCCAGAAATAAATACACATAATAACCTCAACTTCATTGATGATGAACATTTACTAAATCATTTATTCATCAGTGTAGATGAACAAGATGAGAAATCAATTCCCACATTGAATCATGAAGCCAACTTTGATTCATCCAAAATAAATATAAACAATGAACTTCCAGAATCTATTAAATCAAAATTGATAGATTTGTTGAATGAGTATACACAGATAATATCTAATGAACCTGGTTGTACCAATATTATTGAACACAAAAACAGATTAACGTCAAATGAAATGTTCAAACCTGTTCTATATGATGTTCCGTTCAAATACAGAGAACACATTGACGATGAAATAAAACATATGTTGACTAAAGGACTAATTAGACCTTCTAGCTCCAGTTATGTGTCACCTATAGTCATTGTAAAAAAGAAAGATGGAAAATTGAGAATATGCTGCGATTACAGAAAATTAAATGAATTAACTATTATTGATAGACAACCACTGCCGAATACTGAGGATCTAGTACTCAAAATATCCCAATCAAAAATATATTCTCAGTTTGACTTAGTAAGAGGATTTTGGCAGATCCCCTTGGAAGAAGAAAGCATACATTTAACAGCCTTCAGGACTCACAATGGTTTTTACGAATGGACGAGAATGCCATTGGCTTAGTCAATGCCACAGCCACCTTTTCCAAAATGATGATCAAGTTGTTACAAGATATAAACGATGTCACACACTATGTTGATGACATTTGTGTTCACACTGAAACCTGGGAGGAGCATATAAATGTTTTAAGAACCTTATTCAATATTCTCAAAGACAATGGTCTACATATAGCTCCAGAAAAAATCAAAATAGGATATTATAAACTAGACTTTTTGGGATATCAAATCTCAAACAAATCATACAGACCAACTTCTCAAATGATGCAAAAGATTTTGCACATTGAAATACCACATACAAAAAAAAAAACACGTTCGAAGTTTGCTTGGATTATGCAATTTCTACAGAATTTTTTTCCCAAACTTCACTCAACTGGTAGAGCCATTGGTATCTCAAAAAAAAAAGACAATGCCCAACAAAATAATCTGGACTGATAAATGCCAAGACACCTTGAACATTATAAAGGCAAACTTTAACAACAACGTGGTACTTTCAAATATAGATTTCAATAAAAAGCTGATAGTGGCGACTGATGCTAGTACAAAAGGTATCGGGGGTGCTTTACAACAATTAGAGGATTCCATTCTCAGACCTATAAAGTTTGTTAGCAGGAAGCTGAGTAAAGCTGAGTTGAATTACTCTGTTATTGAACTAGAGGCTTTGGCAATAACATGGAGTGTCTTGAAGTTGCAGAAATATCTTTTGGGGAATAAGTTCGTGATTCATGTTGATCACAAACCCCCTCTGCAGATGACAGACAAAATAAATAATTCCAGAATTCTACGATGGAAACTTCTTTTGTCTGATTTCAAATTTAAAATTGTCTACATAAAAGGACAGGACAACCATATTCCTGATATGTTGTCGAGACTCTTAATTGTAGGGACGAGTTCTGAACAAAGACTAGCGGATTATTTTATATGATCATGATTTTTTTTTCTGAACAAAAGACTATCGGATTATTTTATATGATCATCAAAATGTTTTTTTCATGAGCCCCTATGTTGACAATTGTTGTTTGAAACTTGTAGATATTGCTTATGACACTTTATCATTCTATTGACTATTTAAACATACTTGGATAAATTTGCAAATTTTTTATCTTATGGAGACTATTGAATATTATTAGTAATCATGTATTAGTTATGTATGTAACTAAAAAAAAATGTATAACATTTTTTTGAAGAGAGGGGGGAGATGTCATGGATGTGTTTTGTGTGTTGTGTGTGACTGAGCTGTGCATGAACTCAGTGTGTTTGTGAAGTAAATAGTGAGATTGAAGTGAGTGAATGTCCAGGTGGAGAAAGGGAAATAATGAGAAATTGAAGGGCAGTGTACACAGGTCTCTCGAGGTTAGAGGACCTACCTTTACTTCTAAGGTGGAGTGTGATATTTTCATATGGGGATAATATGTTGTGAATTCAGAGTCTGGATATTTGAACTTAAAGTTTAGCGTGTTGGCCTAATTTATATTACTTCACTGGATTATATATATATATATATATATATATATATATATATATATATATATATATTCATTTGTATTCCTTTCATTCTATTATGTTCATCAATAAAAACAATTTTGACCGTCGACCACGTCTACTTTATTTTATAATGTCTAGAGTGAACCCATCTGTGACAGAAGGGAAAGGGAGGAAAAGGGAGGGAGAGAGAGGGAGGGAGAGAGAGAGGAAGGGAGAGAGGGGGTAGGGAGAAAACAGAAGGTAAACAGAAAACCTTATTTTAAACCCGGGCAAAGCCGGGTACTTGCAACTAGTATATATATATATATATATATATATATATATATATATATATATATATATATATATATTTGGAATTCATTTATTAATAAACATGTTTATTATACTTTCTAAGATATGTTACCTATTTCTTTGTTTGATTGTAATAGAAATCAAGTTAAATTAGGTACAGCTTTACTAAAATATTTTTTTTTAAAATAATAAAACCTATTATTTGACAGAGTTATCTTTTTTAACTCAAGATTGGGGAAAGGGTTTTAGTCACATTCTTCAAGATCTAAATGGTTAATACTGATTTTTGCCATCTAGAACTTAAAAACTAAATTTTTATTGTATTTTCATTCTTATATCTTTTTAAGTTAGGCGAGAACTTACTACTTCGTTCGGAAGAGTTACTATTTAACTTGGTAAAATCCGGTTCCTGTTCCGATTCCGGCAGGATTCAAATATTAAATCCGATTCCGGTTCCGATTCCTGTAGAATCTAAAAATTACAGTCCGGTACAGCCCTAATCTATATATATATATATATATATATATATATATATATATATATATATATATATATATATAAATTCTAATTCTAATCAAAGTGACAGTAAATAGTTCAGCCATTAGTTCAGTCATTAGTTCAGCCATAATTCAGTCACTAGTTTAGTCATTAGTTCAATCGTTAGATCAGTCATTAATTTGGCCATTAGTTCAGTCATAAATTCAAACAGCTCGCTCAGTTCCGGCTCCGCCCGTCTTGTTCACACATTTGTTTATCTTAATATTATATATTACATCCCATAATATCCCATTTTGAATGCAATATACCCATGGGATAATCCTCTGTCACAATCCTCTAAACTATCACATTTGCGTCACAAGATATACACACACGCTTTTAAACCTCACACATTTAAAGTCATGAAACTAAAACAACAAAAAATCATAATTCCTTCTCCGAAAGCTTTTTTCTTTTTCTACTACTTTCTTTCTATTCAGATATCTCTCTTTTAATTTGATCCTTTTCACTGCAAATGGCCGCCCCCAACTCAAACGCACCCTTCCCGTTTTACAAATATCAGTTTTCAACGAGGGATCGCATTGCAGCAGACGAACTTGCTCAAACTGTCCGTGATTTAGGGAGGGGAGTTAATCGGGGATTGGTTTTTCTAGGCAATCATTTAAACATGAATGTGGGACTTAAGTGTATAGCTATGAGTGTGTTAGAGAGACAGACTAGTGCAGTGTTTCCCAACCTTTTTCATGTTGTGCCCCACCTTAGCCTTTCTCAAATTCTTATGCCCTCCCCCCCCCCCCATGTAAAATGCATAATGTTCAATATCAAAAAATTGATTGATTGATTGTTCACTTGAGAAACTTAAATAATAGGTTTTTAGGAAGAAATCACTAGGAACTTGTTAACGAAAAACAATAAGTAAATTTTCAAAAAAAATATAATGTTAAACTGAAATTCTAATACGAAAAAAATTAAATAAACATATTCCTATATTAATTTATTATTCCAGTTTAGTAAGATCCTTGCGCTTGATGCATGCTGCACAGAGATTTTATATTAGGTTCCAATTTGGTTAGCTTCAGTGTCAAGTCTCCGCGTCGTGTTATATCCAGTCGACTTCTTTTTTTTTTTAACAGTAAATCATTTACAGCACTAAATCCACATTCAGCTAGATATGAAGATGGAAAAGGTAGCAATAGTTTTCTTGCATATTTGGTTAAATTTGGGTCTTTGATTTCTGTTTCCTTACAAAGCCATGCCATCGCACCTTTTATATTAAATAAAGTTTTAACTGACTCATCATTTTGAAATTCTGCGAGTTCTTCTTGATACTGCATATTTGATATATCAGACAAATCCACTTACATTGGCTGTATCATCCATGTTGGAAAATCAGTTTGTTTTAAATCAGAAAATCTTTCTTTAAAATCAGCCGATAAAATATTCAGATAATTGACAATAACAAGTAAAGCGGTATGAGTTACTTCACATTTTTGGAGCCAATGAAACTGTTCAAAGTTTTTGTTGTTAATTTGTTTCTACATAACTCAATAAGAGTAATGAAACCAAACATCTTCGCTTTTGCATCGACAAGTGTTTTATTTGTTCCTTGAAGTTGTTTATTTAATATATTTAATTTTTCAAAGATATCGGCTAAATAACTCACAAATGCTTTACCATCGATTGTTAACAGATACTTCATTTCAGGTTTTTCGCTTAAAAAAAAAATCACTAAGAGTATCAAACAGTTGTATAAATCTTTTCCAACAGTTCCCTTTTGATAGCCATCTTACTTCGGTATGAAGTAAAAGTCTCACATGGTCTTCATTTTTTTCATCACAAAATAATTTGAAGAGACGCTCACTTTTGGCATTAGTTTTAATAGCATTAACACACTTTATTACTGAATGTAGTACTTCATTAAGACTAGGGAGCGACCGATATGCCTTTTTACCGATAGTCCGATACCGATATTTCCCCCATCATTTTTACCGATACCGATACCGATATTATCTTTTTAGGGGCTGTCCATTATTTATGTCAACAAATTTTTGGCGATTTTTACCTCCCCCCTTCCCCCTTGTCAACAGCTTGTCAAACTTCCAGAGACCCCCCTATAAAATTACGTCAACATTTGATTACCCCACCCCCCCAAAAAAAAAGTGGCTTCCAAAATGTTTATGTGGCAAAATTAGTAGGAATATAGTTAGTTTAATTAAAATACTGAATGTTAAGCGAGTGTGTAACACAGAATAACAAACGCTGCTTAATTTTCCTATTTATTAAGTAACTATATTAAATTTAAAAAAGTAACATTGTTGACGTCAACTTTTCTTGACATCCCCCCTCCCCCTTGTCAACAATTATCAAAAATTTGCTGACCCCCCCCCCCTATTTTGTTGACGTAATTAATGGACAGCCCCTTAAGCAACAACAATGCCAAACACGTGTTATTCTCGTGTTGTATGACGTATTTTGTAACACTTCGCCCACGCGTGTCTTGTTCACCCCCCCCCCCAGATACCGATATTTTTTTTAATCAACAACAATGCCAAACACGTGTTTTCCTCCTGCTACAGCTAATAACGTATGTCAACTCATGCTTACCCCTTCCCTGTCATATTTCGTGACACTTCGCCCACACGTAAGTCTTGCCCCCCCCTCAACTTCCCATCCCAAATAAAATACACACAGATGTTCACTAATTGTATAATTCAATGTATTACATTAGAATTAAGAAATGCCAATCCTATTGTTTCAAGGTCATATCTCTGATGTAGACGTGACAATTTCTGTGTACGGATTTTTTTTTTTCCTTTTTTTTTAATTTCTTGTCTGATCTTGTTATACAATTGGGTTATTTACTGATTTTTTTTTCTGCAACTCTGTTGTGAAAAAAAAAAACAACAATGTATCGGCAGCCAAAAAACGGGCGGTCCGATAGTTAACCCATAGTGCCAATATCGGTTCGACTATCGGTCGCTCCCTACAACAATCGGCCGATCCGATATTAACCGATAGTGCCAATATCGGTCCGATACCGATCCGATTATCGGTCGCTCCCTAAGACCAGGCGAGATGTTTTTAGCTACCAAGTTTCCCCTATGAATAACACAATGCACAAGAATCATTTCTGGATTCTCATCTTTCATCCATTTTAAGCAACCATTTTTTTTGCCCATCATATTAGGAGCACCATCTGCAGCACTAGATGTTATATTTTTTATCGGTATATCATTGACATCTAAGAAGTTTGTCAGCTGATTATATACATCTTTGGCGGTAGTGGTGCTATCTAATTTTTTACAGAACAACATTTCTTCAGAAAAATTCCCTTTATCAATATATCTTACGCAAGTTATTAATACTGCCTCATTGTCTCTCAAAGTTGATTCATCCATTTGCACTGAGAAATTTGTTGTTTTCAACTTTTCAACAAGTTGTTTTTCAATATCTTCACTTATTTCATCTATTCTTCTGCCAACAGTATTGTTACTGAGTGGCATAGCTTTTACATCTTTGTCATCTTTTTTGAAGAACCGTTTTAAGAAATGTTGATATTGACGGTTTTATTAAATTCTCTCCTATAGTATGATTTTTCCCAGTTTTTGCGATGAATAAAGAAATTTGATAACTAGCCTTAAGAACACGATTAGTAGTTGAAGTATGAGCAGTAAATAGGGACTTTAATGTTGTTCTCTTTTCAAAATGTGTCTTTAGAGTTTTAAAGTAACTCAAATCTGAATTAATATGAGTACTATGTTTTGCCTTCAAATGTGCCTCAAGACAACCTCGTGGACAGCGGGTATGAATCCAAATTTTAAATAGTCCTTTGAATATTGACGAAATTTTTTCTTGCTTGCACCATTCATTTTACTATGGAATGAAATAGAATAACTGTCGCTCTCTATGTTAAGAGAATCAAAAGCTAAAAATAAGCAATTAAAAACATCTAGCACTATCGGCAACGGAACAACCCGAAATCGGCGACTATAGTTTCCAATCAGTAGAGGCGACGCGCAGCGACTATAGTGCCCAAAGGTTTAAATGGCCTGGAGCGAAGGGGTAAAACTCGTATCGAGTCCATTTTCGAATTGCCCCCTTAAAAATCAAATTGCCCCCTTGTGGGGCGTGGGCCCCACGTTGGGAAACACGGGACTAGTGATTGAGTGACTGCCGGACTGAATGGCCCAATGTGTGATTGACTGAACGACTGAATGGCCCAATGTGTTATTCACTAAACGACTGAGTATTGGGTAATCGATTATTGGTTGAATAAATAAGTGTATTGGTAAATGTGAGTGAATATGTGTTGTGTGTGAGTGAATAGGTGTTTTTTGAGAGTCAATATGTGTTTTGTGTGCGTGAATAGGTGTTTTGTGTGAGTGAATAGTTTTTTGTGTGAGTGAATAGGTGTTGTGTGTGACTAACTGATTAAGTGATAGCTTAAATGACTGACGACTATGCTAGTGAGTGATTGCGCCAGTATGATGAAGAGAAGTGGACATTTTAGTAAATTTAAAAATCTGCTGATTTATTTCCGCTGTCCTTTTGGCACTAGGTCGGTGTAAGCAGGCTTACAATGTTTATATATATATATATATATATATATATATATATATATATATATATATATATATATATAATTCTCCTCTTTGCCCAACCTTGCGGGACAACGGCGGCCTGCCTGCAAGACGCAGTTCTATATACATAGCTAGATTTGTAGCGTTTGTGGAATTCCCCAATACGTCAAAGTAAGCAAGACGCGCTCAACAACGTTCGACAACTCGCTTTGTACTTTTATAATTCATAACAAATTAGTTGTAGTGAATGCCTTTTGCTTCATTTACTTGACATGCCCTCTATCAGCAAAAAGTGCTATCATCCACCCACAGAACGTGCGCGATGTGTCATAACTTCCGTGCCGTCCAAACAAAGGCGTCAAGGCGGGAAGTGACGTCACACGACTCATTTTTGTCTGATTGCATTCGGACGAACATAGTCACTACATACATATATACATTTGTTGTATGTGCATGTTTTATGTAAAAAAAAGTACACACATAATGTGTTTTGCCCGGGCATTGTATACCACGTTTTTGTTTCAGTTTGTGACGGTGGGGCCTATGTGGGGGGGGGCGATCCATGTTTGATGGGAGAAGCTCGTTTGTTAATATTATTTCGGCGATCTCATTTTTTTTAATCATCTCGCACGGACCCAGTGGCGAGTCTGAGCTCTTTTCTCCGTTTTTTTGTCGTCCCCCTACTGTTTCACATCGACGCATGCACACACATCCGGTGCACTAACTCCGCAAACAAACCAGTAGCGCCTGTTGCTCATCTTCATATTGCTATCACTCCGACCAAATTTGCAGAATGGCATCGCTGGGTGCTCACGAGGCGACTGTTATGAAATTAGCAAAATAGAAGGGGGTGGGTGGGTGAGGGTGGTGGGGGGAAGGAACGAAGCAAGGAATGAAGCAAAATGCAATTTTTTTTTTATTTTGTTTGCTTTTCTTTGTTTCATTAGCAAATGTCACCACTAAACTTTACCGTCGTTATCATACATATGGGAAATATTTATTGAATGTTGTACACTTTTCATCAGGGAACCACTTATTGAATGTTGCACACTTTCATCAGGGAACCACTTATTGAATTTTGTACATTTCCAGCAGGGAACCACTTATTGAATGTTGTACACTTTCATCTGGGAACCACTTATTTAATGTTGTACACTTTTCATCAGGGAACCACTTATTGAATGTTGCACACTTTCATCAGGGAACCACTTATTGAGTTTTGTACATTTCCAGCAGGGAACCACTTATTGAATGTTGCACATTTCATTAGGCAACCACTTATTGAATGTTGAACGTTTGCCAGATTGTGGTGAAATGTGATATAATGGTTAGTCTACTATCACAAAATGCACAACCCGGAAACTTGAATTGATTGTTTTGGATTTACCTGGGACTATTTATTTTAGTTCTATAATTAATTAATATAAAGGTCACATATAGAAGTACCTTGACTTCAGTGCGGGACTCGAACTAAAACAAGCAAGAATACTGATGAACGCACAAATTAACCGATATGAACGGCAGAAAAATCAGTTCTATCATTGTGTTGCCCTCCACACAATGTCATCAAAGTGTCGCCCATTCATATGTTCAATCATAATCCTCTTTCGTCACTATATTTAACCGGTTTATTACCTAGATCTCAGCAACCATAAGTCCTAGACCCATGATGTATATATCATTTTGTAGGTCTTGGCCTGCCATGTGTATATATAAAGTCCATTTCACGATATGACCTCTCAGGGCTGGGCTTCAGGGTTTGTTAGAGTACTATATATATGGCTTATATATTATATATAGATTATAAGCTAAAGAAAAGGGCGTAATCATTATTTATTTTTGTAACAGTTATTAAACATGACTTACTTCCCTCTCTATTTATACACGAAAATGATCTAAAACGTCCTGTTTTTACAGGCTTGATATTTGCTTGTTTTAAATACATCATGTTAAACATGATAAATTATAAATTTATAAAAAAGTACTGCTGGAATGGGGGTGTAGGGTTGGGAGAGGAGCGTTTAACGGGGGGGGGGGTAGGGAGAAGTTTCACGTGGTATTGTTAACAGGGTTTGTCGTATGTACATTGAGACCCACTGCGATTCGAACATGTCTTGAGTGGAAGGCGGTTGGCGGGCGGGGGAGGAAGGGAAAGATGTGTGTGGGACTAAGTGGAAGAGAACGCGAAATAGAATTGTTGGATGTTAGATTCAAAGTTTAATGGTCGGGGGTTGTTTTTGTTAAGATTATATGCCCATAATGAGGATTATTTTCTTTGGGATTAACTATATAAAATATGACCTTATTTGATGAATTATTAAGTGTACCTTAAATGTGTTTTGGCTACAATAATCTGTTCATGTCCTTTGGGGCCACTTCGAATAGATAGACATGCTATTTTTGTATATAGACTGATTGTTAAAGCGCTCGAATATATATATATATATATATCACCATTTTCAACTCCAACTGCGTACCTAATAGCCGGTCCGGGTACCGGGCCTGTTCAGCTAGTATAAATATAAAGGGCCGATAATGCGAACCACAAGACTGATGGTTATATGCAGCATTGATATGCTTATTTCTGTATGTTTAAAGAGATGGCAAGAAAGAAAACTTATAGAAATGCAAACGTTAAAAGACCACTTGGCCTAAGTGTAAACACACACGTTGATCAATGTGGATAGAAATTAAGAAATTTTAGACTTTGACCGACATATGGTGTTGGATCAAGTGAAGTTGAAAAAAATGATGAAGAAGTAACCGTGAAAGATTCAAAGTACGTGTGTGTGTGTGAAGTCCCTGAAAGGATGAGATGAATTCTCTTAGTTCCTATAAACCACTAATGGGACGGTTTTTATGGTGCCCTTCTTTCATCCCCACCATAGCCGATAGGGCAATGTCCATGGATGCACCACGGGAGATATATCGGGAACTAGAGCCAAGACCTGGAAAAGTGTCCTTCGTCCTCGAACTAATACACTGGATTGCTGAAGATGTCACTGCCATCTCTCCACTTTAACTAATGCCAACAAATCCAATACGTACAATAGTGTTTCGAGGCAACACTGATCTGCTGTCATTCATTAATGTGTTTTGTCACACCAAATTTATAAAGAGACTTATAATATATTACCCATATATATATATATATATATATATATATATATATATATATATATATATATATATATTCCATACAAACGAAAAAAAGAGATTCTGTTCGATTAAAAAAATTATCAAAATTGACGCATGATTTAAATTTTTATCGCAAATTAACGCACATTTTAGTCGACCAAATACAAAACATGTTCATGTGTTTGCTGCAATGTTAAATAAGTCAGTTTAATTTATGAAAGAGTTATAATACTTATCTGTTACTGATCTATTAAGCATTGCATTTAGGCAAATGTCTATTGAACTAGTAATTGCAACCAGTTTATTGATATTTATCAACCACGTCAAGTGATGTGAATTGATTTATTTTTAATCAACAACAATGCCAAATACGTGTTTTACTCTTACCTTAGTTTCCTAGCTAATGACCTATTTAACCCTCTTTCCCTTCCATCCCTGTCATATTTTGCTACACTTCGCCCCCACATAAGTCTTCTTTACCATAGCGCCCACTACCCCCACCACTTCTTAATCGCAAAAAAATACACACATCATTTCTATCTCGTATAAAAAAACAATAAAACAATGAAATAGCCAGAAAGTACGTGCTATTCTATTATAAACGCGTTTACGTTACTTCATTTTAGCTCCTTTCCCAATCCGGTCACATTTTTTCACACACTTGCAGCCTCTGTAATCACTTTAGGCTTACCCAACAACTATACCCCCTCTATCCCAAAACAATTTGACACAAGTTTTATTGTTTCACATCATAACACATGTCTATCAATCTAGTGATACTAGACATTTTACTCTTACACGTCAGAATCAAATGAAATATAGATATAATAACAAAAATATTCACCCGAGAGAATAAACAAATAAATGGCTTTTGATTTGCTTTAAAACGTGACTGACTTAGTCAATTATAGCGAAAAGTATTTCAAAACTAAATTTTTAGCTACTCACACTCGTGACAGAAAAGCTAAGCCCCACTAGTTTTCATTCGACTTTTCTGCTCTGAAATGTGCTTATCGTAATGGATAAATTTGATTATTCTTGTGTCCAAATGTCTTTAGATTTTATCAAATATTTTAAAGATGATACAAACAGTAATAAACCACATACAGAGATGTTTAATCGTCAGTTTAGTGGCAGTTTTCAAGTTTAAAATGTTTAGGTGTTTGTTAAACTAGTGCTCGCTGAATACAAGGCAGTCTGCATTCATTACTTTGCAGATGCATACGTCACATCTCAGTCAACCTTTACCAGAACCTGGACAGCACATTGGCCTAGCTGTCCAACCTATTCTTGTACTGTCCATTTTGTCATCTGCTATATGTGATAGCTTTGCTAACATTTCTGCTTGGATCTACAAATTGATCAGCGTTGGTAGAAGAATAAGGAAGACATTCAATATGAGATTCTCGAAGAGAACAGTGAACGAATGAAAGATAAATTTTGAATCGTTCTTATTGATTTAGGATTTATGACATGTTGGTACCATTGTGAGCCACCAAATTCTTTTTAGGACTTTTGGCTTTGTAATAATGTTGTATATATTTATATACAAGTTTATATCGTTCGCTTTATCACGCGATGCTAAGATTTGTCATCTTTCAAACGCCTTCTTGGCAGAGAAAAGTTTAAATACAAGACCAACTCAGTAAGCGATTCATACTCTAGGATAACGAGCCAAAAGATTTTCATTAAAAGAACCATTACTATAATCAAAAGTCAATATGATGACTATGAGATTATCATTTGATATTCCAAAACCAAACAAGAAATATGCATCCAATTTTTAAATGCTCGAAGGAATTTGAAAAAAGCACAGGCGGTGGTTTCAAACTCAGTATTTATTAAATTATTTACAATCAACAAATACAATTGCCACTATTCTTCACATTTCTTCTGCTCTTATGTCACTTAATCAGTGCTTTCAATCCATACATTTTACGTCGAGTTGTTATACGGAAATTCCCTATAAATAGAGCACCTCTGAGGGCATAGAGATGCATATGAATAAAAAAGAAAAGTGTTTGTACATTATGTATCTCAATTAGTGCATTTCATTTTATTCTTCATACATGGAGAAAGATCTAAAATGTTTAAAAACGTTTGAATCAATATACAACTAATTGTCAATTTTTTGCTTATAACATTAAATATAAGTATTGCTACAAAACATTTTAATATGTATTTTATAGATCTATAATACAAAAAATCGCATTTCTGTCTCTCACGCAAGATGACGGCAATATTTACTGTATATTGTATGTGTTCTGTACTCAATGATTCTGATTTTAATTTCATGCAATCATTTCTTTAATTTCTTACTGATAATACTTCAGTGCACTGGCACTAAGAGACGAGAGGACTTTCATCATGCTCGAGAGGTTCCAACAGTTTTAAACAAAAAGAACTTGAAAATTGCGGTTAATAGCTGAGCGCTGCTACCATGCTGGAGTGATAGTGTCCCAACTGGCCAGCCAAGCAGGATATCCCCTAACAAGCTGCCAGAATTGTTATTGGCCCTGCCTTATGCTTAAAAGAGGCGAATTATCTCCCTTTACAATTATCCTCAAACTAAGTTTTTTTTTTATTTACGTCACATGAATGAATGGTATATAGGTGGATTCTGAGTAGCAATGTACACAATACAAACTAGAACACTTATTAGGGAAGGGGCTTTAAAGAACTATAATGTTTATAGCTTTGATATTTCTTTTATTTTAAATCATATTTTCTTCTGTGTCTGTGGCCTCACCTAATACATCTGGATTAATGGAATATTTTTTTTAAACATTAAAGGGAAGATACAAGTTATACAAGGATTCTATCCTTTTCTATTAAAACATTGCTTTCTGTTGTTATTCAAAATGATTGGTCTATAAAATATAATAACGTTAAAAGGAATGTTACATTTCAATTATATTTATTTTCTAATAAAATGGCACCCCGATTGGCAACATTTTCTTAGATAATTCTCTGTACGATATACTGTAGTATGCTGTCACGGGTTGTGGGTAATTTGGCGAAAACATTCCAACTTTATTCCAACCCTTGACTCGCACGACCACACTTTAATACTATTGATATATATATATATATATATTAAGAACATGTATAAAAATATATGTCCCAGTTCTCCCACCCCCCATTCCTTTCCCCACCCCGTAATTACGTCATAGCGCAAGTGGCCAGCGAAACTGAGATGAAGAGCCTACGCCGACGAACCGAGCAACGGTTGACAGAAAGACGTTACATTCCACTCGGGATTCTCTCTGACCACTGTTCCCCGGATCGACTATCTTCAAAGGGAGAGGGACCCGTTCTGATGCCCAATTACTTTTGTCATTTGGCGGTATGACTTACCTTCCCCCTCCCATCTAGGGCGGGGATTTAGCCACCCCCTAATTGACAGGGAAGGGAGCGTAGATACATGATTGGTCGATATCATGTGTGCAAAAGGGTGTGTGAGGTAGTGAAAGCGGAGAATAAGTCATTCGACTGAAGGGTCTTTGAGAAGAGAGTCGATAAGAGAGAGAAAGAGAGAGACAGAGAGAGAGACAGAGAGAGAGAGAGAGGGTGAGAGAAAGAGAGAGAAAACGCCCTACACTTTATTCATTTATATTGGATTATACATTTTACTGTTTCTTTGGATTACTTTTGCTGCACCTTTTCTAGCCACCAGCTTCTGTTACGGACTGGTGTTTTTATGTCAATAAATATATATTGTTGTTGTTACACACAAATTGTTGAATTGATTATCGTCCCATGTTGTACGTCTAATTACTGGTGAGACAGTGTGTGGTAGAAACACAAATAAAAATACGAGTCATCACTGAGTCGGCCCTCATACTTCTAGATACAAGCCAAGGATACCCTCATAGGGGTCCTCTGCATATGTTACAACAATAATTAAACCATATACTTAACATATACAAATCGCTTATCTGGCAGGCACCCATGTCTTTTTTTTTTTAAATATGTCATGTTGAACATGATACATTATCCATAAATTAAGATTTATCAATGATAAGGTTTGTGTGCTCATATCATATCTGGTTTGGTATTAGATTCAATGTTCCATATTCGACTTCAGCTGCGTGCCTACTTAGCCTGTCCGGGTACCGGGCCTTTGTTTAGATGTAAAATATTTAGTTTTGAATTCATAATATTTTTGTTCATCGGTAAATTGATATATATATATATATATATATATATATATATATATATATATATATATATATATATTTAATATAAATATAACCTAAAGATAAAAAATCTCATACCAACTACCATTAAATCTATGTTCCTAATTTAAATCATGATAAAAGCCAAATTCAAACTAAGTGGCACTTCAACTTACCTTATCGATGTTGGAAATAACTCTGGGATATATAATAAGGTAGATGAAAAACCAACAGATAATGATGATCTTCCAAGTATAGAGAACATAACCGAAATCCAATATACCAAATGAGTTTGTGCTTAAAAAAAAGAAAATAACAGGGACAAATATTTTATTAACAATACAGTTAGAATTTTAGTATTTTTGTAGACTCATTAGATCAGTCAAATCTACACTTTAGAATTACAGTAATAATGAATAAATAACATATTTTATCTATATGATAACTATTAATTCAAAATATTTTAAGGCTTATAGGTTTCACCAATATTACTTACATAAATATGTTAATCATATTTTTCACAATGATGGTAATGTTGCATAATTTTATGTAAAAGTCCCAAGACCCAGCCTCCCACCCCTGCCTTATTTCACCTGTTACTCACAGAAAAGATAGAAGGGTATTGATTAAATAGGTTATTCGAAACGTTTAATAATCCCAATTTAGTTTTGTTCTCCAATTCAGACGCTATCTCCCTTGCCCAGGCCGTTCGACCACTGAGCGCTGGTCAATAGATCTAAGAACTTTCACATAAAAACGTGAAATTCCTCTGTTAAGATACCGACCGACAACAAACGAATTGCTAGACTGAAAAGAAATCTTACTTAGTCTACCTTATCTGAAGGTCCATTCCACCACCACCCCTTCTCCATTTCACACTCACCTCCCAAAAAGGGCGGGCTAGCTGACCATGAGTGATTAACGATGAAAATTGTACCAGTGTGGATAAAAGGTGATAGAGATGGTATTCGTCCAATAGGCTCATACTTCATTCTGGAAGTGGTCGTACAGACAGGCCAATGAAAGAAACCGATGGGAGCTAAGCCCTTCCGAGGCTGGGAAACAGCGTTTGATGGCTCCGTTTTTTCTAATATAGCCTGATAATAAAAATTATGTCATTTTGAGGACCCCATCCTACACCTTATACGTATGATACAAGATAAACAGCCCTATGCTTCCAAGAGTAGTGTTTATCCTCCTCTAACATAAAATAGGTTTAAATAATTTTTGTCTTGCCCCAAGAGGGCTAAGCATCAGGAGTTTAGTATAAGGCTGCTTTTTACTATATAAGCTATACAGGTGTCGCCATTTTCAGGGCCCCATCCTACACCTTATACGTAGCGGTACAAGATAAAACAGCCCTAGGGGCCCCAAGAGTAGCTATCCCCTAACATAAATTTGGTTTAAATACTTTGGTCATGCTTTTGAGGGCTAAGCGTCTGTGTTTGTAAGGGTACCGTTTTTTTACTATATAAGCTATATTAATAAGTGTGTCATTTTTAGGGCCCCGTTCTACACCTTATACGTAGCGTTACAAGATAAACGGCCCTAGGGGTCCCAAGAGTAGCTATCCCCCTAACATAAATTTGGTTTAAATAATTTTGGTCATGCCTTTTGAGGGCTAAGCGTCTGTGTTAGTAAGGGTACCGTTTTTTACTAGTATAAGTTATATTAATAAGTATGTCATTTTTAGGGCCCCGTTCTATACCTTATACGTAGCGGTACAAGATAAACGGCCCTTGGGGCCCCAAGAGTAGCTATCCCCCTAACATAAATTTGGTTTAAATAATTTTGGTCATGCCTTTTGATGAAGTGGAGCGTCTGTGTTTGTAAGGGTACTGTTACTATATAAGCTATATTAATAAGTGTACAGTATTTAGGGCCCCGTTCTACACCTTATACGTAGCGGCACAGATAAACTACCCCAGGGGCCCCAAGAGTAGCTATCCCCTAACATAAATTCAGTTTAAATAATTTTGGTCATGCCTTTTGAGGGCTAAGCGTCTGTGTTTGTGGCGGGTACCGTTTTTTACTATATAAGCTATATTAATAAGTATGTCATTTTAGGGCCCCGTTCTACACCTTATACGTAGCGGTACAAGATAAACGGCCCTAGGGGCCCCAAGAGTAGCTATCCTCTAACATAAATTTTATTTAAATAATTTTGGTCATGCCTTTTCAGGGCTAAGTTGTCTGTTTAGGCGGGTACCGTTTTTTTACTATATAAGCTATATTAATAAGTGTGGTCATTTTAGGGTCTCGTTCTACACCTTATACGTAGCGGCAAGATAAACGGCCCTAGGGGCCCCAAGAGTAGCTATCCCCCTAACATAATTTGGTTTAAATAATTTTGGTCATGCCTTTGAGGGCTAAGCGTCTGTGTTTGTAAGGGTACCGTTTTTTACTATATAAGCTATATTAATAAGTATGTCATTTTTAGGGCCCCGTTCTACACCTTATAATATGTATAAGATATATCGGCCTTTGGGGCCCCAAGAGAAGTCGCTATCCCCCTAACATAATCATAGTTTAATTAATTTTGGTCATGCCTTTTGAGGTTAAGCGTCTGTGTTTGTAAGGGTACCGTTTTTTTACTATATAAGCTATATTAATAAGTATGTCATTTTTAGGGCCCCATTCTACACCTTATACGTAGCGGTACAAGATAAACGGGCCCCAGGGGCCCCAAGAGTAGCTATCCCCCTAACATAAATTTGGTTTAAATACTTGGTTATGCCCTTTTAAGTGATGGGCATAAATTTTCCGAAGGTACCGTCTTATCTTTCAGTTTTTTTTTTATAATCTTGTAGTTGGCAGCTGCCTTTTTTTGTAAACAATTCAGGTCATCTCTTAACATGGTTGTATAGTATTTTATATAGAATATAGAGGACCTTTTTTAAAATTCTATTTAATGCATTTAAACACATTTTTTTTTATTTTTTTCTTATTCTTTTAATAGATAACAATCAATACTATGATTTTGGAATGTTTATAGAGGTAAAGTATCAATAATATGTATCAAAATAATTTTGGATGGTAAAATAAGAGATTACCATATAATCTTGCTTTTTTATAAATTATGTATTACTGTTTCACCTATTATTACTGTTTCACCTATTATTACTGTTTCACTGCTATTACTGTTTCACCTATTATTACTGTTTCACCTATTATTACTGTTTCACCTATTATTACTATTGAACCTATAATTACTATTGAACCTATTATTACTGTTGAACCTATTATTACTGTTGAACCTATTATTACTGTTTCACCTATTATTACTGTTGAACCTATTATTACTGTTTAACCTATTATTACTGTTTCACCATTATTACGTTGAGCTTATTGTTACTGTTGAACCTATTATTACTGTTGAACGTATTATTACTGTTTCACCTATTATTACGTTGAACTTATTGTTACTGTTGAACCTATTATTACTGTTGAACGTATTATTATACTGTTTCACCTATTATTACTTTTGATCCTATTATTATTGTTGGAACATATTATTACTGTTTCACCTATTATTGTTTCTGTTGAACCCAGTTAAATGTTTTGGTTCACATCACAAAGTAGGAAGTACCATCATGTTTTCTGAAGCGACTTCAAATTTTTGCACAAAATACAACAACGTAACAACTATTGGAATTTTTTTTATGAAATACTAAATAATATTTAAAACTAAATTACTCATGTTATTTATTAATATTATTTTGTTGGTTCAAAATTATGAAAATCAAAAGCAAATAAGATCTACTTGTGTAGTATTTTCATCAATTAATTACCAATGCTGCTTGTATTTAAGTTGTCTAGTGTTCACATTACATTTCTGTAAGAAAATTGACGAGTATAGCAATCCTCCATTAACACCCACAGAGAACTGGTTACAACGACGCCTCATAAGTAAGTCAGCACAGTCGAGTGCTTTTAGGTCAAATGTAAACACTTAAGAATAATTTAGTACCAGTACTGTAAGAAAATTTAAAACGTAGTTTTAAATAAGTTTCAATAAATATTTTATTCAGTATGGGGGAAAGACCCAATTATTTGGTTAGTTGATGCTTGCAATGACTGGTAAATAGGATTATACAAAAACCGATCTTAAAAAACCGGTTGTCAAAGTTCAATTTGTCAAAATATCACCGGGGAAAACCGGTTTTCGATTTAAGAAAAATAAGTGAAATAAAATATATTTAAAACACTCCAGCAATAATCATTTTCAATTAATGTCATCGAATTAACGCGTGATATAATTATGTCAACAAATTTTTATGTAAAACAATATAAAAGAAAACAATTATCAGGAGGCCTATATGACATACGAAATACCACTAGCGGGTAATAGAGTACATAATAGTTCATTTAATTTATTATGACTAAATATATTTCTAACATGGCCTTTACATTGTTCAGCTTTATTTCGGCAGTCACGAATAAGATTAAATAATTCCCGGTGTTTCATTTATATTATAATGCAAATATACGTGGCAGTCAAAGATGGAGGTTTGTCTTGCTGCCTAGAAGACCAGTTCGGACATCAGTGCTGTTGTGATGTAGACCTCATATAACGTTTATTTATTTATAGTCATTACATACAGCTGGTTTTTTACCCATGGTATTCATTTTCTATCTGTTTGTCTGTCTATCTCTCTCTCATCCTTAAGTGTCTAACGTTACCTATACATGTGACACCGTACACAAACACCTCTGCACATCCCCATCAATGGACACATTGAGTGCCCATTTCAAAGTAGTCATCTACTGGACGCACTCTAAATCTCTAGATCATATAAACCATAAATGTGACGGTTTTTATGGTGCCCTTCTTTTCATCCCCATAATAGCCGATAGTGCAATGACCATGGAGTCACCACAGAAGACACAGTGGGGGTCTTAAGCCATGATCTGGTGTCACATTGGTCCTCACCGGAGATCGAACCAGGTACCTTCAGGTCGGCAGTCGAGTTCTTTACCGCATGACTAGGCATCCCCTCATAGATGAGGTAGATCAAGTGAGAAGTGAGAGTTGTATTTACGAATATATTATAGTTGTGTAATTAGAAGAAGCGACACGTTATACATTTGTGTTCAACAAATATTTATATATATCATTGTTTTTATATTATTGAAAAATATTTCATAGGCTTAGGATATTTGTCAAAAGTTGATATGTGTAGGTTATATTGTACGATGTCGTTATCTGTGTAATTTCACATTGTACGATTTAGTTGATTTGTGTAAATTACATTGTACGATTTTGACGATCTGTGTAAATTACATTGCATGATTTTGTTGATCTGTGTAAATTACATTGTACGATTTTGTTGGATTCGGTGTAAGTTATAGAACTACTAAAAGCTTAGAAATATTGCCCAGTATAATCCCTTGTCTTGATTATTTTAATAGTAGTGTACACCTGAACTAAAAGATTTCTTATTTAGCCTCGATCAATCTATTAATAGATTCCATTTGGACTTTAGTAGCTAAACAACAAAAGAATGCCTTTAAAACTAAAAAACAAACAAAGTACATAAGAAAAAATAATTGCATATACTTACGCTCTAACAAACACCAATAACTTCATAAGACACACAACGTTCTTGTAAAATGTATTGCTATTATTTAAGATATTTAATTATATGTAGGTTTAATTCACAACTAATGATCGAAAAGTGAATTACACATCATTAAATAATCTTTTATATTTCAATAATAGGTACAGAATGCTGAGACTATTGTTACGTGCTTCGTACAAAAAGCCGCTAAAAGGTCATTACAGACTCTATGGTACCGTGGTGTTATGAACATTCCATCAAAAAACATTAATGTGTACCAAAAAATGGACAAGTAAGAAATTGTTCGTTAATTTAAAATAAATAACTTTGTTATTTTTCTTTTTACAGACTTAATTATAGTAAATGGGATTGTACAAGCCTTCCTTATGAAATGCCTGAAACACTGGTTTTTGATTCATTCATGTATATAGATTTTAAAGTATTTCATTAGCTACCGGTTTATTCATACATAGAACATTATTTATGAAATTTTCAAATGACTTGGTTGATTGATACATAGAAATATCTTTATGAAATGTTCAAATAACGGTTGATTCATATATATATTCTTCATGACATGTTCAAATACCGGTTGATTCATACTTAGAACATTCCAAAAAAAAAGAACGATACAATGAATACTTTTATCTTGATTATTTAAAAGTGCACTTTGACATTTGTCTTACCGGAATTTACTATTTAATTTTAGTTTTTTTCAAATTTTTGTTTCCTTTAATAGTAACGAATTTTTAGAATGTTTGAACTATAGTTTTAGTTTGCAATATTCTTTTATATTTTAAGTTATTATCAAAATATCTTCTTTTTTATATCTCAGGAATTAGTTTTCGGCCAGAGCTAGTGTGTGTGCTTCATATGTTTATTATCTTTGAAAAAAAGGTAATTAATATTCATTTTTGAGAGAATGTAAAATTATATACTGATATAGTCTTCCAAGCACATTACAGCACCCTTCTGGGAATGACGTCATAGAGGATTTTTTATTTATTTATAGCGACGGATTTCCCATACAGGATGGACGCCGACAAGATATCTACTTTATATGGAGATTATACTAATAGGAGACTAAATAATGTGTACCGATTAATGTCTGTATACTCAGAGCCAGGATTTAAAGATGGGCGCATCAAGCAGCTCGAGGGAACCTCAACTTCCAAAGATGCCCCAAAAGACCGCTATCTTAAGATGTTGTTCTTTAAAATGACATGTTTTAGCTGGGCCCACTATACTATTTTATTAATCTATTCTAGCAGCACATGAAATAATTGTGACTCGATGTATTAATAAACTGTAGTTGTTGTGTTGTTTTTTTTTGCAGGGGGTGGACTCTTGACCGTTTATATTCTTTGGTCTTCTCAGACTCAATCATATATTTACTAAAGAGGAGTACGGGCGGAAAGGTTATCATTATACAAACTAATGTCACTTTAAATAGCCTTTAATTACACATAGAAAGTTATATTACATGTGTGCAAATAATGAAAAGTATTATACTTTGTCTCTGAAAATGAACGGCACCATTGCTTTAGGAAAAATTGAAAATTCTTTAGAAAATAATTCCTTCAAAATTATTTTTTTTTATTACGTTTAATATCTTAGAACTTTCCATCCTTTTAAAACTAAATAAAGTATTATAAACAATAGCTGATTAAAAAATTATACTGAACCTAAACGCAGCCAAGAAGCCAGAAAACTGTATTCTTACTTTCGATCTACAAGCAGACTGACTTGTGATGAAAAATATTTATTTTTTTTTGTTTCAATGATAAAAATATCTTTATTGGGCGCTAATATAGCAGAGGGAAGATAATTAAATCAGACCTATTGATATTATCTTTTAGCTACTTTTACCCGGTTTGCAGTGGTCTACGCTTTTCTACAATGGGATATAATCAAGATTTACTATAAGCACAAAACGTAACCTAGTTCAAAGATGTTAGTTCCCTTTATGTTGCAGTTATTGTTTATAGTCTTAGCACTATAAACTGTTTGGGTTTGTCGTTTTTATTATCTGTATATTTATAAAAGTGAACTCTTGTATGTACTTATGTATTTATGCATTTCTAATGACGTTAGTTGTAAAAATAGACCAAATACCCATTAAAGGAGATGATCATATTGTTACATAATCAACTGACTCAATAACGCGATCATTTTTGTTGACAGTTTCCTATTTATACTACTAAGATTTATTAAACAAAAGATAGTTTAATAGGTTTTATAATTAAATTATGTTCTACTCCATTGGTTGATATGGAGTATAGCTACACATGTCACACTCGAAAAGCAGTACTAAATGTTACACCGTTAGCTTTTTGATTAACGGAAGTAATATTATAATCAATTTACCATTTTACGCTATCATTGTCAATAAACAGACTAAACAGCATACCAAACATTTTTCAGTATTTTCGCCTTTATAACGTATTATTTAATTTTAAAAGTATTAAAAAAATTAAAATTATACATATTTATTTTTAATAAATCGTTGTCTTTAGATTGGTGAAATGTATTTTGTCGAAATATAAATTACTATAAAAGTGTGCAATTTTATTTCCTCTGTAAATCCGTAATTTCCAATTATAGCTTTTTATTTGAGTTTAATTATCCGTCTATATATACGTAAATTAAATTTATTACGAAAATACAAAAAATAAAGAATTATACCAATTTATAAATTACAGACAATATTGCACAATAGTACTTGAAAAATATGTATTAATTGAAATTGAAAAAAATAGCTTAAAAAGACTAATATTCAAACAAAGTGAACACGTTAAGTAAGCAGAAGATTTGAGCAAATATTAATCGAGAATGACTTGTTTAATTTTATTTTACATTATTATATTAATACTCTAAGTTTAGTGTAGTTAAAACGAAATGATTCTTCGTTTTTTGAGGGGAGAACAATAATAATAATTAACACATATAACATTTACTTAAATATAAGTTAAACCTATACATTTTAATAAAGAATCGATATTTCATAAGGGGTAATTTATATGAACACCTATCAAGATATCGATTTTCTCAGTTTAAATAGTTTAATCGATTAAGGTTTTTCGCCTTTTATATACAATAGAGTTCATGTAAGCCTATTAATATATAAATTCTGAATGTTCACTAGTATAATCGATTAAAGCATTTTTGCCTATTATATACAATAGATTCATGTTAACCTATTTGTATACTATCAAATTATAGGAATGAAATGGTGGGCCTACATAAGAACCCGATTGATTGTTTGATCTTCTTCTTTTCCGAAATCATTCAGCCACGACGGTAATTAAGGCTATTAAGCAACACATATTCGCTTTTAGACTTTGATGGACCATTTTCAACTAATTTAGCCATTTAAAAAATTCAGATTATTATAACGATTTTATTGCTGAAAATTAAAACAGCTTGGTTCAGCTAGCTTCATGAAGCTAGGTCTATATTAAAAATAGATTTTACAACATAGGTTTTTATTATTTGTTAATAATGCTTTATTTTTACGAATAGCTAAAAAAGCTATATTTTTTTACATCTGATTGTATTTTTTATTTGATATTGAATGATTAATCAATAATATTCCAGATATATGTAGTTTTTCATTAAACCATTATAATATCATACTGTGGATTGGTTTAACATTAATCTCTTTTATATAATATGAATATTAAATAGAAAGAAAGAAGTATTTAGTTTTCAAAATTTTTTAAGATAAAATAATGAAGAGATATTTTAGATTCAACAGTAAAAATGTTAAATTTACTAGCTCTTAGAATGTAACTATAACAAATATACGTATTTTTAAAAAAATCAATAAGCAATACGCAAAGCAGAAATACAACGTATATTTCTATCACAAAACTAGTTCATATCTATTCAATATTAGCCCATACACGTGCGAATCGCACGTCATTTAGAACTAGATACCGGATAATGAATAATAGATTAAGGATGACATAGTTTTGAATGTGATTTGATTTGTTTTCATTCTGCTACTACACTTTTAAATAACTTAAGTAGCTTAGAAATAATCAAATGATTTTTTTTTAATTTGTATATATTTTTGTTTGTAATCACTAAATAAATTGTAATGTTTATTTTAGGTGTTAATTTTTCACATTGATACTGCAAAAGTAAGTAACAATATTACTTTATTTATTTTTTTTTTCCCAAGAAAAAGATCAGTCAGGTTAATTAAACAACGAAGTATATTTTATTATTTATATCGGCATAATTTTATTCTTTTTTTTTTTCTACAATTAACTGCAAGTTCTTTCAATGCTCTATGGATATCCGGTCTTTTTTTTTTTAAATAAGAGCCTATGCTAATATATGTAAATATTTTATTCTTACTTACTGATACCTAATAATGTATGGTACACTTTTTTTAGGCTATCTGCGCAAAATTTTATATGTGTAATATTTAAACCATTATTTGATAATTATACTTATTTATACAAACTTTTAAAGTTAATGGTAGTGTTATTAACAATTAGGTATGCATTGCCAGAGCATATTTAGTAAAGTCAGTGTACTTACGATAATTCAAAGTGTTTATCAGCAACAAAACTATTAAACACCTTTTTTTACACTTTCAGACCCGTCAGACTCCTCAGTATTCTAATTGCTGCAAGGCAAATGGAAGAAATAAATACATACAGCCTTAAGTTTCATAATTGTACATGGTTCATTTGTATAAGTTTATTTTTTTAATTAACCTTTTAAATATAATTACGAGTATTAAAATAGATGTTACAATATACGCCCCAGTCTTCTTGCGTTTCAATATTCAGCTATACTTTAATATATTATAGCCCTCCTGCCCAATATCTCCGTTTCCATTATTTTGAATTTTAAACTCACTGCATTTTGGTCAGCCTATCGATTCATTGATAAATTTACTTAAAACATATAGTAACACTGACAATTTATTTCAATTTCTTATTGCATTATAAAATATAATGTTAATTCTTTGTTTTTATATTTAATTTACTATTTAAGTACAAATAAGATAGATTTGCGAAAAAATATGTAAAAAAAAAAATAGAAACAAACATAATTTAATTTTAATAAACTACTTGAAACGTGTTTTATATAGAACAAATTGTTGGATTTTAGACTGCTTGTTGCAAAACATAAACAAGATTAATTGTTTCCCGCTCTCCACAGCTACCACACATTTAGTATGAAAACATATTGCATTTTATCATACGTAATTTGGCGCACAGATTGAGCGTTTCATGGTTTTGAGAATAATAAAACAAGATTGCTTAAAAAAAAATTGTTACTTTTTGACATTAACATATTTCATAAATAAATACCCGCCCCCCTTTGAATACAAAAATGAACATAAATTAAACACCATTTATTTTAATTGTATATAAAAAGTCAAAGGAGTGGTGAGTGTGAGTTAGGGTGAGATGTTTTCCACTGGCGGCGGAGTAGCAGGGGGGGGCAAAGTGGCCCCCCTAAAACTTGTAAGGGGGCGGCGCCCCCTTGAATTTCCAGTCTGCCCCCCCCCCCCTAAAATTTTAACTTTTTTAACTTTTGTAATTCATTTAGTTTATATGTATCATTTTCTTACTTTATAATTCTTTGATTACTTCGAATTTAATATTTGAAGGAAATTATAATTAATTGACATTTTTATAACTACATTATTAAGAGTTGTTGTGGCATTTTAAAATTAGTTGCGCACCCATTACTGGGTATAAAATAATGTTTTCTGTTTATTTAAGAAGCGTAATTTGACGTTTAATTAGATTTAAAATAAGACGCGTAAAAAAGGGAATATTTGCATGCAAATTGCAATACAAGGGTACATTTATCTTAAAGCAATGTGATACACAACATTTGGCAGTCCTCCCTCTCTTTCTCCCTCCCCTCCCTCCCTCTCTCTCCCTCCCTCTCTCCCTCCCCCTCTCTCTCTCCCTCCCTCCCCCTCTTTTCCCCTCCCTCTTTCCCTCCCTCTCTCCCTCTCTTTCTTCTTTAGGCATGACTGTATCAAAAGATGACACTCTATGGATGAAGGAATGGAATGTAATAATGTAGTAAGTAATGTGATATTTGGTTCCCCGTACCGATCATATTTATAGTAAGTTAGCTATGTGGGAAAGAAAGCTCACAAAAACCCAAATCGGGGTAAAAGTTTGCCAATTTTCATGTCTTTGATATCCAAAATAATTAATTACAATAAAGTAAATACCCATTGAGATGGAACGAACCTGTTTAAGAAAACGATCTCGTGTGGGTTTTGTGTACGTGTACCCAGTGGCGCAACCAGCAAAAATGCTGGGGGCGCTCATATATTGTAAAAAGACAGTTTGATGTCTTTTTTGTAACTTTATAACGTAAATTATGTAATTGATGATTTGGCCTGCCTCCCCGGTTGCGCTAAGCTTCCTGCGTGTATCAATTTTCACGTTATTTGAAGTTGCCCGATCTTGAGTTTTAAGGGAATAGACAGACAAGATAAATGTCTTATGTATATAGATGAAGTATTGCCATCTACCGAATGGACGGCAAATGTAATTTTTAAAGAAAATACAATTATTTATTATCTTTTCATAAATTACTTCTTGTTTATTGATAGTTCTTGTTTCATATTCATAATTATTCATGATAATTATCAGTAATTTTCTGGATCTAATTTCACTATTAAATTTGTGAACAAACTGACATTATGAATCAGTTGACGACAGAAGTGCTCAATGTTCATTTTTATATTTTTTAATAGTTGATGTTGAATAATATCTGATTAAATACTTGCTACAGAATTACTAAATTCTATTATAGAATTAAGGGGTAAAATTTACTTTTTCTTATTTATTTTGTCTTGCCCCTCCTTAAATTTTCAAGCGGGCGCAGCCTTTAAAATATTTCGTTCCGCCGCCGGTGTGTTTTCGGTACATATATCAAAACGATCCGGCGGTCTACAATGTAACTCTTGATGAACTCTATGTAAAATAGACTTAATTTTGATAACGATTTGTTTATTCATTTTTCATATAGATAGTTAATGAAATTAAATATTTGAAGAAAATTGCTCTCCATTGACTGTAATTACATGAAAATACTCAGCTCATTCTAATTGTGCCATTTATATAATTTGTTCGTTTTCGTTTTATCATTCATAAACTGTTTGTTCAACACAACCATTTGTAACCTTTTAAATACAAACTTTATTTGTTACGGGTCCTTATAATGATAATACTTGCAGAAGGTGTAATAATTCAGACAACTCAAATTATGAAGTTAACTCCAGCGAAACACACCAACAATCATTTAATTCGTGAACATTAACTGACATAAAGGTGAAATCAGGAGGAGTACAATAGCAAACTGTAACCATGCATCCATCTACATCGATTCCCAAAGCTAGACTTACTAGAACATGTATCCGCATCCTATAATGCACAGAGCTCGACTGATGTAAAGAAACCAGAAGCCTCCAACTGTCGGTTTGGTACAAATGACGTATACACTAAAGCCCCCAATATTTACACTCAAGATGGCGGAATGATTATAGATACTGCGGTGGGCGGAGTCACCTGAATTGCGTCATCAAGCTTAGACTATATTATTTCTCCACAATATTTGAAAAAACTATCTAGTAAATAATCAGCTTACCAAATAATTTTAAATTTATATGGCACACAATATTACATTAGTCATCCAACTTTAAAGCGTTTCCATTAATTACACTAAAAATTGGTGAAATTATTTGTTGTCTTTAATTCTTGTATTATCTAAATTTAAAAATGATAATTTTCATTCCCAGAACCATTAAGTCTTGATTCATATAAGAAAAATTCTCTTAAAATTTACTTAAAGAAAAACAATAGTTTTCAGGTTGTTTGTTTCGCATGCTTATATCAGCTGTACAGTGATTCCATATTTGAGAATGTAAAAAGATTTTGTTTGCAATCGTTTTTAAATTAATAATTAGTTGAATTATATAAATGTAGAAAACATTATATATATATATATATATAGATATGAGGAGATATATATATATATATCATTTGACAAGTATGAAATGATCAAGCTAAGCAGATCGATGAATATAACGGCAAAGTATTTAAAGATCTTAAATTTGGTTCAAAAGTGCAGTTTCCAAGGAAAAAGAAGTTTCTCTCTTTAAGTAAGTTGTAAACTATTTGAGAAACTGTAATAAAATTTTCTAAAAAAAAAAGAAAAGAAAGCGTCGCAAAATGTTAGAAAATAAAAGTAGAACACATAATTAATTATATTTAGTAATACTCTGTCCTTAATCAGTCAAGAGACATTTATTCCAAAATATATAGAACCAAATGGGTATAATATCACTTTTTACAGATAAAACAGAACTTAATTTTAACATTAATAATAAATTCATTTCTTTTTTAAAGTTTGGTACATTGATATAATATATTATAACTTTTATATTTGTAAGAGTATTTAAAATAATTAAATACGCTAGAAAACATTAGCAACATTTATAAAAAGTAGCTATTACAAGTGTGATCTTCTTTTTAATCTATGAATTATTGAAAAATACAATTCTCCTCTAAGGCCAAAAATTTTTAATGGTTAAGCAAATGTAAAAAAAGCATAAAAACATATATATACCTAAAATATATTTTTTTTATTTTTTAGGCAATAAAGACTTTAATTTATTTTTCGCATTTTGCAATTTATATTGAGTAAGTATATAGAATATCTGTATACCACAAATTTATCAAAATAAGCTTTAACCCATAGAGAAAAAGAGCAATGGTGTTTGTTCTATTATAAAGGCATATTACACTTGGGTCATTACGTCAAATCAACCAATGGTGTTCACCAGACTTTCTCAGATCTTCCTGAAATTTTCAGGTGTCATTGTAGATAAAGTTGAGTAATTTGAAAATTTCAAGCCTTTTGGTCTAAAACATTTTGAGATATGATTTTTTTAATTTTTAAGGGTAGTCGCTAGTTCGTGTAACATTTTCTCTATACATTTTCGCGATGTTTGAATCATGAATATTTCAAAACTAAACGAGGTATCAGGCTGAAATTTTCAGTATTTACTCTTTTTTTATGTTGAGTTAAATGGTTTTTATCTCAAGTTTAGCTTGCACAAAGAATAGTCTTCTAAAATGTCCAAACATTGCACTTCAGACAGTTTTCATCAATATCTAACCCGGTATACCAAGAACCTATAGCACATGAAATGAAAGTTTGTTATACAATTAGTAAGTACCATATATTTAATTATTATTTGATAGAGAATTCCTGTTAATCAATAATAGTGTACTCATATTGGGCTCCCTTTAAGATCATGGTCGTCCATTTTTGCACGCATTGCGATCCCTGAATAATCATGTTGACAGTAATTCACACTTTTCATATTCTGTAGTACACTTGTTGAAACCTTTGGCAAGTACTAGCTATGTGAAAATTTCATGTTGGTGTCATAAAGCTTTCTTGGTGAAAAATCTGCATGAAATTGCATGATTTCTACACTATCGTGGACCATTGTAATTTTGAATGTTTGAACTGACATCTTTGATGGACTGTGTTTTTTTATTGTGAATTTCATTTTTTAATTGACAAATGTATTATGATATGAATACTTTTGAAATGATTTTTTGTGTATCATATTGAAGCTTGTAAACATCATGAATGTAAATCAAAAAAGTATCAAAAAAGCCCTGGAACATTTCAGGAAGATCTAAGGGAGGGGGGTCAATATACTGGTTGAGTTGACAGAGATGACCCACTTAAGGATTATGTAAACACGCTTTACGAACATTATGATTTTATAAAAGTTGCGTAAACGTTTTTCTCAAAATTCAAATAATCTAGTAGAATTGCATCATTTTAATGGATGTTAAACCAAGTAACTAAAAATATAATAAATATTGGTCTATATATGTTTATATATAAAGAAGAACAGGTAAGAGTTCATACGCATAAGTTTAACCATAAAATTCGTATTTTTTAAATAATATAGACTTCGTGAACTTAAGTTTTTAAATTAAATAAATTTAGAAAATTATTTTATTAAGGTGATGAGAGTCATTAGAGTACAAGAATTAGATTTGATGCTGCTCTGTTATTGGCTTAATATGACGTGTTTTCTAGCCAGATTAAAAGTTACATTTAATGTTTTCACACGCAATATCAAACAAAAAAACGAGTGTTAATAAAAATTAGACCAAATGTTTAATCACAATGTGCAATATTTTTAAAAAAACCAAAGGTAAAACATTGATTGTTTTTTGTTGTTTTTTTTTAATTTGTAACAAATATTAAATAAGAAAATGAAAATAACTAAAAAGCCAGTTTTCTAAATTAAAATAGTTACATTATCCATCGTAATCTTTATTTGCAATTATTAAAACTACCTTATTAAACTGATTATAATCTATTTGTAAATCTTAATATTTTTCATTGATTTATCTAGATAAATATACCATTAAGCCAAACAGCAAAACAACAGTGAATGACTGTGGTACTAGATAAATACAGAAAACATTTAAGTTTACCTTTTTATATAACAAGTAATTTTTATCTTTCTTCAAAAGGTGATTCAAAGGTAATTCACTTAAATAAAGTGCCTGAGATAAGTTTTTTCAAAAAATATCAGCGCAATTAATTTAAATGGATACAAAGTTCAAATAATAGTATTGAAAGTGTAGCTTAGTATGAAAACTGTAGATGATGATAAACAATGACCTGGATGAAATTTGTAGGGTAAGTAATACTTATCTAAGCAAAAGGTATTTTTTTCAGATTATTAATTATTTTAAATATTTTTTTAACATTTAAACCATAAAAGTGTACAGATGATATTTCTGCTAAATTATTTTCTGACCTTCAAAATGATAAAATTGTTAGCAGGGCTAATGAAAGAGTTGAAATCACAATGTATTCTCTTTTTTGGTATATCTGTGAGCATTTTTATGTCAATATTTGTCGCTACAACCTCTGGATAAGCGAGCAGGTTTGTTATATTTATTTTGAGATAGATAAGCTATTTATTTATTACAGCCCCCTTAACACAGTAATGTTTTTTACAAGGTGTTTAAACTCATTTAAAGTAGGTTTAACCAAACTGGGAAGAATCAATGCGATCGAACCACAGAATCATTTCTGTACTTGCGCCAAAAATGATATTGTTCATTGAACTATATAATATTTTTAAATGTAAATTACTTTAATCAGAAAAAATCAATATATAGGTAATATCACTATATCAAAGGGTCGTCGATTTCTTAAATCTTCCTTCTGATTCCTACAGCTTTGTGCGGTCTCCTATTCTTTATTATTGTATTACTATTATTCACTAAATACCGATACGTTGACTGCTGTGCGGCTCTTTATATCATTTCACAAGATATAAACACTCCGTAGTGCGACCATTACTATTCTATAAAGTGGTATAAAAGTCACGTTTAGAATATAATTCTCTAAAAGTTATTGAGCTGAATTAATCTTTTTGAATATGTATATTGTTCCTTTCAATAAAGATCAGTCTATTTATGTGTCTTTCCACTAATGTCTTTATTTCTATAAACTAGGTATAGCCACCCTGAAAATGCATTTTCTTGATTTCTTCCTTCGCCACCAGTCATATTTTTTCTCACAATTTTCAATATCTTTCCCCACAAAGATCGTATTATTTATAGCTTACCCAATAAAGAAGGTTTCAGGAGGTGTTCACTAATTGTATCCTTCAGGATGAGAAAAAGAATAAAGAAATTGCAATTCAGTTGTGTATAATGCATATAGTTGCTATGATTTTATTCGAATGACACTTGCGTTCACTTATTTTTCTTGTTTATTAAGGTGTACAGGTAAAAAAATATAATCGCACATTTTTATTAACCAAGTAATTATTATCACTTTAATAATGAACACATTAATTATTAACCCATTAATTATTAACACATCAATTATTAACCCAAAAATTATTAAAACATTAATTATTAACCCATTAATTATTAACACATTAATTATTAACCCAATAATTATTAAAAACATTAATTATTAACCCATTAATTATTAAACCAATATAATTTTTTATCCATCAATTATTAACACATTAATTATTAAGACATTAATTATTAACACATTAGTTATTAACACATTAATTATTAACGCATTAATTATTGACACAGTAATTATTAATACATTAATTACTCGTTAATGGTGATTAGTTAGCAGTATAAAGAAGTATATAAATAAATACGTTTTAATTATACTTTTTCTTTGTTTTTCATTTCAGCTAATTCCAGCTAAATTGTTGATTAGTTTATTTGTAGTGTTCTTCAGGTTACAGGCATCAAAATATCAAATTTATACTTACTCTAATTTTTTGTATTGTTTCTAATAGTTTTCTTAAAAGTGCCAAAACAAATTGTTTATTTTATTTTTAAATATTTACTACCTATTATGGATGCATTGTTCATCGTTAAACTATTGTTTCTTTTCTGTACATTTGTTAAAAGAAATCTGTGCAAGCTCATTGAATAGTTTTAAGTCTAGCCACTATTTAAGAAACATTATTTCATTTACCTTTAGTAAATATAAGATGATCAAATTATCATGAATAAATGTATTTAGCTTAGTAGATTTTTTTGATTTCACAAAGATTGTTAAATAATATTTTTTTTTCTTGTACAAAGAGTTGGATTATAATAAATGAATAAAACAGACATGAGTTTTTGTTTGGAAGATTTTTTTATTTTTACTTTATATATTTTCTATATCAATCAATTACCGTTCACTCTAAACAAGACCAGTTAATATGATAAATATTTATACAATTTAACTAATAAAGAAATTAAAGAGTAGATGTCTAAAGTAGAGACAACACAAACATTGAGTGACTAGGTGGGTATCTTTAGTTCTATAGTACATTAAATATCTTTACAAAGAATATGAAGACTAAATATTATGTCACGTGTTGTGAGTAATTTGGCGAAAACATTTCCACTTTATTCCAGCCCTTTATCTCGCCGCATGGCCACCTTCTATAGTATTAATACATATAGTTACAGAAGACAATATTACGGGACAAGAGGGTGTTCCTATCGTCCACCCCTCCATTTTTGACCCCACCCCCGAACAAAACATCTGCGGGCCAGCGGCGCTGATGAAAAGCCTACATTCCGAAGAGGAACTGACGGCACAGAAATTTGGACCGAGAGATGTAATTTCGCACCTCTAACCATCCTCGGCCTCTATTCCTGGCGGTTCGCTACCTACAAAGGAAGAACTATCCAGATGTCCAAGCTACGTTCGTCTTTTGTCGGTATGACGTACCTTCATCCCCTCCTTCCATCTAGGGCGGGGAATTAGCCCCTCCTTGATGACAGGGAAAAAGCGTAGATGAATGATTGGTCGGGGGGTCACTGTGCAAAAGTAGGAGTAACGAAAAATAGCTTTTGCCATTCTGACTTATAAGGCTCTGATAGAGGGTCGATATAAGAGAGAGAGAGAGAGAGAGAGAGAGAGAGAGAGAGAGAGAGAGAGAGAACGTCCTTCACTTTATTCATTTATATTGGATTATTTTTGCTGCATGTTGGATTATCTTTGCTGTATTTTTACAAGCCACAAGATCCCGTTACAGACTGGTGCCTTTGTATAAATAAAGAATATTTTTGGTGTTACACGAGACTTGTTTATCGAATATCTTCCCGTATTGTGTTTAATTGCTGGTGAAACTATTTGGCAGAGATAAATAGAAATATACATTCAAATTCAGTCAGCACCTGGACATCAGATAACAAGTCAATGATACCTCAATAGGTCCTCAACATATTCTTTATTAATTAATAAATTTACAAATGAAGGAATACTACCTCATTATTTTTTTTAGATAAAAATGGTCGATAGGTCTTATTTAAACACAAATTTGTGTGAATTTGTTTAAACTTTCTTCAATTGTTTACATAGATATAAATCAGCTTTAAGTAATATAATAGTTGACACAAAAATGTAGGTGATTAAACAAAATGGATGCAAAAACGAATATGATGGTGTCAGTGGAAAATAAAATAAATGTAGGGCCTGCATGTCATAAAATAACTTTAAAAAACTGCCCAAAAATTTTAAACATTATGGTATTAAAGCAGAAATAAAAAACTATTATCTGGAATATTGTTTGATAAAGATTTTCAACCTAACTAATATATTATTTTAAACATATAACCATCTAGAAATTAAATATACAAGTTTTAGCATTTCAATTAATATATATAAATGTATATATATATATATATATATATATATATATATATATATATATATATATATATATAATTTTTAAATATTATAAATTTAATTCTTTTAATCTACATTTGGAGCTTGTTTAATATTCTTAATTGATCAAAAATCAAAATGTAGATATCGATACCACGCAAATAAATTCTCTCAAAATATTCTGTTATGTATTGTTCGATGTTAAATAGCCCCATATTCAGCTAATTTTTCCCCATATTAAAAATGACTAAAAAGTAATTTGCTAGTAATTCTTCTATTCACAAACTCAAAATTAACAAAAAGTAAAAGGGTATTAATCGTTAACACTAAATTATAACATGTCTAAAAATATATGTACATGATTTGAGGACACACACACACAAATACACACACAAACACACACACACACACAGACAGACCTCAATAATTAGAAAGTGAAACCAACAGAAGTTATTCATAAAAATTGGACTGAAATTTTATTTTTTCTGCATAGAACCACATTATATTAACCTTCGAAAAACGAAAATTTACGATTTCAACGTAAATGCCAGTATTCTAATGCATTTAATGCCGCACTGATGAGTAGTAAACCAGGCAAGTGCTCAACAGTGTGTTCCCCTCACAGGGGCGCCGAGAGCCAACACGTAGCCCCAGGGCAGGGACATCACAGGGCCCACAAAATGGATGAACGCGATATAGTCAATGCGTGAGAGAGAGGGCCAAAAAAATTTAAACTAAATTTTTTTACAGCTGCCCCTGTTAATGTAATCTTAATAAACAGCTGCAGCTACAATGTTTTCATGTGGAATTGTTGAACCGACTTTACGACATGCAGAGAGAAAGCAACAAAAAAACTTGCGGGCTTTTCTTCTTGAAAAGTACTTCAATTATAGCTTTTGTAGTTAATCGTTCTTGCAAGTCGACCTTCCACTGCCAGCATTCCAACGAATAAAATTAATACATTAATGATTCCAGAATATTTTTAACTTTTCTCAAATTGTGTATAGAAAAAGTCAATATGAACTTTTTTCTGCCCGAGGTTTGCAACGTTAGTATTGTTTTCTGATGCTGCAACTCATTCAACAGATCTGCGCTAACATCAACAACTTATTTATCCGCCATGTTCTTGGCTGTTATAAGTACGTCTTCTGTATTCATATCATGATATTTCAGCGAACGTCAAGATTTCATCAAATACTCCAACGCTTCGTGGTATCGCCGTTTAATCATCACGCAGTCAATCAGATGACGAAAACGGAACGTTGAAAGTATTCGTGCTTTAATCCCAATAATCATTTTCGTCGAGATTGTTCTTTCTGGCAACATTGTCTTCGTTTGCGTTTTCTCTCACAAACACAGGACTATTCCACCATAGCTTCGAAAACAAGTTTGCTCTCAGACAATATCTCATCCCACTTGGAACTAAATAAAGTTTTCACACGAGGTCGCGAATATTAACAACTTAACAAGATGCTTTATACCAAATTTAAATCTGATAGCTTTTAAATAAACAACCACAGCGATGCCATCCAAAATTATTCGAACGAATACAGGTCTGAAATCGAAACAGCATCAATAGGTTCTTAGTATTGCACCAATTCCTGCACTTGGGTAAGTCATTATACTCTGGCAAAGGCGCTGCTAGTGGCTTTACAATTAATACATCATCTGAGTTGATATTCAGCACATCTTTAAAAGATTGTGAAGAGAGTAGATAAGATATTAGTCAAAATTTCCCATCTCTGCGCGTGACTGCTGCTGAAGAGATTTGAAGAAATGTGTGGGACTACCGGAAGAATGTTATCACTTGTGCACAGCACCACTGATTGCACGCCACACAGATTCAAACCATGGCAGCCTACATATTTAAAACGCGTTTTAAAGGATTGTTCTTCAGTATATCGCTTGTTCTGTGTCGAACCACCATATTGCTTTCATTGTTGTACCCTTGGCCAGTGACAGGTCGTAAGCGGTATGCAATGTTTTTTCAATGCAGTCAATGATTGTTGAGCTATATCTTCTCCCATTCTCTTGTTGCAGTCCACAGATGCAATAACTTATGCACTTCGAAGGTATCTAAGCCAAAGGAGGTATGTACCGCAAAATGAGTTACGGTATGCTCAACATGAGCGGAATCCGGTGTTGCGTCCAAAGAAATATTATAAAAATTCATTGATTTGACTAAGGTTATTCCCACCGGGAGGAAACGAAGATAAATATCGATTGAGTCATTTTCATTCAAAGACTAATTCAGATTTCAAGTAATGTCAAAAAGAGTTGTTAAACAGACAACACTCGGATTGGTTTATGATATCTAACGAGCCTCAGCTACCACCAATGAAAGTCAGTCGATTGGCTGCCATCGGCTGTCATCGTCTGCATCTTCAATGTTCAATGATTCGTAAAAAATTGACATGGTCAATGCCGGGTCCCCCTTACAGATGTGGGCCCCTGGCACAATGTTGACCTTCCCTCGGCGTGCTTAAGCCCTTTACTCCTCACAGTGCAAATTCTTGTTATAATAGCTTATACCTATGACATCCCCCCCCCCCACTTTTCCAAATGCAATTTGTGTATTAATTAATTAGAGAAAAGATCCATAGACGCTGATGGAGTCCTAAGGCTTACAGTACAAAGACAGTCCTCCCTCCTTTCTGAGTATCATCATATATCACTAAATTAAAAGACTTAAATATCATAATTGTGAATCACCTCTAACATTTCCTAATTATTAAGTAATAATACAATGTAATATTACCAACGAATGTTTTCCATCCCCCATAATCCAGCTAACTCAAACACACAGGAAATTTCACCTAATCAGCTTCTCCATATCAAAAACACGCGATATCATAAGGTGGAAACAGGGGTTATCACCTTTAAAAGAAGAGGCGGAAAAGACTGTTTCGATAATCCGGGTTCAAAGAAAATAGTAGACCACTAAACATACATCAAAAAGGTTATAGTTGAGTGTAAATGTACTGTTTTATTGTTTGATATTAAACATCACAGTTTTTAATTAACTGAAGATCCTAGTTTTTCGATTTGAGTTATGTGACGAAACAAGAAACGTCACTTGTAACTTGGAGATTTTACTTGATACTTACTTGTTCTAAAATCAAGGGAGTTAGACAATGAAGCTTTGAGATAGTAAAGACGTATTTTTATTTAGAAGTCAGATTATTACTTTGAACTTAGAAGATGTGCCTTTATCTAGTCTTGAATTTTATGAAGGCCCCTAGGGCTGTATATCTTTTATCGCTACGTATAAGGTGTAGAATGGGGCCCTATTAATGACATAGTTATTAATATAAGTTTAATTGTAAAAAACGGTATCTTCAGAAGCGCTTTTCCCAGACCTTAAAAAGCATGAAAAAAATTAAACAACTCAATTATACTTTAGTCAGATAGAAGCCCTTGGGGCTCAAAAAGCCTTTAATTTTCTATCACTTCTTTTAAGATTAGAATGGGACCTCAAATGTTACAAACAATTTGCATAATTACTAATATATGCTATTTTGAATTAAAAAAACGGTACCTATAGAAACACTGGTGTCCAGCTCTTAGAGGGCATAACTAAAATTATTTAAACCAATTCAATTTTAGAGGGATAAATATTCTTGGCGCTCAATGAATCCTTTATTTTCCATCACTAGGTATAACGTGTAGAATGGGGCCCTGAATACGACATAATTTTTAATATAGCCTTTATAAGAATAAACGGAACCTACACAAACACTGATGCACAGCCCTTAAAGGGCATGACAAAAATTAAAGAAACCAAATAGATTAGCGCTCCTATTTTTCACCTTCATTGGCCTCTCTATTACAACACCCTCATTTGAAACCTATTGGACGAATACCTCTATATAACCTTTCTTCCATATTCTTCTTCGTTAATCACTCATTGTTAGCTGGTCTGCCCTTTTAGAGATGAGTATGAAATGGAGAGGGGGTGTTCTAATGGACCTCCAGATAAGGTAGGCTAAGATTTCTTCTTCCCGTGTCTCGCAATTCGTTTGTTGTCGGTCGGTAGCCGAAAAGGAATTTCACGTTTTGATGTTAAAATTCTTAGATCTACTGACCGTCGCTCTGCTAGGGCGGGGGGAGGGGGGGCGGTAGTGTCGGGATTAGAGGAACATGGACTAAGGGAAAATAGTTTCGTTAAACGTTTTGAATACCCCTCCCCTTTTTTTCTGTGTGTAAAGGGAGGGATGTTTTTAGTCTGGTGACTTTTGACACAAGAAAGTACGTAACGTGACATCATTGTAACTTCTGGAACATTCCATGATAGATCAGTTAAAAACTTTGCTACAAATATAAGTAATATGTAAAGTTACATTACAGTATTTCATAATACTTTGAAGAGAGAGAGTTTGATTTTCATTGGATATTCTTTCTTTATCTTGGAAAAATTTATTGCTTTGTGATTGAATTACTTTGTTATAGCTGTTAATTCAGATAAGTACACTTCCACTGTGTTCTGAATTCATTTTAGCTCATCACTGTTTTTTTTCTTTGATAGATTGACCATCCGATATAAAATAAGCTTTTGTAGTTTTAATCTCAACAATTTTTCAATACAATTCAAAGCAAATAAATCTTTTGAGTCCATTGTTATCTTTTGTTATACGACCACTCAGTTATAAACAAGTTTTATTGCAGTGTCGAAGTTAACTTTGTAATGCATTTAAGCACAGTTTAAAAAATATTTCTCGTATTTTTTTTATAAATAACAATCAATACTTTGATTTTGGAATGTTTATAGAGGTAAAGTATCAATAATATATTTCAAAATAATTTTGGTCGCTATCTAGTGATATTATCCTTTCTTGTGCTCTTTCATCTCTTTCTGCTTTCTCTCTCTTTTTTTTTCTCTTTCCTCTTTTTCTCTAGCTTCTCTGTCCATAGCTAAATTCTTTTCAATGAACAGTAATAACTTTTCTCCTTGTAAACCATATCTCTTTACTTTTTCTTCAAATGCCTCCCAGAGATCCTGTCATTGAGGTATCTTCCTTTCTTCCTAAATTTTTATTTTTTCGTACTACGTTTTCAATAAGTTCTAATAAAGTAGATTAGTCATATATGTCTCTATGAGACACTTTATAATATAAATGGGTTTTCTGATACCTCTTAAATTAGTTTTAATAATCAATGCACAAAATACTTTATATGAATAAATTATACATAATAAATGAAATTGTAAACAAATCAACGATAATTAATTAAGTGAGTCAATCAATCCAATATCTAAAATATTCTTACTCAGCAAAATCAATCATCATAGAAATAAATATTTTAAATAATATAATATACAAATGAAATAAACATGTGCATTATCATCATTACTTAACCCTGATTCTTTCTGTTTCAAAGTCACAGGGTGAAAGGAATGTTATCGTTGATCCGTCTATACATCCGGACATTATTGTATCTGGTCCAGTGTAGTACTTGACCCAATTCTTGACCTCTGTTGACCTGTCTTTCACAACAGTCCATTTTCTTGATCGTTGATGTAGAGCTTGTTATTACACTTAAAGAGTGTTAGACAGAAACGACTTTTTTATGCGCAAGAATGCGGCATAAATACATAAAAGAACGTGAGTGTAATTTATATCGATGACTAGGCTTGTTACTACACAGCTGCCATCAGACTGGTTGACACGACGATAAGACTTGTTACTTCGTAGTTCAATGACTTGTTCATAAGTAGATATGTGGACTTATGTGTGTTTCACAACTCATGGCCACTCTTTGGTATAAGTTATGGTTATAAAAGAGTTAGATGTGTGGGCTTACTAGTGCGTCACAGCTCTTGGCCACAATAAATTACTTGCATAAATTTAACTTGTATTAGAAGAGGTTGACATCTAGTAGCAATTGTCTCCACTATATGCACTGACTTCAGTAAATATAATGTAGTTATGACACTAGTATTCTGCAAGATGTTGCAATTGCAATTAATAAATCTGTTTAATAAAAACGTTATGATATATTTCTGATAAACCTTTATAAATAGGGCGAAGAATTTATCACTAGGTTATAGGTAGGTTAGCACACCACAAAAAAGTACAAATGGGTAGCAGTGAATTTATTGGCAAGAGCAAAACTTGTCCTACTTAGTACATTTGTTCACTGCATATAGAATACCGATACATAAAATAGTATTCAAAATTATGTTTCAGAATATTTTTTTAGATGCAATCATTTTGGTTTCCATTAAATCATACGGGGAAACCTTAACTAAATGTCTACTTTGGATTATAAAATTATTTCTAGAACTAGAAAAATTTCATTGGAAAACGAAGGGTTGACTGTAATTATTTACATTATAATAATGTAAATAATAAACCTTAAATTATAATTAAATCTTTAATTTTAACTATACTAATTGTCTAATACTATCTATGGTATGCATGTAAACTCTTTTAGTTTTCAAATATTAAAACCAAAGAGACTTATGCTACTATTTGTCAAACACTCTATTTAAATACTTCCTTCATAACAAACAAAATGATGTATCAACATAATTGCTTTTATCATACATACATTTTTAATTCAGGGCGGTTTTGATTACATTAAAAAAAATAATTGATCAATATCATTATGAATAAGATAAGTCGAAATATAAATTAAATAGTTCGTTGTTGACTTATAAACACTAGTTATAGAAAAAAAAATCTTCACTTTATCAGCACCGATCAAGCTTTAGCCTTGAGATAGGGGAACTTTACATATATTAATGGTCTGTATAAAACATCACAACATTTAATGAAAGTTTAAGTGATACAACTGATTTTACAAATTGAATGTCATATAAAGTACGAGTCATAGCAATAATGTTGGTACTATTAAAATATATAAATAAAATACAGGACCACTCTATGATTCAAGGTAAATACCATAAAAGTGATTTTCTGCCACATCGGTTGATTATAGTAGCGCCCAAACTTTCTAGCTGGTATTTTTTTTCAATTTAAAATGGCTGCGCTGCGTCTTGCAAACTCTAAAGAAGGAAATCTTTTTAAACTTCTAGCATCTTTTTTATGACATTTCATCGGGCACAAAATAATAGACGTAAGCGATCTATTCTTTATATCTATGGTTCAGTTTACCAAAAATAAAAGGCAGTATATTATTTATTGATTATATAATGCAGAGGTGATTATTTTCCCCTTGGACAAATTCGTTTAAAAGAACAGATCCATAACTAGTTAACACTATTAAAATAGTTATTTCTTAAGCCGATGATCACGAAGCTTTAAGCGAGCCAAAGATAACCTACATCTATTATAGTAGGTTTACGAAAATTTTATCATCAACTATGATGACGATAAATAAACATTTTCCACTAATGTTGTATAGGATCAATAGATTAACATCCTTTCACTGACATTTTTTTTTTAATATTTCTTTTTTTTTTTTGTATTAGGCACGTCATTTTACTTGGGCTCCACCAGTTGTCTTTGGTATCTTGTGCATGATTGTACCATTATTGACTATTTGTCTACCAGAAACCTATGGGCATGAACTGGCCCAAACATTGGAAGAAATGGAAAAAGGAATATGGAAAAAAACTTCTAAGGTTTAACAGTTACCTAAAGAAAACAAATAAAGAAAGCTATATTTCTTTCATTTCTATATATGCAGAATTAATTATACTACTTAAACAGTCTTGATGTAAATTAATTTCCAGTTTTTTTTTTCTGTTTACCTTAAGTAAGTTATAAATATACTTACACAGATACAATAAATATTCGAAATTGAGCATTACAAAATATATTCGACATTTTATTTTTTTTTCGTTTTTTTTTTAAATAAAAATCTGAAGGTTTTTTTTTTTCCGTCTATTTTCTTTTCAAAAAAAATTAGCACTTGTTTTTTATCAATGAGACTGTCTTATTTACTTAAGAATTCATTTTTATTAATACCCACATATTTCTTTATTCTAAACCTAAATTATATAACTCATTCGAATTATTATTGAATAGCTTTTACTAAATGTATACCATAAGCAAATGCGTAATCAAAAACATATAAAATACATTTTTTTTAAAAACGATCAAAATTTAATAAAAACTATTTTATTTACCAATACATTCGACTTATTAAATACATATTGTGTAATAATCATTTACCATTAGCAAATGCTTAAGAGAAAATATATCAGATACATTTGCGAAAAATAATCATATTAAAATAATAATAAAAAAAATTCAAATAATTCAGAGGGAAAAATAGACTCTTTGTCAGGCACACACACACACCAAACATCACTTCTGTGAATAAACTGGATGCATGGCAGAGGGCGAATGTAAAATAAAATTACAAATTTATGCGCTGCCTGTCACTTGCAGCTGATCACTACCAGAGCACACAAAAGTTTCGTTTTATAAAATGCGCACGAAAATGTACACATATCTTTCAATACATACACAACGACCTGAACTCCAATCACCTACTCCAGTGGTCGGCAAAGTGCGGCTCCGGAGCTGCATGTGGCTCTTTGGCCCCTTAAATGCAGCTCTGGCATAAATATCCGCGGAAGGCACACTAATATTTTCATTAAAAAAAACTTGGTAATAAAATAATTACATTTTATTTTGATACATTAAAATTTTTCTATAAATCGATAACATGTATAATATTTTGTTTAAGTTAAAAGATAGATAGATAATTAAAATTTCATGCACGTGATAGAAAGAGAGTGCTAGTAACGAATACTGATTTTTTTCTTATTGATCTAATAACAATTGTTAATAGAAACATTATAATTGTTGACAGAAAGCGTAACGAAAATTGTTAAATAGCACAGGAAAAAATTCACTAGTCAAGAGTAGTCAACTTCTGTGTTTAATAACTGGATGCAATCTTCCAGCAATATTCGTATGGCAATTTTAGATTTTAGCCAAGAGATTGCTAAGAGAGGTAAACCGTACACAGACGGCGAATACATAAAAAAAATTGTTTGATAAATGCACCCGAAGCTCTATTTCGGGATTTTAAGAACAAAGCAGATATTCTGAAAATAATTAAAGAGTTACCATTGTCTGCCAAAACCATTAAAGATAGAACAATTAAAATGTGTTGAATATAACCACCCAGCAAATTGAAGATCTGAAATTGGTTTCGGCTTTATCAATAGCAGTTGACGAGTCTTGTAACATAAATGATACAGCACATGTTTCTTTTTTTGTAAGATCTATATATCATTCAGGCTCTAAAGAAGAACTTTTAGGATTTTTGCCACTGAAAGGTCAGACGCGTGGAGAAGATATCGCAAATTTGGTAATTGAGTGTATGGATAAACATCATATCCCCATTTATAAAATTGTGTCGATTTTAACAGATGGGGCTAACAGTATGACCGGCGTAAGAAAATGGTTTGTTGCTATTTTGATAGAAAAGATTAATCACGAGATACTTGTTTACCATTGAATCATTCACCAAGAAGCGCTTTGTGCGCAAACATTTCCGGAAGAAATTTGTAAAATTATGGAAATTGATGATTACCTTTATCAACTCCATTTTAGCTAAAGCTCTTAATTATCGCCAATTCAAAGAATTTTTATTTGAAATGGAGAGTGAGTACGCTGATCTTCTGCTTTATAACAAGGTACGTTGGTTGTCGAGAGGGAAAGTTTTAATTCGTTTCGCGTCCCTTTTTCCGGAAGAAGGGCGTTCACTATCCAGAACTAACAGACGATCATTGGATACAAAACTTTTATTTTATGGTAGACGTTACGTCTCATCTAAAACAGCTTAATCGTAAACTACAAGGGAAAGGAAACTTACTTAAAAGTGATAACATTCGAAAACAAATTATCCATTTTCGCTCAGGATTTTGAAAGGGAAACATTGCTTCACTTTCCGAGCCCGCTGAAGCATCGCCAAGAAAATAATTCATCTATTGATAAAGACCATTTTAAAACAATAATTTTCAATATGAGGGAAGCATTTATCAGCAGGATTCAGGAATTTAAAAAAGCAGAGCATTTTTAGCATTTGTCAAAAATCCTCTTAATGGTACGATAACCGAGTTGAAATTTTCTCCTTTTGAAACTGATATAGGTAGCTTTGAAATACAACTGCTTGATTTAAAAAAAAACAAGGAGATATGGCGCTCTTAATTCGATTGTCTTTGTGTTGAATTGGAAATATTGGAGAAGAAAAAATGTGATCTTAGTTCACAACACAAGTGGTCTGCTTTGAATGACCTGTAGAAAGAAGACATGTTCATTTTCAACACTTGAAATAGTATTCCCGACTCTTACGATCAGCTGTTTGCTGTTCTTTCCCTTTTTGGCTCTACATATATATGCGAACAATCTTCTTCAAGCACGAACATTATCAAGAGTTAACTGAAAAGTCGTCTTATTGATGAGAACTTGGGATCATGCCTTAAATTAAAAACAACAACATATAAACCTGACTTACTCAAACTTTCCAAGGTGATGCAAGCACATTGTTCGCATTAATAAATATTTATTAAGTATGAAATTTAGTTTTTTTAGTGTACTACTTATTTAGTGTAATAAAATTTGCCGTAATAATAGTTTATTAAACAAACATATTTGGCTCCCAATTTGTTTTTTAAATTGTTGTAATTATCATATTTGGCTCTTTGGCTAATAAGTTTGCCGACCACAGACCTACTCTATGCTATCTTATGTATTTTTTTTTACAAAATTTGTAATCCATATTATATCTGCAATTTCCTTTTTTACAGATCAAATAATCAATTCAATAAATACAATATGGTAAATAATATTGATAATAAGGTTCACTTCGTTTTAAAGAAATTATGAATAGTATAATTATGTTAATTAATGCTTTTTTTTAAAGTTTACATTAATTAATTGCAGCCTTAGTTTATTTATATTTCCTAAATATGATATTGTAAGTAAATATTAATGTCTGTTAACTAAAATCAGCTTTTCAGCCACGACTCAAAGAATCAAAATGCTTATATAGCAAACACGTGCTACATGTTGATATCTCGGCTTATCAACAGTTATTATTTTATAATTGTATTGACATTTTCTCTTTCATTTTTGTTTAAAACTAGATAAAGAAAAGTGTGTTATTTTTACTGATCGACTTAAATGTCATAAAAGTGTTTTGTGTTTGGTGAACTGCTCATGTGTTGTTTGTGATGGAGGAGACTATTGGGGCGAATAGTCAGAATTCAAAAACTGCACAAAAAGACATTCAGTAAAATGTCCTATCGATTGAGACAACATTTATCAATAACACTGTGCAACAAAATAAAAACTTGAACAGCATATGCATATATATTATATACAATTTTCTGATTACAGTGATACCTTTGGAATATTTCTAGCACGTCCAGAAGTGAAGTTAATCCATCTAGAAAATTTAGTCCTACTATTAAATATTTAAATATATAAGCTATATTGAGAAAGTTAATTATTTGCTGAATTAGCTAGTCACTGTCCTGATGTTTTCTTGCAGAAATGGGAAAGTGTTGACTAGTTCTTGATTTTCTTTTTGTGCTGAACTGCTTTCCCTTTGCAAAAACCAACAGAATTCACCCATCATAGCTGTCAATGTTCCATTGCGGGGTCCCTGCGGTCGTTGTCTATTTGTATGATCACTTACTGAGTTCTGGCCAGCATTTATATTTGTCCCAGCCACGTGGTTACACAGGATGCACAACACAACGATAACTTGAGTACAAACTCAGAAGTAAATACACAACACATATATATTTACCTCAAAAAAGGATACACATCAGCGGGCCCTAAGAAGGGCCGTAACTTTACCAGCTACTACAAAGCAATAATACATTAACGTTATATACATACAGAAGGGCCCTTACCTGAGTTGGATAGTTCTCACAAGAACTCAGTACTGAGCCGGTCGAAACCAGCCCAGACTGGTTTATCCAACCCGGGTCCAATCGTTCGACTTCACTATCCGACTGATCAGCGCTGACTCACTAATTCTGACTGAATGACAGTTTTCCCTCGCAATCAACTCTCGCGTTGCCTAACGAGAGTTCACCGACCAAGCCGGGAAGGTCACGAACATCACCCGTGATTAGCTGCCCCATCAATCGTGGACAATTCCGACCTTCACGTGTGACCAAGAAAGGGCACTCCTCTCTCGCCCTTTTTGCGCTTGAATACAACAAGGGCATAGATTATCTCCTTTATAAACATTCACTTCCCAGGTGACAGAAAGTGATAAATGGGTGCTAGTCAGACTGACCACAAAGAGAACACCTGGGAAGACAAAGCCTTTGTATATACTATATATTTCTATTATCTCCCCCTCGGGTGATGAAAACAGGGTAAGGCTTGGACTTGATTTCATTAACTAAATCACAGAATGCGACAATAGCTTGACTATATTTTCCTCGATATCGTTGTTCCATCACTGTAATGTCCTGATGAAACCGTTCTCCGTGCTCTTCGCTTACTTCACCTAAATTTTCAGGAAAAAAATCAATATGAGAATGCAGGTAATGCATTAAGAGATACATTTGCTCCAGTGGCCTTGTAATCCTTTATAAGTTTCTTGACCGATTCTCTATAGTCGTTAGATTTTCTGTTTCCAAGAAACCTATCAACGACGACCTTGAATGAGTTCCAAGCTGCCTGTCGCAAATCAGTCAGCTTTGATGTAAACATTGAGTCATTCATTATAACATGTCTAATTTGAGGTACTATAAAGACTCCTTCTGTGATTTCGACATCACTCATCCTTGGAAATGTCTCTTGAGGTACTGAAAAGCAATGCAGTTGCCTGTAATAGCTTTCACAAAGTTTTTCATTAACCCGAACTTGATGTGAAGAGGTGGGAGGTAAATTATGTAAGGTTGTGCTAGTGGGCTGTGCTTTACATTGTGTTTTCCTGAGACATATTCAGATCTCACCGGCCATTGCTTCTGTGAATAATGCTTCTTATAAGCACGGCTATCACACAAACACAGGAAGCAACAGTACTTTTTGTAACAACTTTGCACGCCCATCACTGACCAAATAACTTTAAAGTCAGCACAAATAATCCAGCTAAATTTTCTATAGATGATTAACTCAAAAAAAAATTCCATGATCTCATACGATTATTTCATATCCGCAGCATAGAATATTGGCCCTGAAGGCATTGAGTTGCCATTGTGAAGAAGAATTGTCTTAAGGCTTGTCTTCGAGGCATCTATGTGCAGATGCCATTCATGGGCTTTGTGATTACAGCTATGCTCATTCATAAGACCTTCTATATATTTGCAGTAAGAACACTTGTCCTGTTCTTCAAAGAATAGTGAAAAATTTGCCATTCGTTTTCTGTAAACTGTTACCTTAGTGCCTTTTGACAAGAGATTCCACTGTTGAAGACGAGGCGCAAGTAGCTCTGCTTTATCCGTCGGTAAATTAAAATCTTCTACAAAATCATTGAGTTCAGTTTTTCGATGAAATGAGGTTTACCGTCTTCAGGTGTATCAAAGCTGTCATCACTTTCATGAACGTAAATAATAGACGCTGATTCATCACTTTCGACAATGTCAATGTCTCCAGGAGGCACATAATCAGCAAGGTATCGTTATGAGGTCTAATCGCAGAAGGTACATTAGGATATTCAACCTTTTTCCTTGATTTATCAGAAAATCCGGCTGTCTTTGTCATGCAAAAGTAACAATCGTTGATATGGTCTCATGGTTCTCTCCAAATCATAGGAATTGCAAATGACAAACTTCTTTTGCCATTTAGCCACTGCATCAAATTCGAGTATCATGACCCACAAATAAGGTGTGGTGCCCATTTCTTGCCTTGTTCTCCAAGCTTCATACTAAAGAAAGCATTATAAGCAAAACTGACCAAAGGTTATATATATATATATATGTTTCTCTGTGACTTCATAGTAATAATCCACAAACATAACAAAAATTGCAAGGATTGTTTACACATCTGCGTCTCTCAGCCATCTTTTTAAACAAATTATACTTATTACTTTAACTAAACACGTATAAGTTCCGTCTAGACAGACTCCGGATTATTTTTTATCGGGGTCCGTCTACAGATTTGCACATGCACGACAATCGAGATTTTTGTTTCGGGATTTTCGTTTCATAATCTTACTATTATTTAGTAAATTTGAAATATGTAGGCTACTCTGAATTTTTTTAAAAGTGTGACGCAATTTTTTTTAAAACAAATTAAAAAAAAACGTGTATAATTCTTTATGATCTTTATCAATAGTGCATGTGGAAACCTTTACTCTCAATCTCAATTAGAGTGCAACTCTAGCCACAGCGAAAATATAATGCATTGCAAAAAATTAATGTAACATAACTCTAAATCCTGACGTGCTAGAAATATTCTGACTACATAATCAAAATCAGCACCACTAATATATATATATATATATATATATATATATATATATATATATATATATATATATATATATATATATATTCCTATTCGCGACTTTGCTGGACAAAAAGTTCCCCGACTGACCATTTTTCAGACTAGCTAAAAAAAGGGGGACACATACGTGTCTCTCGACTGACATTGCTAATTTCTCAACAAATTAAACATTAAAATAAAAAAATAAGGCATGAAAATTGTAAAATAGATCCTTCTAATTGTTATTTTAAAAAATCAATCGATTCTATCATCGGATAATGATTTTATGAGTGTTTTAAAAAAAAATACCATATATCTAAAAGGTCCGAAAAATGGTACATTGAGGGACATTTGTTCAAAACCTAATATCTTTAAATTCCTGCCATAGATTTTTTTAAAATTCTTCATACAATTAAAATGTTCTATGTTTTAAAATACTACACTTCATTTTTACATTTTTACCCCATTTTTACAGTTTTATTCAAGATATACGTTTTCAGCTAGGGATATACAATCCGTTTTTCTGCCGAATTCATTTTTTGCCCATTTTTTTTTCTATTTATTAAAAAACAAAAAATTATTTCGGTTTTATCATGTAAGTAGCTTTTCTAAATCTGTTGATATAATTTTAGGTGCGAAAACTTTAAGGAATATTTTTTTAAATGCATTTAACTGATTTTTAGGCATGTATCGCACTTTACGGGACATATCGCTAGTGTCCCTCAAGTAACGAAAGGTAAAAAAATGTATTTGTGCATTTTCAAATACCTGTTAGTAAAACGTAAAACATTTATATTTTAAACATTTTCTATGAATATAATTTTCATTATAAAGAAAACAAACAGATTTTTTGAAATTATACGTACATATTTAAATTAAAATAATAATAAAAGATCATACATGTGCCGTGGCATCTTATTATATATTTTTTTAAAATGAGTTTCTACAACAAACTTAAGTAAATACGCATGCATCTCTTATTCTTTTGTAGTTTAAGTATATATTATTTTTTATATATCACAATCTTAAGTTAGTAATTGGTCATTTTTTTGTGATAGAATTAGTTCAACTTTACTTTCCTATGCATTCCAACTTAAAACCACCAAAAGTTGACCTTAATTTACCGGGGTCATGTTTGCGTGACTGATAGACTTTTTTTTTGCCTTACACCCGCCACGCGTAGCCTACGTCGTTCATTGGTCAAATATGGCATGGGCGTAAGTAAGTTTCCAAAAGTAAGTTTCTTATTAACGGTTATCTAAACGATGATTTGCTGTTAATACGATTGGTCGAGATAAATTAATGGTGATGTTATTCAATTCTTATAGGGAAATTCAGTGATTTTTATAATAGGAAAACCATTTTCATATCTTTAAAAAGCTGACATTTAAGCTTATTCCGCCCCCCCCTCCTTTTCCTCAAAAAAAAAAACATGACTTACATTTGTGATTTACTTTATTTAGTCAAAATTTGCTGAATAGACCGAAGTGAGCGTGTGGAATATTTAATGCATTTTGCAATAAAATTCCCAAATATTTCAAATTGTTTCTTTTGCAATAATGACTTGAGCATTTTGTCTATTATTATCTACTAGTATATACAAAAGTGATCTTTTAAATGTTTTACTTTTTTACCTTAGCACAATACAAATTTAAGCGTAATCGTTTTTTTTTTTTGATGATCCAAAGTGTTTGTTTGTACAAAAGGAATGCTATGTGCATGTTTAACATTACGGCAGTCATACTTAAAAAAACGAAATAGCAGTTTCCTACGGATCGGTATAAAATACTTTAGAGTTTTGGTACGATGGGGCCCCAGTTGTCAAAATTAATACGGGCTCAAGATTAGCAAGCGGTCGCTTTAAGACCACAGAAGCATACTTTAACTTTGTTTAGGCTTATTCCAGTGCTATAGAAAAAAAAATATATATTTGTTAGTTTTTACTCCCGTTAAAAAGAAAGACATCACAAATTGTATAAAAGTTGGCTAAGTATTTTGTTGGTTTTTTTCAGTGAAATGTAGCAGTACAATGTTTAATAGAAAATCCGAAGACATAAGACAATAACTAAAGTACAATGTTGCATTAATGTATTCCTTTATAACTTCCTAGAGTCAAAAAAGGTAATATATAAATATAACAAAAGCATTCTCATATTTGCAGTTATGAATTAAAAATTTCATAGTAAAGTGCAAACGTTACCTTTCCTTCTACATCACACTAGTTAAATTCGCTTCTGAATGTGGTAGTGTATATACATTAGAAGAAAGATGTGTTCGGTAGATACAAAAGCAGAAGTGTAAAAGAGGAGCGGGAAGGAGGACATTTCCAGATGTTAAAGAGTCGGTGCTAAATTTCACACCTAATCTTTCAAGCTGAAGGTCAGCCGGCTTCTCTTCTGAATTATATCTCCACAGCCTTACAGTGTTGAGGTTAATTTTATTTCAACTAGACAAATAGTAATAATTACGCATTGAATTTTATCCTCTCCCTCTTTAAAAAAAAAAAAACACAGCCATAAAATATATACATATACACACATACAAATCAAAGGATAGTTAGCTAATTGACCAAAGATGTAGAGTGTTTGTGAGGACTAGTTCAAATAGTAACATAATTAGTCATAGTGTATTTAATCTGACGTTACTCAAGATATTTTATTTATAAGCTATGTGATTGACAGTTATAATAGTAACAATTATAGTCCCAGCTTCACTTAGACCAAGTGCATACATTTTATTAATTCGCAACGTGGTTATCAAAGAACAAGGTATAAGGGTTCATCCATTAATTTCTTCAACAGCTTAGAGAGGGTAAGGTGGTCTGAAAATATCTTATAATTGTTGACATGGAGAAGTGCAAAAGGGGGGGGGTAAGGATGCAATTTCTAAACATCAATAAATTTCATCTTTTGGGAAATGACATCAATGATTGGTAGATAAAAACCAAATGATTTAGATTACCGGTAGCTATTATAATTTTGAAATTTCATGACACGTGTATCAGTCTGCTATTTTTTGTCAGAAATTAATGTCGAAATGGCACTGATTCGGTATTCGGACAAAATCTTCACGAAAAAACGAGTGTAGGACGACTAAAGCCCCAGAGGAAATAAACATCAGTGGACAAAAACTCAAAATATTACATCGTATTTAAATCGATATCATTGATACTTTTATATAAATAATCTTGACCATGGGCTACGGGAAATATTTGTCGATACAAGTCTGTCATCAATAGGCATGTTCCTATGTTTTTTTACCTAAATAAAGGATTGGATTTCGACCACAGCGGTTCGTATGCTGTTTGTTCTACCTTACGTATTTTAGAGTGAATTTTTGTTTCAAAGTATCCTAGTAAGCAGTGGGACGGATGGCCGAGTGGTGAAATTTGGTGCAAAGTCGTCCCACAAGTCCACCCAGCTTTAAATGGGTACCTGACTTTAAGTTGGGGAAGTAAAGGCGGCTGGGCGTTGTGCTAACCACACAATCCCTTCATATGCCGAGGTTATAGAAACAGTTGAATTCTACACTTCATCTGCCCCGATGGCCCGTTAGGGCTAAGAAGGGAACTTTACTACTTACTTACTATCCCAGTAAGCTGCATTAGCCCTTCCAGCCGCAGTAGTCTAAAGTTAATCCATTGTTAGCTTTACATCAACAGGCAGCTTATCTTACAAACAAAATTAAAGGTTTTAGCCCAAGGTCAAGACTGACCGTATCTTTATTCTACCTTTTAATTCTCATGTCAAACATACATTTTATAACAGACGGTAAAAAACAGCTTAACAACCACAGTGGTCGAAAGCCAATCCTTTATTTACGTAAAACAATTAGAAACATGCAGTACTGTGTTAACAGACATGATCTCTTACATCGACAATCATTTCCCTTAGCCCATGGTCAACTTTGCATATATAGAAGTATTAATAATATTGACTCAAAATCGATTTTTATATTTTGAGGGTTCGTCCGTTGTGGGTTTCGTCAGCTGGGGGTTATGTTCACTGGGGGTTTGGTCCGTTGTGTATTTGTCACACACTCAAAAATAGTATATGTTAAATATGTGAAATGTCACAATCGTTTATTGTGGACTTACCACCGATGATAAAAGTATAGTAAACAATTTCAAGGAAGTGAAGTACATTAATGAGTTATTACAGTAGGGGACTGGTTTCGTTATCCTAACAGATTCGCTCCCAGTTTACAGGCTATACAGGGACAAGAGAACGGGATCTAATGTCCCGGTATTGTGTATTGTATAGAGGATGACATCCGGGATCTTATGTACGGGTATTATGTATTGGTGAAGAATATTCGGGATCAAATGTACCGGTATTTTGTTATGGTAAAAACTATCCGGGATCTAATGTATAGTGTTTTGGTGAAGACTATCTATTTTGATAACTTTGGGTGCTACATTTATATAATTATTACTATTAACGCCTTTTTAGCTGTAACAGATTTTGAAATCTAATAAAATATTATTTCACTTGAAAGATACAAACTATCCAAACCATAGATTATATATAATCTGTGATCCGAACAAATGACACATTCACAATTCTGCCAAAGACGGTTAGACAGTACAACCATACACATACTAATTAACTGCCTTACACATACTAGTATAATACACTCTTTTTATTACAGAAAATTTATTCAAGAAAGTGTTTGTATACAGTCAATACTGTAAAACAAAACTCATTAAAGAGTAATATTATAATTGAAGGCTGGAGATGGGTTTCAGCTTTTGTTAAAAATCGTTATAGAAGAATTTTTTTTTTTTGAAGGTCGAATTATAGTACTGATCGTAACTTACTAGTAACTTGTTAGTCCAGTAATTGACCTATTATTTTTGTTCTATTTTATTATTCTCTTATTTACTATGTATATATTATGGTAAATGTTTGCTAGCCGGAAAACTTCAGGAATTAGCCAGCATGATAGGTTAAACGATAATTTTTATAAATGCATGTAGGATCTAAGGAATGATTTTCAACATTTTAGTGCATCTTAATAAAGACATATATGTTAACTGACTTTTTTATGATAGACTCACTATTAAGAAATAACCATCTTTACCAAAGTATTTTACTCTGAAAGAAAATTCCAACGACGTAATGGTTAGTGGCAATGAAATGCGAGACGTACTTAACAGATAGTAAAGAATTAAATACTCGTTTGCGGCTGACCCCCCTCACCCCTGACCCTTCTTTCCCCAAATAGCCAGAGGTAATAAAATGCTAATGACCCACACGGGTAGGCTAGTACGTTCGCCATTTACTACCCCTCCCCCCCCCCACGGCTACACACACTCACTTGCTACCTTGACCATCCTGTTTTATTTTACCCTGCGACGACTTGGCTTTTGACACATCAGTGTGCATTCCTTCCTCCCCCCCCCCACCCACTGAACTCTGCGCTAGCTTCTATTTTTAATCTGGCTCATTATCTATCTCCCACCCACCCCTACAATGGGCATAGTTTTTTAACATAATATCAGTGACCAATGATTGGCTTTTTGTTAGATAAAAAAAAGGATTATCTAAACAAAGATTTTTTAGTATCAACTCATAAATAATATGGAATACATGGCCCCTGTTGTAGAATTTTCACGCTACGAGGCTGCTAGGCTTAGAGCACATGTTAGGTTTACTGTATCTTAGAATTGTCAGAATCCTCTCCCCATCCTATTCAAGTGATTATACGATCTAATTATAAATGTTGTTTGCTATGACAATTTGGCATTGTCGTTTGAGGAAATCTTTATCACAATAATCTTTTTCAAAAAACAATCCAGCATTTACAAAAGTATGTTTATTTTTTGTATAAATCTATTGTGTATACCCTACGTAGCGTGTAGAGAGGAAAGACGGTAGCAATGCATTGTGAGTGACGTACTGTCGGGTATCGCCACTGGTCGGCACGTTCTTTGAAGTTTAGCTCAGTGTTCATCCACGTCCGCCAAGCCCCCCCCCCCCCTTTCCAACTCTTAAAAAAGTGGTTACCCCGACCACTACTGAGCTTCTGACATTTCGATGACATTCCTGTCTTCCCAGCTCATCGCCTCCCCCCCCCCCCACCTGACAACTACTTGGCTTTGACAATTCAATGGGATATTTCTTTCTTCCCACCCTATCGCACCCCAACCCGACCATTAATTTTTTTTTTCAAAGCTTCCCCCCCCTTTCTTCGCGCATTCTATTTAATATGTTATTTCTCATATTTTATATATGCAATATATTCAGTTAAATAATATTATTGACAATTAATATAAACAATAGTATTCACTATAATTGTGTGTCTATTAAATCATTGCTAGCCTCTCTTCCATAGAAAGTCGCACAATTTCGAAGGAAATACACCACAATATTATTATGGATATTAATTTAATGTTTCTTGTTCGGTCCAGTAATTTTTTTTTTATAGATTTGTACCGGACCACAGCCCAGGTTGGGGACCACTGTATTAAATCAGTACAGTGTAACATAAATATGATTTATTTATTCAATACGATACAAACTTTTCAAACTAATTTAGCCGCAATCTGATTATTAAAACCTCTTTAAAAAATAAAAGTAAAGTAACAGTTTAAAATGTATCCATAGATTTTATGCATGAATGTAGATCTATTAATTTGATTATGTTAACTCATCCAGAGTGTCAAGGTGATGTTCAGTCTTATGTTCACTAACCCCTCCCCCCCCCACCCCACCCTCCTCCGTTTTTCTTTTTTGCGAACAACAAAGCGGGTAAAAAATTGGATACAGGGTGATGATGTCACGGTTTCACTACTGTGCGAAAGAAACGTTCTTGCGTTATACTTTTTGATCTTATTACGACATAAAAGAAACGGTTGCCAGTTGATCAGTTTAGGAAATTCGGCTGACTATAAAATTGTATAAAAGACATTTTAAAGCGAACATTTTGAAACTACCTTACTTAACAGATAGTAAAGACTTTAATCCTCGTTTGCGGCTAACTTCCCCCCCTCCCCCGACCCTTCTTTCACCAAATAGCCAGAGGCAATAAAATGCTAATGACCCCACTTGTAGGTTTGTACGTTCGCCATGTACTACCCTTTCCCCCCACCCCCACGGCTACACCTGCCGCCGCCCACCCAAAATCTACCTTGTCCATCGTGTTTAATTACACCCTACCACGACTCGGCTTTTGACAAATCAATGTAATCCCCCCCCCCCCCAAACTGAACTCTGCGCTACCTTCTTTTTGATCGGGCTAATAAATATCTCCTACCCACCTCTACACTGGGCACCGTTTTTTTAACATAATATCAGTGACCAATGATTTACTTTTTGTTAGATAGAAAAAAAGGATTATATCAACAAAGATTATTTTAGTATCAACTCATAAAATAAAATAAACAAAAATTTCAAGTAATAATAGAGATTTAAAGAAAAATATTACAACTACTTAAATCTTTCAGACCAATCTCAAGAGAACCTTCACATTTCTGTTTAAAAAGAAATTTTCTAAACAACTTTTAATTTATGTGTACTAAACTTTAAACCTGTATATCGGATTCGCATCCTTCCTCTACCAAAAACAATCAAACATATTATGTATCATTGGATGCGGGTTACTCAGAGGCTCATAACAACTCAGAGGCACACAACAGCTCAGAGATACACAACAAATCACAATCACATAACTCAGAGATACACAACAACTCACAATCACACAACCCAGAGACACACAACAATTTACAATCACACAACTCAGAGATACACAACAAGTCAAAATCACACAACCCAGAGACACACAACAAATCAAAATCACAATCACACAACTCAGAGACACACAAAAACTCACAGTCACACAACTCAGAGATACACAACAACTCACAATCATACAACTCAGAGACACACGACAACTCAGATGCACACAACAACTTACAGGCACACAACAACTTACAGGCCCACAACAACTTACAGGCGCACACCAGTTCAGAGGCACACAACAACACAGAGGCACATAACAAACTACTGGCATATAAAACCCTAGATGCACACAACTACTCAAATTTTAACAACAACTCAGATGCATTGTAAAACTACTTAGTAGTATTAATATTGTGAAATGTTTGTAGCAATAATCTGTTGTTGTTTTTTTGTTGACCTTGAAAAAATAAATAAATTGTGTTGCCACGTGGCTGACCAGGTTATAGTATAGACGGGGGCAAACTGTACGACATTACTAGGCTTCAGGCCCGTAGCGTGTGGGGGGCAGGGGTCCGGGGCCCCAGCGTTTTGTCTGGCCCCCTCTGCTTATTTGTTCTACTTAGTAAAATGTATTACCTGGCCCCCTGCTATTGCCTGGCCCCTGCTGTAAAATGCCTGGTCCCTGCTGTAGAATTTTCGGTATCCGGACAAAACCCCAGCGGACAAAACCCCCAGCGGACAAAACCCCCACGGACAAAACCCCCAGCGGACATAACCCCCAGCGGACATAACCCCCAGCGGACAAAACACCCAGCGGACAAAACCCCCAGCGGATAAAACCCCCACTGGACCTCTCCCCTATTTTTGCTATAAAATCTATTTTTTTGGCCCTCGTTTTTATTAAAAAATGTAATATATAATACCTGGATGAAAAAATATATATAAATACGTATTTTTAAGGGAATTTTTTTTTCAAAGTACGCCAATAAGCTGCATTAGCCCGTCGAGCCACAGTGGTCAAAAGTCAATCTCTTGTTAACTTTACATCAGCAGACAGCTTATCTTACAAGGTAAAAAAAAACAACTAATTTAAAGGTTTTAGCCCAAGGTCAATACTGACCGTATCTTTATTCTACCTTTTAATTCTCGCGCCAGGCACACATTGTATAGTAGACGGTAAAACAAACAACATAAGAACCACAGTGGTCGAAAGCCAATCCTTTATTTAGGTAAACAACATAGAAACATGCCTAATGATAGACTGTGTTGACAGACATGATATCTGTTATATTGAAAAACATTTCCCTTAGCCCATGGTTAACTTCGTATATATAGAAGTATTAATAATATCGACTTATATTCAATCTTAATGTTTTGGGGGTTTTATCCGCTGGGGGTTTTGTCCGCTGGGTGTTTTGTCCGCTGGGGGTTATGTCCGCTGGGGTTTTTGTCCGCTGGGGGTTTTGTCCGTGGGTGTTTTGTCCGAGGGGTTTTGTCCGCTGGGGGTTTTGTCCTACACTCAGAATTTTCACGCTACGAGGCTGCTAGGCTTAGACCGGTATCCGGACAAAACCCCCAGCGGACAAAACCCTCACGGACAAAACCCCCACGGACAAAACCCCCAGCGGACAAAACCCACAGCGGACAAAACACCCAGCGGACAAAACACCCACTTAAAAAATATTATTTATTAATTAATCATTACTTTTATTATAAAATGTAATACCCCCCCCCAATCTTTATTATAAAATGTAGAAAGTGAAAGTAGGTCAGGGCATAGGTAAACTTAAGTTCAAGCGTTGGGACAGTTTAACGTAATTCGATATGAGACGGGTGGAAAGAGAGGGAGACAGAACCCATTAACTTTAACAGGTAGGGGAATTTTAGACAATAAAGAATAGTGTCACAGTAGAATTCCGGAAGATGCGTAGACGTGGGTAGTTCATGAGTTCAGGGTTAGGGGTGTACTACAATTGAATAAAGTTTAGAAACATAGTGTCTGTGTGGCGGAATTCAAGTAACATTAGCAGTGCAATGTCACCTTTATTCTGCTATGTTTACCAAACTCTTAATTATGTATTGAATTGGGGTGGAACCAACAAACAGGAGACTTGAGAATGATAGGATATTTTGTCCAGCTAGCCTATATAAGAGAATGTAAGTTTAGTTCGGGAGGAATTGTTGAGCGTACTCGATTTGAAGTGTTTAATTTCCATATCTCATTAAGGGTTCTTTTTTCCTCGTAAATTTATCTTTTAGACACAATTTGAAACAAGGCTTACAAATTTTACATCACATTCTTGTTATACATTATTAGCTGTTTGATATAGTCGGCTGTTGTATTGCCCTGTAGGATGTAAAAAGTGTAGATTGTTCAATTCTAACTTTTTTTTTTTACTCTAAAAATCTGACATTTAAAATAGATTAATATTTGGCAACACTGGAAGGCAATGGTCCCCGGGCCGCGAATCGGCATCGGTCCGTGGATCGTATGGTTCTGGGGCGCCCAAGAAACATTAAATTATAACTCGAGCTTTTTTGTGAATTTTTTAAAATTAATTAATTAAGACATAATAATAATTTAAAAAGGTGCTAAATAAAATAATAACTATGGCTATGTTTCATATTGAGCATTTATGATCAACAAAAACAGGTTTTATATTCAAATTCATTTACATGATTTATGTGATTTACAAACCACCCGCTAAGCAGGTCACAGAAAGTAAAACTAATTAAAAGCTAATAATAATAAAAAAATAAATTGTAGCTGCAATAAATGGCTTAAAACAATATTGTGGGGGTTTTGTCCGCTGGGGGTTTTGTCCGCTGGGTGTTTTGTCCGCTGGGGGTTATGTCCGCTAGGGGTTTTGTCCGTGGGGGTTTTGTCCGTGGGGGTTTTGTCCTACACTCGCTTAGACCACATGTCAGGTTTACTGTATCTTAGAATTGTCAGAATCCTCTCCCCATCCTATTCAAGTGATTATACGATCAAGGCGAACAGACGAAACATAAATAGCTTAGGTAGTTTAGGTGACTTGAGGGGATTGTAATCATATTTACTTATGATCGGGTAACTTTCTTCTTAAAATTTGTATCACATATGTAGATCAAATTGAGTGACAGAATCAATAAGTGTTAAAAGTTAATATGCTATGAGCATTTGAATATTCCAAACTTCACAATAGTGATACAATCTATGAGTTTTATAATTTAAAATTTAACTTGATATTAGCTTTTAACATACATTATTCGAATGAATACAGTGACGGAGTTGATATCTTTTATTGGTCATCTGATATAAGCCTTTTAATATCTATTGGTGTACTTTAATTTAGTACTTGAAAAAGTAAGTATAAAAAATCATCATGATATTCGATTTTTAATTTACCTAGCTCGAATCATATTGTGTAAGACGTGAATCTGCTATAAGCTATTAAACAGAACTCACTCGATTATAGTAATAGAATAAATATGTGTCATTAGCTGATCAGTGTCTAGGCTATTTGCTGCTTAGGTGCAATATTTTGCTATCGCCTTCATGAAAAGAGAAACAAAATATTTATTTGCATTTACTTTTTAGTATTAATATTGTTCTATATATAAAGAGAAATATATTTACACCGATGCAATTATAAATCATTTCGACGTGTTAAAGAATATTTATTGTTTATTTCCCTAATTGTGTAATGGTTACTAATTATAAATGTTGTTTGCTGTGACAATTTGGCATTATCGTTTGAGGAAATCTTTATCACAATAATCTTTTTCAAAAAACAATCCAGCATTTACAAAAGTATGTTTATTTTTTTTATAAATCTATTGTGTATACCTTACGTAGCGTGTAGAGAGGAAAGACGGTAGCAATGCATTGTGAGTGACGTACTGTCGGGTATCGCCACTGGTCGGCACGTTCTTTGAAGTTTAGCTCAGTGTTCATCCACGTCCGCCAAGCCCCCCCCCCCTTTCCAACTCTTAAAAAAGTGGTTACCCCGACCACTACTGAGCTTCTGACATTTCGATAATACATTCCTGTCTTCCCAGCTCATCGCCTCCACCACCTGACAACTACTTGGCTTTCACATTTCGATGGAATATTTCTTTCTTCCCACCTCATCACACCCCCACCCGACCATTTTTTTTAAAGCTTCCCCCCCCCCTTTTCTTTGCGTATTCTATTTAAAATGTTCTTTCTCATATTTTATATAAGCCATATATTCAATTAATTAATATTATTGACAATTAATATAAACAATATTATTCACTACAATTTTGTGCCTATTAAATTATTGTCCGTAAGTGACGGAAGACGATGCTTATTTACATTTTAAATTGTTTTAATTTACAATGCCTCAGCTGCTCACAGCCGCTTAGCTCCCTGCTAGCCTCTCGTCCTTAGAAAGCCGCACAATTTCGAAGGAAATACACCACAATATCAATATGGATATTAATTTAATGTTTCTTGTTCGGTCCAGTAAAATTTTTTTTTTATAGATTTGTACCGGACCACAGTCCAGGTTGGGGACCACTGTATTAAATCAGTACAGTGTAACATAAATATGATTTATTTATTCAATACGATACAAACTTTTCAAACTAATTTAGCTGCAATCTGATTATTAAAACCTCTTTAAAAAAATAAAAGTAAAGTAACAGTTAAAAATGTATCCATAGAATCATATTCATGAGTGTAATACTATTCATTTGATTATGTCAGCTCATCAAGAGTCATAAGGTGATGTTCAATCTAATGTGAGGAAAAAATCAGACTTCCGGTTACCCCCCCCCCTTTTCACCAACCCCTCTCCCCCACCCCACCCCCACCCTCCGCCGTTTTTCTTTTTTGCGAACAACAAAGCGGGTAAAAAATTGGATACATGGTGAGAATTTCACGGTTTCATTACTGTGCGAAAGAAACGTTCTTGCGTTATACTTTTTGATCTTATTACGACATAGGTCGCCAGTTGGTTGGTTAAGGAAATTCGGCTGAGTATGAAATAGTATAAAAGACACTTTAAAGCGAACATTTTGAAACTACCTTACTAAGTGATTCAATTTTCCGCCTTTCTAAAAGTGGGAAACAAGAGGCGGAGGAAAACCAATGATGATATTGGGGTTTTGTAACCTGAAAATATTGAGGTTTCCTCCGTCCTCTCCCTCTTTTTAAAAAAAAAAAAAAAATTTCCGCCTTTATCGAGTAAAAAAGTGTTTCAAGTTTCCAGTAAAGAAAATCTACACTTTAGGTAAGTAGGCATTCATATACCTATGCACTTTTTTTAATGTATTCAAGCTTCGAATGTTTGACATAACTTTTTTTATTTCAAAAAAGCTTCTTTCATTTTTGTTTTGTTTATATCTTATCTCCTATAGAAAATTTTTGTCTTCACCCTCCCCCCCCCCCGGGGGGGTCCACTCTACAATTGTTAATTTCCATGTATTAATCTATTTCTTCTATTTAGTTACATGTTTTATTCTTCCTCCTAGATAACATTATTTGATTACTGTTGGTCTGTTATATCTACTGTTGTTGTATTGTATCTATTGTAGCTGTATGTGTTTGTACTGTTACTTTGTTGTATCTATTATGCTGTATGGTATCTACTGTTTCTGTATTTTCATCTATTTTGCAATATGGTATATATCGTTGACGTATTGTATCTACTGTAGTCGTACTATTGCTGTATTTTATCTATATTTTGTCTATAATATTTAATGTTGCTGTATGGTATCTACTGTTGCTTTATGGTATATACTATAGCTGTATTGTATCTATTGTTGCTGTATTTTTTGTACTGTTGCTATGTTGTAGCTATTATGCTGTATAGTATCTTCTGTTTCGGAATAATATCTACTGATGATGCAAAGTATATATTGTTTATGTGTTACAGCTCTGCATGGTGGCACCATGTGTTACTGCTCTGCATGGTGGCACCATGTGCTACTGCTCTGCTCTGCATGGCGGCACCATGTGTTACAGCTCTGCATGGTGGCACCATGTGCTACTGCTCTGCATGGTGGCACCATCTGCTACTGCTCTGCATGGTTGCGCCATGTGCTACTGCTGCATGGTGGCACCATGTGCTACAACTCTGCATGGTAGCACCATGTGCTACTGCTCTGCATGGTTGCGCCATGTGCTACTGCACTGCATGGTTGCGCCATGTGCTACTGCTCTGCATGGTGGCACCATGTGCTACAACTCTGCATGGTGGCACCATGTGCTACTGCTCTGCATGGTTCCGCCATGTGCTACTGCTCTGCATGGTTGCGCCATGTGCTACTGCTCTGCATGGTGGCACCTTGTGCTACAACTCTGCATGGTGGCACCATGTGCTACTGCACTGCATGGTTGCGCCATGTGCTACTGCTCTGCATGGTGGCACCATGTGCTACAACTCTGCATGGTGGCACCATGTGCTACTGCTCTGCATGGTTGCGCCATGTGCTACTACTCTGCATGGTGGCACCATGTGCTACTGTTCTGCAACCCCTAGTGACGCTACTGTGCCATACTAAACATATATTTTAGAAATCCATTTAAGCTTTCTGTTATATTGAAATATGTTTACATCAAAATAGGTGCTATAATATGTCTACCAATCAATCATATGGGAAAAGAATGGTTGAGGCTGCTTTAATGAACCAAACAGTGAAACATGAAGACCTCTTAAAAGGTTTGTTTTGTTTATGAAAAATTATAATAAGTCCTAAACTTTTGTGTATTTTTATTACTTTTATATTTTGAAATATACTAATTATCTGATAATGAATATAATTTTGAATGTTCCAGGTTTCCGTGAAAATAGCTTATCAAAGAAGCTTTCGCCAACCCTTTTATCTATACAAAGGTAAGAAACGTTAATTATTTATGTTCAGCAAACCAAAAGATCTGATATGTGTAATACGCAACAAGTAGCTGTAACTCTATTGGGAGATATAACACCCAGAAGAAGACGTTATAACGCAGCCAGAGGAAAATATTCTGAAGAGAGAAGACACATCAAAATGTAAGGAAAAGGTTTAAACATAAACACTGTATATTTTTTTTTTTCCATCCAAGTTATTTTTTTTTTCAAATTAAAAAAGACCACATCTCCTTTAATTGCAGATAAATTCAGACATAGGACATCGACACTATATGCTCAAATTGATGTCCAAACTGAAAGGGGCAGTATTTTTTTCACACATATGCCACAGTGAGGACATCAACAAACAGGTTTATCAGACTCCACTTGCCAAGCAGCAAATCATTCAATTAAGTGGATGCTTACATAAGTTAGATACAGGCTAATAGCTGGTTTCTTAAGGTAAGTTAGACATTTTAATTTACACATTTTAGTGTATAGTTTTTGCATTTTTTGACATTTTACTTTTATAATGAAAATTAATTATTTTATATATTATCAAATGGTGTTCAATAATCCAGTTTTTACTCTCTACAGCTAGTACTACTGAATAAGCAAATAATGAACTGTCGAAAAATACATTAGCGGCTACTGAAATAACAAATAGTGAGCTTGAAAACTGCCATTGGATGGTCGATACAAACAAATCTCATACAAGTGAGTTTAAACTAGCTTCTAATTGATTATTTTAAACCTTTTAGAATTTATTCCAAATTGCATAACATCTTAATAATCTCTTTCATGAATATATTAACAGACAGGTTTGAGGCAATCATTGGCAGCCCTGTTCAGCAGTGTTCACAACAAGAAAAAAGGAATGGAAAAGAAAAAAAGGTCAGTTTTTATATACATGTTGTAGCTGAAATTTCTGAGCTATGAGTAATTAAATTATTTTTTAAATCACAATAGGGATAATGTATATTCACATTAAAGCTTCAAATCTATAACTGCTCAACATATTTCCTGTAAGAATCACAAATAGTATGAACTATTTTCAAAGCTATATTTGTAATAATCTACCAGGTGCAAAAGGTTCACTGTAGCCCGGTATCGTGAAAATTCTACAGCAGGGGCCAGGCATTCCACAGCAGAAGTCAGGCCAATAGCAGGTGTGGCAGGAAATAAGTGTTACTAAGTAGAGCAAACAAGCAGAGGGGGCCACTTAAAACGCAGAGGGAGGGGCCGGCCCCCACCCCCCCGCACGCTACGGGCCTGTACACACTTGACTATTCGACTTAATGTCGTCGATTGGAGATCTGTTTAACTTTAAGTATTTTAGACTTTTTATAAGTATGCATTATTAAGTCACCCAAACCCCCAACCTAACAAGAACTCAATATACTAAAACACACTTAAGTTTTTTTTAGTAAACACTAACTTTTAACATAATTTAAATTGTTAAATTTTGTCACAAAGAAAAAGGTTTTATATAATAGTTTGCAGTATCTTAAAAAATGTGTTTTATTTTTCAGGAAAAAGGAAATTCAGGAGTTTTTAAGAACACATAAGATACTTTCAGAGGTACCAGAAGTGCAGAAAAATACAAACCATTAAATTAAAAATATTCAACGAGCGCCAAAAAATAAGAAGACTATTGGAATAAAAAAAAAACAATAATAAAATACATTTCTTTTTAGGCTAGACTCATTTTATTACTAAAAAACATTAATTTATTTCCATATTATATATTTTGCAAATAAATTAGTATTCTGCAAACCCTCACCTTTGTGATTTTGTTAATAATTTTTTTGTTTTTAAAAGTTTTTATTTTTAAGCGTAAAAGTTATAAAATGTGTTGACATGTAAACTCTCCACACATAATTGACTTGATACCAAGTAATTGATTGGACAATCTGGACACTTGCCTTGGGCTCTAGCCACTACAAGTATTTTGAGATAAACTATCTCGACAGTTGGGGGAGGAGCCATGGGAGGGGCATCTGGAATAATGTAATTCAAATTTATCAGCGTTTCTCGCTCCATCCCAATTATTTCAACTTGCAAATTTTCCTTTGATAGTTTACTAAAATAAGATGTTATAACAATAGAGCCTTTCTTATATAAATTCATTGAATGATTAACCAATGCTAAATACGGATCCCAAAGTTCAAAGGTCATTTTAGGTCAATCGTAAGTAAACAAATCCCTGATGGTCAAATGGGTGTATACATTGAAGGCTGCAAGTTTCTATTCGTGCAATATAGACGAATAGGACCATACAGTAAAGCTAAAGAAGTCTGTATAATGTGCTGACGTGAAATTATTATTAACAATCGTCACTGCAATTACATTATAAGTTATAGTGTAAGGTCTTAATAATTCATGTAGCTAAACATTATATGATATAGATGTTGCGTAATGTATGTAGGGATATAAATTACTTAATATGGTCTTTAATAAAGTTATATTTCCACACTCGTAACATACGTCACGAACATAAGTGATATTTTGCACTACACAAATCGTATATGTCGCCCAACGGACGATAAGACGTGAGACGTCAGTTAGGGGACATATATGTGTCCCCCAAAGTCGCAAATATATTAGATTAACAAAAAGTCATTAAAAAGTGTTTCAAACTTATTTTTTTTGTTTTTTTATGTTATATAAATAATGTTCTTATTTAACGTTCCTTGAAAGTAAAACAAAAAAATTCAATAATAGAATAAAAGTAGGCCGATACTTAAAACAAAGCGTACAATTAGTAACAAAAATGATTAAAACTAATATTAAATTAAATTTTTTGAATTAAAAACAATATTTAAATAATTGCTTGAATGTCAATGAGTGCGTCTAGGGAAAAAAGTTAACAAAATATTTCAAAATAGCTGAGTTAAACGACGTTGAACAACGTGTCCCCCGAGAGACCAATTATCTGGCGTGTGCTCCAAAGTGCGTTTGAAGGCGTGTCCCCCGAGTGACACTAAAAACGTATATCTTTTAATATCAACTATTTTTTAAAATTGAAACTTTTATCGTAAAGTAGACATCAAATACGTTTTAAAAAGTCTTTCAAAACTTATCATTGATAGGATATTAATATTTTAGAGCATTTTCTAAAATGTCCCCCGATGGTATCAAATCTGAGCCTGTCCCCCAAAGTTCGAAATAGGAATATATATATATATATATATATATATATATATATATATATATATATATTTATATATATCTTATAATTTGCAAAAATTGTGGTGCACAGTGTAATAAGAAAGAAGTTTTTAGTAAGCTGCCACTTTTGCAAGACACTTTTATCATAAAGTCAATGATGGAACACTTCTGGACATTACAGTTTCTTTTGTTAGAACGTGACTAACACGTGGACACAACTCTTTAATTTAGGTTGGATGTATTGTAGAGACTGTAACTGGACAAGTGTCTGACTGCATGTCACCTGCTTGCATTGTCAGACGGTTGCTATGACTGGTCAACATCTAATGATGTCAAATATAAAACATAGATTTTTACTAACAACCATTGATTTTGCGACCAGATGGGTAGAGGTCATAACTTTGGTTGATATTACGGCTGAATCGATTTGCACTGCCTTATTGAAAGTCTTCACCATCTTTGACTTTCCGGATGTCATATTGTCAGACAATGGCACTCAATTCCAATCCCACATGACAAGATCATTTATGCTATTTCTAAAAATCACACAAACTTGTGCGGTCAGATATCGACCACAAGCTAATGGAATGATAGAAAGAACAAACAAGACGATGGAGACAATGTTGAGGAAGATCATTGACGAAACTGACCAAGAATGGGACAAATATCTACTTCTTGTGATATTTGCATAGAGAGAGATCCCACGCGAATCAACTGGTTTCTCGCCGTATGAGTTGATGTTTGGAAAAAATCCAAGAGAACGACTAAAACTGTTTCCAGAGAACGTATGTCCACAGAATAGATATGACATGTCGCCACATGAGATATTAACAACACCAAAGAAAATATAATCAATGCTAACAACATAGCAGAGGAGTGCAAAATTCAGAATAGTACTAAAATAGAAAGGTAAAAAAAAACAGATACCTGAGAGAAATCAAGGCTGGTGATTTGTGTACATCTACCAGAAAAAGGTCATTTTGGCAACACTTGGCAAAAACCACATAAAATTGTTGAAAGAATTTCAGAAGTTAACTCAATAGTAGAAATAAAATGAAAAGAAAATGACATTTCACACAGACAATCTGAGAGAAATAGTAGTAAATACAGAACAGAAAGTTTAAAGTCTTAGCGGTGTGCATGAATTAACCATTTTAGTGAGTGATGATACAAATGGTAATTGACGCAACCAACCAGATAATGAAATGTTTCACAACTTGCAATTGGTTGAGCTTGAAGAAAAGAATCATTAGAAGCTGATTACATTAGCCAAAGAAAAGCCATTAGAAATACAAAATAAAATTGAAAAAATGTAATTAAACATAGCAAATAATGTCTAGTTTCCTAAAGGAACATATGTCATCAAACACAAAATACAACTACAACATGATAAATCGTTAAAACTAAAACCGTGTACGATACCCACTAGGGTGCATCACCACACTAGAGGAAAAAATTGATTGTATGTTTTTGAGCTGTCTATGTTTCTAATTTGTTCCAATATCATTAATAATAACTAGTGTAAAATATTTTTCAAACCAGAGTTGATTTAGAGGTCCCCCCCCCCGGCCAAGAAATCACAAAACATGAAAAGAAAAAAAAAGTTTATTCTAGCCTATAAATTACATTAAAGTATTAAATTATTTATTACTGTTGCATTTAATTCAGTTTCACTTTGTTGCACGTTTGTAAGGTTTACGCACATTTCAGAAGTTTTTGCGGTCCATTTCTACCACTTGAAGAATGTTTTGAAAATGTTCATCCGTTCGTGCTGCTTCAACAAAGTCAGATGCCAGTTTCATTCCTCTCTCGGCACAATCGTTAACAACGTTAATAGCAGCAACATTTTCTGCACTGGCAATGTAATAAGCTGTTGGGCACCAATCATCAACAGGCCTTTTGAGGAATCATGTGTCCAGTTGAAGTCTGTATATAGTAAACCACGAGTCAACTCAAGCCAGATCACATAACCGAGTTTTAGAATCAATTGATTGGAATCGTGGTTTTCCCCAACCATTTCCAAATCGATTCTGTGGAGTTTGGAGGGCAACCACTGGTCGAAGCCTTAGCAGAGCATCTGCTAGAGCTCGCTTTTACAACACAGGTACTTCATTGCTGAACAGAGCAAGTGGGATCATTTTAGCAGTGAGGTACCACAGATGCCTATTCAGGGCACGGATTGCTGACTTGGATATGTCTCTGTTGACATCGATGTAATCCAAAAGTCGCTTGTAGAGCTGTAGTTCATTCCATGGTGCATCCACACTGTTTTTGCAAGTGAGCCACCACACGACATCAACATATGTTACAAATGTAGCAAATGCACGAATCTTAGGCACTTGATCACATGTGGTAATAGTACCTGGAGGCAATAATTGAATTTGTTTCACACACAGTGCAATCTTGAGGCAATATATCAGAAGAGCATGTTGCAGCATATTTTGTATGGCAATGCAGGCAGCAGTCTGATGACCAGTGTTTGATCTTGTTGTGTCAAATGTCATATTAACGATACAATCATTACAATGCCACTCTGTCATTAGCTCATGGTTAATTCTGCAATTATTTTACCAACAGGTTTCTTTGTTGCCTTGGCATAATTTGGCACTCCTAGAAGTTTCAATTGCTTTGCATCACCGACAACAACTGTTATGCGTTCTTCAGTGACACGATTTTTTAGAGAAGGTGTCAATTTGCCATCCCAGTGGAGAGTGCAGAGTTTGGGTGGTTCCCAGGAGTCGTGGATCTTTGTCGATATCTCACTTGCAACTTTGCGACGTGAACGATCGGTAGTGGCATAGGAAGAAGCCACTATTGATATATCACCCCCAGACTCGCTAATAAGGCCCTGTGTGAAAGCTGCCTGCTGTGTTGGTGTAATCTTTAATCTTGTTGCTAGGGACACAAGATTTAGTCGGCTTAAAACATCTGGAGGTACAAATACCAAAGCTCCTGTTGGCTTTCTTTGCTTTTGCAATGGCATTATATCATCCAAACAGTTATCAACAAACTCCATATTATCTTCAGATTTAGAAGTAGAATCATCGGGTTCGTCACTGCTACCCTCGCTGGAAGGCACTGATAACGTTGAACATGCTGCATTTTCTTTTCTTGCGCGTTTCTGACGTTCCAATGTTGCGACATCTCGTGAATGGCGTCGAGCGACTTTTTTTGCAAGTGTTTTGTCAAATGATCCAAAGCTGGAAGACCTGTCTCCTTTCATAGACCTCAAGAATGCTAGATCTTCTGCATTCTTGATAATAGTCTCGACATTTGGTGGCCACAGTTAAAAAGTTGTTGCCAACATAGATTTCATTTGTTCCAGTTTACGTTTGGTGGCTGGTGTGTTTCGGCGACTTTTATCAATTGAACGAAGTTTATTGTATTCATCAAGAAGCTGAACAATCTTCTCACACGCTCTCGTCTCTGTCACCATTGGAATGTTTGCTTTTTTGTATAAAGCAGTAACTTGATTCAGCACAATTTGGGCAATTGTAAATCGAGAAGGTGCACCAAGAGAACCTGGACGCTCACTGTGTGCTGCTACATTGCAGTGATACATCATGCACCTCAAAACTTGTAAACAAGTTGGTAGTCGAAGATTGCAGGGCCAATGTCAAACAATTCAGTTTTCAGAAGAGTTTGTGGTTTCTTTGTACGCGAGGCAGGAGACGCAGTAATAACTGGATATGCAACTGTTGAAGTGATACCAGGGTCAGTCAGCATTTCCTTAGAAGGTGTAAACATTTTATTGTTGTTTTTCATATCATTTCCATGTTCTGATTTTATAGGTCGTGTGTATCAGAAATTAAAATAATATAAATAAAGAAATTAAAATGCTTGCCTTGGTCATCAATATGCGGTAAGGAAAAGTGTTGTTTTTGCTAATGAAATGTGAATTTTAAATTTTATTTCTAGCACAACTGCTTATCAAAATCAATCATAGCTACCAAACATTATAAAACCAAAGACTATAAAACAATTTATATAGCGCTTCACTTGTGTATGTAAGTCTGTAAGACTTTACAAGAAGGATGGTTTTATCTAGTTTTCGCTTAATTATGCAAACTTTGTTGGAGTCCAGGGGACCTCTAAATATTGTCAAATATTTTTTATTTTCGTACACAATGCTTTTTTTGATCAATGGAACAAATTTAAATAGCAGACAGATCAATTATTAAAATTTTTTTTTGGTGATGCACCCTAATACCCACTGGATACAGAGATGCTGTTGAGAAAGAAATAAAGCGACTGTTGGACAGAAACGTGATCAGACCATCAACATTACCATACGCTTTCCCGATAGTGATAGTAAAAAAAGAACAATGGTGATTCAAGGCTTTGTTGTGATTACAGACAACTAAACAAAATAACTCACGTTGATAGACAGCCTATTCAAAATATTGATGACCTAGTTAATGATATGGCAAAAGCAAATATTTTTTCTCACATGGATTTAACCAGAGGATTCTGGCAGATATAAATGGAAGAATCTTCTAAACAATACACTGCTTTGTGGTCGGCAACGAACATTATTAATGGAATGTCATGCATTTTGACCTGATCTATAGCACAGCCACATTCATTTGGATGATGAACAAAAGACTCAGAGACATACCTAATATAAGATATTTTATAGAAGTCACATGTGTGTACACAAAATACTAGAAGACACACATTGAAACATTAGAAAAATCATTTAAAACTCTGAATGACAGCAACCTAGCAATATCACCAGACAAAATACGTATATGTTTACATAGTATCGATTTCTTAGGATATCACATTGGAGATGGTACCATAAGACCTACAGAAAATATCCTTAAAAGAATAGTGGACGTAAGGATAACAAGAAAGAAGAAATAAATCAGATTTTTGATAGGTTTATGCACCTTTCATAAAAACTTTATTCCGAACTTTGCTGCAATTGTTGATCCTTTGGTAAGACTGACAAAATAGAGAATAAAGGACAATGTTGAATGAAATGAAACTTGTCAGACAGCATTAAACCAAATAAAATCAATTTTCCACTCATCAAAATTTTGTCGCCTATGGATGCAAAGAGACCATTCGTCTTAGTAGCAGATGCATCTACTAATGCATTGGCTTATTGCCTAATGAAAAGTTACCACAATATTACAAACCCGTGCTATACTTAATCAGAAAATTTACTGACACAGAGAAGAAGTACTCAATTATTGAATTGTAATGTTTGGCGTTGATAAGCAAATGCTTACTTGCTCAAGAATTTATTGTGTTGGTGGATCATAAACCATTGTTAGAATTCAACTATAAAAGCATACATAACTCAAAGTTGACTGGATGGTCACTATTATTGCAAGATTTTTGCATTCAAGATAAAAACCATTAAAAGTGCAAATAATCATTTCCCAGATATATTGTCTAGATTGACCTAAACTAATATGACTCTTGTGATAATTATGTTACATTGGCTATTTATGCCTTACTTATCCATCATTATAGTCTACGATTGTTTTACCAATTGTTTTGATATTGTATCACAATATAATATTGTAAATGTACATACCATTGGCACACTATATATGTGCATACATTATGTAAATGGGAGAGATGTCATAGTGTAGTTGCGTGTGCTACTCGTACAGGTGTGTGTGTTGGCGTGGCGAGGTCAAGATAGCTGTCATGAAGTCAGAGTCTGGTCGTTTCTGGACTTAGTGAATTGTATTTATTAAAAGTATGACCGTATAGTTGTTCGATGGCAGTCTCTTGTAGAAAGTTTGAGGGTAGATGTAAGCAAGCTATATGAGAGGCAGTATAAGTAGTCAGTCAGTCAGTCAATCAGAGAAGTTCATTTAGTGGAGTTTGGGAGACAGTTTTACAGTGGATAGTTCATGTAAAAGTTCATATTTTTGTCTGTTATCGTCTCAAAAATATTCAACCTACTCTCAGTGGCAAATTCATATAACCAACTAAATTTCTAGGTCAAATATAATTAGTATAGCCAAATATAATTATTACAATATTAAACTTTATTAATTTAAGGGTAAATGCATCCAAGTGTTTGTTATTATATTTTAGAGTTTTATTTCAATGTTTATTTTGTAACAATGAAATTGTAAAAATAAATGAAAAATATACTAATACAATGTAACTGACTTTTTGCTTCCTATCTCATATTTAAAGTTTAATAAATACTAGTATGATATTGTACACTACAAGGTGTGAGAATTATTATTGGAAAAAAGTAAATCTAAAATCGCATGGCCTTCAAGACTTATCACAATATTTTTCATTAAGTGTGTCATTTAAAAATACAAACACCTGCAGTTTTTTATTCTTTTTATATTGGGATTTTATTTATCATGATTTAAGTAATATAACAACATGATCTCAGTTTACAATTAAATTGTATAATAAGATAAGTGTTTTACATGTTGATTAAAAAGTTTAAGTACAATATGACTTAATTTTAAAAGCAAGACAAAAAAGTATATATATATATATATATATATATATATATATATATATATATATATATATATATATATAAACAGATATACCAGTAGGTGGTAAGTAAATGTATTTGTTTATGTTATGATTATTTGTTAATCATATGTTTGTGTCAATTACAACTATCAAAGCATATGTTCTATGTTAATGTCTCAAAAATATTACCGTGAGCAAACAAATAGCAGTAATTCTATTAATGGCTGCAAACACAGCGCTTACAATGACCCATTCACTAAATTTATAGTAAAGATATAAAAATATTGAAAATGTTGGAATATTAGGCATTTCATTTTTAAAGGAACTATCATCATATATTCCATAATTTCTCATGTAGCATACTGATTATATATGTGTGCATTGAATGAAAATCATTAACTTGTGTGATTTTTTGTATGATCATAAACAAATGTTTAACAAATTAATACTATTAATAACATCAATGAATATTCAACATGTTACTCCTAGTCAGTTGGGTAATTAATATCTTATATAATGTAAATAATGTTATGGGTGTTTAATAAATCCTTAAGCATACATTGTATACACTTGTAAACGTGTATTAATGTGTTCTAAATTCAACCCTAACTAAACCAGCATTCTGAACAAAGGACGTGTTAGCGCATTTTTGTTTTATGTATCAGTACGTATTAGGGCTGTACCGGAATCCGATTCCGGTTCCTGTTAAGCCGGATTCCGGCAGTTTTAACAAATCCGGTTCCGATTCCGGTTCCGGTTAAAATGTGCCAGATTTAAGCCGGATTTCTTTGTTGTTTGAAATTTGTAAGAATTTTTTTAGCGCAACATTATAATTTTGAAATATTTAGCGCTATACAGTTGTATTAAAACAATAACTTCCTTTGAATTAAAAACTACAATAACGTCGATCGCTTTTAGTTATATATTTAAGTACACATATATTAAAAAGGAAGATTTGAATCGTATATAATCTAGTACAGGGGTCGGCAACCTGCGGCTCGCGAGCCACATGTGGCTCTTTCGATGTCAAGTTGTGGCTCTTTCGATGTCAAATTGCGGCCTGATCAAATACCGTAATATTAAAACAAATTTAATGGCTCTTTAAAAATTTAGAAAATTGTAAATTATAACTTTAGGCTCTTCCGTCTCAAAAGGTTGCCGACCCTGGTCTAGTAATACGACACTTTATCTTCCGCTACTTTTGATTCCGTGTTTTCTATAAACCATATTTAGCTATCAAATTTTAATTTTTTTTAAAGAGCAGACAACGATCTATTTTTGGGTGTTTACAGTTTTTAAAAAGTTCAATAATTTATTTTTCTGCATTTTTTTTTAATTTAGTGGATTTATCAAGATTTGGATAAAATTCCTCGCAAATTTAGATAAATAACATGAGGATACATTTTTCATTGAACATTAAAGTGATATTGATTTAGATTTGAAATGCATTTTTAATTTGCGTTTTTATGGGAACTAGTCAGATAATGGTTTAAATGAAAGTATGAATGAAATAACACGGTTCGGTGTTCCGTTACTATAATATGAAAAACTAAAGAAAAATAAGCTATCGGGTGGTGCCACAGTATATATATATATATATATATATATATATATATATATATATATATATATATATATATATATATATTGGAATTCATTTATTAATAAACATGTTTATTGTACTTTCTAATATATGTTATCCATTTCTTTGTTTGATTGTAATAGAAATCAGGTTAAATTAGGTACAGCATTATTAAAATAAATTTTTAAAACGAAGAACCTGTTATTTTGACAGAGTTATCTTTCTTAACTCAAGATTGGGGAAGGGGTTTTAGTCACAGTCTTCAAGATCTAAATGGTTAATTCTGTTTTTTGCTATCTAGAACTTAAAAACTAAATTTTTATTCTATTTTTCATTGTTATATCTTTCTTTATGTTAGGTGAGAAATTACTACTTTGTTCGGAAAAATTACTATTTAATTCGGTAAAATCCGGTTCCTGTTCCGATTCCGGCAGGATTCAAATATTAAATCCGATTCCGTTCCGATCCTGCAGGATCTAAAAAATTAGAATCCGGTACAGCCCTAATTCATACACAATAGTATAATGATCACTCCGCTTACTAGAACTTCAATAATCATTTTGATTTTTGCGTACAACAAAAGTCTAACCTGAAAAAAAATAATATTTATAGATTGATAAAATAAATAGTACATTAGTTTATTATGCCCACAAAATATCTTTTATTTATTCTGGAATTGTACAACAATTCATTGGAATGAGATAAATTTGTACTTTCGTTTATTGTAATAATACACATCTCTTTATGGTTCAGTTTATTGTGCAAATCATACGTTATTATACAATCAAGTTTGAAAATGAAAGTTTTTTTTGTTTCTTCACTATAAAGCAAAAGATAGTAGTTATACCGTTACGAGTTTCCAACTCTCACTAGGTAGGTACTAAGAGATACGTGGGTTCGTTAGTTAACTAATAAGATTTAATTACATCCTACAATAGGTTACAGGTGAAAACAATGTCTATTGTGCGTACAACTATTCCGATTGAAAGAGTCTATGTGTTATCGCTGACTAAGACTGAGAGATGGGGCTCATTGTGTGGGTGTGCAGGTGACGACACTATTTCATCAATCGGGTCAAGGCCTGAAAAACGGTCAAAAAAGCAATGTGTAGGCGTTGTACTAAAATCTTGATTGCTTAATTCCTCTCTAGGGAGGTGGAGGTGCGATCGTTTGGGGGAGGGGGGGTCGAAGCAGCGTTATATATCTATAAAAAAGATAATAGAACAATAGGGCTTATATATCTATATACTTATATATTTTAGGGCTATTAATTAAACTTCGTTAATTTTCGATGAACGCGTCAAAAAAAAGTTTACGAGCTTATTAAAATTTATAACGCAACACCTAAATGCGTTATTATTTACCAAAATGATGAAAGTTAACCAAATTGATAAATAACAGAATTTCACTCATTAATTTGATATTAGGTATATCTACCACCCAACCGTGTCGCAATTCGCTCATTCCCTAACGCTCAGGTATATCGACAAAAGCTCCACTTGTAATATAAAATGAAGACAAGTTAATCTTTTGCTCCTTTATCGGTCGATGTAAAAAGTGAAAAATTTCATTCACTAGTTAACATTATATATTATAGTGTATTGGTGAAAGTACAATAGAATATTGTTGAAGGTAAAAAGAAACAATAAGTGTATAATGAATCCAGCTATAATTAGGTCAAAATAACGAAATGCTGGAAATTTTGTATCATCATTTTTTTGCACTATTTTTTTTTTTTTGCAATTTTGATAATACAGCATCAATTAGTCACGTTTGCAACATCTGCAATAATTGTTTCATATGCATTACAGTGTAATCAGTTTCTAGACAAGGCTGATGTGTACTTCTGTACAAGAGACAATGGTTGTATATTTCAGGATTATTGCGACACTGAGTTAAACTTCATATTTTAAGGTAGTCCTCTAGTACCCCACATCTTTGTTGGTACGAAAAAATTTCGATTTTTCGAATATGGTAAATTCCATTAGAATGATATCTTAGTTATCATTTTGTAAAGTCATAAATAACATATTTATCATTATTATATTGAACATACAAAAATGACAATTTTAAACTTTCAGTACTATGAGAATTAAACTGTCTAATCTAGTCGCAAATGATATCGTCTTAATCGTTTAAATGTGTAGATTCTATAATTGCTAATGACGTTTTGACCTAAATACCAAGAATAACAAGAAAAGGCCTTGAACTGAGTGTGTATTACACATCACACATTATCACAAGAGCATCCGTGCTACGGTCTTGCTGCCGGGTTACAATTGTTACCTATTATATAACCACACACGACATCTATAATCTATGAAGTTATTTCACCGTCAATTTAACTGTTTATCTGCTAAATATAAGCACATTATTTAAAATACTACTGAATCTGAGTTGTTTTTGAAAGAAATTATCATTTTTTTTCACCATTTTTGATGGATATCGCAAATGAAGTTTCTTTTCTTTTTCGTTATTTCTCTTACTATTAGTATTACTATCTTTCAAAACAATGCAATACAAACTAGAACATGTTTATGTGTAGTGAAAGGTCAATAGTGCCATCATAGATACACAGCTGACTCACAGAACACAGTATATAATGTTGCATAGTACCATTAGGCCTAGTGTACAACTGGTTCACATACTGACCAGAGCTGGCGGTTAGTAACACTAGACAACAGTCTTCCCTGGTAGAGTTACATAACACCAGACAACTGTCTTCACTGGCTGTAGTGTTGTGTATCAGGGCATTCTAATTAGGTCAAACCTGCTGTGATAGTATGTGTGTATTCTGTTCATTCATAAGTAGTGAAATGTAAACGTGTTTTTTTTATTATGAAATGTTTATTGATAGCCATAGACATTTTATCAAACTAAAATTACTTTTATACCAGAAAAAAGAATATCAGCTGTAAATTAGAGTTCTAAAATAAAACGACATGTTTTTGTATCACTATTAAGTAATAACCAAACTCAAGGATACAATGACTGGAGATGTAATTTTAAATATATGGCATATGTATAATGTATTTATATGGGGTGTGTAACTAATAATATGTCAGGTTTTTTTCTGACATTAATCTCAGTTGAAAAATTATTCTCTTTCATTTCTTTGATGTTAATAAACATATTTTAATCATTAAATACCTTGCAAAGAGCTATTTTTTTTTTCTCGACGTCTTATAGTGTTATGTTTTTTTTGCGGTTTTCTCAAAATCAAGTTTTTAAAATTTTCCACGCACAATTTTGAAAATTTACCGAAACTACTAAAGATAGAAGCTTAAAATTTTGTTTGCTTGTTTTTCAATATATCGGTAACATTTTGTCAATTTTGTTTTTGGAAAAGTGTTAAGAATTTTTTTTATCTTTTTTTTTTCTATCCTTACACCCCCCCCCCCGCCATAAAATTCACGTTTTTGCATAGGTCCATAGTAACAAATTATTTTTTTTTTACTTTTTAATATTTTAATAAACAAAATTGAGCGATTTTTGGAAATATATATGTTTATTTATGTACAAAATATCTTTCTTAAAATAGAAAAACGTTTAGAGATTTTTCATTTTGAAAAAATGTCAAGAAAGTAGACTTTTTACTTAAAAAAGTTAAAAAAAAATGTGGCAGTTTGAAAATTATGTTGGTCATCTATGGGTCACTTGATTGTGTGTGCCAAAAATGGTTAGTGTACGTAAATAAAAAATATACCAAGATGGCCACACTAGAGGACTACCTTATAGGGTTGTTGATTTACCGCATTTAAAGCGTAATTAATGCGTTAATAATATGTGAATTAATTTTTTAATACAAACTCTTAAATGCATTAAATTTTACCCACATGATAGTATTTCAGATTTGCAGAAAAAAAATATCATTAAAAAATACAATTATATAACCAGATCAGACAAGATTTAAACAAAGCAAGAAAAACTGTGACGTTTACATAAAATCATAGCAGCAGTATGACCATAAACAATAGGATTGCCATTTCTTATTTCTTATTTATGACCTTGAATACAATTAGTAAACATCTGCAGACGCGTGCTATAGTTTGGTTAGCACCCGACATTGTTTTGAAACAATATAACACGTATAACTTATTTTGTGACAGAGGGGTTGCGGTAGTTTGGTCAACAAAATAACATCATCTTTGTGGGGAGAGACTTTTAAGTGTGCCAAAAAAGTACCTTGGTTGAGAAAGACGAAAACCTATTTAAGGTGACCCATGTGTATTTAAATAGAACAGGGTATTCTCAATTTATTTTTCTGCTGATTTTTATAGTGTTAAACTTGTTTATTTATATTGAAATATGGCTTACTATCACGGTCCAATCATCAACTATCTTTTTTAGGCCATGTATTTAGCTTTATAGAGCTTTTTGACAGTTTTCTTTTAAGGTTTTCTCAAAATCGCCTTTTTAAAAAAACATCCTGTATTTTTTCGACACTTTCACAATAACTAATTAAGATATAAGCTTACAATTTATCATGCTTATTCTTATGTCTATTGTTGACAGTTTTCAAATGTTTTTTTTTGGAAATATTAAATTGATTTTTTTTAATGTTATTTTTTCTTACTTACCCCCCCCCCCACCCCCACTCCGCAAATAAATGTAGCTTTTTTGAGTGTACCGAAATAAAAAAAATTCACAGTTTATTAATTTTCCTCTTTTTTATGAAAAAAAAAATTGGTTGTTTGTTTGAAACACTCTCATTAAGATTTGTGCAAAATTATTTTATGATATCTACAGTAGGTTTTAAAAGTTGGTACTTTGAAAATGTTTCTTAAAATTACATATTTACACCCCAAAAAGTCATTTAATACTTTTTTCTATAATTTTTTATACTTTTTATTTATTTATGTGTTCATTATTTGGTCTGTTTTATGCATCTGCCAAAAAAGGCTAGTGTAGCTTAAAAAATAAAAAAAAAATGAAAAAAAAAATGCAGAAACCTTGCATTGGTGTATAGATCACAATAAAAAACGCGTTAATAATAAGGGACCGTGTACTTCCTGGCTTTACTATTATATAATAAAGGAAAAGGCACATTAAAAATAAAATGAAGGAAGAATTTTTTTTTAGGATGGGAAATTTAGGGGGTATATGCGATAGTGGAGGGTATGGTAAACAATACTTAAGTGGGGCGAAGAGTAGTAAAATATAAGAGCGAGGGGGAACAGGGATTGACATATTTCAGTAGTACGGAATCTACGGTACGAGAAAAACACATGTTTTGCATTGTTTTCATAAATATATCTGAATAGTTTATTATGCCAATATTAAGCTATGATATTATGATATACTAATTTGAATACAAAAACATGTATTACATTGTGCCGATTAAAATATGAGTTAATTTGCGTAAAAATGTTTCAATATTTTTTTAATCAAACAGCCGCTCTAATATATATATATATATATATATATATATATATATATATATATATATATATATATATATAGGTACACTAAACTTAAGAAAAATCGATTTTAGTACATGAAAATCATTGTATACCCTTTTTTAAATTAAGATTGTATAATGCAATACTAACATTACTCTATCAAGAAATATATCATAATTTTTTTTTTTATATTTTGTTTTGTTTTGATTCTCAATATCTCATTTGACAAAATCGTTCATTGAATGTATACACAGTCTGTTTTTGTTGCGGCCGACACGTTTGTTTTATATCCCCCATGATAAATAAATTGCCCAGTAAAGGACATTAACTAGTGAACACATTCAGAACTGTACGAAGTATATAAAAACAGTTGAAAAAAAATAGATTGAGATGGGTAGGGCACTTAGAAATAATGGAAAGCAACAGCAATTTATATGGCAACACTCAATTAAAAAGGCCTAAGGGCAGACCATGAAGCAGCTGGTTAGAGAAAGTGAAGAAAGACCTTAAAGACATAGAAATGAGAGTGTGGAATCCTATCACTTATGATTAAGCATTTCCTTATTCGGTATTGATCTATCCCCTGTGATAACGCATTGTTTAATTACTGTGTTTTTTCCTTATTCGGTATGTTAAAGGCTTGTAAGGTCAAGCTTATCGTCTATCACTTACGCACTGAGTTTGGCGTGAATCGCCCACACATTGACCTCTGTGGTTTTGGCCGGAAAATGACGTAATATTTGGGGTGATCTACCTAAAATAGGGGAATATATAACGGTCGTGAGAGGAGACCCAGGAGACCCAAGAGAAAGCAAAGGTAGGATGAGTGATACGTGGACTAGGTGACAAGTAACAGTACAGTTGAGAAAATGTTTATTATAGATTCGTGTGTAGCGTGTATTGGATTATACAACGATAGAACAGTTGTGATTTATTGCCATATGGTCTCATCGAATAGTAACTATTGTTTGTATCTGGTGGCAGCGACAAACACATCCCAGCGGTGAGTAAATCGTGTATTTATACAAAATTATATTCCGAAGAGACTGGATTTTATCTGGATTAGCAGCGGTAAAAGAAAACCCCAGCGGTGTTAAAGGATTTCGTTCTTTATATTTGTGTATTGGACATACGGTACAAAGGAAAATTTCAAAGAAATTGGAAAATTTTCTGAATTGTAACGGTAAGAATAACATTTTATTCTTGTTATATTCCTCTTCATATTTTGGAATCGTCATTTTACCAAATGACATTTTAACGTTTTCATTTGTGGTCATGAGCTATAAGCACAAGTAGGCCCACAAATAGTTGTATCACACTGCAACTGTATTCAAGCCCACAATTAGTTGTATCACACTAAAACTGTATTTAAGTCCACAATTTTTTGTATCACACTTCAACTGTATTCTATACTACAATTAGCTTTATCCCACTACATCTGTATTTAAGTTCACAATTTGTTCTATCACACTGCAACTGTATTCAAGTCCATTATACGTTTAACGAGATCATTCTCTCGAAACTCTATACGTTTTTGTTTATACTTCTGAACATAACAATGGCTAGTACCAAAACTGAAACCCCAGAAGAAGAAAAATGGAGACAATGCAATATTAGAGGAGAAGAAATAGGTCTGAAAGGTGAAAAATTGTTGGAATACTTTGACAAAAAAGAAAATTGAGGATAAAGAAAGAGATGAGAGAATAAAAGAAATAGAATTAAAAATAAATCATGAATTAGAACTAACAAGAATAGCTGCAACTAAAGATAATAAAACAAATGTATTAGAAGATCAAAAGGAAATTACCTTACTCAATTAAAAATGCAACCTTTCAATGGTAAACCCGAAGATATTGACAAATGTTTACAATTCTTCGAACAACAATGTCAGCTACAAAAAATTCCTATCAGTGACTGTAAGTCTGAACTTTTCAAGATAGTAAAAGTTGATGCAATAAAAGCAATTATGACCATACATTACTATGCTGAATTGAGCTATGAAGATATAAAGATGAAACTTCTGAAATATTTTAATGAAACAGAAGAACATTATCATCACAGATTTCATGAACTAAAAATATCAAATTAAGAACAATCTTAACAGTTCATTGATTTAGTTATAAGTGATTTAAAATCATGGCTTACGATGGCAGAAGTTGAGATAAATAAACCAACTGCTATTTTAGAAATGATGGTAGTCGACACAATTCTTAACATATGCACTAGAGAATTGTTTTTATTCATTACACAAAGGAATGTAAAAACTGTCAAAGACATCATGAAAGTTCTGAGTGACTATAAAGATTGCTATCCCAATGATGAAATAAGTATATCAGACATTTGTGGATCTATCGATAAATTCAAACTACGAAATGAAACAAACAATTTAATGAATGATAGATACAAACTAAGATACATGAGTCAACCTAAAGATAATAATGTTCATTCTGAAAGTTGAATATGTTATCATTGCAAGACAAAAAGTCTTATAGCAAAATTTAAGAAAGAGATAACTAGGACAGCATAGACCAGAATAAACTTTACTAGCGACAAAATAGAAACAGATCAAATCAAAACTCTACTGAAAAATATGCTAATAGAAGGTATCCGAAACAGAAAGTTCAAGATAATGGTGAAAACTTTACTTACGACAAAACAGAAACAGGTCAGAACATTATTCTACAGAAAAGTATGCTAATAAAAAATATCTGAACCAGAAAGTTAAAGATAATAGTGAAAAAGAACAATATTGTTCGAACATTATATTTGCTAAAGGTTTCATCCTGCTATCGTTAATGGTGAACAAATAAAATGTCTTAGCGATCCAGGTTTTACTACTGTACAGACCCGTAGCCAGGTCAAAGTAAGCAGAGGGCACCATTACCCAGCAAGGGGGTAGTTTCTCATTTTAGTTACTTTTTCTTTATTTTTCCTCTTTTTATTCTTTTTAAGCGGTAGGGGGGCACTTCACACCTAGCTGGGGGGGCACGGCCCCCCAGTGCCCCCCCCCCCCTTGGCTACGGGGCTGCTACTGTAGTTGTGAAAAGAAGTCTTGTTAACAATGATCAGTACATGTCAAAGAAAACACACATCAAGCTAGGAGATGGCACTATAAAGTCGTGTGATGTAGCAACCATTAAAGTAGACTCACCATGGTTAGCTGGTATATGTGAAACTATTATACTAGATAATCCTGAATGTGATTTAATTATTGGTAATGTGCCAGGAGTATCGCAAGATCAAACAAAAACGATAGTGAATAACTGGATACAAAGAAAAAGAAATGAAGATATAAAAATGTGTTGTGTTTGCATCGATGAAAAGAGAACTTTCATTAATGACAACTGCGTACATGATAAACAACAAAGATTATTATTAGAGCAAAAATAAAATGGAACAGAACAAATATTTTGCTTCATTCAACGCATGGAAGACAATATAGACAAATCAACAACTGAAGAAGAAAAGATATGCTTCTTAAAAACAAGCTTGCTGTGCACAAGAAAGCAAATAAAATAGCTACTCTATACGCATACTGCTTTGATAACATGAAGGCAAATTTAATTCACAAGCTTTGCAATAAAATGGAACATGTAAGAGATCACAAAGATCAAGTTATAGCTGTAATGACTAGGAAACAAACAAGAAAGAAAATACGATTCAAGAAAAAAGCATTCAAACAGAACAATCATATATCGGATATGTTGTCTAGAATAATAATTGGGACATCTACAGACAATTAATGAATATGGATTACTACTTAAAGACTATTTTCTAAATGGAGATAGTGTATACTGTCGTCATCATCATTGAGATGTTCAACGATTTTATCGCACACAAATGTATGTTAATTGAATTATTGTTGTTTTAGCTGACGTCATAAAACTGTTTTTATCAACGCAAGTTATCTTTGTAGTTGCCGCTATGTAGTAGCCTGTTATTGTTGTAAGCACATTTTGCTCAATTTTTTTCGTCGTATCTAATGGCAACAGCTTATTGTGAGCAGTCTTTGCTCAATATTTCGTCGCAGTTAATGAAGAAATTCCTCGTTACTGTGAGCAGTCGTTGCTCATATTGTCATCCTTACAATTTTGTGAGTTGTAAAAACCACATTGCTGTGTGCTATACTATTCAGATTTTGAAATAAAAAATATAACCATAATATTCTATTTGGTTGTTGTATGTAGTAGAAACGTAATTAATGTGAACACAATTTTGCCATGGACATTTATCAGTGTAGAAACTATTTTGTGTAGAGACTATCATGTGCAGAGACAATTATTGATTTTTAGAGCGTTTTCGAAAACAAATGCTCTATTGTCCCCGTTTTGTCTGTCTGTCTGTCTGTCAGTCATCACCCTAGATCTCAACAACCATAAGTCCTAGACGCATGATTTTTATATTATTTTGTAGGTCTTGGCCTGCCAAGTAAACAGTTTGGTCCATTTTGCGATCTGACCTCTGAGGGCCTAAAAAAGGGGGCGTATTAATTACCGTTTTTTACTATATAAACTATATTAACAAAGGAGCGCCCTATATCTAAGCAATCACAATTCTTAGACCCATGATGTATATATCATTGTGTAGGTCTTGACCTGCCAAGTATACATCAAAAGATCATTTCGCGATCTGACCTCTGAGGGTCGAAAAAGGGGGCGTTTTAATTACCGTTTTTGTTTATATATATTAAATATAAATAATAAAAGCTAATCAAAAGGGCTTAATCATTTTTTATTTTTGTAACAGTTATTCAACATGATTACTTCCCTATCTATTTATCAAAACCCATACACGTGGAACAAAAAGCTATAGCTGTAACCCGGAAAAAAATACCGATTTCGTCCGGCGTAACCGTAGCCACACCTTACATGAAAATGCTCTAAAATGTCCTTTGTCCGAAACGGAAAAGACATAAATTGCTTGTTTTTTTGCGCTTAACTTTTCTAATTGACCTGACGTCATTGAAGCAGGACGGAATGTAGTAAGAAACGTTTTACACATATCTATCATCGTTCTGATGTTGATGAGATGATGGACTACACATTTATTCTAGAAGAACCATACTTTTATAAGATATACATTTGTTTAATATTATTATTGTCATCTGTCTAGAGATGTAATTGTATTTTTATTTTTTGTTAAAGATTAACAAGTATTACATTTTGTTTTTCATTGAAAAAAGGGAGGAATAATTAATAATGGTATGTCATAAAAATGTGATGCTATAAACTATGGCAAGAAAGTAATGTTAGATGATTTTTTTTTAAATTGTTGATATTGCCAAAATTTAATTAGGTAATGAAATTTTTTTCGGGATAATGGGGGTGTCCTATCCCTTATGATAAAGCGATTTCCTTATTTGGTATTGTTCTAACCCCTGTGATAACGCATTGTTTAGTTACTGTGTTATTTCCTTATTCGGTATGTTAAAGGCTTGTAAGGTCAAGCATAGTGTCAATTACTCACACACTGAGTTTGGCGTGAATCGCCCACACATTGACCACTGTGGTTTTGCCGGGAAAAATATGTGGGGTGATCTACCTAAAATAGGGGAAGATATAACGGTCGTGAGAGGAGACCCAGGAGACCCAGGAGAAAGCAAAGGTAGGATGAGTAACACGTAGACTAGGTGACAAGTAACAGTACAGTGGAGTAATAATTATTATATAATCGTGTATTGAGTTATAGGATTATACAGAGTAGATCCATGTGATTTATGGATTCATCTCCGCAAGTGTGTATATATTATTCAACTGGATTCTCATATTCTCATCTGTATATATCATGCATTAATGTTCACTTAATTATAATATACTACAAATAGTTGTGTCGTCTGAATTAATTGAAATGCAATTGGAATACGACAAAGACCATGGATCGGATATATTGGTGAAGATAAGTTTAGCATGCTAGGGCCTTAAATGGGCTTAGAGCCTAAAAATGATAAACCTTTTCGGCGAATTTGCGCCAATAATTCAAATATACCATAATTCAGGTATAACAGTTATTGAAAACCATATTTTTTAAACGCATTTTAAATTATTTGTTTCGTAAATCTTTAATTTGGATAAAATTTAAATAAAACTTCAGAAAGCTTTTCTCTATTAATTAACACTAGATCGACGGCAGCGGTCATTTTGACCGCAAAGCTACTTTGCGGATTAATTACTTCTAAACGGCTAATGCCAGATTAATGAAATTTTAAGACTTGACATATATTTATAACATTGTTAAAATTGTAGAAGATCTTTATTATTGGTTTTATAATAATAAAAAAAAAACACAAGTTAAACATAGAACGACTGCAGCGGTCATAATGACCCCAATACCGTTTAATATATTGTGACGCTTTCGATTGACGTCATATTGTTGCCAAAAGCACATCCATCGTAGGTGCGATAAAGCAGAATCAAAGAGAGTTGCCTGTGAATTTGTAAAGACACAACTCCAGACAGGCCCGTAGGTTTCGGGGGGGGGGGGGTTATAGGGAACCGCCATATCTGCATATTGATTACCTTGCACAAACATATTGAAATTGGTGAAACAAAAAAAGCTTCAATAAACTGTGCAATATAATTTTGTAAGTGTGGAGTGGACGTTCTGGACCAAATGAGCCGCCTGTACACAAGGAGATCAGCATCACGAAGATAGCCAGTCTATATCTTCTACAATGATCTGGACTTTACGGATATAAACACATTTATATTATTTCGATTATGCATATATTCCAGCATTTCTAGGCGGTCTTATATTTTGAAACTTGTTCACGAATTGAGATCGCCTTACTGTGTAACAAAAAGCAAATTATAGCAGGTATCCCTGTGAAAATGTGAAAAGTTGAGCAAGCAGTAACACACGCCTTCAATGCTCATTTTGTAGTAACAAGATGACAAATGAACAGAATGTGAATACTTACGTCAGGGGTGGGCAAACGTTGTCTAAGGAGGGCCACATTGAAAACTCGATTGTTATCGGCGGGCCGCATATAATTTTGTACTACAATTACTTTTTTCAAAATATGATCATCAGATAACGATAATAACCACGTATTTGTCATTATATTTCACATTCACACTCTATTACACAAATTACATTTTGAATTTGAGCTTAATCAGTTGCTAATTTGGTAATAAAACTTACTATTCATAATTATTTCAACAAAAGATTATTGTTACTTATCATACAAATTATGAAGGCGAAGGAAATTAATCGACATACAACCTGATCACAAAGTATAATTATAATTAATGCAAAGTATGTAACTGTTCACAGTTTTGGGATAATGTTTTTGAACTGTGGAACCAGTCTACTGTTGTGATTCGCATGACTGCACTTTAATTTGCAGTCAGTCAACATTAATCAGTTCTTAGACTTGTTTATTTTTATACAAGAAACCTTTGCTCACAAATGTATGTGGATCCAAATAGTGACAAAATATTTTAGGTGTGGAAATGCCGCTGCTAGCAAACATATTGGAAACTTCAGAACTGACTTGAACTTCTTCCGGTCATAATCTGCTTATAGGTCAAGCAGCTCTAATATTCTGGAGATTTAAAACTAGATTCAAATTAAATTTCTAAAACATAGCGAAAAATCTAAATAAGAGAATTAACATCGACATAGGAATCTCGTTCGGGCCGCATAATATACCCCGCATGCAGCCCGCGGGGCGTTGTTTGCCCACCCCTTATTTACGTATATTTTTTTTTAATACTGTTAATTACTCTATAGATATTGTTTCTTTGGTTGTTACACATAATAAAAATAATTATTATATGACATAATTTATTATTTGCTTACCGCGGTCAAAATGACCCCTTTAGTCGTTAAAGGTAGTTCAGATAATCCGTCGTTCTAGTGTTTAAATGTTATAAATGCAGATGCACCTATTTATGAGCGCTCATTCGCCGCTCCCTTTTAAAAAACCCTACAATTATACATTTTTTTCCCGACGAGATGGCAGAAACGACATATTTTCAGTCTCTGACTACTCATAGAAAAAATACTTTTAGAATTTAACAACTTAAATTTACTAAGATTTGCGAGTGAATCTCTAGTAGTCTTACTTGAGCCCTACAACCCCTGAACAATAACCTAATTTTTCTCGCTAATGAAAAACTTCAATGCTTATAATTAAAATTCTATAAGATTAGTAAAATATTTATTAGTTTAAAATAATGAGGGAACATTATAAATTATTTCATTTAAGTTATTTAGTTGTTTCAAAAACTATTAGTTGCCAGTTGCATTCGCAACTAAAGGTTGTATCTCAATAAAATGTTTAATATGAGAATAATCGTTTACAATCTACAAGCGAACCGTAGCAAGACCAAGAAATATAGTAAGCTATGTAATATTTACAACTGGCTGATTACTTGTCGCGCTTTTTTTTTTTTTTTTTAAAAAAAGTATACATTTAAATTAATAAAAAAAATGTGTACCATAGGCGAATGACTTCATATAGGATACCTCAAGTGCAGAATTATTGGTTAATTATATTATACTAGCTGTACCATGCAAAGCCTTTGCAGGAAGATAGACTTGTAAAGCCATTGCCAAACCTAGGATTTGGGGGGCCGTGCATTTTGACATTCGATACCATGACATGAGATTGTGTACTTAATATTTAATGTAAAAAAATAATGTTGAGGGCTCCCCTCAAGCTGGAGCCCAGTGGGACTTTCGACTATGGACCCACTCCACCCTAGTTACACCTCTGTGTTCAGATTTGATACATTTTTTTCAAAATTATTTCGTTTTTTTTTTTTCAAATTATGAAATAATTAAAAACCTAATTAGTTGTTGTTTCTTTTTCTGACAACATCCTAAAGGAAACATTATTTCAATAAAAAAATATGTCAAAGAGATCTAATTAGTTACTTTTCATTAAAACAATTAAAAGGATACATTCTTAAAAAGTCCAAGAGAGGTATTGTACCTGGATAGTCAGCATAAATAGAATAACCTAAGTTGCTTAGCCATTCAGCCACCAGTTTACACAAACATGTTGTAACCTGCAAAGCCTTTGCATAGAGATCGACTACTATAAAGCCAGTGCCAAATCTAGGGATTTGGGGGCCCGGGGCTTGGCCACTTTTGGTCCCCTGCATTTTGACGCTCGATACCATATCATGAGATTAATGTAATACATATATTTAATGTTAAAAATAATTTTGGGGGTCAATCCTCAAGCTGGGGCCCGGCGGGACTTTCGATTTAGGACACCTCCCACTCTAGTTACGCCTCTGTGTTAATTTTTTTTTTAAAGTTATGAAATAATTAAAAATCTAATTAGTTGTTTCTTTTTCTTACAACATCCTAAAAGATACATTATTTAAATTTTAAAAAAAATGGCAAAGAGATCTAATTAGTTACTTTTCATTAAAACAACTGAAAGGATATATTCTGAAAAAAAAAACAATAAAAAAATGTCTCTGGAAGAAATCGAACCCGGATAGTCTGCATAAAAAGGGATTCTTGGAAATGAATATTATTATATATGATACTTATTTATTTAAAAGAAAAAAATACATATTATTTTGCAAAACGTTACTACAAAATATATTAAAGGTTTTTTTTTAGAATAACAGAAAAACAATTTTCGATAAATGAAAGCTATACAATCTATATAAATAATTACAAGCAATCTAAGCATGGTCACAGGACATGTTAGAGCATTTTCGTGTTATAAGTAAGGGAAGTAAGTCATGTTGAATAACTGTTACAAAAAAAAATAATGAGTTACGCTCATTTGTACGCCCCTTTGTTAATATAGCTTATATAGTAAAAAAAACGGTACATAATAAGCCATTTTATTCGGTCTTCAGTGGTCAGATCGCTAAATGGACTTTAGATGTACACAGGGCAAGCCAAGACCTACAAAATGATCTATACATCATGGGTCTAAAACTTATGGTTGTTGAGATCTGATCTAGGGTGATGACGGACAGACAGACAGACATACAGACAAAACGGTGACAATAGAGCATTTTTTCTAAATGCTCTAAAAATTAAAATACTGACGAAATAAAACAATAAGGTCGAAATATACTTATTTATTTTTTAATGTAAAAGAAAACTACTTTCCGTTTATTTTACAAAAGAGTAACACTGGGCAACATCCAAAAAAATCGTCATGATTTAGACTAATTTTGGTGTTCTGAGTCCGAATATTACATTGATTTTGCTCGGTCATGTTACACTTTTTGAGATACAGCCATAGACCTACCTGACGAGCTATACGTATTCTAATATAAGGGGTTTTGAGTTCAATCATTTCTCTAAATTAGCTGCATAAAAATTAGCAGCAAAATAATCACAATAATAAAAACAGAGATAATTATATTTTATTTATAAATCATCAATCTTAATTTTCAATTTGATTCGGCACAGCCTCCAGTGTCCCGATTTTACATCTGCCCGTCGTCCAGCTGCTCACTGCGAAGAAATTCTTCCACCAGCGATCAAATATCTTCCTGACATCGACGATGAGGTCACCACTACAGTAGAAGTGTATGAATCACAAGATAGTCCGCAGCCGTTCTTACAATGTGAGCTTAATGATCTGGTTCGGAATCTCAACTTGTCGAATAATTCATCCTAGCTGTTGGCCTCCAGACTCAAAGAGAAAAATCTACTTGGCAAGGAAGTTGAAGGCATGAGGACTACATGAGCTACTTCTGCCAGGAGGAAGACCTTGTGTACTGCCGAGATGTCGCCGGTCTTCTTCATAAACTAGGCGGTCCTCAGTACGATCCAAGAGAATGGCGACTCTTCATTGACAGCTACAAGCGATCTTTGAAGTGTGTACTTCTCCACAACGGGAGCCAGTTCGCCTCAATCCCTCTTGCGCACTACACAATTCTTGAAGTGAAATATGAAGCAGCAAAGTATGTGCTCGACAAAATCCAATATGAGCAGCACCAATGGATCATCTGCGTCGACTTGAAGATGGTTAATTTTCTACTTGGTCAGCAGTCCGGGTTCACGAAGTACCCATGCTTTAAATTATGTAAAGAAAGAGTGCCGGCGCGAGAGCAGTTAGTACCTGCGGCGAGAAACATCATACGAACCTCTTGTTGACCGAAAGATGATATTGATCCCATAGCTACACATAAAGCTTGGGTTAATGAAACAGTTTACGCGCGCTCTGTCAAGGATGGGAGGTGCTTCAACTACATGTGCCGAGCTGAAGGCCGGCATTTTCGACGGCCCACAGATACGGCAGCTCATAAAGGACACAGAGTTCCAAAACTCCATGAACACGCTTGAGTGCGCCGCCTGGAAATCTTTTGTGCAGGTGGTGAACAACTTCATGGGGAACATGAAGGCAGCAAACAATGTCAGACTCATCAGCAGCATGAAAGAGGACTTAATAAACTCGGGTGTTTGATGAGTATAAAGATGCACTTCCTGTTCTCACACATGGAGAAGTTTCCTGAAAATCTTGGGGCGATGAGCAATGAGCAGGGAGAAAGGTTCCAACAGGACATCCGCCAAATGGAGGAAAGGTACCAGGGGAGGTGGGACGCAGTCATGCTGGCGGACTACTGCTGGTTGCTGAAGAGAGAACTTTTTTTTTCACTTAACGCTCATTGTTACAATAATATTATGATAGTTATGCGTATCAAATTTGTTGTTTAAATAAAAACTGATGGAATTTTAATACGTTGACTTTTATTTCTTGAGTAAAACGGAAAAAAATCGTCAGGGTTTTATCAGCTGATGATTCGTAAGAATGTGTTTTTTTTTTTACCAAATAAAAAAAAACGATTTTTTTTTAAATTTCTGTTGGAAAAATTCCTGACCTGATAGAGCGAATCCAAGGTAACTTTCGGACTCAGAGCATCAAAATTAGTCTAATTCAGCTGGGAAACCCAGGACGATTAAAAAAAAATTGTGTTGCCCACTGTAATCGCTATAGTTAAGAGAACAATGTTACAATGCCGTTTGATAAATAAAATATATACTGTCAAAAAAAAGTTTAAAAACTAAAATAAAAAGAAATATTTTACGATACCGTTTTGTTAACTGAAAAGAAATATGATGAAATGTGAATTTTTAATCGGCGGATTGGTTTATTGATTATATTAGTTAGCATTATGTGACTTTTGATTTACATCCAGTGGTTTTCTTAAAAGTAAAATGAAGAAAAATAATAATTTTACCAAACCGATCGTTTAATATTATTTTTAAATATAATGGATACGTGGGCGTCGCTAGAATTTTTCAAGACGGGGGCGAAAAATACGTTTTTAGCGCATTGTCGAAAAAAGATGAGCTTTTGTCCCCGTGTTGTCAGTCTGTCTGTCATCACTCGAGATATCAGCAACCATAAGTCTTCGACCCATGATGTATAAACCATTTTTGTAGGCCTTCACCTGCCATGTGTGCTAAAAAAATCCATTTCGCGATCTGAACTCTAAGGGCTGGGCATCAGTGTTTTTACCGTTTTTACAATATAAGCTATATTAATAATTATGTCATTGTCATGGCCCCATTTTACACCGTATTTGTTCAATAACCAATTCATTTGCTGCGAAATATTGCTGCACGTTTTTTTTTTTGGTGCGAAATACTGCAGCACGTTGTTTCACCAACATTGGCAACAACAATTTTTTCAAACAACAATTGACGGAGTTTTCTGACTATTAAATGACTACTATTTAGTATTGTTCAATCTAAAATTGGTGCCAAATTCCGTTACTATTTTAGGGCGAGTTTTATGATCCCGGACTGAGCTAGCCAATTAACTATTGAAAATATTATTTTCAGCACTAGAGACCTATGACAGCCCTGCCCAGAGGCCCGAAATTTCTGTCGGTGGGCCTGTCGGAAACTACACAAAAAACTATGATCGAAATTTGTGGGTCTCTCTTGCGTGAAGACATTGTTCGTGAAGCAATAATTCAGTTGCAATTTCTATACTTGCTAACGAGACAATATAATTTCAGGAGTTGAGCAGATGTCACTTGGTGTTAGATTTGTCCAAGAACCCTTTAATTACAAATTCATTAGAATTTGGATTAGATAAAGCCCTGTAGCGTGAAAATTCTACAGCAGGGACAGTCATTCTACAGCAGGGGTAAAGCTAAAGCAGGGGGGGGGGGACTGGAAATACTTTTAAGAAGTAGAGCAAACAAGCAGAGGGGCCAGACAAAATGCAGTAATTGCCAGGCTTCCCTGCCCCCCCCCTTCCGCACGCTACGGGCCTAATTAGACATGACAAATTTTGTTGGTCAAGGATAAGACGGTTGTTGTACAATGACAAGTAAAGAAGGTGCATACCAAGCAATAATTCGAAAAAAAAAGACCAAAAAGCAGCAATTGTACATTGCAGTTCACATAAATTAAATCTTGCCGTGAATGATTTAAATAATGTGAATGCTGTACAAAACATAATAGGAAAAATTAAAACAATTATATTTTTATCTGAGAAATTAATCAACGAAGAAAACTAATTCCAAATGTTCATTTGCTATGTGAAGCTAGATGGGCACACAAATATAAAATGTTGCGGGTTTTTGCTGAAAATGTGAAAGAAATTGTTAATCAACTGGAATATTTAGAACAATATGGAAAAAAGCAAGCAAGTTGCACATTAGTTACTTTATGCTGTTAGAGGTTAGGTTTGGAGTACATTTGTTTTCTGTTTAGTTATTATACTTTAATGTAATAAAATTTCAGGTAATTGGGTTCAGTTTTATTGTAACAACATTAAGACATTGTTTTTCAAAATGTTCGGGGGGGGGGATGCCCTCCCTTATATGACATTTTTTTTCAAAATGTAAATGGGAAAAACCCCCTTTGCCCCCCTTGAATACGCCCATAAGTGGATATTATGTCTACATCAAATATGTATATATATTTATATAAATATATCAAAACGCCGAGTAATTTACTGCAATTTTGTGTGTAAATTTTAAGCTAATTGGAGAAGAACGTTCGGAGTTAACCCCCGCGGTGTGAAAACTCTTTCCATTTTTATGTATATAGATACAGCATTTTACTATCCTCAAACGTAAACAATAGAAATAATCGATAAAAATAATATCAGCAAATTTCTATACACATTAAGATCTCAGCTATTATAACATTTAATTTTTTTAGAGCATTTTCGAAAAAAAAATGCTCTATTGTCCCCGTTTTGTCTGTCTGTCTGTCTGTCTGTCTGTCCGTCCATCCGTCCTCCGTCCGTCATCACCCTAGATCTCAACAACCATATGTCCTAGACCCATGATGTATATATCATTTTGTAGGTCTTGGCCTGCCAAGTGTACATCAAAAGTCCATTTCGCGATTTGACCTCTCAGGGCCAAAATATAAGAGTTTTTTATGTACCGTTTGGCTTATATTTTAAATATAAATAATAAAAGCTAATCAAAGGGGCGTCATCATTATTTATTTTTGTAACAGTTATTCAACATGACTTACTTCCCGTACTTTATATAAAACAACAATTGACGGAGTTTTCGGACGATTAAATGACTACAATTTAGAATGTTTCAATTATGAGTCCTATTTCAGTGACCACAAACCACTTGTAGTTACGGAGTTTCGGACGATTAAATGACTACAATTTAGAATGTTTCAATTATGAGTCCTATTTCAGTCACATATTCACTTTACAATTAAACCTACAACTCCTAATCTAAACTAATACATCCACTTGGAACAATTTGGTTTTCAAGACATTACTGTCAGTACGAATCTTGGCTCACCACACATTCACATGGTAGTGTGGCTAAAAGATGCACCAAAATACAATCCAGAAGAAGAAGGGAACACTGAAAGGGTCATTGAATTCATTGATCAATTAATGACCACAGAAGACAATGAGGAGATTGCAGATCTTGTCAAATATCAAATGCACAAATGCTCATTTACTTGCAAAAGAATGGTAAATGGTCAGCATATTTGTCGCTTTGGATTTCCCTTGCCGCCGATGGATCAAACTGTCATTCTGGAGCCGCTTCCTAAAAATCACTTCAGAAATATGACGAATGCTCAAAAGAACAAGATAATTGGAATCAATACCAAACTGCAAAACCTTTTTACGACGAGTACAAGAACAACTGGAAGTTTTGAAGACCTTCTAACAAAACTAGAGTGCACGAGAGACGAATACATCACATTAATCAGAAGCACAATCAACAGAACAAATATTTTTTTTGAAACGCTTACCAAAAGATTGTCGTGTTAGTGGGTACAACAAAAAGAATCTGACGTTGATGCGAAGCAACAAAGACATTCAATTTGTTACTGAAGCTTATGCATGTGTTGGCTACATCATTGATTACATCAACAAATCAAGTCGAGGATTGTCACGTTTGTTGCGCCAATGTGTTGAAGATTACAATCGAGGAAATCACTCTATAAGAGAAAAATCCAACAAATTGGCCAACATCATGTACAATTCCTCAGAAATTTGTGCTCAAGAAACTGCCTGGGCTCGACTTCGATTGCCAATGTCATTTGGTACATCAACTGTTGAGTTCATCAACACATCGCCAATTCAAAACCGTCAACATATGCTGAAATGTAAAGCTGAATTAGAAAGAATTTATACACAAGATCTAAACAGTACAGACATCCTGACAAAGGGTCCAGTTGAGAGGTATGCAGAGAGACCTGATCAGAACTCAATCAACCAAACGTCATCATTTGTGGGGACTTCAATCAAGATTTCAAAGAGCCCGGGGCAGAAATTGAAAACTTCTTCGAAACAAACTTCAACATTGAACTACTTTCACCAAGATTGGCAACAACAATTTATCAAACAACTATTGACGGAGTTTTCGGACGATTAAATGACTACAATTTAGAATGTTTCAATTATGAGTCCTATTTCAGTGACCACAAACCACTTGTAGTTAGATTTAAGAGAAAATAATTTTGTTTTCAATTATAAAGAAACGTCTTTTTAATATCTTTTTTTCAGATATATGCATTACACAATTGAATTTGTAAACATTTCCAAAATTTACAAATATTTACTGAAAGATAGCATACGTACTGATACATAATACGAAAATGCGCTAACACGTCCTGTGTCCAGAATGGAACAGGCTTAGATTGCTTGTTTTTTTTTTATTTTTAAGGGTAGTCGCGAGTTCGCGTGACATATACATTTTCGCTTAAAAGCTTAAAAAGGTATCAGTATTTACACATTTTTTGTCTTGAGTTGAATGATATATTTGTCTTAAGTATAGCTTGCACACAGAATGCCCTAAAAATTTTCAAACATTGCACTTCAGAGAGTTTTCATCAATATTTGACCCGGTAAAGCCAATAATCTATAAGACATGAAATGATGTGTGTTATACATTTAGTAAGTACCATATATGTGTCTATTATTTTGATAGAGAATTACTGTTAATCAATAATAGTGTACTCATGGTGGGCCCCTTTAAGCATCATGGTCGTCCATTTTTGCACTTATTGCGACCCCCAGATGACCAAGCCGACATATATTCACACTTTTCATATTTTGCACACTTGTTAACCTTGGCAAGTACTAGCTATGGTGAAAATTTCCTGTTGTTGTCTTGACGCCTTCTTGGGGAAAAATCTGCATGAAATTGCATGATTTCTACACTATCATGGACCATAGTAATTTTGAATGTTTGAACTGACATCTTTAATGGACTAGGTTTTCTTATTGTGAATTTAATTTTTTATTTGACAAATGTATTCTGATATGTTTTTTAGTGAATACTTTTAAATGAATTTTTTGTGTAATATTCGCTTGCAAAAACATCATGAATGTAATTTGGCCAGATAATTATAACTATTAAATCTCTGGGCCAAGTATAATATTTATAGCCTAATCTGGTTATTACAACTTTTTGTTTTTTATTGTTACAGCAGGATTACCGATTACCATATGGTAATGTCACGAAACACTGATTATTGCAAAACTTTGACACTGTTGAGCTACCAATAAATATTATCAGAGTACATTAATTTTTTGCCAATTTTATTCTTATAACATTACTAACATATTTTTGAGTTGGCAGGATATATATGTTTCCTTAGGAGAGATAACAGTCAATCGACAGCCAATACACAGTACTAAGACAGCGGTTAAAGACCCTTATTAATATATATATATATATATATATATCATATATGTATATATATATATATATATATATATATATATATATATATATATTAACACATCTCCATATAATAAATATCTTTGTATCTAATTTTTTTTTACAAAATATATTTAAATTGAAAAGAGTAGTTCTTAATTGAATTGCTATGTAGTGATTTAAATGTCCAAGTTAATTTAATGTAATACAAATGTTATAGTCATACATGGATAATTTCAATCTTTCTTTTTTTTTTTTTTTAAATAGCTCAGCTAGAAAATGGCTTACTATTTCGAGAGTAGACTAGATGACAGTCTGACTAGTATAACACTCACATTGGACTAGAGTATTCGAAATAGTATCACATACCGAGGCTAATTAAGTATATTTTTTTGGACTTTAGAATATAATACAGTGAACTTTCACTTTGTCACTAACTATTTGTTGGTTGTGTTCTTTTTTCTTTGGTAAAAATATTTTAAGATAACAATAAAGTCATGAGATATAGACTTTAAATATTGGGTCTTCACGAGCTACTGATCAAACCATTTTTTAGAGCATTTTCGAAAAAAAATGCTCTAATGTCCCCGTTTTGTCTGTCTGTCTGTCTGTCTGTCATCACCCTAGATCTCAACAACCATAAGCCCTGACCCATGATGTATATATCATTGTGTAGGTCTTGGCCTGCCATATATGCAGCAAACGTTCATTTAGCGATCTGACCTCTGAGGGCCGTAAAAGGGGGCTTAGTACTGTTTTTTACAATATAAGTTATATTAATAAAGGAGCGCCTATATCTCAGCAACTATAAGTTCTAGACCCATGATGTATATATCATTTTGTAGGTCTTGGCCTGCCATGTGTACATCAATAGGACCTCTGAGGGCCGGGCTTCAGGGCTCCTAAGGGGTTTATATAATATATATACACCTTGTACGTTCAATAACCCAATCATTCTGTGCGAAATACTGCAGCACGTAGTTTCACCAAGATTTATTAAGAAACTCATCAAATGAAATAGTAAGCTTGTGTTCTGAGTTTAATTGAAAGTATCAGAGCTATGCAACAATTGACGGAGTTTTCGGACGATTAAATGACTATAATTTCGAATGTTTTCAATTATGAGTCCTATTTCAGTGACCACAAACCACTTGTAGTTAGATTTAAGAGACAATAATTTTTTCAAATATAAAGAAACGTCTTTATAATTTGTTTTTACAGATATATGTATTACACAATTGAATTTATAAACATTTCCAAAATTTACAAATATTTACTGAAAGCTAACAAACATACTGATACATAACACGAAAATGCGCTAACACGTCCTGTGTCCAGAATGGAACAGGCTTAATTGCTTGTTTTTAAATCACATCTTTATCGAAATTGAAGAAAACAGAGAAACACAACAGCAGACCTGCAAGTTTCATCTTTCAGTTTGGTTGAAAATTGAAATCAAATGAAAAAAAAAAAAGAAAAAAAAAATATTGTATATTTTTAATTATGCCGTAGACCAAATGCAAAAAATTAAAAATGTTTTATTTTAGATAACTACACAAGTATCGCTGGACAAATTAAATTAAATTTCTCACATGAAAAAGAGTTGTTTTTTTTTATTCATTGGCTTTGTGGAGACTGTTAGAAGAAGCATAGAAAGCAAATGTATATATCAGTAGCGTCATCTCACCAAAATGTTGGGGGGGGGGGAAATAAAAATATAAAATTATGTGTTTATTATATACTAGCTGAACAGGCCCGGTACCCGGACCGGCTAATGGGCACGCAGTTGGAGTTTAAAATGGTGATGCGCTCACAACACCATATCATTGACTAATCTTAATTCATTCATAATATTTTAAAGGACTCTTTCTCAATAGTTATTTTTTTTAATAATGTCTCAGTTCTCTTTCACTTACCCCCACACCCATCCTTCACTCCCTTTCCCCCCCCCCGCCCGCCACTCCCATTCCACTCAAGGCATGCCAGAATCGCAGTCGGTCTCAATGTACAAAATTACAAAAAGGGGCATTTAGTATTACTGCATGTTCTTAGAACATGTATTATTTTAATTTTCTTCTATTTCACTCCCATTCCAACAGTTCTTTTTTTATAATTTTATAATTTATCATGTTTAACATGACGTATTTAAAAAAAGAGAGACGTGAGGTTAATATATATATATATATATATAAATAAATATATATATATATATATAATGTATATATTAATGACTTATTAATTTTTCATAGAGTTTTGATTATTCAAATTAAGGGATAGCGTTTGGTTTTCATATTTCCATATTTCCAAAATCATCAATTAAGTCATCAAAATCCGCAGAGTTAACCGGTAGTTGATTAACTGCCATAAGTATTTGTTTCGGAGAGTATCACAAAATATTTTGATATTTTGTGAGCTCTCCTTCCTGGTCTGAGAGACATACCATGATCCACGGGGGATGGATCATAGGGGTTCTCTAGTCAGGAAAAAAAAACCCATTACTTGCGAGGGTGGTGGTACTGTGGTCAGTGAGGACTATCAGAGACCGCAGTATTCACAGCTGGCGGTGGTGACGGATGTGTTCGGCACACAACACCCTTCCAATCTGTCCCACTCAAGCACACCTGCGCAGCCTGCCATTACGGGCTGAGGGTACAGGCACACTACACCCTCCCCTCTGTCCGAGTGGCAGGAAAAACCCCGTTCCTTGCCATTCTGGCCGATCGGCAGTACACACACCCTGCTGGTCTGGCCAGTTTGGGCAAGGATTAAAACCCATCTTTCTGCCATCCCTGCAGATGATAGCGGGCACATTCACCCCGCCGCTCTGTAGGCATGGCAGACGTGCATCAGCGCCGCCAACAGTGCTGGTGTGGTAGGCACACTACACCTTACCATGCTGGCAATGGCGGCGTTAAAAAAAAAATTAAAAAAAAAAAAAAACTGCCATAAGTATTTTATAATATTTAAAAAAAAAAATAAAGAGTATTTATATTTTTTTAATTTAATTTTTTTTATTTTAAGAATCTTGGAGGGAGGCGTGCCCCCAGCCGCCCCCCCCCAACGACGCCACTGGTATGTATACATTATTTATGTAATAATTTATATTAATGCATTCATCAATGAGTGCATATGTATGTGCATTTTTACATAAAACAAAAAAAAATACAACTTAATTTATACAGGGAGCACGGCTTAAGCATATGAACGTTCAATAAACATGTCTCAGAGATTGATTTACGTTAGACAGGTGAGACGGTCGAGAATACAATCCGATAAAATAAATCTTGTATTTAGGACAACAAAATAAATACATAATGAGAAGTGTGCACAGAAAAATATATAAAAATGAAAAAAAAAATGAAGACAGGGGTGGAGATGGGAGAAGATATTTGTTGGATAGCTGAATAATATAATAAATTACCTACTGCATTCATTTTCTTTATACATTTGTAATTAAAGCTAGGAAAGTGCCTAGAATTGAGATCGGGAATATTTTTAATCAAATAATGTAAATATATGATACTGATTTAATATAATAAGAAACATGATTATTTATGTGGTATAAAACACACACATTATTTTAATGTAGTAAGTAGTATATAAATCCGTCGTCTCCTTCTGAAAGAGTTACATCTCAACTGATATCCTAAAGCTTTCAGTGTAAGAGAATATTATTAAAAATTCACTTTACATTAGTATTTAAAAAACAAACAAACGTTCATAAGTATGTATGTTTTAACGAATATAGGGGTAGGTGGTATTGCGGTGCAGAGCACTCTACTCACGACCTGCAAGTCATGGGTTTGAACTTTAGTGATAACCTTGAGATGTTTTCTTGTACTGGTGTAAATCCACCCTGCTTTAATTGGTTACATGATTTTAAGTACGGGGAGTAAAGCAGCTGGGTGTTGTGCTAACCACACAATCCTTTTTATTTGTCGAGGTTATTATAGCACATGAGTTTTACACTGCATCTGTGCTAAACTTTATATTTTAGAAGAATTTATGATGATTTATTTTTCTGCAGACTGTTAATTAGTTTTCATCATGAAGCTGATAATTTTGCTGTTGTGTTTTACTTTTCTCTTTGCTAATGTTGAGCTAACTCCTGGCGAAAGAAGACAACTTAGAAACAATCCACGTTCTGTACGTATTATATATTTTTACTTCCGTTTTCAGCGTATGAAGAATTAGTTTATATATATATATTAGGATGCCAATGAAAATTGTTTTTTATTTTATTTGAAGTGCCAACAATATGTTTGTTTTCCATTGATATCAGAATAAATCACAGCAAATATGAATTAAATCAGACAATATTTATTGGTAGCTCAAGACAACTGAACTTTTCGCAAATTTGGAAAATTCGTAAAATTTTCAAGAAAAAAATATCAATATTTAACAGTCATAGATGATAATGTAATAACCAATAAATGAAAAAAACATTAAAAGAAAAAATAAATGAAGCTCTTTAAACTGTTGTCTCTTATTTAATCCATGAAACTGTTCGAAAATGTATAGTATTGTTATAACTCTTTAAAAATTCTGTTTATTAAATCAAAACAACAACAGGCGTGGATCCAAGAGTATTTACTAATATCTATAAAAACAACAACAATGGCAACATGGTCACTCTATTGATGGGTTCTTACGTCACTGTCTCTACTGCGTCATCGCGTTCACTCTGTAGACTGTACGGTGCGCACCGAGAGGGTCGTAACAATGCCCCCTCTTAAATCTGTCCTTCCCGGACAGGTCAGTTCTCACAACAGTATCTGTACAATCTGTCCACATGAACCAGAGCTCTGTTCTCAGCGTGACCGTTGATGCTAGCTAGGAGCATGTGTTTTGTCAGGCTGTGGAGGTTGATTATCCCCATGGTGAGGTGGGGAGGATCGTGTTCTCCCCATAGCAATCTGGCTGTTTACCAGGTAGGTTTTCTCGCGGGTGCAGGCGTTCGGAATACTGACCTCCATTGATGAGGCCCAACAAAATAAAACTCTTGTTGTTGCAGAATAACATGACGATGACGAAACACACATTGTAGCAGTGACGAAATGTTTTGCGTTTGACAGAGCTAGGATGAATGTATACTGAACTGACCAGATTAAAGTCAATGGCCAGGTTCATCTCTGTCCTGCCTCGTTCTCCTCTGCTCCGATGCACTCTGCTGGTCTCCTCGCTCCTCTCTACCGTTCGTCTCTGCTTCCCAGGTGGCTCAGATCGGTTCACCAGTGTCTCAGGTGGCTCTTCATGGGTCACCAGCTTCTCAGGTGGCTCATCACAGGTCACCAACGTATCAGGTGGCTCTTCACAATTCACCAACGTCTCAGGTGGCTCATCGTATGTCACCAACGTCTCAGGTGGCTCATCACAGGTCACCAAATCTTTCTTGTTATCGAAGTGCGGCAGATTGTGCACGAAATTAAGACATGTAGGGGTCTTGCCGTTGCAGTGCCAAACGTTGGCACTAGCATCAGCTCCACTGTTGTGTATTTCCATGCATTCGGGGCTTTTGTTTGGTTGTGGTTTATTGTTCTTGACGTTGTTTTTATCAGACTCTGTTAAGTTGTCTGGATATTCAAGGTAACCAGGGCTGCGGTTGCAACAAGCTTTCAGACATTCTGCAGAGCGATCATTCTCACAGAGGCTCAGATCGCTGGGCGGCTCTTCTTGGATGACCACATCCTCAAGTACCACTTCATGGATGACCACATCCTCAGGTACCACTTCTTGGATGACCACATCCTCAGGTACCACTTCATAGATGACCACATCCTCATGTACCACTTCTTGGATGACCACATCCTCAGGTACCACTTCATGGATGACCATATCCTCAGGTACCACTTCCTGGATGACCACATCCTCAGATACCACTTCTTGGATAACCACATCCTCAGGTACCACTTCTTGGATGACCACATCCTCAGGTACCACTTCATGGATGACCACATCCTCAGGTACCACTTCATGGATGACCATATCCTCAGGTACCACTTCCTGGATGACCACATTCTCAGGTACCACTTCTTGGATGACCACATCCTCAGGTACCACTTCTTGGATGACCACATCCTCAGATAAAACTGGCCGCATGTCTAAGTCTGCTTCAATGACTTTGTCTGTTACTGAGTCATGTTTTCTTTGACATAAAGGCTTGAATTGGGGGCCAAGTGTTGCAACAGGAATAACGACTTTACGGGCTTTATTGGAACGTTTTGCCAGCTTTTGCCCCGCGAAGCTGGCGTACGTTAGTTTCCCTGGTTATCCCAGCGATTAAATTGTGGGGAGGCTCTTGGCTGTCTGGTCTGGTATGGCCGTAGCCCAGGACAGTTCCCACGAAAATGGCCAGAAGTACCACAGTTCCAACAGCGAAAATCATTCTTATTCCTAATACTCTCGGCCACCTTTTGTTCCTTGGCTGCCATAGCCTCTTCAACCACCCTACGAATCTGGTCAAGCTGCGTATTTTCATTGACCTCTAACTGCCTTGAATGATGTTCGGTCCTGGAGGAATTCTTAGCAGCTTCATACGACAGGGCATAAGCCAGTGCTTCACTTGCCCTTTGTTTCCCACTCATCCTAATTGCTTTTTTCAGTTCTGGGTCGCGAATGGCATCTATGAAAGAGTCAATTATAATGACATTAAGGAATTCCTGTTCAGCCGTTGGGTAGGACAGGCGTGCTAGTCGCTCGATGTCTGCCTCTATTTCTTGCAGGGATTCCCCAGACTTCTCTTGTCTTGTCTTCAACTGCACTCTGTAGACCTCCTGCAAGTGTTCATCGCCAAACCTCAATTCTAAGGCCCTAACTACGGCATCATAACGTCCTGGATCAGAAATGGTTTGCAGTAGTTCGGCGGCTTTTCCTCTCAAGGCCAACACAAGCGCCGTTGCTTTATCTTCGTCCCGGGTCCAGCCGTTAACATTAACAGCCGCCTCAAATTGTCTTTTTTAGACGGACCATGAAATAGTGCCGTCAAAAATTGGTGGTCTTATCTTGCTCAATATAGTCTGGGTCACCGCCTGTGAACCCTGCGCCTTTTTCAGTTCCTCCCTAATGCCGCCCATCTCCTCGTTGTATTTTTCATTGTAGATTAAAATCTCTGCCCTGAGTTGATTCACTCTCATGTCAACCTCTTCATTTATTTCAATCTTTGCTTTCTCGATGTCACCTTTTAAACCTTTATTAATGTCTTCTAATTCACTTCTTAATGTTAAAAGAAATTCTTTCATTTCATTCCGGCCTTCTTCATTTCTTTTCTTAACCTTTTGATTTCAGACTCAAAACAGTGGCTCTCCGGGTCCATTCCCTCATCAATAAGCGCTTCATTAAGTCTATTAAACTGTTGTTGTTTGTTGCCTTCAGTTGGAAGGTCCCTTTCTTCTAATTCTTCCTTTAACTCTCTAACTAAAAGTTTGTTTAATTTCTTACCGGGCATTGTAAGACTGTTCCGCCTCTGACACTAGTGTTATAACTCTTTAAAAATTATGTCTATATAATCAAAACAACACACAGGCGTGGATTCCAAGAGTATTTACTAATATCTATAAAAACAACAACAACGGCAACATGGCCACTCTCTTGCCGGGTTCTTACGTCACTGTCTCTACTGCGTCATCGCGTTCACTCTGTAGACTGTACGGTGCGCACCGAGAGGGTTGTAACATTATGTACGAAATTTTTTTGTTAATTTTCCAGGATTTTGTTGCTTCTCACGAGCACCAGAAACCGTTGATTTGTTCGCATTTGGACGATGCTTTTCCGCTACTTGCCGCAAAAATTGTTTTTGTTCCTCTTGAATAGTTATTATGTCGTTAAATGTCTGGATTAATGTAACTCCTCTTTCGGCCACATAGTCAACAACTGTTGAGTTTTACACTTTTTTATGTGCCTCAATAAATCCTTTGTTGTTTTTCCATGTGTTTGAATTATGAGTAAGAATTTCCTGACATATATCCAATGCTGTGAATAATTTTATTGTGTTCTCTGACACAAAATCGGGCTATAGCCTTTGTTGTATAGTTGAAAGGTTAATTTTAATATGGCGAGGTGGATCATTTGTTCCATTGGTTTTCAAAGCTTCTACCATTGCTGCTTTTATTTCAGAAGGTACGGTGGAGTCAAAAAACGCAAGCTCAACCAATGTTTCACTTAGGTATCACAAGTGACCAGAGATTGACTTGATTGGAGCTTTAGCAACAATAGTGTTGACTTTTTTGTAGGAATCCAATTCACTCAAAAGGTTCAAATCATTTTTAGGTGCCGATATTGCATGTGCACAAGTATACCATGCCTTCAAATAAACATTAATCACAAATATATTGAAATCTGCAAGACTTGATAATTCACAAGCAGTGAGGCGGAATTGAGATCTGAAAAAAATAAATAATTGAGTAGATGAATTTTGATATCCATCTTGCTCTGTGATATGCTCGTGGTGAATGAATATGGACATCAGTGATGTCTGCTCCTAAAAACAATAAAGAATGTTGAAACAACTCATTTTAGTCATTTATGGGCTGGAACTTGGAAAGCGTATCAAGAGCAAAATCAATCAACTCGTTTTTTACTGTGTCTAATGCTGATGCAACTATGACATCTTTGACCCCACTTTCGTATTCTTCTTTGGCAATTAAATTCCACTTGGCTGCAAATCTCTGAAATAAATTAATATTTAGACCATTAGATGCTCCGGCTCCCATGAGTGTATCAAACACTTTTGCATCAATTAACTCATGAATATGATGTCTGCAGGCTAACCCTTATAGACTTTTGTTCAGTCCCTGTTCCAACAGTACACATGCACCAAAAATTTGACCTGTGTTATTTGCTTTTGTGTCAAAAGATATGAACTGAACACCAGTCTCTAAATTCCACTCCTATATCAAATCGAAAACAACTCTAGCCTGTGTTTCTCCCGTTCCACTTGGCAGTTGAGGAACGCCTAGAAGTTTCATGATCCCATTTCCAGACACAAGTACCGCCAGACGACCCACTGATTCTTTAGACATTAAAGTAGGTAACATCGTGCAATCCCAGTGTATGGTCAGAGCCGTATCTGGAGCAGATGAATCTTTTATCTCATTGGCTATACTTTCTTGATGTTTTCGTTTTGTCTGTCTTATGGATTGTTTATTCAGAACAATATTGGCGGTACTGTGTCACAACGACTGTGCAGTTGCAGCCAAAATAAATGTGGCATTTCGGTCATTAATTTGTGTTCGATCCAATGCAGTGGCCAATTGTGAACTCACAATGTTGGATGGTCGAGCCTTAATGGGTGGAAAGCTAAGCAAAGAAAAATCCGGATCATCATGATCATTGCTGCTGCTTTCATCATTGGAACTGCTATCACTCATTTCAGATTGTGTTGTTGTCAACTTGCGAATTGAACGATCAGCTTCTTTCTTTTTTTCTGAACTCTAGCTTTAAAACTCGCTACCGGTGTTTCTCTTCTTTTTTTAGCCAGCTTAGTGTCAACAGGTTACATGCTCTCTCTTCGTCCCTTTTCTCTTTGTGCTTCTAAAGACGCTTTGTCTTCTTGCAGTTTTTTATCTTAGTTATTGCATCTCTGTGAGCAAAAATCAAAAAGGTCTTCTATGATATAAACAAATGCATTCTTCTTTTTTTTTTAGTATCTGTCTTTCGTGCTGCATTCTTTATAAGGCGAACCCATCTTGAATGTAGATCTCTGATCTTGCTCACAATGTGCCATTCCTTTCTAGTCGGTATTCGTGCTCTATCCCAGAACTGCACAATTTCTTTTGTTGTCAGTAATGCACTAACTGGAATTGTTTTTTTTTATTCCAGAGATGATAATTGAAAAAGCGTCCCAACACTTGTCTATTGGATGGTAGATTGAAAACCGTTTATAGCCTCTATAGATCCACCAACTAACCGATAATCACGCTTTGAGTTAGACATTGCCTGTTATGACCTAATAAAAAATAATAAAGTAATTAGCTTAGCTTTAATAAAAAGTAACTGTATGTGAAAGTAGAATTAATTTTATTTAAGACATTAATTTAATCCATGATTGGCTGTACTATTGTAAAGTTGAAATGCACAATAGTTGTCTGAATAATAAGCAATAGACAGTAGACAAACATATATCTAATAATGGTTAGGATTTATAGTTATATTATATATATATATATTATGTATTAATTATATCACGTACCAATGATGCAACATAAATAATAAATAATTAACTTCTATTTTTTTGCAAAAAATATATGATTTATTTGTAATTTATAATATTAAAGTAATTATTAAAACAATACGATTTTCTAGAAAACAATGTGCAGATAATCTTGCTAGTAAAAAAGATTTTAGTTAATTTATATGGCACTTCATTATGGAAAGCCAAAAAAAAAAAGCAAAGAACCATTAAAACTCTTGTGGTTATTGAAAAGAAAAAAAATTCAAAAATTCAAAATGCTTGGGCTACCTGTAAATATCAATTTAATGTAATGAAATTTCGTACAGTACATAGAAATACCAATAGGAACATAATTAAACAGTGGGCAAAAAAACAAAAACAATTTTTCTTTTTTTACATGTATTACATTGTCACCCTAATATATATATATATATATATATATATATATATATATATATATATATGTATACATATATATATATACATATATATATATATACATATATATATATATATATATATATATATAAATCTATTAAAAAAGATAATTTAATAGTTTAATTGATTAATATACTCAATTGAACAATTTCATCTTACTCTATTACTCTCTATCATTACCTCTCTTAAGGAACTTACTCTGTTGATCTGGGGGTTTAGATTTAGCCCCTGAGAGTCGTAACATCAAAACGCCGTGTTCTTTTCATAAATAACATATCCTACATAATAATTGCAAAAAGCCTAGTTTTTTAAAACGATATATAAATCTAGACAATAGTGACAAATATACATGTACAAAAATAACCAGAGATGGAATTATGGATAACTCAACCAACATATAGATTCATAAATAACTCAACCCGAGATAAATGCATACATAACTCAACCAGACATATATTCACACAAAACTCAACAAGAGATATATTCATATATAGCTTAACCAAAGACAAATTCATACATAGCTCAACCAGAGTTAGATTCATACATAACCAGATATAGATTCAAACATAAGTCGACTAGAGATAAATTCACACATAACTCAACAAGTGGTAGATTTATACATAACTCAGTTAGTGACAAATTCATATATAGCGTAATTCACTGGTTATAGATTTAGATATATACACTCAGGGGAAAAAATGTACAGGACTGTATATATATGGAAGACATATATAAGTTCAATCCTACAAATTTATATACTGTCAATGTTTCCCTACGGCATCCTTGGGATCGTTGTCTTAGAGTATGAGGTCGTTGTCTTAGAGTATAAGGTCGTTGTCTTAGAGTATGAGGTCGTTGTTTTAGAGTATGAGGTTGTTGTTTTAGAGTATGAGGTTGTTGTCTTAGAGTATGAGGTCGTTGTCTTAGAGTATAAGGTCTTTGAATTAGGGGATCTTTTATTTGTATTTTTTTCTGCCATGATGCGTTCCAAGATAACAAAACGTAACAACACGTGAAAATGTGAAACAATCAAGTCTTGTATATAAAAATGTCCAACTTTATTACAGAGACAACCGTCTTATATAGGGTTTGGAGGCTTATAAATGTACATCAAATGTACATGAAATCCAAAGTGAATACATTCTATTCAATCTCTCTTTCTCTTTTTGCATCGACCGTTTTCCTAGTTTATGTCATTTGTTCCTCTCCCACCCACTCTTCGAGTCTTGCACACGTGACCTCCTCCTCCTATTGACCACCTATCGATTCTCGCTCTACACGACGTGATCAGTGGCCAGTAGTTTCTCACCCAAAGAGTTTGGGGAGAGGGTTAGTTGTACGTGAAAACTATAGAGACAACAGTATCTGACCATGTGAACAGATAACTCATCCTTGTCGGAACTCTACACGTCAGAGTTGTGACAAGAGTGTAGCCCGATGTACGAAATAACATCCTACTGCTATATTCTGGAATCGGATGTAATTTTTATAAATAAAATCTGGATAATGAATATTGCTTTATTGATTTAGAATGTATTATTGTATAGGAGAGCTTTTGAAAGATCTAAATTGTAAATCATATATAATAAATTATTCCACATAATTTGCATATGAAGCTTTTAACTTTAAAGCATTGAGCAGATCAGTAAAACGATTTTTTAAAATTATTCACACCTTACATTTAAACTCTTAATTTCATTGATATGAGAATATACCCATTGAATGCAGCAATAAAATTACTGTGGAAGCTATATCAGACATTTATTAACCAACTAGCAGGTTTGTGTAAGTATTTAAAAAAGTTAACAAAAAAAATTAATACTTATTATAAAGAGAAAGTTTGTTGAAATGTTTCATATTATATATACATATATATATATATATATATATATATATATATATATATATATATATATATATTAGGGTGCATCACCAAAAAAAAAATTTAATAATTGATCTGTCTGCTATTTAAATTTGTTCCATTGATCAAAAAAAGCATTGTGTAAAAAAATAAAAAATATCTGACAATATTTTGAGGTCCCCCGGACTTCAACAAAGTTTGCATAATTAAGCGAAAACTAGATAAAACCATCCTTCTTGTAAAGTCTTACAGACTTACATACAAAAAGTGAAGCGCTATATAAATTGTTTTATAGTCTTTGGTTTTATAATGTTTGGTAGCTATGATTGATTTTGATAAGCAGTTGTGCTAGAAATAAAATTTAAAATTCACATTTTATTAGCAAAAACAACACTTTTCCTTACCGCATATTGATGACCAAGGCAAGCATTTTAATTTCTTTATTTATATTATTTTAATTTCTGATACACACGACCTATAAAATCAGAACATGGAAACGATATGAAAAACAACAGTAAAATGTTTACACCTTCGAAGGAAATGCTGGCTGACCCTGAATCAAGTTACTGCTTTCTACGAAAAAGCAAACATTCCAATGGTGACAGAGAGGAGAGCTTGTGAGAAGATTGTTCAGCTTCTTGATGAATACAATAAACTTCGTTCAATTGATAAAAGTCGCCGAAACACACCAGCCACCAAACGTAAACTGGAACAAATGAAATCTATGTTGGCAACAACTTTTCAACTGTGGCCACCAAATGTCGAGACTATTATTAAGAATGCAGAAGATCTAGCATTCTTGAGGTCTATGAAAGGAGACAGGTCTTCCAGCTTTGGATAATTTGACAAAACACTTGCAAAAAAAGTCGCTCGACGCAATTCACGAGATGTCGCAACATTGGAACTTCAGAAACACGCAAGAGAAGAAAATGCAGCATGTTCAACGATATCAGTGCCTTCCAGCGAGGGTAGCAGTGACGAACCCGATGATTCTACTTCTAAATCTGAAGATAAAGGAGTTTGTTGATAACTGTTTTGGATGATATAATGCCATTGCAAAAGCGAAGAAAGCCAACAGGAGCTTTGGTATTTGTACCTCCAGATGTTTTAAGCCGACCAAATCTTGTGTCAGTAGCGACAAGATTAAAGATTACACCAATACAGCAGGCAGATTTCACACAGGGCCTTATTAGTGAGTCTGGGGGTGATATATCAATGGTGGCTTCTTCCTATGCCACTGCAGATCGTTCACGTCGCAAAGTTGTAAGTGAGATATTTACAAAGATCCACGACTCCTGGGAACCACCCAAACTCTGCACTCTCCACGGGGATGGCACCCTGACACCTTCTCTAAAAAATCATCGTGTCACTGAAGAACGCATAACAGTTGTTGTCGGTGATGCAAAGCAATTGAAACTTCTAGGAGTGTCAAATTATGCCAAGTCAACAAAGAAACCCGTTGGTGAAATAATAGCAGAATTAACCCTGAAGCTAATGACAGAGTGGCATAGTAATGTTTGTATCGTTAATATGACATTCGACACAACAAGATCAAACACTGGTCATCAGACTGCTGCCTGCATTGCCATACAAAATATGCTGCAACGTGCTCTTCTGTGGTCAGGTTGTCGCCATCACATTGGTGAAGTTATCCTCTCGCATGTGTTTGCAGACATGAAAATAGAAGTTTCCAAAACCCCTGGATATAACTTTGTTCACCAAGCTGCGAAGTAATTGGGAGTTGGTGGCACATGATTGGTCTCACGTTTGTAGTTCGTTTACGTTAGCTGATCATGATCTGAAGGCTCAAGAGCGACTGACGATAATGAGAGATGCGGTAATTGCACATGCCAACTCTAGTAAACAAACAGAATTCTTGCGACACGACTACCACGAATTCCTTAAGCTGTCCCTTGTTTACCTGAATGCTACAAATAAGGCGGTTAACTTTAAAAGACCAGGTGCCCTGCACAAAGCACGATGGGTGGCAAAGCTGATATATTGCCTCAAGATTGCACTGTGTGAGAAACAAAATCAATTATTGCCTCCAGGTACTATTACCACACGTGATCAAGTGCCAAAGATTCGTGCATTTGCTACATTTGTAACACATGTTTATGTCGTGTGGTGGCTCACTTGCAAAAAGAGTTATGATGCACCATGGAATGATCTACATCTCTACAAGCGACTTTGGATTACAACGATGTCAACAGAGACATATCCAAGTTAGCAATCCGTGCCCTGAATAGGCATCTGTGGTACCTCACTGCTGAAATGATCCCACTTGCTCTGTTCAGCAATGAAGTACCTGTGTTGGAAAAGCGAGCTCTAGCAGATGCTCTGCTAAGGCTTCGACCAGTGGTTGCCCTCCAAACTCCACATAATCGATTTAGAAATGGTTGGGGAAAACCACGATTCCAATCAATTGATTCTAAACCTCGGTTGTGTGATCTGGATGGAGTTGACTTGTGGTTTACTATATACAGACTTCAACTGGATACAGGATTCCTCCAACTGCCTGTTGATGACTGGTGCCAAACAGCTTCTTACATTGCCAGTGCAGAAAATGTTGCTGCTATTAACGTTGTTAACGATTGTGCCGAGAGAGGAGCGAAACTGGCATCTGACTTTGTTGAAGCAGCGCGAACGGATGAACATTTTCAAAACATTCTTCAAGTGGTAGAAATGGACCGCAAAAACATCTCAAATGTGCGTAAACCTTACAAACGTGCAACAAAGTGAAACTGAATTAAATGCAACAGTAATAAATATTTAATACTGTAATGTAATTTTTATATAGGCTAGAATAAACTTGTTATTTCATACATTGCCTAGGCATTTTATAAAATGCCGAGTTCCCGTTCGCAAAGTATGTAATTGATCTTGATAGGAACTAAAGTAGATTTAGAGACAATCCCCTTCGACGTTGTAAGATAAGAATATATATCAGAAGTAGGAGTAATCAGCGGCACCGAGAGCCAACTACGGCCCCATTGCAGGACATCATTGCGGGCCCCTAATTAAACAATGAGTCATGAAAAAATTGACTTGGTTGGGGCGTCGGGCCCCCTTATAGATGCGGGTCCATGGCAATGACCCCTACCCTCCCTCTCGGCGTGCCTGGGAGTAATGCAAATAATGGTTGACAAGGTGACAGACGAATTAGGACAAGGTGGTCAGAAAACAATAGAGTAGTAAACAGCAAAGGTGTGACGACTCTAGATGTAGACCGGGAGGCAACAAAGGGCAGTTTAGGAGAGACAACAATGACGACCATGGGGCGCTCCTTAGGTGAGAACTATTCTGAAGGAGACCGTGACGTAATTAGGGAAATTAAGGTGGGGACGTTAGGAGTATAAATACGACTGGATTCGGACATTAGATAGCGACTAGAGTTACGACAATAGTTAAGAGATCTAGTGCTGATTACTTTGTAACCATGTTGGTAGGGAATGTAGTGCAAGGACAGGAATCACGTCATGTTGACATGCAACGACGGTTCTACGAGGAATAATCTAAAGTACGAGCCAATGCTCTTACTTCGGATTTGGACGAAAATTTCCTACTGCTCCTTTGGAAGCCATTGTGCGAGTTCCGATTCCCGATGTTGACAAAGGGCGGGGAGACTCACGAAATCTGCTGGCAGTTGTTATGAGCATGACAGAAGATGGAATCATGAAGCAACTCTATTCCAGATCAGAATTCACCGTATGTCCGAAAGATTTAATAAAAGCGCAGGACGTTCCTGACCTTGAAATAGCACCCCGATCTGCTGCTACTTCTCAGTCTAAAGGAAGCGGCCATTGATTTGTCATATGTAAATGCTTTATTTTGCATTCATTCCATATTTAAATACGTTTTTATCAATAAAGGCTTTTGTTGTTCTTTTCTGATACTTTGCATAAACGGCACTAGTCATTCTATACAATGTCTAGGAAAAGTATGCACCATTTAAAATTGTATACTTTGCCAAAACGACACTAGTCATTCTATACAATGCCTAGGCTGTAGATAATACATTCTTGGGAAATAATAAATAACGTAATTAAAAAAGAAATTGTGTCTAACATGATAAAAGCCTATAAAATATGGGATGCCGTAAGTCCATCAAAATGCATTATCTTCATTCACACATAGACTTTTTTCACGAGAATTTGGGAAGCACAAGCAAAGAGCACGGTGAACGCTTCCACCAAGACATTATGAGGATGGAGCAGAGGTACCGAGGGCACTGGGACAGTGCTATGATGTGTGATTATATCTGGTCACTTGTCCGTCGTGATGGTACTGGACACAAACATAAATGTCGTTCTTCGCAGCATTTTTAGAGATCCCAGTTTAAACAGACTTTAGCTTTTATCTATGACATTTGTATTGTATCATGATCATGTATGCACATATATTATTACTAACAATTGGTTGCAATTGAGCATTGTTTAATGTAAAAATGTTTCGTATAAAAGAATTTTGTAGTTAGCTATATAATTGTATTGTTATTATAAAAGCTTAAATCATGAGATTGTTGATACCTTGGGAATGGTCAATAGGGTGGGTTGTTGAAGTATTTTTTTTTCAAAAACTACTGATGGCTAGTTTTAAAATGTTGCTCCCACATTTGCTAAAGGCAAATAAATTGATTTCAGCTAAAATGGAAGGCCTTTATACTGTTTATTTAAAAGCTACTTAATTATCAATAGCTAAAAGTTTAAATTAACAACTTAATCTTATTTCCAGTCTTTTTTAGATCCAAAATGCGGCACGATTTTTCTTGATTCCAATTTTGCCCGAACGTAACCATCTCTTCTCAACGTTCCGCAAACTGCTGCCGACGCTTCAGTTACCATCCTGATGCACCGTTCAACTGCTTGGGAATGGCATGGAATTTTATCCAGGTCCCACTTCTTGCCAGCCTTTATGGCGTCATCGATTTCGTCGTCGCCGAACTTCTCCAGCATTGGAGGTTTGCATCGTGGTAGATCATGCCAGTTTAACAAATTATAATATTTATCAGCATCAAAATTTAATGCTGGAAAAGTAAATTTTCTAATATCCGCTGATGTACATGTAGACATTGAATTACGTTCTGCTTTAATTCGTCTTGCTGCCAGATCCCTCAGTTCTTTCTTTTCATCCAAGAGCATTGTCAGCAGCATATTCTCTGGATGAGCAAAGAAACTGTTGTGCTGAATGCACTTGTCGAGTACTGCACGTGCATTTACTGGTAAGAAACGAGACAGTTTAATCATATTCCATAAATGCATGGCTCCCTTATAACATTGAGGTTCTAATTTGATGGAGAACTGGTAGCAGAGTAGACAAAGCAAACATAATCTACCAGCATCTTCAATTCAGTTGATGGCGAGTCAGAAGCGACATAAAGACTAAGAATTCTGTTCGCAGTAGTTAATCAGCGTGAGTGTACAAAGGGACTCGGCTCACGTTTTGCGAGACTGTCTGACACTGTACCAGTTTCTATTGCTAGGCACATATCCAGGAGATATATTTGATCCTTACTAATGTCTAATTTTGTAGCATTTTTAACTGTAGATGGTAAACTGTTTCTTCTCAATTGAAATTTAGCAATTGGTAGTTCATGATATTTAGACATAGCTTTGCCAACGGTGCCAGAAAAGACATTTGGACCTGACGTTGTTCCATCTAGATGCATCATCAAAAGTTTTAATGGTAGTTCGTTACAGTAAGACATGCAAATAAACCACTGCAATGGTCTATTCAGATGCTTTTCTAACTTTCGGACGACACCATTACTTTTTCCAGTATTGACATTTGTTCCATCCGAACCTATCGCTACTAGATTATCAAATGATACGTTACTTTCTTGCAAGAAATCTACAATTGCTTCTAATATACTGTCAACAGAACCATCTTTAGGAGTAACGTGGCCTAGATAGTTTGATTGTGGCGCTTCTACTAAAGTTATGTGTTCTTCAGTAATGGAACACTTTGAGTTTACAGAACTTTAACATAAGGTCTGGTCTTTTCTGTCATCGAATAATATTGAAAGAGGGCCTGCCAAGGACATAGATGACTTACCTTCTTCTGAAAACTCAGACCGAATCTTTTCTCTTTGCCTCCTGAGCTTGCATCGGTCTATAACTGATGAAGTATCATTTGCTTTAATCACTCCAAGGTCAATTAGAGCAGCAGTTGCAATAGCTGCACCTGCAGTATTTGAAATGTTATACTAGTCGCATTCGCGTGCGACTGTAGGAATCTTAACAAGATTTCTAGCTGAAATATCGTCAGCTTCATCTACTTGGTACAAGTCTCTGTCACTTTTGCTACCTTCTTCACAATCTGTTGTCTCCATGCCCGATTCTGCACATGAAGTCTTTTTGTCGTGGCTAACAGCAACTTTTTTGTAATATTTTCTGCGCTTTGAATTTCTCTCTTCTTGTTTCATTAGACGTGATGTGACTGCCTTATCTATAATTCCTATGATCATATTTCTGTCTCCTCGTTGATCCAGTAAAATTGCCTTTCAAGTACTGGTACTTTTACATTTCTATCACACGAACAGTCAGGAAAATCACTACAGTGGCAGGCAGCAATATCAAATAAGGCTTTTCCTTGCTCAATTAATTCAGAAACCAGTGCGTCTTGCAGATAATTTGTTTTCTTTAAGACATTCTTCAAACTTATTCTCAAAAATTATATTTTACATTTGATTCTTCTTTCTGATAATGTTGGAATGATTGCCTTGTTCCATAAAGCGATAACGTCAGCAGCAACCTTAGACGTTATAACAATGGACTTCGTGTTGGCTGCCATCTGGTTTTGGATGAAATTATAAAAGCGCATCGTGTCACCAACTGTAGGCAATTGGCTGGTTGGCAGTTCAGAAGATACTCCGTACACAACATATATGTGACTGCTTCTTGTTTCAGCCATTAATTTGTATCAAAATGTTCTTCTATTAAACTGTTATTAAGAAACAAACTTGCAAAATAATTCTAATTCTTTAATATTGTTCTGCAAAAAAAAAAGGAATACAAATTAGATACAATTTCAAAAGAAATCACATTACCATAAAGCATTAAAAAGTTAAAAAAAATGTTTTTCATTCTTTATAACCATTATAAGCTATCAATAAGCTGTTTAAAATCGGTTTAAACAAGATAAAACTTTAACCCAAGGCCAAGTCAGTGGTTATAACTCAAGAACAATGCATAAATGTTTCAGAGAGCAAAGCATACCTGTGGTATGAAAATATCGGGCCTACATGTGGGAAATTCCTATTGCGAAAGACGCAAATCCATGCGGTAGAGGGTGTGAAGGAGTTAAGGTTGAGTTAAATATACATTGTTTGATTTAGTTTCTGCATGTGTGTTAATCACACTTTTTGAGTGACTTTAGAGTGTATGAATTTTTATGTTGTTATGTGACGTAGTTATTTCTAGTTAGACGTCATTTGTGACTTGCTTAGATACAAGCCTTGGAGATAGAGGCAGTTACTCTTTTGATCTCAAACCAGCAAGTCGTGTTTTACTTGACTTTGAAGATGTGCCTTCATTATGTGCTTTTGTTTAAAATTTAATGTAATATTTTAAAGTCTACGTCCACAAATAAAACCAGGAATCAGCCGCACTGTTTTGCGTATTTATTTGAAGTTGTTTGAATGTAAAGTCAACGACCCGCTACCACAGCAGCACCTCCATATCTATTCGAACAGTAACAACTGTCAGACCCCAAACCTCAAACCTTCACAGAGGGTAACCTACTTAATGCTTCCGGGGGAAAGTAAAGATAATTTTTAAAATAAGAAAAATTGCTATTTTCTAAACATGTATAAGCAGGAGCAACAACTTTTTACTAGTCGATGTTGAAATTTTTCCGACGACCTACCCTAATGGTCAATGATAGAGAAAAACTTATTACAGATTTGAAATCAGCATCAAAGAATCTATTATAAACTATAAAAAAACTCAGAGGAACATTTTTTTTTTTAATTTGTAATCTAGTGTTATAAGGCTTAGTCAATTTTATAAATGGGTTATGGGCAGATCTCATCTATTTTAAAATAAGTGTATGTGTAACTTTTTGAATGGATGCAGAAGTCATATGCTACAATTATGCTACAATTATTGCAATTTCGCCAACAGTTGGCTATTTTTTGCGGTTTTCCTTGTATCTGATACTTTATTAAGTTGTAATATTTTATCATGTCCATTTTAAAATAAGAACTTAATCAGCTGCTAATTTGGTAATCGGACTTCAGTACTTCACTATTCATCATTATTTCAACAAAAGTTTATTGTTACTTGTCACAATCATAATAATTATGAAGACGTAGGAACTTTATTTATACACAACCTGAACACAGAGTATTATTATAATTATAATTTATGAAGAGTATGTCACTATTATATGTCACATCGACATATGTTCGTAGATTATAATGCAAACGGGCCGTATAATATACTGTGACAGGACACATGCTGCCCGCGGGCCGTAGTTTGCCCACCCCTGCGTCACATGAATGATTTTTTTTAAAGTTAGAGTCTGAGTAGCGCCGAACACAATGAAGACAATGCAAACCAATCCATTTGTGATATGGGATTCACACGGAGGCGTACCTAGGGTGGTTGGAGGTGGGTCAAAATTCGAAAGTCCCTCCAGGCCCTACCTTGACGGTGGCCCCTAAGAATTTTTCTTACATTTAATATTAAGTAAATTATCAAATGTCAAAATTCAAGGGCCTCCGAAAAGGCCATGTCTAAATCCCTAGGTTTAGCACTGGTCTAACAGAACTATAATGTTTAAAGCTTTGATATTTCTTTCTGATATTTTATGCGTCTGCGACCACATCTGGATTGATGGGATATTATTTTTTTTTAATTGAGATTCAGATAAACGTACACAACGATTATATCTCCCCGGGTCCAAGCTCAAGGGGGGCCCCAAAAAATTTTGTTTACATTAAATATTAAGTACATTATCTTATGTCATGGTGTGTGTGAAGTCCCTGTAAGGATGAGAAGAAATCACTTAGATCCTATAAACCACTAATAGGACGGTTTTTATGATGCTCTTCCTTCATCCCCACCATAGCCGATAATACAATGGTCATGGAGACACTTTGATAGATGTATCGATGAATTGAGCAAAGACCTGAAAAAATATACTTGGTCCTCACCGTAGATAAAACCAGATACCTTCAGTTCGACAATCGAGCGCTTTACAACATGACAATCAGTCCCCTCCATGTCATGGTGTCGAATGTCAAAATGCAGAGGCCCAAAAAGAGATCAAGCCCACCGCGCCCCCCAATCCATATTTTGGGCACTGCTGGGTTGGCAATATTTTCTTACTTAAATCTCAGTACGATATATTATACTAAGCTACAATGTGTATAACAGTAAATCAAATACCTGCTACAAAATGTATCGCATCACTTAACTGAAAGGCACTAACTAACGTCTCTCGTTTAAGAGCATTGTCCCCGTTTTGTCTGTCTGTTTGTCTGTCTATCTGTCATCACCCTAGATCTCAGTAACCGTACTTCCTATACCCATGATGTATATATCATTTTGTAGGTCTTGGCCTGCCATGTGTACTTCAAAAGTCCATTTCGCGATCTGACCTCTGAGGGCTTATTATGTACCTTTTTTTTTACTATGTAAGCTATATTAACAAAAGGGCGTACAAAGGAGCGTAACTCATTATTTAGTTTTGTACCAGTTATTCAACATGACTTACTTCCCTTACTTAAAAAAATACATTATAAAAATATTTTATAAAAAAACGTTTTTCTTGCGTATTTAATTTGAATATGCATCTCAAAAGTGATGGTAGGAAATTACGCATCATTTAGAAAACAAGACATGATACTACTTACTCAATTGATTTTATATTTTATTTTCAGAAACACAGGCTACAGTATATCAAGTATTGGACTTTATTTAGCATCCACAATGTCTCATTTTACCAGAACTATTGTAAGTTTATTTACAATTAAGACTAAAATATAAGTATACATGATATTTTCTAATTAGCTGGCGTTACATAAATTATTTTGAAAGCACAGGAACCACAGTTAATGTCATCTGTCTGGAGAAACTGTTATGAAACAGTAAACAGAAACGACCATATCGGCTAAGTGTAAAAAGATCAAATCAGAACAATATTCCCTGAATCTCGACTAAATGATTATATTTGAATTGTAATATTCAAAAAAAAATTCGAAAATTAAGGTACGTGTCGTTTTGCAATTAGATTATTAGCAGGATGGTGATTACAAATGTTTATTTTTTATAATACATGTATATTTTCTTTTTTAGACGATATGTATGTCACATTTATACATGATAAATTCTATTTGAAGCACAAGCTTAACGAAAACCTATATTTCTAATAACTTCACATTATAAAAACCGACCAATGTAATTTAAATGAAATTCTTATTATTTATCTTTTTCAAGATGATGATGTTTAGGTTTAAAAGTTTACGTAAAATGCTAAATGAATTTTGTCTTAAATTCCATCAAGTAAATTTGTAGGATGTTGCGGCTAAGGATGCAAACAGCAAATAACAAAACCAATTAAAATGGTTAGTTTTCATCTTCAATAAATCTTCTACAAAATTTTGATCATCATATGCAATAATATTTTTTTTATTGAATTTCTTATCAACTTAAACAAAGCTAGACTGGCACAAGTTTGGAATAGGTATTTTTCAGATTTTATATAAGAAAACGATACATTTCAAGAAACAAGAGTAAATGACAAACTATAAAGGGAAACTTAAGGACATAGACAGACATATATAGATAGGCAGATACATAGTTAGATAGATAGACAAATTGATAGATAAGTAGATAGACAATAAAGAATACTATCAATGTAAATTTTAGAGGTAATTCCCTGTAGTAGCGCACCAAACAAATTAGGAGACATAGACGGTTGATCAAGAAAAGGAAGGGAATGTTTTTATACCACTTATTATTGTTGTTATATATATAGATATTATGATAATCAGGAACTAATGAAAAACTTAGTAAGAAGTGTGTAGTTATTTTCGAGGAAATGATATTGTGGAGCTATAGAGGGATTAAGCTTTTGTTACTTATTTTTTAGTAATTAAAGTAATAGTGATTCATCATATTTCAAACCAAAGTGACTTTTCATATTTTGTTGGCGGTATTTGTGAGACAGTGTCTTGTGTGTAGTTAAATAAATTTAATAGACGACGCCATCATCCCTGACAGAATCCACCCGAAAATAATAAACAGAGACACTTATGTGATCAAGCCTAATACTGGACTTAGAAAAAAATACATTTTAGAACAGTTCTCTTGAAAATGTGTCCACATGATTTTTTATTGAATTTTTTTCAGGTCGAAACTTTTTCATTATTCGAATTCCCCTAGCATTTAAAACAATCGCTTGAGATTAATATTAAATAAAATTTACGACAAAGCTCAAGCAAGGAATAGAGGAAGTAAATCGATGTACTTCTTTTTGAAACTATACCATTTTGTAAAACACGTAAGCTCGAAAATAAAAGTACGTATATTCATAATGAAGTGTGATTACTTTTCTAATATAATGCCTGGTTTTTCTTTTGCTAAAGGTCTGTATGACATAAAATTCAGCCTTAAGTCGGTTTCGTTTTTATTTGCTCTTGCGGTCAACGCAGATAAAACAATTTCAATTAATGATTTTGATGGAAAAAAAACAACAACAATGAAATGCTGCATTACACAAATTTGTGTATTCATGTAGCACACTAAGCAAGAAATGACTAACTTTGCCGTCTATTCTCACTTTAAAAGAACTGTCCGTCGCAAGTTCCTAAAATTTCTCTTTCAACTAATTACAATGTTTTGCTGTCTAAACATTTTTTTCACCAAAATTATTTAAATCAATTTACTGGGCACCGTGAACATTTAATGAAAATGTTGTAAAATTTAGTTTTTTATTAGATTATCCAAATGATCGATGATCCAATATATTAGTTTTTAAATAAAAAACTTGTATGTTGATTAAAAATTTTCTTTTTTTAAATCTATATTCTTTTTTTTATGAAAAAGTATTTATCATTTTTATAATCCAGAAATCTAAGAAAATATCGCCAGTACAAAATCATGTCTACTCATTTAATCACAAGTTCGCTCACATATGACAAAAATGTACAATTAATTACTTAAGGACACCTCCCACGACATCTAGCACTAAAGTGTAATGAAACAAACTAGTTTTCCCGAAATTCCAACATAACTTTTATTCTTCAGCTGTGCATTAAACAACATATTTTTTAACAACTGTCTGGCGTGGATGTGATGTTTTGCACTGATTCGTCCTCTTATAGATCGTAGTATAGATCTTTGACCCTACTTTCACTTTCCAAGGCTACTCTGCTTTATGATCTAATACAAATGTTCTGTCGCATGTGGTTCACTGATGAGTAATTCTGCAAGCTGGCGAGATTCTTCAAATATATGTGGTGGCGGACCACTGGTTGAGAACAATGGCTCTACGTCGTTATCAGTTTGCAGTATTTATGTAAAGGTTTCAGCAGGGATGGTTTTTAAAATTCTCTCTCTGTGATAATTTTGGGCTGAGACTTAGTCTCTTAGAGCCCGTGAGATCAAACTCGCATCTGGGAACTGCCATAGAGACCAATGGCCAGCAAGCTACCCGACTGATGCACCCTGTTGTGAGCCAGCTAAGGACACTCCAAAAGCACACGATATACGGTTCACTTAAATCTCTGCAGTGTCGGCAATAAATGCTTGCTCGATCCTCCTCCTCAACCCTCGTCCCAAATTAGTTATGCAAGGCCGCTCCATCTGACTGCGGACTTCATTGTCTTCCAACTAATCGGACAAGTCGTCCGCCCCTGTTAGAGCAGATAGCGCATCAGTCAAGATAACAATGCTTGTTGGAGGCAAAATACCGTCTTGAGGTCGCACCTCCCCAATGTGTGCTACTACTATGTCTGCCATGTGTGCCTCGTACGCACAGAGTGAACCACATAACCTTACGAGATTTTCAACAAATCGGGTTTGTGAGCGTCTGATATAAACCCCAAACAAGGCGCTTGTTCGGCCGTCCTTACTGCTTTGTATAATTATTAAAACTTGCTTTTTGGGCCAAAGAACTACTCCGTAAAAATAATTTAAGTTATGTCTTGAGGTTTCACAACCAACATCAAAATCTAACCATTTATAAGATACTGATAATTTACTTTTGCGATCTGGTGTTTTTTTTTCAGTACAAGGCATTGGTACGTTTTTGATGCCACTAATACGTCATGTTTACTTCTTTAAATTAAAAGAACATTATTATCTCTCTTTTCTACGCATTCACACACGCAGTACTTCCTGTTAGAGGAAATACACCGTGTTTATTGAATATATAATATTGCTAAATGCTGTAAGAGTTTCGTCACATCAATCTGTCACAACATGGTCAAGCAAAGTTACCGCGGCTAAGTTTTTTGCATTTTTGAGAAAAAATAAATGTTTACACGAATGGCATACAAGCTGTAGGTTGTGAGGGACAGCCGCCTATATGGGCAATCAAGGAGACATCATTCGATTACTTCAAGTGGCGTTACACATACCGCTGTAAGGGTTCAAGTATCAGCTACATGCACACACATTGCCGTGGAAACATTTGTTTGAATATCCAGATAGACAAACCAAAAGTCCAAAAGGATTTTTCTGGTCCATTCGGAAAGTCACTTGTGAATTGTCAGAAGCTTCCCGTCATTGACTACATATTAATAAACTGTGTACTATCGACATAGTTTAAATTCTGACAATTTAAGGACAAATCAGAAATACCTGTTCGACTTGTGTACTGCAGTAAGTGTTGCCGTTTGTCCTGTCGATCATTCAACGTGGTTAAAAACGGCCAATCGTGTACTACGTATGTACGTTACCACAAGAAGCCCGTCGGATTGAGCTGAAGACGATTAGTACTGTGGCCAATTAGAGTAGATTTACAGACAGAGACATATCCTTCGACTTTTAAAGATTAGAAGATATATAAGAAGTTGGATTAATACAAATAATGATAGACAAGGTGACAGACGACTTAAGGCAAGGTGGGGAGAAAACAATAGAATAGTAGATAGAAAAGGTGTGAAGACCAGAAGGCGAAGGGTGGTGACATGAATAGTTAAAAGATCTTTAGTTTGTCAGAGTTGAGGCAGAGTGAATTTATTGTGGACTTTATATACATTTTGTAAATAAATCGTCGTGTTCACTACACAACTAGTTTGGTTATTGGGTGCCAAATTAGTGAGCGACCAGAGTGAAACAGACATACATTAAGCTAAATTGAGATCTCCATGTTTTAATTAAAACACAGATCTCGTAAAGTAAACCAAAGTAGTCCGTAACAGTTACAGTCATTTATAACAATTCATGCACCAGCATGGTTTGTAGGAAACTCCTTCATGTTATACGGCGCTTGATATGTCAATAATAAGATACTGAAATCCCGCTACCTCACAGAAAAGCTAAAGAATGTGGTTGACCCGGTAATTCAACGCAATGCATTTTTCAGTCATCCAGAAAACCTGTTGCTTGCGATGCTTACCGATGAAATGTCAAATATACGAGAGTTAGCTCTGCGACGAATAATGACATTCAGAAAGCAGAAACTGAGCAGAAGCTCAGTTAGATCCTACATCAATATCATTTTTGAGAATACTAGCTACATAGACATGATCTATTGGCATAAAACTCGGATCACGGAGCCTCCTATCGTAATGGACATTGATTACGATAAATTAATAATCTTGATCAAGGAAGAAAATACACCAAGACAGGATTTCACAAGCTTTCTTGTCACACCCAGCCAGTAAAGAGACATATCAAGCTAGTTACAGAAGCTTCCAAAAAGATGTGTGGTCCAGAAAAAGCGCGACGATTCATAAAAGCACACCTGGAATCGAGATCGCAAATGCAAAAATAAAACACCAAAGCCCAACACAATTTGTAGCTATAAAAACATGTTAGACCGTTTGCATGTGTTATTCCATCAAATATAGTGTTCTTTTTACTCGAAACGTTTGTATAAACTGTTAAAAAGTTAAACTAAAGAATGTATATGTATTATATATACACTTGTTTTTTTTTAAAGATTATTGCTTTTTTATCCAAATATGTCTATACATTTGGTCAACTGTGGAACCTCAATATATGTTTTAAATAGTATAATTGTTTTCCAATTTACTAAATGAATGCATTATCAAGTTTTTATAGCTATCCAACCAAGATATTCAGACATTCTCTTTTCACTCAACGCTAATGTACAGTGTCTTCAAAACATCCACTCGTGTCCCAAAGGACGTGCTCGCGAGATTTTTGACAATATTTAGTCTATTTGAGGCGCAAAGAGCCACTTCCGTAAGATTTGTGCAGAGTGTTAACTTCTTGTTTAGAGTAACTTCCAGGCAATGGGGCTTATACTTCAGAGCAAGAGCCTTACCTTCAACATCCTGCAGCAGTTGATTCTTAACGATTGTCGTGTTTAAGATGAGCAGCGAGTAGAGGGTCTTTGACCATTTTACCTCTAAGCTCCACATCTTTAAATAATAGCCGGTCTTTCTGGAGCGCCTTCTCTATGGCTGAGACACTCTTTCTGGTCTTCAATATTGCCAAATCGTCGGTAAATAGTAGGCTTTTACATTCCAGATATTGCGGCAGCTTAATTATGATTGCAAGGAACAACGTTAAGCTTAGGGCAGAAACCCGTGGAAGACCCTGTTCAAGAGTATGTTTAATCGACACTTATTCCCCAACGCATGTCATGATAGGTGTTAAAACTGTAACCACCATCTATCTCAGATGCAACTCCCAGCCACTGTAGCTTTAATAAAAGACCCGACCGCCAGACTATATCGTAATCCTTTTAGAAGTCTATGAAACTACCACCATTGACTTAGCTATCTGAAAGCCGTTGGCTATTTCTTGGACTAGGAGTTTGACCTGATCCATCGGAACTCTTTACCCGCCTAAAGCCATTTTGTTTCGGGGTTATAATCCCTTTTCCCTCTAATATCACACCAATATTCTGTTTACCATGAGTTATGCTAGCTTCCCAACACACGAAATGAGAGAAATAAACCTACTGCTATTCAGAATCCTTAGTAGTTTTCCCCTTTTTGAGTATCAACACTATGACAGCCTCCCTATACATTTTGGGAGGTCTCATGATAACCAAGTGCTGTTGATAAACTGGAGGAGCTTTTCTTTTCCTTCGCCCTGAGGTGTGAAACATTTTATTACAGACCTGTTCACAACTAAGGCCTTCCTAATGCGACACTTCCGGACAGCGTTTGCCTATTTCTGACAAATAATGTGACTAAAAACGTGTCGTGATTTTACGAACAAAACTTAATCATCTATTTGACCCGTTTGACTTTATCCAGTGCTTGAAACATAACACTCTTCTAATTATACCTACCGAGCGCTGCAAAGTGTTTGTTAAGCACTTAGGCCTTCTTGCTATCACTAGTTGTCCATTTCCATCGGGGCGGTAATCTTAACTATGCCAGCGTTAGTCAAGATTTTCAGAAGCTTACACGCATATTTGCATTCCTTCCAGTCCAAAATCTCGCAACTTCAAAAAAATATTTCAAAAATATGTATCAAAGCTGAACACAGAAACGTAACCAGGGTGGGCGAGTCTAAAACCGAAAGTCCCGCATGGCCCAGCTTGAGGGGAGCCCCCACACTTTTTTTACATTAAATATTAAGTACATAATTTCATGTCGTAGTACATTAAAAACGTTCTCATTTATCAAAATATAATATTTAAAATAAAATATTGCTTTAAAAATATACTCACAAAGACGATTTACTAAGATGCACACATAGAACAAGGAAAAGGTCAAAAAAGCTAGCAATTTTTTATTTAATTTTTAAAAAATCAATGAGTGCATCTGCTATAATTCATGTATCGTTAAAGGAATGAGTATCATATTATCGGGCTCTAGTCCCATTCAAGAAAACCAATTTGTCAGTATTTCTTCTCTCCCTCATAAGGGTTCCAAAAGCTCGTTGTCTAGTAGTATATTTCTGAGAGACTCACCAAAAGTCGTTCGACATACACTTTATAAGTACAACATACTCAATAAAATAAAGAGTCATGATAAAAAAATAGTTTTTAAACAACCATATATATATATATATATATATATATATATATATATATATATATATATATATATATATATTGTAACAATAGCTTTAGATAGTTCTATACAATTTTAGAACCACTGTCAAACTCATGGGTCCATGATACAGTCATATGTTTTGATAACTAGAATTCCAGCGGTTGATCTTTGTTTAGGGTAAAATTGGTTGTCATCACAGGTCTATGACCCCCAGAGATAGGTGACGATAGATGTAATTAGGCAGACAAAGGAATACTAGCCCATAGTGAGTTTTTTGCCGCACCAATCCCTAGGCTGGAATAAGAGTCATTAATATGTAGATGAGTTAGAAAGGGTAATAGGAAACCAATCAAAAGTTATGGGCGTTTGGGGCACGTGATAATTCACCAACACATAAATAACAGAGGTAACGGAAATTTGGACAGACCGACGAAAGACATCGAGACCTACGAGAGACATCGACAGACCGACAGATCGACAGACTGACGATAGAGACATCAGGACACCAGTTGTAGAGATAGTTAGAGGAGAAGTTAGTGGAGAAATAATAGAGGCACAAGCTATCAAGTTATTGAGTTTTACAGTACACAAAGTCTATTTGATTATAGTATCTCTGAATAATTCTTTCGGGAACTCAGGATACTAAGTGTCAAAGTATTGCCAGAGAATTCCTTCGGGAAACTGAAATACTACGTGTTATATTGTGTACGAAGCATTTGTGAATACTGCTGCACATAAGTTCATACTACATATGTCTTCTTATTGTTGAATAAATATAATTGAATCGTGGAACTTTGCCTCATTGATTGGTGTGTGGTTTGAGAGTGCAACGAGACTGAACGCTACTTAAGATTATAAACCAGTTATGATATCGGCAGCTACATAAAACCAGTATAGTTATCTGAAGCGCAGTAAGGAACACACAGTGTTACCTTGGAGAAGCATTACATCAACAAGTACATAACATTATATACAAAAATATAGTGTTACATATATATATAAAGAGAGAGAGAGAGTGGGAGAGAGAGAGAGAGAGAGAGAGAGAGAGAGATAGAGAATAACAGAATTAATAAGGCATGTCGGTGTCTATGATATCAACCAGATAACCTCTTTTAATAGTAAGTAAAAAACAGGCTGATAGCCATAGAATTCAACAAAAATCAAGAGCACCGTTCAGTAATAGCATAATCAGTAGCAGGCTAGTCCTAATTTAGTCAGTAGCCGGTTTGGCAGGTTAGTGGCAGGCTATGTATTACTCAATCATCGACCGAATAGGTAAAACTCAATCAGGGCCTATAGGTATCAAACTAAACAAAGTACAAACATAACTAATCAATGTACTGATATTAGCTTCTGATTTTTATGTACACATTGTACCGATATTAACTACACAATGCATCGATAAAAAGGACATAGTGTTTTGATATTAAATACACAATGAACTGATCTATGCTTAAATATGCAAGATATAAATTATTCAAAGCTTTGTATTTAACTACACAACATAACTCCAGCTTGGCCATCTTTACACAGAAATACACTAGTTACATTTAGGCCGACTCATTATTCTCACGTCCGCCCTCAACCCTCACCTGAACCAAAATGACCATCTAACAACACTTTCGCATCACTAACACACTACACACACACTCCTCCCAACATACGCATTGACCGGAACTCCACTCACATACTCTATGTTATCTTTACTAGAAATACTGTTTACTTGTTTTTAATCATGTAATTTAAGGCGGTTAAGAAAAATAGTAAAACGTTTCTCTATGTCGTTCATAACAAAAAATGAATAGTTTCATCTAATTACATTGATCTATTCGTGATAACATCAGTGTTAATCTATTAATTATCTCTGTACATAGGTTTTAATACATCTAATACTTAGAAAAAACATCATAAATAATAAGAAATGCATAAAAAGGCATTCCATGTCAACTCAACCAGTGGTGTTCTACCGACCCCTCAGATCTTATTGAAATTTTTAGGGCTTGTGGCACATTCAGAGTTGAGTGATTCCTGAAAATTTCAGATCATTTGGTCAAAAACTTTCTGAGATATGATTTTTAAAATTTTTTTAGGGAAGTCGCGATTTCGCGTGACTATTACATTTTCGCGATATTTGAACGTGAATATTTCACAAACTAAAAGAGGTATGAGGCTGAAATTGTCAGTATTTACTCATTGTTTTACCATAAGTTGAATGAGGTATTTATCTCAAGTGTAGCATGCACACAGAATGCCCTAAAATTTCCAAACATTGCACTTCAGACAGTTTTTATCAATAGTTAACCAGGTATAGCCAATAACCTACCTATAAGACATGAAATGATGCATATTATACAGTTAGTAAGTACCATATATGTGTTTATTATTTTGATAGAGAATTTCTGTTAATCAATAATAGTGTACTCATGGTGGGCTCCTTTAAGCATTATGGTCGTCCATTTTTTAAGGTATTTCGACCTCCAGATGACCATGTGGACAGTTATTCACACTTTTCATATTTTGCACACTTGTTAACCTTGGCTAGTACTAGCTATGGTAAAAATTTCATGTTGTTGTCTTGTCGTCTTCTTTGTAAAAAATCTGCATGAATTTGTATGATATCTACCTTATCGTGGACCATAATAATTATGAATGTTTGAACTGACATCTTTGATGGACTGTGTTTTCTTATTGTGAATTTCATTTTTTTACTTCACAAATGTATTAAGGTACATTTCTAAGTGAATACTTTTAAATGCATTTTTCGTGTAATATTTGCTTGAAAAACATCATGATTGTAATGCAAAAAGTGTCAAAAATTTTTTTTTCAATGGTTTCTTAACTATTTCATTTTATATCTCTGTATGTTCAGATTTCATGTAATTTAAATAAATATTATAAAAAAAAATTAATTTGATAAGAAAAATTTACTTTCAAAAAAATGTATGACAGTTTATTAATATTTGTTCTTTGGAGCCTTTGTTAATACATAATATTTTTTTGTTTCAGAAAATGCTATTTTTTTTAAATTATCTAATCATGTACAAAATTACTGTTAAACATTTTTTTACAGCGTAACACAGTTTAAAGTATAACCTAAATATATTTAGCATAATGCTATAATGTTTATGCGTGGATAATTTGTTGGCATTTTTGTGTTTACAAACCAATTGGTAAGTTCGTGATCTAGGGGGACATTGGCGAGAGATTCCCTCAGGTCCCCATAGGTTGAACATTAATATTTACATATATATATATATATATATATATATATATATATATATATATATATATTAGGGTGCATCACCATAAAAAATTTTTAATAATTGATCTGTCTGGTATTTAAATTTGTTCCATCGATCAAAAAAAGCATTGTGTAAAAAATTAAAAATATTTGACAATATTTAGAGGTCCCCCGGACTTCAACAAAGTTTGCATAATTAAGCGAAAACTAGATAAAACCATCCTTCTTGTATAGTCTTACAGACTTACATACAAAAAGTGAAGCGCTATATAAATTGTTTTATAGTCTTTGGTTTTAAAATGTTTGGTAGCTATGATTGATTTTGATAAGCAGTTGTGCTAGAAATAAAATTAAAAATTCACATTTTATTAGCAAAAACAACAATTTTCCTTACCGCATATTAATGACCAAGTCAAGCATTTTAATTTCTTTATTTATATTATTTTAATTTCTGATACACACGACCTATAAAATCAGAACATGGAAATGATATGAAAAACAACAATAAAATGTTTACACCTTCTAAGGAAATGCTAGCTGACCCTGGCATCACTTCAACAGTTGAATATCCAGTTTTTACTGTGTCTCCTGCCTCGCGAACTAAGAAACCAAAAACTCTTCTGAAAACCGAATTGTTTGGCATTGGCCCTGCAATCTGTGTTGATGATGCTATAATTACTGGAATTCTTCGACTACCAACTTGTTTACAAGTTTTGAGGTGCATGCTGTATCACTGCAATGTAGCAGCACACATTGAGCGTCCAGGTTCTCTTGGTGCAACTTCTCGATTTACAACTGCCAAAATTGTGCTGAATCAAGTTACTGCTTTCTACGAAAAAGCAAACATTCCAATGGTGACAGAGAGGAGAGCTTGTGAGAAGATTGTTCAGCTTCTTGATGAATACAATAAACTTCGTTCAATTGATAAAAGTCGCCGAAACACACCAGCCACCAAACGTAAACTGGAACAAATGAAATCTATGTTGGCAACAACTTTTCAACTGTGGCCACCAAATGTCGAGACTATAATCAAGAATGTAGAAGATCTAGCATTCTTGAGGTCTATGAAAAGAGACAGGTCTTCCAGCTTTGGATCATTTGACAAAACACTTGCAAAAAAAGTCGCTCGACGCCATTCACGAGATGTCGCAACATTGGAAAGTCCGAAACGCGCAAGAGAAGAAAATGCAGCATGTTCAACGAAATCAGTGCCTTCCAGCGAGGGTAGCAGTGACGAAACCGATGATTCTACTTCTAAATCTGAAGATAATAATGAGTTTGTTAATAACTGTTTGGATGATATAATGCCATTGCAAAAGCGAAGAAAGCCAACAGGAGCTTTGGTATTTGTACCTACAGATGTTTTAAGCCGACCAAACCTTGTGTCACTAGCGACAAGTTTAAAGATTAAACCAACACAGCAGGCAGCTTTCACACAATGCCTTATTAGCGAGTCTGGGGGTGATGTATCAATGGTGGCTTCTTCCTATGCCACTGCAGATCGTTCACGTCGCAAAGTTGTAAGTGAGATAGCTACAAAGATCCACGACTCCTGGGAACCACCCAAACTCTGCACTCTCTACTGGGATGGCAAACTGAACCTTCTCTAAAAAATCATCGTGTCACTGAAGAACGCATAACAGTTGTTGTCGGTGATGCAAAGCAATTGAAACTTCTAGGAGTGCCAAATTGCAGAATTAACCATGAAGCTAATGACAGAGTGGCATTGTAATGATTGTATTGTTAGTATGACATTCGACACAACAAGATCAAACACTGGTCATCAGACTGCTGCCTGCATTGCCATACAAAATATGCTGCAACGTGCTCTTCTGTGGTCAGGTTGTCGCCATCACATTGGTGAAGTTATCCTCTCGCATGTGTTTACAGACATGAAAATAGAAGTTTCCAAATCCCCGGATATAACTTTGTTCACCAAGCTGCGAAGTAATTGGGAGTTGGTGGCACATGATTGGTCTCACGTTTGTAGTTCGTTTACGTTAGCTGATCATGATCTGAAGGCTCAAGAGCGACTGACGATAAAGAGAGATGCGGTAATTTCACATGCCAACTCTAGTAAACAAACCGAAATCTTGCGAGACGACTACCACGAATTCCTTAATCTGTCCCTTGTTTATCTGAATGCTACAAATAAGGAGGTTAACTTTAAAAGACCAGGTGCCCTGCACAAAGCACGATGGATGGCAAAGCTGATATATTGCCTCAAGATTGCACTGTGTGAGAAACAAATTCAATCATTGCCTCCAGGTACTATTACCACACGTGATCAAGTGCCAAAGATTCGTGCATTTGCTACATTTGTAACACATGTTTATGTCGTGTGGTGGCTCACTTGCAAAAAGAGTGTGGATGCACCATGGAATGATCTACAGCTATACAAGCGACTTTTGGATTACAACGATGTCAACAGAGACATATCCAAGTCAGCAATCCGTGCCCTGAATAGGCATCTGTGGTACCTCACTGCTAAAATGATCCCACTTGCTCTGTTCAGCAATGAAGTACCTGTGTTGGAAAAGCGAGCTCTAGCAGATGCTCTGCTAAGGCTTCGACCAGTGGTTGCCCTCCAAACTCCACATCCAAACTGCCCAAATGGTTGGGGAAAACCACGATTCCAATCAATTGATTCTAAAACTCGGTTGTGTGATCTGGCTGGAGTTGACTCGTGGTTTACTATATACAGACTTCAACTGGATACAGGATTCCTCCAACTGCCTGTTGATGATTGGTGCCAAACAGCTTCTTACATTGCCAGTGCAGAAAATGTTGCTGCTATTAACGTTGTTAACGATTGTGCCGAGAGAGGAGTGAAACTGGCATCTGTCTATGTTGAAGCAGCGCGAACGGATGAACATTATCAAAACATTCTTCAAGTGGTAGAAATGGACCGCAAAAACATCTCAAATGTACGTAAACCTTACAAACGTGCAACAAAGTGCAATTGAATTAAATGCAACAGTAATAAATAATTTAATACTTTATGTAATTTGTATATAGGTTAGAATAAACTATTTTTTTCTTTACATGTTTTGTGATTTCTTGGGGGGGGGGACCTCTAAATCAACTCTGGTTTGAAAAATATTTCACACAAGTTACTATTAATGATATTAGAACATTTGATAATATATGCAGTTAACTTTATGTATTATACTCTTATTTTATTGTGTCAGTCATGTAATAAACTTGAATCAGTCATGTAACAAACTTGAATCAGCAAACACTTTCTTACTGCATTATTTGAATGAAAGAGCCACAGCTACCATACGCCTCCAAGCTTGCACAATAAGAAGATATTTACACTGCGTAACTTAACGCATCGATGACCATTATTTTAATATTAAAAACCCTCACAGTGAGCTAAGGACATAATAAGGTTTAACTTGTCGTATAGCTGCTGTCAACCATTCGAACTGTTCTGTGATAGAAGTTATTGTTGGTGAGTAGGCTGCAGCAGTGGTCCTGGCGACGTTTTGAATCGTTCATTTTGCTTTTAAACTGAGGTTTATGTGTAACTGAAAATTGCTGAAGCTGATGTGTAACCAACGTTGCTGTTGAGCTGAGGCTACAGTCTAATTAATGAATTAATCGTGTAGTTGGCCTACCTCCCTACTGGCTGCAATTTATAGCACGTATGTTATTTACTGCTATACTGCATGACGTTGCTGTTTGCCGATGTTACTGACTTAACTGATTTTGCAGATGAAAGTAATTGTTCTAGTGAGCTAAATGTGTGGATACGGATCCGACGGAAACTCTGACTAACGCTGAACAGTATTGTGCATTATAAATTGAGGAATTCATAATTTGAAGTAATATTTGATGTATACATGAAGATTATATTTATGTTGCCGACGTAAAGCATTATTATGTATTAATCAGTGTTGTATAGCAGTGAGTTGCTGTTGTCGTCATCGTTACAAATACATGACGTTTTGATTCTAAGTATGTTGTCGTCATAAAGAGGTATTGCGGTATCGATTATTGCTGTACTTATTGCTGGAGTTGCTGTTGCTGTCAACGTGGACAATACAGGAAGTTTGATTTTATGTATGCTGTCGACGTGTTGTACTCGTATTATAGTACTTATGAAGCTGTTGTTGCTGTCGACCTGAGGAGGACGTGAACTAGTTTTTTCTGCTACATGGCACCGTCAAGTTGAAGTGTATGGAGAATATCGTATTATTTTAATTTGTGGATCAAGTCAAGTGTATCGACAATATCAAGTCAAGTCTATTGACAATATATAAGCTAAGTCTAAAATTTTATTCTTGCATACTTTCTTTTAAACATTTGTAACCTATTAATGCATTTTGTTTGTAGAATTCTGTATTACTTTGAATACAGTAGAGGTTTAAATAGGGTCCGCTTAGAACAACCAAAACACATACATTTAGGCTATTGCTATTATTTTGTCTGTTTCTAAGACTGTTTACTAGGTTAGTACTTTTTACATTTTTTTTTCAGAATCTTATTTTACATGGCATTTTTTAATGAACAATTGTGAACAAAATATGAAAATAATATTAATTTATTTTTCACTCAAAAAAAACCTTCCCCACCAACGCCATCTTGTGTTTACATATAAGAAGCTTTTTTCAATAAAATTACTTCTTTGATGGATTGCGCATTAACACATATTTGATTACATTAATTACATCCAGGAACTTTATAGGTTTTTTTTTACCTCCATGTCTGAAACAAAATAAATAAAAAAAAGTTTATTTTAAATTTAAAGTGCACTGTTTTAATGTATTATGTGTCTACTGCAACTTTACCAAAAATGGTCAAATCTTATGAACCTTTGTTTGGTAATTGTCACGAAAGGTCTGCTTTGAATTTGGAAAGTCTGCTTGGTTGATTTGGGAATATAGTATTCTTCTATTTCAATTTCATTCAACTGTAATCGTCTGCTTGTAATTAATTTTGTAGGAAAGCAAATTTGTCAACAAAAAAAGCTTGTAAAGTTTTAAAAATATTAAGCGAACACTCTACCAATATTGAAACTCCTTCGCAGTCAGGAGTGTATAAGGCAACCCATAAAGAAACAGAATTGTTGAAGTTGCAGTATAAAAACAGCTTACAAAATTTTGAATAGTGAATACATTTTGACAGAAAAAGAATAGAAGGAGAAAAACAAGTTGTTGTACTGAAGAACGTTGAAAAAGAAATTCAATTAGCCATATTGTCTCCGACAAATGGAAAAGCAAAGACAATATTTACAGCGAATAGGGCTGTTCTAGCTGAATACGAACTCTATTTATGTACTCGAGTAATTGTTTGCGATACAAGGAATGCAAATTCTGGCAGCGAAAATGGTGTGATACGCAAGCTGCAAAATTACGGTCAACAGAACAGTGGACAAATCCCTCAGTACATAGGCTGCCAGCTTCATGTTTTAGGCCTAGTACTCAAGCATGCTATGGATTCTGTTTTCGGCACGGAAACGTCTAATCCCAACATTTCTTATCCATTTGTTGCTGAAATTAGCGCAAATTACAAGGTAATTAAAGAGTCACTTGATTCTCAAGATAGTAGTTCAGAAATCATGTGAGAAAACAAAGGATGGAAAGACGACATGAAGTTCTTACATCATTTGAATCAAGTATTTCACTATTACGAATGAAATAAAACCTTTCCAGTAATTCACTTCCAGAGACTGACGGCTATAAATAATGCTCGGAATTCAAGTGCAATACTAGCACTTCTGGTTCTTCTTCTTCCTTTGGCTCTACAGCCCATTTAGGGCCCTGGCCTGCCATACTACACTTCTCCACTTTTCCCGATCCAGGGTCTTCTTCCTCCACTCTCTCACTCCTATGGCTTTAAGGTCTTTCTCCACTTCCTCCAACCATCTGCTTCTTGGCCTGCCTTTAGGTCTTTTCTCATTAGGTGTTGTCTTATAAATCGTTTTTGGACCTCTGTTGTTTTCCATTCTTTCTATGTGCCCTACCCACCGTAATCTATTCATTTTAATTTCAGCTGTTATATTTGGTTCTTCGTACAGTTCGTACAGCGCTGAATAGGTTCTACTTCTCCACTCGTTATTGTCCTTTACTGGCCCATATATTTTCCTAAATATTTTCCTTTCCCAAGTGTTTAGCATATTTTCTGCTTGTTTGCTGATGGTCCATGTTTCGCTACCATATGTTAATGCTGGCCGGATCATTATCTTGTATATGGTTTTTTTAATTTTTCTGGAGATCTGTCTGTTTTTCAGTATTTTATGCAGTGTATAATATATTCTGTTCTCTACTTCTATTCTGTTTTTTATCTCTATCATTATATCATTTTTCTCACTTATGGTTGATCCCAGGTATTTAAAGTTTTCTACTCTTTCAAATGCTCTATCACTGATTTTGAAAAATTTTCTCTTCCTTCTTTTCCATTTCTTTGTAACAGCATATATTGAGTCTTTGTTTCGTTTACTGTTAAACCTGCTTTCTGAGCTGCTGTTTCTAATTCTATGTATGCTTTTGCTATATCCTTGCTTTGCTTTCCTATCAATGTTATGTCATCAGCATATGCAAGGTATTGGATGGGTTCTGTAAATATTGTTTCTGTTTTCATAGACTTTGTTTTTTCACTTCTGAGGTAGTGTGTTATAGTTCCTCGCTTATCCAACTGTACGTTTTTTATGACTTTTTCTAGGGTTAAGTTGAAAAGTATGCACGAAAGGGAGTCTCCTTGTCTAAGTCCTTGGTTTACTTTAAATTCTCTGGAGCTTTCCCCTTGGATTTTCACTTTGCTTCTTGAGTTGTTTAATGTCATACGTACTAGTCTAATGAGCTTGTTGGGGATACACAACTCCTGCAATGTTTTGTAAAGATAATTTCTATTGATGCTGTCATATGCCATCTTGAAATCTATGTACAGCTGATGTAGGTTTATATTATGCTCATAACATTTTTCTAGAGTGTTTCGAAGGGAAAAGATGTGGTCTGTGGTTGCTCTGCTAGGCCTGAAACCACATTGATAGTCACCTAATACTGTTTCACTGAAATTCCCTATTCTGCAGGCTATTATTTTTGTTAGTATTTTATAAACAGTGTTGAGAAGTGAGATTCCTCTGTAGTTGTTGCAGTTAAGTTTCGAACCTTTCTTGTGTAGTGGAACTATTAAGGCTGTTTCCCATTCTGTTGGCATTATCTCTTCTTTCCATATTTTATTGACCATCCTGTGTATTTCTAAGTGTAGTGTGCGTCCTCCATATTTGAGTAACTCAGCATTTATGTTATATTCTCCTGGTGCTTTATTGTTTTTGGTCTTTTTAAAAATATTATTTATTTCTTCTATGGTTGGTTCTTCTATTTCTGCCCCATTGTCCTCTGCAATGTTTGGTACATCATTTTCGCTGTCAGTTTTAATGTTCAGCATTTCTTCAAAATATTCCGCCCACCTTTCTAGAACCATTTCATTTTCTATAAGCAGGTCGCCTGATTTGTTAAGACACATGTGAGATCTTGTTTGGAAGCCGTTACTTTCCTCTTTGATGGCCATGTACATTTTTCTTGTTTCTTTTTCTTTTGAGTATTCCTCTAGTTTTACTTGTTTTCCCTTTTCCCATTTACGTTTTTTCTTTCTGCATATTTTAGTGGCCTTCCTTCTAGCCTCAGTGTATGCGTGAGTTGACTTTCTGGTTGCTTTTTGTAGCATTATTATCCTCAATTTGTTTCGTTCTTCCACTTCTTTTTTGCATTCATCGTCATACCATTCAGCTCTTTTCTTCTTTTGCTTGTACCCTATGACACTTTCCGCTGTGTTTTTTATGGTTTGTTTAATCTTTTCCCAGTGGCTATTTAGATTTTCAGTATTATCTATATCTAGTGTTTCTAGTTTGCTTTTAATTTCTTGTGCATATTTTTCTTTTGTTTGTGGCTCTTTTATTAGTTTTTCACAGTCAAATTGGTTTGTTATCTTTGCTTTTGTGTTGTGAAAGATACTTATTTTTTGTCTATACTTTATTTTGACTAACATGAGGTCTGTGTCGGCATCTGCTCCTCTGAAGCTTCTGACATCTTGAATATCTGAACCATGTTGCCTGTCTATTAGCACATGATCTATTTGATTTCTTGTCACCCCATCTGGTGATCTCCATGTTTCTTTGTGTATTCTTTTGTGTGGAAACTTAGTGCTACTAATGGTCATGCCTTTGCCAGATGCAAAATCAATCAGACGCGTTCCATTATCGTTGCTTTCTTCATGTAGACTGTAGCTTCCAATTGTCGGTCTGTATACTGTTTCTTTGCCAATCTTAGCGTTGAAGTCTCCTAACACTAATTTGATATCATGTCTAGGTGCTTCTTTATATAACCTTTCTAGGGCATCATAAAATTCCTCTTTGGTCTTCCCTTCTGAATCTTCAGTGGGTGCATGGGCACATATTAGGGTCATATTGAACATTTTGCCACGAATCCTGAGGCTGCACAATCATTCATTGGTTGGTTTTAAGCCAATTATTTGATTGAGGATGTTTTTCCCGACGGCAAAACCTGTTCCTAATGTATTTGTGGTGTTTCCACTATAAAAGATGGTATACTCTGTTGTTTTTAGTATGTCTGAATTTTTCCATCTGATTTCTTGGAGTGCTGCTATTTTTATTTTGGATTTTCTAAGCTGTTAAGTGAGGCGGGTTAGGGCTTCTGCTCTGTATAGGCTTAACACGTTCCAAGTCGCTAGCCAGTAATCATGTCCGTGATCATGCGAAGGTCGGTTTCCATTTGAATCAGTCCGGTTTTTGACTTGTTGATTGGCTTTCGTAACTAGTGTTTTTTTACATGACTGGGTAGTTAGCCCTGTGCACAACCACTAGGGTGTTGCCCTTCACAGCCTTGTGGGTAGCTGCCTTTGTTTAAGGTTAGGTCCCTTAGCCTTTGTGGATCCCTACACTAACTACAAGGCAGTAGTTGCCTGCTTTGGTCCGCCCCGAGAATTGTATTTCATCGGCACTCACCATATCTGGCGAGCTTTCCCCTATCCGCCACCTGGGGAGGCGCCCGATGGGAGTTCGTCCTCTCCACACGAATAGCTCCTTCTGGCATTGCGGAAAATAGAAACGAGAAATTTGAACTTGTGTGTACTTTCATAACGAGGACATGCAAGGTCTGAAGTATGGTTTTCAGATCAAAGGGACTGGGAAATAGGAAAAGAGATTTTAGCACCTGCTTTGCATAGATACACTGAAGCAGAAAGCTGCTTCTTGAGGCACTGAGTCTGTGAAGATTAAGCAATACCTGGTATAGAACGAAGTAACTGCTATGCAGAAAGAGCTATACAAATAATGCGAGATATTGCTCCACGTAGTGAGACTTCAAAGACACTATTAACTGTTATATTCTCACTAATGATGAAGCATAAAACTTAATTTATGTTTCCTATGCTGTCCTTTATTATCATTTCATATTTTGGACATATCTTTACTCATGCTTACATGCATTGCACTTGTTGTTCTTATGTAACTTTCCATTACAGTGTTGTGTTGTATATATTAATATATAATATTCGTTTTATGGTTTGGTGGGGAAGGTTTTTCAAATATTTTCAGAAAAGGTTATTTGTGTCATAATACACACATTAAAGGTCACCTTTTCTTGCCATGTAAATATGAGGTTACAAAAAAGTCATAACCCTACTGTTTACATAATCAGCATTGTTGATGCAATAATTATTTTTTTTAAATTTTCGATTGCATTTCATGTTTGTTTAGTCGTGTAGTCAGTCCACGATAATGATAATTATGACAACTTTGAGAGCTTTAATCGGCAATGGTAAGTCCCTCGGACTTACTGGGCAGGGGTTGCTTGATTGGGTTACCGAAAGAGATGCCGAAGAGAGGATAGAGTGTCGCGAGAGGGAGGATCAGAAGAAAGAAGAGAGACTCGAGAGGGAGGACCATGAGAGGGAAGAGAGACTAGAAGAGATGGCAAGTGAAAATTGTAACATTGAACATATTTGGTGGTTGGGACGTACGGAAGAAGAATTTGCAAAGGCATTTCACGAGAGGAAATGGGAAGAGAAAAATCTGCCATTAGTAGATGAGGACCCGATAATAAGTTCATATTTATTTGAGGAAAATAAAGTAGAAATGGATAGATCAAAGGGTGATAATAAAATGCAGGTGACAAATGATAAATTGATTGTAGAGGATGAAAGAGTGAGAAGTTATTACACAATATCTTAATCACAATAGAATCGATATATTCAATCGCCGCATCACAGCCTAAAATAGACGATACAGATCCGATTATCGGTCGCTCCCTAATGAATACATACATGTTGAAATTTGTTTCTGTTGTTCACAAGAAGATGTATTTGTCTTAAAGTAAACTAAAGACTTTGTAAATATTTGTTTGCCTGATTACTGTATAAGTAGCATATGATGGATTGATTAGTCATAACATGCATTACTGGCTTTCTCTATACACATATATATATATATATATATATATATATATATATATATATATATATATATATATATACATATATATTTCATGTATATTTATTCAGAGTTGTGACACTGAATTAATTGGATAGATATTATTTATATCAGATTTTAAGTTATATAAATATGATGATACTTGTTTATTATAATTATTATCATGTTTGTGAATTAATTACATATTGGTAAAATTTCATTTGTGAATGAAATTTTAATGGGATTGTGGGGGTGTCATAACTCTGTTATATTTACTGTGGTCAGTGCATGTTGTGAGTTTTAAGTCAACATGAAAAGTGTGCTAGTGGTGAAATAAAGCCGGCCCTGGTTGCTACTAAACCATCAAACTGGAATATTTTTTTCCGCCGACCAGCAATAGATTTGCGCATGCGCGACTAGACTGACTCCGTATTATCTTTAAATAAGCTTTCCATTGATGTAAATTTCTAAGCAGTAGAATCACAATGAAAAAAAAAAGTTATCCTACTTTATAAGAACGATTTATGCTACATGAGACAAAGGCAAACTGTGTCACTTAAACTATAGCCGGACCCCGAAAAAAAATAATACGGAGTCCGTCTAGTCGCGCATGCGCATATCTATTGCTAATCGGCGGAGAAAAATTATTGCAGCTTGATGGAAAGTAAGGAGGAAAGGAAGATACCTCAGGTACAGGATCGTTGGGAGGCACTGGAAGAAAAAAAGAAGACGATATGGATTACAGGGAGAAAAGTTATTGCTATTCATTGAAAAAGAAAGAGAAAGAGAGGAAAAAGAAAGAGAAAGAGAGGAAAAAGAAAAAAGAAAGAGATGAAAGAGCAAATGAAAGTGAATCAAAGAAAGAACTGCTAGAAATTGAAGCCCAATTACAGAGAGATAGACTTGATCATAAACTAAAGATGGCTACCATTAAGACCTATTCGGGTACTCAGAGCACAGAAGCTAGTCCAGGTGTACCAAATACTCAAAACTTATTCAAGAAATATAATCTGAAATTACAATCTTGTAATGGTAAATCTGAGGACATTGACACATTTCTTTCCATTTTCGAACAGAAATGCAGATGCAATAATGTACCGAGAGCATATTGGATAGATATAATGAGTGAACTTCTAAGGGGAGATGCAAGAAGTGCACTTAGATCGATTCCAGACTACTACACCAAAGACTATGATGAAGTAAAGCAGCAACTTCTGAAACATTTCAATAAAACAGAAGAGTTCTACAGAAAGAAGTTCCATTCTTTAAAGATGTCCAATAAAGATCAACCACGGTATTTTATTGACAATGAAGTGTCAAGTTTGAAGTCCTGGTTGACTAAGGCAGAAATTGACCTAATGGATGTACAAGCAGTGATGGAAATGTTTGTCATTGACAAATTATTACATATATGCACCAAGGATGTATTTGCCTTATTAAAACAAAGAAAGGTGAAGACCGTTGATCAACTAGTCAGAGCTTTGAGTGACTATATGGACAGTCGTCCAGATGATGAAATTTGTAATACAGAATTCTATGCTAATATAATCCAGAACATATATCATAGTCTTTCTAATAGGAGTAGTTATCAAAGTAAATTCAATGTACCTGGTCGGAAAGCCAGCAAGCCAGAAACAATAATCTGTTTCTATTGCAAGAACAGATATCATAGTCTTCCTAATAGGAGTAGTTATCAAAGTAAATTCAATGTACCTGGTTGGAAAGCCAGAGAGCCAGAAACAAGAATATGTTTCTATTGCAAGATAAAAGGTCATCTAATGCGTGCGTAAATGTGGAAAGAGACAAAGAGAATGTAGATCATATACAAAAGAGTATGACAACAAAAGAGTAAACAGCCATAAAGCCGATAGACGTCAAGCTAGTCAAAGCTACAACACTTAACTGTATCAAAGAAGACAGTCTCCTAACATCAGTCCACAGAGAAACCAGTCAAAAAGAACACGTACACTAGAAAGATCTCTAAGATCTGGCACCAGAAATACAGGCCCACAAGAACAGAATACCGAACAGTATTGTGCATATGTGATCAGGTCACATGGAAGGATACATTTTTATCCGGCAAATGTAAATGGCACAAGAATACAGTGTCTTCGTGATAGTGTATGCAGCACAGTTATCGTGCAAGATGTTCTAGTACGCAAAGATCAATACACGCATAGAATGACAACAGTCAAAATGGGTGATGGTTCCAAGGTCGAATGCAACATGGCGGTAGTTGATGTTGACTCACCATGGATCTCAGGCACTATTGAAGTCCTAGTAATGAAAAATCCTGTTGCACCACTGATTATAAACAACTTGCCAGTTATAAAGGATAATTCAACAGAATAAATTGTAAAGAAATGGACATACAAAAAATATCTGAAGGAATAGAAATGTGTTGCATCTCTCTTGAAATGTATCGTTTTCTTATCTAAAATCTGAAAAAATACCTATTCCAAACTTGTGCCAGTCTAGTTTTGTTTAAGTTGATAAGAAATTGAATGACAAAAATATTATTGCATATGATGATCAAGAGTTTTGTAGAAGATTTATTGAAGATGAAAACTAACCATTTTAATTGGTTTTGTTATTTGCTGTTTGCATCCTTAGTCGCAACATCCTACAAATTTACTTGATGGAATTTAAGACAAAATTCATTTAGCATTTTACGCAAACTTTTAAACCTAAACATCATCATCTTGAAAAAGATAAATAATAAGAATTTCATTTAAATTACATTGGTCGGTTTTTATAATGTGAAGTTATTAGAAATATATGTTTTCGTTAAGCTTGTGCTTCAAATAGAATGTATCAGTTATGAATGTGACATACATATCGTCTAAAAAAGAAAATATACATGTATTATAAAAAAAACAACATTTGTAATCACCATCCTGCTAATAATCTCTTTGCAAAACGATACGTACCTTAATTTTCGCATTTTTTTTTTTAATATTACAATTCAAATATAATCATTTAGTCGAGATTCAGGGAATATTGTTCTGATTTGATCTTAGCCGATATGGTCGTTTCTGTTTACTGTTTCATAACAGTTTCTCCAGACAGATGACATTAACTGTTGTTCCCGTGCTTCCAAAATAATTTATGTTCTCTTTCTTTTTCTCGATTAGTTATTCTTTCTTCCCTATCCAACCTTTCTTTATTTAATTTCTCTTCTTTTTCAATGTTTTCTTTAATAAATTGTAGGAGTTTCTCTCCTGTTAGGCTATGTTTTCCCCCTCTCTTCTCATATACCTCCCATAAATCTTCTTCTATATTCTTAACATCCATATTTATGGTTTAGATAATAGCAATAGGCAATTAACAATTTTTAATATTAATGATCAATAATTCAATATAATATCTCAACAAATACTGTGAGAAGAAGAAAACATTCTCTGGCACTGATATTGATAACTGGCACTGGTCAAATATCAACAATATTTCAATATTTACACATCTAAATGGCATATATTACATATAGTTATTAAAAAATGGGATTGGGATTCAGTGTCCAAACAATAAATAAACGGAAAATATTTATAAAAATATATGTATATATATGTAAATTTCACAATACAGGACAGACGATAACAGAATCAGCTTCCTATTAGAAATTGATAGTAAAACATAGTGAGAGCACAATATATTAATATCAAATAAGACGCAGACTTGTACAAGAACTAGATTAAGGTATAAAAATAGTTATATTGAGATATACCAAATAAATATAGACAAATGAGCTAAATAAACTGCTCAAAAACAACTAAATATTTCAATTATATCAATAATCTAAATGGATCCAAAATATTATTAATCATAAACTACACCATTAAGTGTAACAGATCTAAATAGAACATTAATATACCCTAATAAAAACCTCAGATTCGCTAATCTCTTCTGAGTCCCTTTTGTTGGTAATTATACAGACATATATGAACACTGAAAACATTGAATATATGAGGGGAAAAAATATTGAATTAGTACGTTACAATTTTTTTGATGTTTCCACTGTGTCCTCTTCATGACTTGATGATCCTCTGGATGAAGGCACAACATAAACAATAGTCGGTCCCAAGCTGCCATCTTGAACCTTGACCTTGACTCCTCTTCCGTAGTTCCGTGTGAAAGTGTTGACGTCACGAAGTATGAATGAATATGAACACAGTTATACAGAACAAGCAGCCATCTTGACTTACTGATGAATAAGAATAAACATACTGATGAATAAGAATAAACATATGTATTCGAAGTACGAACATATAAGATACTCGACCGGACCGTAGAGTAAACTTATCGCGGTCAGAGGTGTCTCCGAAATATGATCTCGAGCGGCTGACACAACGGTATTCTCCTGTGTTGATTCTCTGGGCGGTTGTCAGGGTTTCTCAGGCGTGTCAGGGCTTCTCAGGTGTTTCAGAGCCTGTCAGGCATTGTCAGTGGTTCTCAGGCGTTGTCAGTGGTTTTCAGGCGTTGTCAGGCGCTGTCAGGGCTACTCAGGGTTACTCAGTCGCTGCCAGGGCTTCTCAGGGTTACTCAGGCGCTGCCAGGGCTTCTCATAGTTAATCAGGCGCTGTCAGGGCTTCTCAGGGTTACTCAGGCGCTGCCAGGGCTTCTCAGGGTTACTCAGGCGCTGCCAGGGCTTCTCAGGGTTACTCAGGCGCTGCCAGGGCTTCTCAGGGTTACTCAGGCGCTGCCACCATTGTGAGGGTTTGAGGTTTGGGGTCTGACAGTTGTTACTGTTCGAATAGATATGGAGGTGCTGCTGTGGTAGCGGGTCGTTGACTTTACATTCAAACATCTTCAAATAAATACGCAAAACAGTGCGGCTGATTCCTGGTTTTATTTGTGGACGTAGACTTTAAAATATTACATTTAATTTTAAACAAAGGCACATAATGAAGGCACATCTTCAAAGTCAAGTAAAACACGACTTGCTAGTTTGAGATCAAAGGAGTAACTGCCTCTATCTCCAAGGCTTGTATCTAAGCAAGTCACAAATGACGTCTAACTAGAAATAACTACGTCACATAACAACATAAAAATTCATACTCTCTAAAGTCACTTAAAAAGTGTGATTAACACACATGCACAAACTAAATCAAACAATGTATATTTAACTCAACCTTAACTCCTTCACACCCTCTACCGCATGGATTTGCGTCTTTCGCAATAGGAATTTCCCACATGTAGGTCCGATATTTTCATACCAGTGGAATGCTTTGCTCTCTGAAACATTTATTCATTGTTCTTGAGTTATAACCACTGACTTGGCCTTGGGTTAAAGTTTTATCTTGTTTAAACCGATTTTAAACAGCTTATTGATAGCTTATAATGGTTATAAAAAATGAAAAACATTTTTTTTTACTTTTTAATGCTTTATGGTAATGTGATTTCTTTTGAAATTGTATCTAATTTGTATTCCTTTTTTTTTTTTTTTTTTGCAGAACAATATTAAAGAATTAGAATTATTTTGCAAGTTTGTTTCTTAATAACAGTTTAATAGAAGAACATTTTGATACAAATTAATGGCTGAAACAAGAAGCAGTCACATATATGTTGTGTACGGAGTATCTTCTGAACTGCCAACCAGCCAATTGCCTACAGTTGGTGACACGATGCGCTTTTATAATTTCATCCAAAACCAGATGGCAGCCAACACGAAGTCCATTGTTATAACGTCTAAGGTTGCTGCTGACGTTATCGCTTTATGGAACAAGGCAATCTTTCCAACATTATCAGAAAGAAGAGTCAAATGTAAAATATATTTTTTCAGAATAAGTTTGAAGAATGTCTTAAAGAAAAGAAATTATCTGCAAGACGCACTGGTTTCTGAATTAATTGAGCAAGGAAAAGCCTTATTTGATATTGCTGCCTGCCACTGTAGTGATTTTTCTGACTGTTCGTGTGATAGAAATGTAAAAGTACTAGTACTTGAAAGGCAATTTTTACTGGATCAACGAGGAGACAGAAATATGATCATAGGAATTATAGATAAGGCAGTCACATCACGTCTAATTAAAAAGAAGAGAGAAATTCAAAGCGCAGAAAATATTACAAAAAAGGTGCAGTGTTAGCCACGACAAAAAGACTTCATTTGCAGAATCGGGCATAGAGACAGCAGATAGTGAAGAAGGTAGCAAAAGTGACAGAGACGTGTACCAAGTAGATGAAGCTGACGATATTTCAGCTAGAAATCTTGTTAAGATTCCTACAGTCGCACGCGAATGCGACTAGTATAACATTTCAAATACTGCAGGTGCAGCTATTGCAACTGCTGCTCTAATTGACCTTGGAGTGATTAAAGCAAATGATACTTCATCAGTTATAGACCGATGCAAGCTTAGGAGGCAAAGAGAAAAGATTCGGTCTGAGTTTTCAGAAGAAGGTAAGTCATCTATGTCCTTGGCAGGCCCTCTTTCAATATTATTCGATGACAGAAAAGACAAGACCTTATGTTAAAGTTCTGTAAACTCAAAGTGTTCCATTATGGAAGAACACATAACTTTAGTAGAAGAGCCACAATCAAATTATCTTGGCCACGTTACTCCTAAGGATGGTTCTGCTGACAGCATATTAGAAGCAATTCTAGATTTCTTGCAAGAAAGTAACGTATCATTTGATAATCTAGTAGCGATAGGTTCGGATGGAACAAATGTCAATACTGGAAAAAGTAATGGTGTAATCCGAAAGTTAGAAAAGCATCTGAATAGACCATTGCAGTGGTTTATTTGCATGTTTCACTGTAATGAACTACCATTAAAACATTTGATGATGATTCTAGATGGAACAACGTCAGGTCCAAATGTCTTTTCTGGCACCGTTGGCAAAGCTATGTCTAAATGTCATGAACTACCAATTGCTAAATTTCAATTGAGAAGAAACAGTTTACCATCTACAAACACTTTGTGACAAGGGGGAGTCTAAAATGTCGTTTTTTGCGTTACGTCATTTGCGAACGAGCCCTAAAAATGAGTGCGCAACATAATCGTAAATAGTCATGCTGAGCTAGCGCATACGCGCACAGTTTTTGCGGGAACACAGTTACACATGCCTTGTCCTCCCAGGCGCAATACATCACCACAACGACCACCCTATTTATACACAGTGCAGGCCTATATCACTCAGTGCAGGCTAATATCACACAGTGCAGGCCAATATCACTCAGTGCAGGCCTATATCACACAGTGCTGGCCTATATCACCTAGCAGGCCTATATCACACAGTGCAGGCCTATATCACACAAGCGATGGGCGTGGAAAGATTTCAATTGAGAAGAAACAGTTTACCATCTACAGGTCACGGTCAATAACTGTTGAAACTCGGCCATCAGATCCCACTTCTCCCCGTCACTCCCTCCCAAAGACCAGGGGAAATTTCAGCGGTTAGTTCCATCAAAGATCGTTACAGGAATGGACCACATTATATGATGAAAGATGGTCATTGATTGACCACAACTGGGTACAACAATGACTGGACTTCAGTTACAGTTGTAAAAAATGATCAGTTCACAATATATGTGTCCTAAAAATTTTATAAATTAATTTCCAACCTGTTCTAATTAAGGAGAAGGCTCAAATTTTACATAAGAAATAAACACGATTTTAATCACTTCTAGTCCACGAATTAAACGTAGACTACGAAGCTAATTATTATCTAGTAATGTTCAGATGTGAAAATTAAAAGTAAACGCGTGTGTAATTGATAATATACTGAGCTAAATATTTCTTTACATTAATTATATAATTGGTATAAATATTTGTATTATATCGTGAGTTGTTTATTTATTTACTTTTACTTTATAATCTATCACAATAGAGGCTTGAATACAAAAATTTTATAAATAAATAAATAAAATATATGTATATATATAAATAGATAGATAGATAGATTAGATAGATAGATAGATAGATAGATAGATAGATAGATAGATAGATAGATTTAGATAGATAGATAGATAGATAGATAGATAGATAGATAGAGAGGATAGATAGATAGATAGATAGATAGATAGATAGATAGATAGATAGATAGATAGATAGGTAGGTAGGTAGGTAGGTAGGTAGGTAGGTAGGTAGGTAGGTAGGTAGATAGATAGATAGATAGATAGATAGATAGATAGATAGACAGATGTTGTATTAGATAGATAGATAGATAGATAGAGTTAGATAGATAGATAGATAGATTTTAAAACGTACTTTCTAACGTTTGTAAATGTCTGGCTACAAAAGTGTGTGGTGTGGGGGTTATAGGGAGGAGGCAGAGAGAAAGTGAAGTAATGACGTTATTGAAAAATTTTAAAAACACGAACTTCCTCCAAAGGCGAGCCCGGGGAAACAAACTATAATAAGCTGCAAGTAACAAAGCCGTTTCAGGCGATTTATTAAAGGTTAAAAAAAAAACCTAAAAAAAAATCTCCTGGCACAAACTGATTCATCAAGATAAATCTTTAGCAGAGTTCTCTCCCCTTCCACCCTCCCCACACCCTTCCCCCCCCCGCCCCTCCAGTCTAACCGGACCGGCGATCAGAATTATTAAAATGCATACAGCCCGAGATCAATATTTCCGTCTACATGTGGGCACGATCAAACTTCGTTTAGCGTCACGTGATCTGCCGGAAAGGGCAGTAGATAAACACAACATGGTGGTAGTGGGAGGGGGGGGATGTTTCTTAATAAGAAGATCAACAAAACGTGGGTACGGCTGGAAGGGGCTAAATATAAACAACATACACAAAAACATGTGTATTTAATAGGAAGATAAACAGACACAACACTAAATACAGAACTACACAATGTTTATTATATATATATATATATATATATATATATATATATATATATATATATATATATATATATATATATATATATAAACACGTTTTTAAGAATAAGCTTTTATCAAATGGGTACTAAAAGTAAAAAATATAAATTTATATAGATCCTAGAATGACCGTAAAGACATATTTAGTCGAATATATTGTATTCACCCACGATTTCGATTTCCGAAACAATTATTTAATTATGCATAAATAAATCAGATAAAATGAGTTTCATTTGTCCATGTAACATACTAATTCAGATTTAACAAAAAACGTTTTTTTTTAAAGTAACACCTCGCAATATAAATATTTTGTGATACATATAATGTCCAGTTTCAAAGTTTATATAAACTATATGATTCTGCACAGAATTTAAAGTAAAATGTGTGACCCGAAAACACACAAACACAGATAGCGATGAAAAAGTTGAGTATTAGCATCAACACAGAAATAAGATCACGCGAGACCTTTGGAAAACCACAAAAAGAAATGTAATGGTGGCGCAAAGTGACAAGAGAGCCAGAATACAATTACTAAACACACACACACACACACACACACACACACACACACATAAATAACGTGATGTGTGTGTTCGAATTCCAAATCGAATACGTATTCTTGGGCATAATTATTTTTAAAAATTTTTGTCGGATTCCAAATTGTTCAGGTCGGAAGGGGGGGTTTCAAACTTAGATGTATCAATGTGTATATTAAGAGGGAAATTATATTGTATTATATATATCTTTTTATATTAAAATTAATAAAATTAAATCACAAATGTTAAAACATTTATTACAAATATAGAACGCGGGAAACGTCCGTCAACAGAACCTGTATAGCCACGCACAAATTTAAGTTATGAACACTGAAGACATCGACACAGGCATTGGCTGAAAGTCTACAGTCCCGTAACACATCCGGTGCCATAAAACTCCCATAGACATTTCTTCATGGCCAACTGGACAAAGGCGGGCGTATGAAACGCAGACATAATAAAGCAACTCACGGGGACATAACTCTCGTATCAAATGGGTATCATACAACCAGTGGCCGCTCTGAGGGGAGAGAACTAATGCATCATATCCAATTTAGTTTTCTTGGATGTTTACTAACCTCCCCTTCCTAACGTCGACGTGCTCAGCAGTACGGCTCAAGACGGTAAGTTTTCTATAATTTGTATTAAAAAAAAAAACAAATCGGAGCTGAACAATTCCTGTTAATAATTTTGTATGTGACGTGAGTAGAATTTACGACCAATCAGAAACCATTTTTTGGTCACATGACAGCCCAACAAAGAGTTACATAAAAAGTGCCCCCCAACCTCGATAATGTAAATAAGTATAACAGCAATAAATGACAAACGATTCAAGCAATGTAAGCCAGACTAGACTAACCCAAATTATGGTTCTAAATGCTTCAAGTAGCCAAGCCAAGCAAGCAACGTTCCTTTAGCCCTTGAGGGGGGGCATGAGGGGAGATGAAATGTTTCTGTAGCAAAGCCTGATGAAGGTTTTTTTTCGGTAAGCGCAACGCCCAACTGATCACATATGCTTCACATACTTACATAGACTGGCTGCAAAAAGCATTTCAAGACAGTCTGGCTTAAAGTACCTTCAATTACTACGCAGTGGCTACGGTTACAGCCAATGCGCATGCGTCAGCGCCTGACGGACTATTTTTTTTGCTGATTTTTTTGGGGTCCAGCTATAGATATTGTTCATCCCTAACCCTATCCCTAACCCTAATCCTATTCCTAGCCCTAAAAAAATAGACTGTATAGAGCGCTAGAGCGCATGCGTTGGCTAAATCAGCCACTTCGCAATTACTAAGTCATACATGCATGGGTTCGTGTTTTTGTGTGTGAAACTAAAGCGAAGTAAGTCATTGAATGTGTAACGTTTCAAAGGGTACCTCTATTTGTGTAATCTTCTTCAAACGTAGAACACAACTCACCGCTACCGTTGGACGTCCATAATGTCCAGGATGTCCGGGTATTGATCGTACATTGAGGGAAACTATGACGATTGTCTGGAGTATAACGGAAACGTCTTATGGGAGGAGGGGTCCGTGGGGGTAGTGAGAGGTGTCTGGGGTGCCCTGCAGTTATTATAAAGACGGGCAAATTTTTTTTTTTGAAGACAGTGATAGATCTGGGAGAACGCTTTCATGTCTTTGCGCGGCGCCGTTCTCACCAGCCCACTCCACCTCAATTCCCACCCCCCACACATTGATGCAATAACAATGTGATGAAGTAGTAAAAACATAAATAATAACCATATATAATAAAGATCTCGACTTAATTCTAAAAAATAGTTTATGAGTTTAGCCAGCCTGGCTTTCGTCAGGGTTATTGTCAGCGAGTGGACAAAGTCAATGGAAATAAAACATGCTGGTGTATACTGTTCTTTAATAAAGACTTTATAGGTCAGTTCTTGTTACATCGTCGTTGCTGAAGTTGTTGGATCATATGGTAGTTCCAAATATTCCCGGCTCGAAACGTTCTCTTATTTAAAAGCGAAATGACGTAGTTAACTGTTTTCGAAATATGCTCACCAGATTATTGCTGTTTCTTTTTTTAAATGAACATATATCCTGACCTAAGTTACATTGAACATATATCTTAAGTTATATTGAACATATCCTAAGTTATATTGAACATATATCCTAAGTTATATTGAACATATATCCTAAGTTATATTGAACATATATCCTAAGTTATATTGAACATATATCCTGTTATATTGAACATATATCCTGTTATATTGAACATATATCCTAAGTTACATTGAACATATATCCTAAGTTATATTTAACATATATCCTAAGTTATATTGAACATATATCCTAAGTTATATTAATATAGTATCATCTAGTTATTGAACAGGTGGTCCTAAGTTGAAATACATATCCAATACCCCATAATATTATATTTTTTTTTTTCTAAAGTTATGTCCTTCCTCTAATGATAATGTTCGTACAACATAATACATCACCATCACCACACACACATTACTTCTGCTTGATTTTGCAACGAGGTTGCAGAAATCATAAAGGGTGAGTGTAGCAGAGTGAACGACCGAATAAGAAAATCACAGCCACCCACACGCTCCGTTATTTTCACCTTTCATTGTGCCATCTCCGACCGGGTAGGGCCGATAAACAAAAGCAAAAAAACATCCAGTGGTATTTGAAACCGATCTGTGAAATTTATTTCGGGAGAGCCATTTACTAAATGGGGGGAGTGCAATATTAGTGTGTGGGGAGAAGTGTATGACCCCCCCCCCGGGAGAAGGCGGTAAACTACAGTTTGACACTGAGAGCAATGTTAGTTTTTTTTTTCCTTTCTAGCCAGCTATTTTACTGTTAACAATTAACTGCAAAACAGGTTGACTTATTTATTGTCACAGGGAATTCCATTAGTCAACGCACCACATGGATTCAGCAGTGAATATTGTTGTGATATTTATGTATTAGATTATAACAGCGAAATGTTCAAATAGTAACATCCAATGTTACTTAGTACACATTAAATAAACAATAACTTTAATATGACTTGTCATGGCTTTATTACAATAATGTTTATTACATATGACTGACACTCATATGATGATGTGGAACACATGATTAAATGTGACGAGATCAAATGTTAATTAATTACATATTATTTTTGAAGGAGTCGGTGTCCATAAATGAAACAACAAAAAAAAGAACTAGATTAAATAATTGTTAACATATGAATAAATAATTGTTAACATGGGATCAATAATTGTTAACATATGGAATAAATAATTGTTAACATATGTAATAAATAATTGTTAACATATGGAATAAATAATTGTTAACATATGGAATCAATAATTGTTAACATATGGGATAAATAATTGTTAACATATGGAATAAATAATTTTTAACAGATGGAATAAATAATTGTTAACATGTGGAACAAAGAAGATAAGGGTATGGTGTCTAATCTGTGGGGTGAACCAAAGTGACATGAGAATCACTAACATATAGAACAGGAAGAAGTCATGTTAGACAATACAGGAGATAAATTAAGACAATGTTGACAAAAAAAAAACAACTGGTTGACAATATACAATTATGACAAGCACAGATGAACAAACAATTAATAATGGAAATTCGTATGGAGCCAACAACTACAGCAAAATGATTACAATACACCAGAAAGTGAATATAGTGCCCCAAAATCACACCGTTGCCAACATTTGTGCTTCGATGTTTGGATGGTAAACATATTAGAAGAAATTTGGTTTGATTGCTGATATGATTGTAGTTGTAGGATTTCAGTGGTCATGGTTTTGCTTTATTTCTTCCTTAAACAAACTATCTTCCCTCAAAAAGTTTATTGACAACCAAAACGCTTGCTTCCGAAAAAGTAAAATGTAAAATGTAAATAAGTAAAATGCACATAAGTAAACTGCACAACAGTAAACTGAAGTTATTTCCAACCTTCTAATTCTTTCTATAAATGAGGTAATGGTTTGTTATTGTTTTGTTAGTTTTTGTATCGGCTGTGTTGCAAGCTAACATCTAAAATATGGGACAAATGAGTTGGATTCAATGAGTGAGCTGTAAGATTCGATGAATCATTGATAGATGGGACAAAATGAGTTGGATTCTATGAGTGAGCTGTAAGATCTGATGAATCATTGATATATGGGACAAATGAGTTGGATTCTATGAGTGAGCTGTAAGATTCGATGAATCCATTAATATGTGGGACAAATGAGTTGGATTCTATGAGTGAGCTGTAAGATTCGATGAATCATTGATGTTTCTTGGAATAAACAGAATGGTTGAAACAAACATGGCATTCAGTTAAAATAAAATGATGTCTTTTTCTCTTTACAACTCAATATAGCCAATAGAAACAAATAGAGTGTTGAAGTAATCTGGTAATTAGTCACAACATACTTGATGACTGTGTGACTATCTTATTTTTGTACAACACTCAAGTGATGAATGAATGTTGTATGTCATGTGAAAGTACAGAGTTGTTCTTGAAGACAGATTTATTTTAAGTTTTATATAAACAAGAAAAACATTTGAAGAAATTCGTTTCTTTAAATGCGATTTGAAAATCTTAATTATGGTGGCTTCTTATTATTTAGCCATTCAACTGAATTCCTCGCCTTTTAAAAAAAATACACAGTGCAGTTGTTACAGTTTCAGATTGAAAATGAGCACAGCAATGTAACGTTTTAAAAAAAAAAGGACAGTTTGCTGTTTGAATTAAGAGACAGGGCTGTTTAGAAAGACTTCCAGCAGAGCACCGAGTTTAGTTACTGGCAGGAATGTGGGAAGAGAGTGGACGAGATGAGATTATCGGAAGATGGAGCGGGGGAGGGGGGATACAGCGAGACAAGGGATTAAAGATTAGGAACTGGACTTTCTAGACAGTTGCGAGGTACGTCACCCAGCGGAGTAGGAGGTGTGATGGGGGGGAATGAGGAGAAGAGGACGGCAGTGAGTGCCCAGAAGAGGTTGTTAATTGGGGAACGAAGGAGTGTGCCGTGTCTGAGACGGGTCGGGGATTAACGTAAGAGAGAATGAATGGACGTCCGATAAAACGTTCAATTAACTGGTCGGATTAAGGAGAACGTCCAGAACAGGTTTCTATGACAAGCAAGTGTATGTATCAGCTTACAGGTTTCTCGTGACAAGAAAGTGTATGTATCAGCTTACAGGTTTCTGTGACAAGCAAAAGTATGTATCAGCTACATGTTTCTATGACTAGCAAGTGTATGTATCAGCTTACAGGTTTCTATGACTAGCAAGTGTATGTATCCGCTTACAGGTTTCTATTAGGGAGCGACCGATATGCCTTTTTACCAATAGTCCGATACCGATATTTTTCCCCCAGCATTTTTACCGATATCGATACCGATACCGATACCGATATTTTATTTTTAGGGGCTGTCCATTATTTATGTCAACAAATTTTTGGCGATTTTTACCCCTTGTCAACAACTTGTCAAAATTTCCGAGACCCCCCTATAAAATTACGTCAACATTTGATTACCCCCTAAAAAGGTGGCTTCCAAAATGTTTATGTGGCAAAATTAGTAGGAATATATTAGTTTTAATTAAAAAATACTGAATGTTAGCGAGTAAACGTAACACAGAACTACAAACGCTGCTTAATTTTCCTATTTATTAAGTAATTATATTAAATTTAAAAGTAACATTGTTGACGTCAACTTTTCTTGACCCTCTCCCCTCCCTCCCCCCTTGTCAACAATTGTCAAAAATTTTCTGACCCCCTCCCCCCTATTTTGTTGACGTAATTACTGACAGCCCCTTAAGCAACAACAATGCCAATTGCCAAACACGTGTTTCTCTCGTGCTAATACAGCTACTGACGTATGTCAACCCATGCTTACAATTTCTTCCTGTCATATTTCGTGACACTTCACCACACGTAAGTCTTGTTCCCCCCCCAACTTCCCATCCCAACAAAATACGCAAGAAGTTCACTAATTGTATCATTCAAGGTCATACATTAGAATTAAGAAATGCCAATCCTATTGTTTCAAGGTCGTATCTCTGATGTATACGTGACAATTTCTGTGTACGAGTTTTTTTTTTCCTTTTTTTTAAATCTTGTCTGATCTGGTTATAGAATTGGGTTATTTACTGATTTTCTTTCAGCAACTCTGTTGTGAAAAAAAAAACACGTATCGGCAGCCAAAAAACGGCCGGTCCGACAGTTAACCCATAGTGCCAATATCGGTTCGACTATCGAATGCTCCCTTTACAACAATCGGCCGATCCGATATTAACCGATAGTGGCAATATCGGTCCGATACTGATAGCGATCCGATTATCGGTCGCTCCTGGTTTCTATGACTAGCAAGTGTATGTATCAGCTTACAGATTTCTATGACTAGAAAGTGTATGTATCAACTTTTAAAAAATAATCTATCACGTAAAATAAAAATAAAATATTTTCTGTTTTATATAATTGGCCACAATGATAAGATATCTAACTATATAACCAGATAATGACAGATAACAACTTAAGCATATGGAGATTGTCCTATTACTATCTGTTTCATTCAATATCACTGAAGTAGCGTCAATCAAATAACAAAGGAATTTCTAACAAAAAAATTAAAAATAATGAGGGGAAAAAAATCTACGGAACAAATGTTCCTGGAGAAATGTTTTCCTTTTTTTCATTTAACCTCTTCAAGACCAGTCATAACGCCCCCCCCCCCCACGGTAGACTACATCAGCCCCCCAATAGAGGGGACCATATCAACTCGACAATGGCAGCGGTTTTATTGTTGTATGGGAACACTTTTACCAAAGGCGGGAGAAAATGTCTGAGAACAAGTAGCGCCACAGCGAGTCTTATTTAGCCAGAGGAGAAACCAGATAAATAGAAACGAAGGGGGGAGGGTGTAAACCATATCAGTGGTGTGCCAAATGAAGACCTGGCATGACTGAAATATAAATAATGTAATGATATTTGCTGAATGGGCTTTAGAAAAATAGAATAGAATTATTGGATATATATATATATATATATATATATATATATATATATATATATATATATATATACATATATACAGCCGATTCCGCTTAATTGGGACACATAGGGACCGGGAGGCTTTTGTCCCAATTAAGCGGCTGTCCCAATTAAACATACGAATTTATTATTGGCTTCTTGGTTTGGTTTCTTTGAGATTTGTCCCAAATAAGCGGCTGTCCCAACCAAGCGGTGTCTCAATTAAGCTGAATCCACTGTATATACAACAGACTTTCGGCTATCCTGTTAACAACTAAGCAGACTCTGATTTCCTGGCCTAAGTATATTTTATTGCAATAAAATGAGGCTTTGGAATAATAAGGACACTTTAATGGAATGGAGTGGAGAAAAGAAACAATGTATTAAAGCTGCTCTGGTATAAGTGGATTTTATGATTAATGTATTTAAGTAACTCTGGTATAAGTGGATTTAAGGATTTCCTACTCGCCCATTAGAGGTCGGATAATTTGAAAGTCTACTGTAAACGTAGGTCTAATTACAGTTTTCCGCATCTATTTAGGAACACGACGGTTTTTTTTTAAATAGATATCTTTGTTAAGAGAGCAAATATCATTTATCAGAGCTAGCCGGGAACTAAGAAGCTGCAGTAATGAAGTGAAATCATAGCCAGTAAGGAACAAACCTGGATAGAAACAGAGGAACCGACAAGATAAAAATAAATCGGGCGCCTTTAAGTACTGTATTGTGTTATTACTGCAATGGAGGTTAGAAAAACGTCATCAGAGTTTTTTTATTTATTTATTTATTTAACTAATCAAAGACTTTCGAAAGATGAAGTCAGGAAAGTTTTATTAGATTAATGACCTCTTGAAGTATTGCCTTTTTGATAATAGAAATTTATTTGAACGGAGGTTGAAGTGTAATAGCTATTAACGAGAGTATCACAAGAGCACACACACAACACACGCACATATATATATATATATATATATATATATATATATTTACATGTGTATACTAAAGACTAACTATGACAAGGACAGTGGGGCTGCATATTGTTGGGTCTATAGTTCGACAGAGGCAAATTGGCTAGTCTAGGGGGTGGGAACAAATTTCAGTCGCAGATGGCTGAAGTGTTGACATTAGCTAATATATATATATATATATATATATATATATATATATATATAAATCAAATGTAAACGTCATAACATTAAAGGCTAGTGCTGTGCTTCATCTGAGACGAGTAGGGCCAGGCTCAATAGTTTGGCCCTCAGGCCTTAGTTTGCCCAGGGCTGGGCTAGACTCAAATCCGACAGGACTCAAAAATATCTTGAATTTAGATACACCCATTAAAATGTCTTTTTTTTTTATTCCAAAAGAATAGTAGGAGTTGAGTTGGGTTGTCAATAGTTAACTCTTTATATATATATATATATATATATATATATATATATATATATATATATATATATATAGCTGTGACTGCAAAACCTTTGCATAGAGTTATATCCCCTTATGCTTGATCGGTAGGCTAGGTTATTTTTTGGGTTCGCAGATTTTGGATTTTTTCATGATTGTATTTTAAACTGGAATACTGTTGTATTAATTCTTTATTTTCGATTTAACGCAGAGCCCAAATCGCTTTTATTTATAATAGATATATATGCGTGTGTTTGGGAGGGGTGCGTAGAATGTGTGGATGGTGTGGTTGCGAACAATGTGTATACTCACAAAAAAAACAGCCTACTTACCAACTCTAGTGACAGCCTGGGCTGTTGACTGCTGTCAGGTAGCAGCTCCAGAAGTAGGTCACAGTCCAGCTTTCTCACGGCTTCCATCACTGATTCCTGTGAGGAGATTATTTAGACACAATTCAATTGTGAATTTTCTTTGTTGTTCACATGCAATTTTTTTTTTTAATTTAAAGATCACACCATTAACTCGTCTCTGTCGTCATCACAGATCAACAGAACCAACAGCTGTTGTGTAAACATAGTCAGAACTAGACCGGAACCACACACATACACACACACATACCCACACAATATACTCATACACTCACACTAACAGAATTTGAAAATTGTTTGTTTTGAACTCATTAAATATAGTTCTATACACAGAGCGGCTCATGTATTATTTTAGTGTGATTGGAAGCCCAAGTCTAAAGACCACCAGAATTTTTTCGAGGCCCTGCGGAAAAAGTACCTATCAGGGGCCCTATTATCATCAAATTTAATAGTAATAAATGTTGTAGGGGGGTATTTTTTGTATAAGGTGCCCCAGGCTGTGGTTTAGTTTGCGAGTCCAATGAACGGTTCTGACTCAAATAAATTTCCTGGACCAATAACCAATGAGAGATTGAAAATTATTTACAGTAAAAAAAAATCAATCTTCGAAAAGCTTTCAAAATATACAATGACAATAACATTTTACAACCAGGCTATTGCAACTATTTGGTCTGTCATCAACAAGAACAATCCTTTCTTCTCACCACACTACGGCTTTAGAGACAATAATAAAAAATATTAATATGAGTTTATGAAAAGTCGTAGCATACAAAAAATATAAAGTCTTTGAGAGGAAAAAGTGGGCGGTGGGAGGGGGGAGGGGAAATTGTAAAAGACAGTTTGATTGGTCACACAGTGGCCATGTGACAGTTAATGGCTAATATGGTGGAAAATAAAAATGTTTCCCTGACAAGTTGAAGTCACCAAGATAGACAGCTGAAGAACTTGGTTTTATTAATGAAATGTCTGTGTATGGGGAGCACTGTAATGAATAGTGTACAAAGTGTGGTATAATGTGGTGAGGTACTGTGTGGTATAATGTGGTGAGGTACTGTGTGGCATAATGTGGTGAGGTATTGTGTGGTATAATGTGATGAGGTACTGTGTGGTATAATGTGGTGAGGTATTGTGTGGTATAATGTGGTGAGGTACTGTGTGCATAATGTGGTGAGTACTGTGGTATAATATGGTGAGGTATTGTGTGGTATATTGTGGTGAGGTACTGTGTGGTATAATGTATTGAGGTGCTGTGTGGTATAATGTGGTGAGGTATTGTGTTGTATAATGTGGTGAGGTATTGTGTGGTATAATGTGGTGAGGTATTGTGTGGTGTAATGTGGTGAGGTATTGTGTGGTACGTATAATGTGGTGAGGTATTGTGTGGTATAATGTGGTGAGGTATTGTGTAATATAATGTGGTGAGGTATTGTGTGGTATAATGTGGTGAGGTATTGTGTGGTATAATGTGGTGAGGTATTGTGTGGTATAATGTGGTGAGACAGGTGTGGTCTAATAGAGCACTTATAATTTTTTTTCTGAGATCAGTGTATTACCTTCATGAGAAGAACTAGACATGTGTAAAGCTTGGCACCTCAAATATTGTGTCCAGCAATCCAAACTATAACCTAAAGCAGGGAACAAAAACTTGGTCCAGTACATTTGGCACTGTATCGCCATAGTACAGTATATCGAGACGTTAGGGCAGTGGATCTCAGAGTGTGGGTCGCGGCAAATGTTCCCTCTAAGCTGAACGCGTGAGCGATCGCTCACACGAATTCAGAGCGTCGCTCATACCACGTACGATCGCTCACTCCGACGGACGACATCGCTTAAATCGCTCACAAATTTTGGCCTCAAACAAAATGTCGCTCAGAGGACAAAATATTTTGTTCACTTCATTCCACACCTTAGAGGGAACATTGGTCGCGACCCAAGCTAATTTGAAGTGGCTAATACTATAAATACTCAATACAGTGAGGCATATATACATAGAATCAAGTTATGTGTCGTGTGCCGATGCCCTGATTTGTACTAACGGAGACTAAATTTAATGTGCCAAACATCACACACGTTCAGTTCTTCTGTAGACGCAATACACTGATCTCCTTATATAACTAATTATGTAAACATTAGTTTCTTTTTTGTTGTTGTTGTTTTTTATCTATTTATTAATTTTAGATTTCTTAACGGAACCACTGCTAATGAAGGATGGGCAAACTTTTCAACCGCGGCACACGACGGGTTCTAAATTTAACAGAAAGGGTGTGCTAAGAGCAGATGGATACGCTGTTTATATCATCTAATACATAATCGGCTAGCCTGGCGTACGTACGTGTGTATAACTTCCGCGGCTAAAAATAGACTGGGGAATTTGTAAAAGATGGTCAAAGGGATACAACTCAAATATAAGGAGTCACTCGCCGGTCCGGGTACCGGGCCTTTGATCTAGTTTAATACAAGTCAGCTGTGATTGAGGAGGGGAGCGCCGAATCAAACAGCCAGACGCGCCTTACCTAATCAGCCCCGGGGGGATGGCCGAATCAAATAGTAAGACGGGCGTTACCTAATCAGCCGGCCTGTAGTTTGCACATATCTGGGCTAATATGTATAGTAACGTAACGGAAGTATTTCTTTAATTCACACCATACTTGGGTGCTAGTGGTGCTAAAACCTTTGCAGATAACTAAACATATATATATATAAACCATACCATTCCGACCCCGGGTGAGGTAAATGTACAAACTCGCCGACACCCGATGAATTATCTAACTCTCCAGTAGAAATTTTAAAACGAGGGGGAAAATAGAACGCAGCCTGCAGTCCACATAACCTTTGGTCGTTTCCAGACAGACTGGTAGGCAGACAATCAGACAGACATAACAGGGAAGTAATTCAACATAAACTCATTCTCTCTCTCTCTCTCTCTTTCTCTCTCACACACACACACACACACACACACACGCACACACACTGCGCAAGAACGACAATAACATTCTTTTCTGTATCGTGATTAAATTCAAGGAGTTTGTCTAAACTCTAAACGGAAAAAATCTGTCTGTTTGTTATAAAGTGCAGACGTGTAGTGGACAGAATGCCCCATACTGTCGTCTGCTGTCTTAGAAACACCTTAACAAAAGAATGACTGCATTTGTGAATATAAACAGACCGTCGAGCAAACTGATCAAAACATTCATAAACAATGTCGTATTGGTGCAGGGGGAGAGGGGAAGAAAGAGGGAGGTGTAGAAAAAAAGGGGGGTGGAGGGGGGGCGATTCAGGACCTCGTGAGTGGGACAACATTAGACTGTCAGGATGTCTTCATGCCATCACAACATTAGACTGTCAGACGTCTTCATGCCATCACAACATTAGACTGTCAGATGTCTTCATGCCATCACAACATTAGACTGTCAGACGTCTTCATGCCATCACAACATTAGACTGTCGACGTCTTCATGCCATCACAACATTGATCATCAGACGTCTTCATGCCATCACAACATTAGACTGTCAGACGTCTTCATGCCATCACAACATTAGACTGTCAGACGTCTTCATGCCATCACAACATTAGACTGTCAGACGTCTTCATGCCATCACATTAGACCGTCAGACGTCTTCATGCCATCACAACATTAGACTGTCAGACGTCTTCATGCCATCACAACATTAGACTGTCAGACGTCTTCATGCCATCACAACATTAGACTGTCAGACGTCTTCATGCCATCACAACATTAGACTGTCAGACGTCTTCATGCCATCACAACATTAGACTGTCAGACGTCTTCATGCCATCACAACATTAGACTGTCAGACGTCTTCATGCCATCACAACATTAGACTGTCAGACGCCTTCATGCCATCACAACATTAGACTGTCAGACGTCTTCATGCCATCACAACATTAGACTGTCAGACGTCTTCATGCCATCACAACATTAGACTGTCAGACGTCTTCATGCCATCACAACATTAGACTGTCAGACGTCTTCATGCCATCACAACATTAGACTGTCAGACGTCTTCATGCCATCACAAACATTAGACTGCTTCAGACGTCTTCATGCCATCACAACATTAGACTGTCAGACGTCTTCATGCCATCACAACATTAGACTGTCAGACGTTCATGCCATCACAACATTAGCTCTGCGTGTGAGTGTTGTCCGTATGTCGTGTTGATTGTGTGTGTGTGTATATTGTGTTGATTGTGTGTGTTGTGTTGATTGTGTGTGTATATATTGTGTTGATTGTGTGTGCTGTGTTGATTGTGTGTGTATTGTGTTGATTGTGTGTGCTGTGTTGATTGTGTGTGTGTGTATATTGTGTTGATTGTGTGTGCTGTGTTGATTGTGTGTGTATATTGTGTTGATTGTGTGTGTTGTGTTGATTGTCCGTGTGTTGTGTTGATTGCGCGCGTGTGTGTGTTGTGTTGATTACATGTGTGTGTGGGGTTTGTGCTGATTGCATGTATGTAGTGTGTTCGTTGTGTGTTTGTGTGTTGATTGCGTGCGCGCGCATGTTTGTGTGTGCGTGTGTGTTTTATGTTGATTGTGTGTGTTGTGCTGATTTTGTGTGTATGTAGTGTTGACTGTGCGTGTGCTAATGTTGATTGTGCGTGTTATGTTGATTGCGTGTGTATGTGTGTTGATTGTGTGTGCTGTGCTGATATTGTGTGTATGTAGTGTTGATTGTGTGTGCTAATGTTGATTGCGTGTGTATGTGTGTGTGTGTTATTCGAAACCATTTTTCAAACGCAATATTAGAACTGTAGAAACACCTAAAAATAAAAACAAAGACACGGGCCAGACAAGAAGATTGGGATAAACGTCAAACAGTTTTGCAAGATCGATAGCGGTATGTATCTGAAGCGTCCTCGTCAGATGTTGGTCTCACACGGGGTAGCAAGCAGGTGCTCCAACGACTGGTCAGCAAGGTCGAAACTCCAGCGGTCAGTGAAATAACTCAAAAGCCAACGTATTGTTTATTTCTATAAACTAAATATGTCAGAAAACTAAACTTCAAACGAATGAATGAATGGTATTTTATCGACGTAGAACAGAGGTTATCAAGCATGTACGTTTGATGAGAACAATTTGGTTTCGCGATCCACGCGCAACGAAGAATTAATACTAAAAAATTTAAAGAACAAACGCGTCATTGTAGTCTATGCTGTATACCATGTGAACTGTGTATAGAATCTGTCTATAATGTAACATTTATTAATGTAAATTTGTCCATATTATAACATATATTACTGTGTATATTCAGTCCATATTGTAACATCTATTACTATGTATATTCCTGTCCATATTGTTAACATTTATTACCGTGTATATTCTGTATATAATGTAACATTTATTAGGTGTACATTCTGTCTATAATGTAACATTTATTACGATGTATATTCTGTCTATAATGTAACATTTATCATGGTGTATATTCTGTCTATATTGTAACATTGTTTACGGTGTACATTCTGTCTATAATGTAGTATTGTTTAGGGTGTATATTCTGTCTATATTGTAGCATTGTTACGGTGTATATTCTGTCTATAATGTAGCATTGTTTATTGTGTATATTATGTCTATAATGTAGCATTGTTTATGGTGTATATTCTGTCTATAATGTAGTATTGTTTACGGTGTACATTCTGTCTATAATGTAGCAATGTTTACGGTGTATATTCTGTCTATAATGTAACATTTATCATGGCTCAGTGTAGCCTCTATTCTAATATCTAAATATGGGGTTTCACTCCACACGATTGTGATAAAAATCGCCCACAAATCTTATTATACGTATGCACATTTCCTAGAACCTTCCATGCCCGTGTTTCTAAATGTGACCAGTCCACTGAGTACTTATGGTCTGACCAAATTTAACTAATCCATCACGTGACTGCAGTCCACCCCACACACACACACCAACCCCACTGGGATCTCCAGTGTAGCTGACCAACATGGTCGTGACTAACTAGTGTTTACTTTGCTGGACCACAAAGTGAGGTGTTCAGAGAAATGACCACAAGAGCCATTAGAACATGATACTTCAGGGAAATGTTCTTCACATACTATTTTATTTTTAGTTTTCGCTTCCAAAGAAGCGTTTATCAATTTCTTAACATTTAAGTAGGTAAGCAATTGATCAAAATAAGAAATAGATTTTTTTAATGGATAGAAAAAGAACAATGGTCGAATATTTAGATACAGAACAAGTAAAAATATTAAGAGAACATATCTATGAATAAACAAGGGTTGGGTTAGAAAGCAAAGAATACTAATAGGCTATTTGAATGAAATTAATAGAAAGTAAAGATAATGCAATGGGGGTTGTACGAGTTCAATACCATTGCTCCCTTAAAACTGAATACATGTGGAACAGCAAAAGAGCAGGTTGAGATAAAAGCTGCTTGAAGCTTTCTAGCAGGAAAAAATATCAAAGTCGTGTGCAACTTTGAAAGAAAAAATGACATTTGAAAGGACAATTCCACATATAGATCTACTAACGAAACGTGTGTGCGCACTATACGAGTCACGTTCAAGGGATAAACATCCCATCTTTACAGATGCATCAGGACTCCTCCCGACTTGGTGCACGTCATAGTATATAGTCAGGGACTCAAGCAGCATGGGTTCAGATTGATATAATTTGTTTAATGTATGAACGAATTTTTATAAAACAATTAAATTATGATTTATCCTTGTTGATTTCTGCATCAGTTGATGGCATTTTTGATCATTAATTTTTGAGCTGATTTGTTGAGGTAATTAGCCTAGGCCACAGACACCGCCCCCTCCCAATTTTAAGGCAGTATTTAGGATGCCGATTCGGCAGTGCAACTATGTACATAACTAACAGCTGGTGATGTCAGGAAAAAAATTATTACAGTTTTTACAAATTTGAAAAAAATATTTAAATAATAAAATCACACTTCCGTGCAAGAAATCGTACAATGTTTATGAAACCGCATTTATACAGTACTAGCTGCACCCTGCAAAACATTTACAGAGTTATATCCCCTTATTTGATCGGCAGGCGAGCGCTTGGTTTCGGGCAGATCCGATTTTTTTTTCATGATTGTATTTTAAACTGGAATATAGTGTTGTTTTAGTCCCAGGTCATATTTTAGTTTCAGTTTTTATTTCGTTTTTTCTGTAATAATTTTAGTTTTCGTCTAGTTTTAGTCTTGTTGCTAATTTTAGTTTTAGTTTTAGTTTTCGTCAACGAAAACAACACTACTGGAATACTGTTATATTAATTCTTTACTTTCGATTTAACGCAGCGCCCAAATCGCTATTATTATATTAAATTTATGAATCCATCGCTCACCAATCTTTAGAGCAACCACATTTATGAATAAAAATCTTGACCAAAAAAATAATACTCTATTTATCTTGGTAATAACATCTTTATGTTTCAGACAGAGAGACAGTATGAATCCATTTCCTCCGGGCTGTTGATGCCGAACGCATGAGAATAAATTGGTTGTGTCAATTGACACACGTATGCTCCAGAGTCCACGCTACTGATGGTGATGGGGAAATGATGTAGATAACGCCACGGTGATTTTGGAAATATGGATTGAAGTCTTTGACTTACTGCTGGCTGAAGAAATAGATAACACTGTCTGTCTCTTAGATTTACCCCCACCATATAGTAGAATGGGTGCTCTCAGTCAACAATCAAATAGAAACATGGAAAAAAATAGGAAGGAAAAAAAATTCTATAATAACAAAAAAAAAAAAAATTCATAGTTTCACAAATGTGTTATCAATTTTTCGACCATCACCGAAGTGAACGGATGGGATAGCTTTTGCGTAACGATGTTGTGTAATATGGATTGGATGAGGCTAAGATGGTCAGCGGCGTAGCGAGCTTAACTCGCGCCCGGGGCATGATACCTTTTAGCCCCCCCTTCCCCCCCCCCCCCCCCATTAAAAACCATATAATATTATATGTAAAATATACCATTTGGCGCCCTTGTGAGTAGCGCACGGGGCATGATGACTCCCCCCCTTACAGATCCCCACAACGCCACTGAAGATGGTTTAGTGAGACTTAAATTGGATCCCTTGCAGAGCAAAGAGACTTTCAAGACCGTGTGGCGTATTGTGGACTGGATGTATCTAAAACAGTTCTTTTAGACTTAATAACCGATGTAAGTATTTCACGATAAATCTTCACTGATGTCCTCACCGCCAAAAGCCTCTTCTAATAGACAAGCCAACTGGACTATAATTGGGGCCTCCATCAAAAAAGACCCCCCTCCTTTTCCAGAATTAATTTGTATTTAGAGGTCGCCGAAGAAGGTACTTTTTGCAATAGAGTACCCCCATGAATTTATAAGTGAATGTCTAGAGCGGTGGTGGCGAACCTATGGCACGTGAGCCACAGTCGGCACGCGAGGCCTCATCAGTCGGCACGCGACTAAGATATCACAACCTTTACTTTTTTAATTAGAGTTTTGGCACTTTGCTATAAATAAGTGGTTTATCGGTTGAATTTTGGGTACGCTCGCCGCCACTGATCTAGGCTGTAGAAAAATCTAAGCACGGCTCTCATGGCAACGAATATTTCGTCATTGAAAGCTGCTTAATGCCACGTGATGTCAGTTAAAACTAAATGATGTCATATAAAAAACCTGATGTCAGTAGGGGTGACAGGATTGACAGAATGACCACATGATGTCTGGGCGACGCGATGGACAGAACAGTTGCTCGGCTTTTTTATGCAGGATCAGGTGTCATTGCTTATGAGTGAGTGAGGTCATGACCTGACAGAACTGGTGAGGTCATGACCTAAAAAGAACTGAGTGATTCCATCTGTGAAGTACAGGTCAATTCCCTGGCCTAGAGGTCAACTTGTCCACGAGAACTCGCACTCCATTGGACACTAAGTAGCTGGACAAATTGGCATGGACACAAGATTGGCCAGGACACAAGATTGGACAGGACACAAGATTGGACAGGGACACAACATGATTGGCCAGGACACAAGATTGGACAGGACACAGACACCTGACACAAGATTTCTTCCGACACAAGATTGGCCAGGACACAAGATTGGCCAGGACACAAGATCGGCCTGGACAAGATGGGCCAGGACACAAGATTGGCCAGGACACAAGATCGGCCTGGACACAAGATTGGCCTGGACACAAGATCGGCCAGGACACTAGATTGGCCAGGACACAAGACTGGCCTGGACACAAGATCGGCATGGAGACAAGATTAGCCAGGACACAAGATTGGCCAGGACACAAGATCGGCATGGACACAAGATTGACAGGACACAAGATGGCCTGGGACACAAGATCGGCCAGGACACAACATTGGCAGGACACAAGATTGGCAGGACACAAGAATGAAATCAGTTTTTGTTTGTTTTTGTAGCATTACTCTTGAATGAAATAAATCAGCTTTTACTCATAGATAGAATGAAATTGTTCTAGTTGATTTATCAGTCATTTTATAATGATTGCATTTTTTTGTTACCAATGTCGTAGTTTGTGTGTGTGTGTGTGTCCATTATATAAACCCAACAGTGTAACACCGCCGTATGTACACCTGGCCAAGATAAACTAGTTCATATAGTATAGTGCAATTATTTGAATAACGATGTTCTCAGTATACGAAAAAACACCTATAATACAAATTTTACATCATATGTTCCGGTTTCCGTCTGTCATCGCTACTTCCGTCTGTCATCGCTACTTCCGTCTGTCATCCAACATGGCGGCATAGATAATTCAAAGATGGCAGAAACATTTACTGTTTTCTTCTTAACATGCATAATCCGGCTACCAACTGGCCAGCCGAGTAAGAATAGTCTCCGACATGGCTGCCAGAATTGATTAGTTGGACCAGCCATATGTTTAGTGCCGAGGTGACAATACACCGCACACTAACATACGGTTGGTAAGATCGAATGCCAAATGGCAATCACAATGAAATACAGTTTTCGACCGCCTCAATCATTACCAAGGGCAAGCAGCGATCTTAGGAGAAGTAACTCAAAATCATGCCAAAATATTTTGTGATACTCTCCGAAACAAATATTAAAACCGAAAAGTGGTTCCAAAGGCCTATGTATATCTCACAGTAACGTAATAAATCTATGGTGTTAAATTTGTTATTAAATGAGAAGCGATCATAAAAGAAATATTTACAGAAATCGTTCAATTAATATTCTGTGTTATGTTCCACAATCTCAATTTTAAACCAAAATTATGGATACCTAAATATAATGTATTATTTATATTGTTTAAATTGTTATCATTTCTAAAATATGTCTATTTCTAATGTACAATTATTTCCCTTTATTACTAACCAAAACTAAGTCACATTTTTTTTTTCATTTTTGACTATTACGTCATATGAATGAATTGAATAAGGGTTGAGTTTGAGTAATGCCATACACAACGTTTACAATGCAAACTAACCCATTTATGATGGGGCCAATACAGAGGGTGGGGTATGGAGGGGGCCCAGTTTGAGGAGGGGCCCCCTAAAATATTTTTTTAAACTAAATATTAAGTACATTATCTCATGTCAAAATGTGGTATTCCCGAAGATGCCTAAAATCCCTTGGTCTGGCATTGGCTTCACAGAACTATAATGTTGAAAGCTTTGATATGTCTTTCTTTTTTAAGAGGCCTAATGTTTTCTGCGTCTGCGGCCTCAACTGCATTGATGAAATACTATGTTTTTAATTGAAGGTCAGCTAAAGCTACACAACGATTCTTTCTTCTCGGGACCAAGCTTGAGAAGCGTCAAAAAATTATCTCATGCCAAATGCAGGGGCAGCCCCCAAAGAGGCCAACCCACCGGGCCTCGTAAATCCCTAGGTTCTGCACTGCCGGGTCAACAATTTTTCTAGTTAATTGTACTATGCTACAATGTAAAACAGTAAATAAACCAATTGTTAAATATGTAGCGTTTTGCTTAACACAAGCACTCACTCACGTCTCTCTTTTTTTTAAATACGCCATGTTGAACGTCATAAAACATTAAATGAATAACTGTTTGGAAAGGAGTCCATTAAAATATTATGAAGGAATATGATTTTAAGAGTTGTTGTTTATGTGTACCCATAGTGAGGATTATTTTTTTTGGGGAGGAACTATTTAACATATGAATTTTATTTGATGTATTATTAGGTGTCCCTATTCTCAAATGTATTTTGGCTACAATAACCTGTTCATGTCCTTGGGGCCACTGCAAGTATATAGACCAGAGATGAGCGGACAGCGGACGCGTCCGCTTCAGGACGCAGATCCGCAGACTTTTCCGAATCAGCGGACTGACAGCGGATGCTTCGTATGGTTAAGTTGCGGACTCGCGGACTGACGCGGATCTTCTTTAGCGTTACGCGCGGACTGACTGCGGGCCACAATGTTGTAAGATTCTTCCAGTGGACGTGGACGCGGATCATTGATAGAAATCCGCGGACGGACGCGGACGCTAAATTTCAAGATCCGCACACCTCTGATATAGACTGATTGTTAACGCGCTAAAATATATATCACCATTTTCAACTCCAACTGTGTGCCTACTCGCCGGTCCGGGTACCGGGCCTTTGATAACTAGTCTATAATAAATTTTACATCATGTGTTCCGGTTTCCGTCTGTCATCGCTATCGTTCATTACCGCTACTTCCGTCTGTCATCCAACATGGCGGCATAAACAATTCATCCAAGATGGCGGCACAAACAATTCAAAGATGGCAGAAACATTTACTGTTTTCTTAACATGCATAATCCGGCTACCAACTGGCCAGCCGAGTAAGAATAGTCTCCTACATGGCTGCCAGAATTGACATTGGACCAGCCATATGTTTAATGCCGAGGTGACAATACACCGCACACTAACATACGGCTGGTAAGATCGTGAATGCCAAATGGCAATCACAATGAAATACAGTTTTCGACCGCCTCAATCATTACCAAAGGGCAAGCAGCGATCTTAGGAGAAGTAACTCCTTAAAATCATGCCAAATATTTGTGATACTCTTCGAAACAAATATTAGACCGAAAAGTGGTTCCAAAGGCCTATGTATATCTCACAGTAACGTAATAAATCTATGGTGTTAAATTTGTTATTAAATGAGAAGCGATCATAAAAGAAATATTTACAGAAATCGTTCAATTAATATTCTGTGTTATGTTCCACAATCTCAATTTTAAACCAAAATTATGGATACCTAAATATAATGTAATATTTATATTGTTTAAATTGTTATCATTTCTAAAATATGTCTATTTCTAATGTACAATTATTTCCTTTATTACTAACCAAAACTAAGTCACATTTTTTTCATTTTTTGACTATTACGTCATATGAATGAATTGAATAAGGGTTGAGTTTGAGTAGCGCCATACACAACGTTTACAATGCAAACTAACCCATTTATGATGGGCTTTTTTTAACACAGAGGGTGTATGGAGGGGGCCCAGCTTGAGGAGGGCCTCAAAATATTTTTTAAACTAAATATTAAGTACATTATCTCATGTCAAAATGTAGTGGCTCCCGAAGATGCCTAAAATCCCTTGGTTCGGCATTGGCTTCACAGAACTATAATGTTGAAAGCTTTGATATGTCTTTCTTTTTTAAGAGGACTAATGTTTACTGCGTCTGCGGCCTCAACTGCATTGATGAAATAATATGTTTTTAATTGAAGGTCAGCTAAAAGCTACACAACGATTATTTCTTCTCGGGACCAAGTTTGAGAAGCGTCAAAAAATTATCTCATGTCAAAATGCAGGGGCAGCCCCCAAAGAGGCCAAGCCACCGGGCCCGTAAATCCCTAGGTTCTGCACTGCCGGGTCAGCAATTTTTCTTAGTTAATTGTACTATGCTACAAAGTGTATAACAGTAAATAAACCACCAAGCAAACATGCTAAAGCATTTGCTCAACACAAGCACTCACTCACGTCTCTCTTTTTTTTTAAATACGCCATGTTGAACATCATAAAACATTAAAATGAATAACTGTTTGGAAAGGAGTCCATTAAAATATTATGAAGGAATATGATTTTAAGAGTTGTTGTTTATGCTTACCCATAGTGAGGATTATTTTCTTTGGGAGGAAGTATTTAACATATGAACTATATTGATGTATTGTTAGGTGTCCCTATTCTCAAATGCATTTTGGCTACAATAATCTGTTCATGTCCTTAGGGCCACTGCAAGTATATAGACTGATTGTTAAGAGCTAATATATATATATCACCATTTTCAACTCCAACTGTGTGCCTACTCGCCGGTCCGGGTACCGGGCCTTTGATAACTAGCAAGTGCAATTACAAACTATAGATAAGCAAAATAAAAAAAAAATATGCATAAACATTCATATACTGAAGAATAATGCAGCAAGCAAATCAGTTACTTGACACACAAAGTAACTAACTGACAGACAAATAATATTATGCAAAACAAAGTACACAAAAATGACAATGTGGCAGGTCACTGTTAGCTCGCAATGTTATACGACATGACCAACACAGTCAGTGAACAAACAAACACACAGGAGACCAAACAAATCCTTTTTTTTACTTTCAAACTGACGAGAGCTGACCAAGGTACGGAGATCTCTATTACCTGGTTGCCATGACAACGGGTAATCCCAATTAACGGGGAATGGAAAAAAGAAATGTGGAAATAAAGCCAGTTTTTTTTATATTTCAATTTACTTTTTTTTCTCTTTCCTCTCTAGTTACTACACTAGCCTTTTTTATGTTTGGTGGTGAAACCAAAACTGTTGGCATACCGGCTCGCGAAGCATAGTTGTTAGAAACTACCAGTGGCACCGAGAGCCAACGCGGGCCCCAGGGCATGACCTCATTGCGGGCTCCCTTGAAAAAAGCTACATGGTCGAAGCTGCCGGGCCCCCTTTATGCCCCCTTACAGATGCGGGCCCCCTGGCAATGACCCCGCCCCCTCTCGGCGGCCCTGGAAACTACTGGCGTATTGTTAATTTGCTGCTCTTTATAGTACTTGAAATTTAAAGAAAATCTGGAAGTCAGTTTATTGAACTCACGCGGAACGCATCCCTGGCCTAGACATTATTGTGTAAGCAGTCTGTATACCAGTTTGTAGGTATGCCATCCATTTTTTTTACCTGAAACATCACATAAGAAATATCAGAACCTGCCAATGTAGGTTGCGACACATGTCACACACACACACGATGACAGTTGTGACAAATGTCAGCACACAAGATTTTTCCCGTGAAAGTGGTCAGCAAATGGGATATATATATATATATATATATATATATATATATATATATATATATATATATATATATACTAGTAAACAAAGATATGGCACCCGGACCGGATTGTACGTACGCATTTGGAATTTAGAGAAAATAGTAGTATATATTTTAGCGCGTTAATAAAAAGTCCGTATAAAAATAGCATATCTAAGTATTCTATGTCATCTATGAACATATCATTGTAGCTTAAAAAAGAAATACATCTAAACGTTATTAGAGTTAGTGGAAAGTATCATAAAAATTATTTGGCTTGATTTCTTGTGAACTCTCCATCCTGGTCTGAGAGACATACCATGATCTACGGGGAATTAATCATTGGGGTTTTCTAGTCAGGAATTGAAAAAAAAAACCTTCTTGCGAGGGTGGTGGTACTGTTGTCATTGATGACTATCCGAGACCGTAGTATTCACAGCTGTCGGTGGTGACGGATGTGGTCAGCACACAACACCCTTCCACTCTATCCCAATTAAGCAGACTGCGCAGCCTACCATTTCGGACTGAGAGCACATGCACATTACACCCTACCCTCTGTCCGAGTGGCAGGAAAAACCTCTTGACTTGCCATTCTGGTCGATTAGCAGTACACATGCACTGCACGTCTGGCCATTCTAGTTCTTTATGCCATCCCGGCAGATGATAAATAGCACACTCACCCCGCATCTCTGTAGGCATGGCAGACATGCATCAGCGCCGCCAACAATGCTGGTGTGGTAAGCAGTAGTCTAGAATATTTGTTTTTCTATTATAACTCTTATGTGCAAAGGTTTTGCATGGTAGAGCTAGTAAATATCTGTATATATAAGGATCTTCTTCGCCCAACCTTGCGAGGTAACGGCCATATATATATATATATATATATATATATATATATATATATATATATATATGATAGCTGTAACCTGCAAAGCATTTGCATGAAGATAGACTATCGTAAAGCCAATGCCATCCTACGTACGCCTCTGTGCTCAGCTTTGACACATATTTCAATTTTTTTTTTTTTTTTTTTACGTTATGAAATACCTAATTAGTTGTTGTTTCATTTTTCTTACAACAACCTAAAGAATAAATCAGTTCAATAAATAAAATGTCAAAGAGGTCTAATACGTTACTTTTCATTAAAACAACCAAAAGGATAAATTCTAAAAAAAAAAATTCAAAGGGAGGTATCGAATCTGGATAGTAAGAATAAAAATAAAACTCCAAGTTGCTTAGCCATTCAGCCACCACGTCACACAATCATATTGTACCCTGCAAAGTATTTGCATAGAGATAGACTATTGTTCATCCTGTGCCAAACCTATGGGTTTGGGGCCCGGGGGGCTTGGTCTCTTTTGAGGCCTCTGCATTTTGACATTCGATACCCCATGACATTAGATTATGTACTTAATATTTAATGTCAAAAATAATTTTGGGGGCTCCCCTCAAGATGTGACCTGGGGTTATCCAGTGTTTTGGTAAGTTTAATTCGTTTTCTTTCACTTCTCAGCTTGTAAATCTATTATACTTGTTGCAATTTGTTCTGTAACAAAGCTAACATCTTCTAAACTTGCTGTAGCCTTCCCTGCTCTGTCTGAAATCCCATATCTGTCGCAAGTCTGTGCAACATTTTGCAGCATTATACGCATTTGTTTCTTTTTTGTGTGATTGAAGTTGATTGCACTGGATTAGCGCTAGAGTATGTATAATCATCTTATTCATCTTCCACCGTAGATTCAGATGCTGTCGAAGAAACATCTGATTACAATTGTCTCTATGAACTACATGCAGCCGATTGTTCACTTTCATAGCGCATATATCTGGCTTCTATTGCTTCTATCCCTGCAATGCATTTTCCCCTCTTCCTTGATGTTTGTACATCTATGTACCTCATTTTTAAGGTTCATTGTTCAACAAGGCAGTATTTTTCTTCCAATTGAACTTGACGCTGCAGTGGGAAATGGCAGGGACACGTTTCGATCAAACTGTAATTAGAGGCAACTGTTCCAATGATCTTGCTTGCCGCGATCCAGGCAAATTGTCTCATGCACGCTGGTTGACAAAGGCGAACATAAAACTCCGTTTGTATATTGTAACGTTGTCTCAGTCATTTGAGTGACAAGAACTTTCCACTTATATTGTGATGATTTATGACTACGTTTGGTTTGACATTAAAACAAAACCGTCGTGCAAAGATGATGACAGGCACTTGAGGAAAACCATCTTCCTGTCTCGTTTTTTGTCTCCAGCCTTAAGAAAAAATCGACGATCTTGACTTATTGTAAATTGATAATTCATAAACACAATTTAGTTTAGCAGTTTATATTTGCACATTAACATTACGAATATCACTATTGAGATGTTGATTTCATTCAAAATTAACATAATGATTTAAAGTTTGTATCCTTTAAAATTTGAAGGCCTTTGGGGCACCGGTAAACGTTACACTACATAAAAGATATTTTAGGCCGTAACTTCTTAGACCATTTGGCAACCATTTTGAGCTATTAGAATAAAAGATGTAAAAAAATTGTTACTCCCCCTAATATATATATATATATATATATATATATATACATACATATATATATATATACATATATATATATATATATATATATATATATATATATACACTATTATTAGTACCAAATTATACTTACAACCCATTTAGGAGATAGAAATCGAAAATAAGCTAGAATTTAGTATTGATTGGACATTGAATTGTTTATAAAAATATTGGTTCACCCCGTCACTTATTTAAATTAACTGTAATATTTTTTGTTTCAGATCCATTAGACTTTCCTTGTATATTTTATGCCAACTCACATAGTAACATTTGGCAGACTGATTGTCCTATGACAGGAGATAAGTAATGACAAACTACACATACATTCTACTGCCAGATGAATTTCACCGTAAAGTTTGACTCAATGCTATATTAAAAATGTATACACTAATTTGTATTTCTTTTTTTTTAAAAACCGTGCACTTTATGAACGCACTACTTAATGAATGCACTACTTTATGAATTCACTCTTTTATGAATGCACTACTTTATGAATGCACTACTTTATGAATGCACTATTCTATGGATGCACTACTCTATGAATGCACTACTTTATGAATGCACTTCTTTATGAATGCACTATTTTATGAGTAAACTACTTTATGAGTGCACTTCTTTATGAATGCACTACTTTATGAATACACTACTCCATGAATGAACTACTCTATGAATTCACTACTTTATATTTGCACTACTTTATGGATGAACTACTTTATGAATGAACTTTTGTTACACAGTAAGTTCCTTCAATTTCTATGGTTAGAATTTCAGAATTATAATGTATCTGGTTCACATGATTGTTGATTGTATGTCAATCAACTTAGGTCTATGGCTAAAAAATCTATAGAATCGAATATTAATTATTATTGCCTAAAATAGAATAAACTGATAGGCAGAGAAAAAAACATTCTTATAATGAATATGATGGTTGGATAAATCGCTATTCAGTTTATTTGTGTTTTGTTGTTAATGTTACAGAAAGACGAAATGTGTTTTTAAAGATCTATCTACCATAAAGTTTTAAATAAATTTTTCATCTTAGGTATGTTTGCGCATTTAATTGTTCAATATTGTAAATCCTACTAATAAAGTAGCTTTCTTGTAGTCAGTCCGGCGCGGGCGGCGTGTGGGAAAGTTGTCGCTATAAATAATCGATGACGTCATTTCCGGATGGTACAATGTTTTTTCAGAATGGTAAGGCCGTCGCAATAAATAAACGACTTCCGTGAAGTGACGCCATTTCCCGGTGGTAATTTTTTTTTTTAATTTTCCTACTAATAAAGCCGAATTGAACTTGCGCGCTGGTGCTGTATCGTGTCACACGAACTTTCATTTGTACTGCAAAATCGCATAATAAAGTATTTACATTTTATTTTTCAGTTCATTTTTATAAAACTTTTTTTAATTCTTCTTTTTGATTTTATCATTGAGAGAATTAAGGGTAAAACGTAACGTGTGGCAAACATTAGCACACATAACTTTAGCTAATGGTGTTTAGTTTGATTTGCTTTGGTTGGTTGGTTTGCTTTTGTTGATTTGGTGGGTTTGGTTAGTTGGTTTGGTTGGTTGATTGGTTTGTTCGGTTGGTTGGTTTGATTAGTGGTTTGGTTTGGTTGGTTAGCGTTGACGGGTAAAACGTAATTTGTGACGGATTTGGCTTGGTTGGTTTGCTTAGTTAGCTCGGTTGGTTTGTTTGGTTGATTGCTTAGCTGGTTAGGTTTGTTGGTTTGGTTGGTTGCTTGGTTTGGATGGTTTGATTGCTTGGTTTGGTTTGGTTGGTTAGCTTTACGGGTAAAACGTAATTTGTAAAGTATGAAACGTAGATTGTTTCTTCACATTAGGAATGTGGCATAAATCAGCACCTAATTAACCTAATTAATCGTATTTAAAAATTCAGTAGTTAAATTGATTATGGGGGGGGGGTTCACATTACACATAGATTTCCCGGGCAACGCCGGCCTATTATCTAGTTTTTATAAATAAATATTATTAGTCGCTTATAATAAGAAAATATTTAATATGATAACAAAAATGAAACTTTTCGTTTATGCTCCCAAGTTGCCAACCCCTTAGGCCACTACTGATTACCCTCATAATACATTAAAATAAAGTCAAATATAGTTGACACAGTTAAGGAAACGTTGTTTTTTTCAATTTTTTTTTTTTTATTTTTTTTTCCTTTTCATATCTACACTACCACAGGGCCGGCTTTTATTGACAGATACTCTTTTAAAATTCTGACACATTCAATTGACGCCCTTCTCACTACCGGATGAAGTGCTCATGAAACGTTTGTCATATTAAAAAAAATAATGATTGGGTTGTATAGCAGTTACAAATCCGGATTAAAACTACACATTAGCTCTATGCACACATGTGACCCAATTTATTGATATCAATATAATGCAGTTTCCGATCAGGATTAAAACTATTATTAGTTAATTTTAATGAGAATTCAGATAAACGCGATCTTACTAGAAGTTAAATTAGCATACATGAGACTGGTATAAAACAACAGATCAGCATGGACTAACTTCTATCATAGAACACACAGCAAAGCCAGACATCTCCAAGGACATATTTATGTTGATCGAACAAGCCATACAATAGATCTTTATGTTATGACACATGTCCAATTAGATGAAAAGTATGGACCTAGTTCCGGACAACACCTTTCCAGTCAAGCTCATGTTTGTAACAAGTTTATCCAACAATCGAAAAATTTGACTGCCACACAAGATCATTATATGATTGGAAATCACGCATTGCCACATACACACCATATTTACGGGCACTTTTGTGAGATACATTGGCACCACCAGATACATCGCCATCTCTAAATACATTAGCACCACAATATTATTGACACTTAAAACTAATTCTGCATCACCTGCTACAAACACGTGATCAATTGTCATTGTTAGTTAATTGTCACATACATTAACATATTCACTTACAAATATATTGCCACAAACAGATACATTGCCACGAACTGATACATAAATTGTCACGTGCAGATAAATTGTAACGTACTTATACATTGTCACGCACAGGTAATTTGTCACAAACAAAGACATTGTCACAAACATATACATTATCACGTACATATAAATTGTCACGTACATATACATTGTTAAGTCAGATCCATTGTCACAAAAAGATACATTGTCACTAGTAGATACTTTGCCACATACAAATACATTGTCAGGTACATATACATTGTCACAAACCGATACATTGTCACAAACAGATACATTGTCACGAACCAATACATTGTCACATACAGATACATTGTCACGTACATATACATTGTCACGTACTGATACATTGTCACGTACATATACATTGTCACGTACAGATACATTGTGTTTAAACAGATACATTGTTACAAACAGATGCATGTTCACGAACCAATACATTGTTACAAACAGATACAAAGTCACAAACAGATACTTTGTCACGTACATATATATTGTCACCAACCGATACATTGTCACGAATAGATACATTTAAACGAACCAATACATTATTACGAACACATACATTGTCACGTACATATACATTGTCACAAACAGATACATTGTAACAAACCGATACATTGTTACAAACAGATACATTGTCATGAACCGATACATTGTCACAAACAGATACATTGTTACAAACACATACATTGTCACGTACATATACATTGTCACAAAACGATACATTGTAACAAACCGATACATTGTTACAAACAGATACATTGTCACGAACCGATACATTGTCACAAACAGATACATTGTCACAAAGATATACATTGTCACGTAAGATACATTGTCACGTAAGATACATTGTCACAAACAGATACATTGTCACGTTTAGATACATTTTCACAAACATATACATTGTCACGTACATATACATTGTCACGTACTAATTGTCACGTACATATATATTGTCACATACAGATATATTGTTAAGTACAGATGGATTGTTGAGTACAGAAATATTGTCACGTACATATAAATTGACACTAACAGATACAGTTCACCTGCAACATTGATATCACCTTTGGCATCTTCTTCAGATACGTTTTCATCTCCAGATTCAAGGCCATTCTCATTTATATCTGTTCAGATGTGACACCAGTATCCAGTTGTTATCTATGGCTTTCACGGGTCAAAAGGCATCACGTCACTGTACCACGACAACTTTATTACTCATAAACACGGAAGAGCGCGTGTTTTGTACATAGATGATCTGCATCAGTCATTCCTCTGTGTTGGAATCCCTCAAGACCTAAAACATGCCGTCATGCCAAATTCGAACGAAAGCTCTCTTATAATCAATAAATTTATAGCAGGGATCTTGCTGCTGTTCAATGTATTTAATAATAATTAATGTGTCCATTAGGGTTAGTACTTTTTCATTTTTTTTTAAGAATCTTATTTTACATGGCATTTTTTAATGAACAATTGTGAACAAATATGAAAATAATATTCATTTATTTTTCACTCAAAAAAACCTTCCCCCACCAACGCCATCCTGTTTTTACATATAAGATGCGTTTTTCAATAAAATTACTTCTTTGATGGATTGCGCAATAACAATTATTTAATTACATTAATTACATCCAGGAACTTTATAGGCTATTTTTTTACCTCCATGTCTGAAACAAAATAAATAAAAAAAAGTTTATTTTAAATTTAAAGTGCACTGTTTTAATGTATTATGCGTCTACTGCAGCTTTACCAAAAATGGTCAAATCTTGGTAATTGTCACGAAAGGTCTGCTTGGAATTTGGAAAGTCTGCTTGGTTGATTTGGGAATATAGTATTCTTCTATTTCAATTTTATTCAACTGTAATCATCTTCTTGAAATTAATTTTGTAGGAAAGCAAATTTGTCATCAAATAAAGCTTGTAAAGTATTAAAAATATTAAGCTAACACTCTACCAATATTAAAGCTCCTTCGCAGTCAGGAGTGTATAAGGCAACCCATAAAGAAGCAGAATTGTTGAAGTTGCAGTTTAAAAACAGCTTACAAAATTTTGAATGGTGCATACATTTTGACATAAAAAGAATAGAAGTAGAAAAACAAGTTGTTTTACTGAAAAACGTTAAAAAAGTAATCTGATTAGCCATATTGTCTCTGACAAATGGAAAAGCAGAGACAATATTTACAGCGAATAGGGCTGTTCTAGCTAAATACGTACTCTATTCATGTATTCGAGTAATTATTTGCGATACAAGGAATACAAATTCTGGCAGCAAAAATTGTGTGGTACGCAAGCTGCAAAATTACTGTCAACAGAACAGTGGACAAATCCCTCAGTATATAGGCTGGCAGCTTCATGTTTTAGGCCTAGTACTCAAGCATGCTATGGATTCTGTTTTCGGCAGGGAAACGTCTAATCCAAACATTCCATATCCATTTGTTGCTGAAATTAGCGCAAATTACGAGTCGCATAAATAGTCACTTGATTCTCAAGATAGTAGTTCAGAAATCATGTGAGAAAACAAAGGATGAAAAGACTACATGAAATTCTTGCATCATTTGACGCAAGTATTTCACTATTACGAATGAAATAAAACCTTTCCAGTAATTCACTTCCAGAGACTGACGGCTTTAAGTAATGCTCGTTGGAATTCAAAAGCAATACTAGCACTTCTGGCATTCCGGAAAATAGAAACGAGAAATTTGAACTTGCGTGTACTTTCATAGCGAGGACATGCATGGTCTGAAGTATGGTTTTCAGATCAAAGGGACTGGAAAATAGGAAAAGAGATTTTAGCACCTGCTTTGCATATATACACTGAAGCAGAAAGATGCTTCTTGAGGCACCGGGTCTGTGAAGATTAAGCAATACCTGGTATAGAACGAAGTAACTGCTATGCAGAAAGAGCTATACAAATAATGCAAGAAATTGTTCCACGTTGTGAGACTTCAAAGACACTATTAACTGTTTTATTCTCACTAATGATGAAGCATAAAACTTAATTTATGTTTCCTATGCTGTCCTTTATTATCATTTCATATTTTGGGCATCTCTATACTCATGCTTACATGCATTGCAATTGTTGTTCTTATGTAACTCTCCATTACAGTGTTGTGTTATATATATTAATATATAATATTCGTTTTATGGTTTGGTGGGGAAGGTTTTTCAAATATTTTCAGAAAAGGTTATTTGTGTCATAATACACTCATTAAAAGTCACCTTTTCTTCCCATGTAAATATGAGGTTACAAAAAAGTCATAACCCTAGTGTCCATTCAACGGTGACGGAATGTAGTCTGCCAAATACTTAAACACATTAGACTGCCCTTTGTGTCTCTTCTTCGTTGTGTTAAAGCGTTATTCCTGAACATGGTCTACTGCAGGCGACTTTCCGTTTTTCAGCCTTTGTATGCCTCTTTCACTTCACCTTGTCACAACGGCACGCTCATATCTTGTTAACCCCTTTACGTTTGACTTGATGTTGATGTAGAGCTGTAAAATTTTAATTGGCTGTGTTTAAGCTGAATGACTGGCAGTGTTGCCATTTACAAAACTCGACATTCCGATAAATTATTGTAGATAGGAGGACACACTGGTACTTGAGCACCTGATTGGTCTCTGAGAATGTTGGAGATTTGTTGTATATATTAGTTTAGTACATTAGTTATTACAAGTAAACATGACACGAAACACAAATCAGCTCGGTCTGGGATTCATATTAAAACTAACTCATGAAAGGCTGCCCATATGTTCTTAAATAAAATGCAAGTACCAAGTCAGAAAAGTGAATTGTGAAATAATTCTTAGAGACAGTTGTAATCCAGTTTTATAGATGGCAAAAATGAAATAGTTTTTTTTATAAACAAAACAGATATTTTAACGACAGTTTAGTACCAGTATTTTTTTTTATTTAAAACGTAAACGGGCGGTACACCCAGTTAGCAGGGCCAATAGTGAAACATTTAATTTGTTTTGATGAGTTTGTGTCATACATTATAAGGTTTTGGCATTAGTATTTATTAAGGTATTGTTTTTACAATATAATCATTGCTTATAATTAGGGCTGTACCGGAATCCGATTCCGGTTCGTGTTAAGCCGGATTCCGGCAGTTTTTATAATTCCGATTCCGATTAAAATGTATCGGATTTAAGCCGGGTTTCTTTGTTGTTTGAAATTTTGGTGTAAGAAACTTTTTTTGGCGCAACATAATTTTGAAATATTTAGCGCTATAAAATTAAATTAAAACAATAACTTCCTTTCCTTCTTTCCTGCATTTTCAAAAATACAATAACGTCGATCGCTTTTAGTTCAATATGTAAATTAAAATATATTTAAGAGAAAGATTTGAATCGTATTTAGTCTAGTAATATGACTCCTTACCTTCCACTACATTTGAAGTTGTGTTTTCTGTAAACTATATTTAGCTATAAAAGGATGACTTCTTTAAAGAGCAGACAAGGGTCTATTTTTGGGTGTTTACAGTTTAAAAATAGTAGAATAATTTATTTTTCTGCAATTTTTGAATTCAGTGAATTTTGTCACGATTTGGTTGAATTTTCTCGCATATTTAGATAAATAACTTGAATATACATTTTCATTGAACATTAAAGTGATATTGATTTAGATTTGAAATGCATTTTAATTTGCGTTTTTATGGAAAATAGTCAGATAATTGTTTAAAGGAAAGTATGAATGAAATAGCACGGTTCGGTTAGTTCATTATAGAAAACTAAAGAAAAATAAGCTATCGGATAGTGCCACAGTATATATATATATATATATATATATATATATATATATATATATTTGGAAATTATTTATTAATAAACATGTTTATTATACTTTCTAAGATATGTTATCTATTTCTTTGTTTGATTGTAATAGAAATCAAGTTAAATTAGGTTCAGCTTTATTAAAATAAATTTTTAAAACGAAGAACCTGTTATTTTGACAGAGTTATCTTTCTTAACTCAAGGGGTTTTAGTCACAGTCTTCAAGATCTAAATGGTTAATACTGTTTTTTGCTATCTAGAAGTTAAAATCTAAATTTTTATTCTATTTTTCATTCTTATATCTTTTTATGTTAGGCGAGAAATTACTACTTCGTTCGAAAAAATTACTATTTAATTCGGTAAAATCCGGTTCCTCTTCCGATTCCGGCAGGATTCAAATATTAAATCCTATTCCGGTTCCGATCCTGTAAGATCTAAAAATTACAATCCTGTACATCCCTACAAATAATGCTTTATTAGTTTCCCGAAATAATTGCCACATTTATCTCCTCAAACTTTGTCATGCCTAGTATGGATGGTCATGAGATTTTTCATGGTATCGATCTTTTCTAAAGAGCATATATTACGAACTATGCCATAGGTATGTCATTTTCGGGGCCCCATTTTACACCTCATAATAAAAAGAAATCAAAAATCGTGAAGGGCATCTGTCCATATAACATAAAATTGTTATGATTTAGTAAAGCCATCTAAGGGTAGGGCATACGTGTTTCTCATGGTTTCATTCTTCAATTCATAATACAATGTTGTTTTTTTCTAAACAATTTAGGTCATCTCTAAACATGGCTGACATTATTTTATATTTATTATTGAGGATCGTTTTTTTCTGTAATTAAACACACCAATTTTCTAATTGTCTAGGCTGGTAAAAGTTACATTGACTTTAGAAATAATGATATTGAAAGAAGAACAATAAAAACGTTTATTATAATACTGTTTTAATCAGTACAATAATGCTCTAACAGTGGAATATTTAATTTCCTCATTTACAATTCTATATTAATTATGCAGAGGGAATATAAATAGTCCGAAATTTCCGATATACTAGTTAATATCGTAAATTAACTTTACCAACAAATGCAAGTAAAATTCTTTCTAATCGTACAAAAGATAAGAAAATATAAAATAAAAGAATTATTTTAGTCTTTTGGTATCACACTGTACAAAAGTAATTACTTTATATTATCTTCACTAACAATAATTAAATAAACAGTTTTGACACTAAAAAAAAATAACAAAAAAAGCCAACAGACTTGTCATAAAAAGACTTCAATCATACAAATACAGTATATACATTGACATATTTGTATACAAGTATTGAGTAAATACAAGCGTGGGAGCAATAAATTCTGAATTCGATAAATATTTACACACAAGCTTTTTTTTGGAAGTCTTTTATTACATACTGCAAACTGTATGATGGACAAAATAAACTTATCTAGTGATAGAGAGATAGAGAGAAAGAGAGAGAGACAGAGATAGAGAGAGACAGTGAGAGACAGAGAGAGAGACAGAGAGCGAGACAGAGGCAGAGACAGAGAGAGAGAGAGAGAGAGTGAGACAGAGAGAGAGAGAGAGAGAGAGAGAGAGAGAAAGAGAAAAGACTGTAAACGTTCATTCACTGTGAGGCATACTTCCAGTAATTGATGTATCTTTGAGAACCAATCAGAACATATATTTAAGTTTTTTTTCAATAATACAAATATCTCGAAGGCCCCCCCCCCCACCCACTTCCATTAATCTTGGCTTCCCTGTAAAAGTATGTATGCAGACTTTAGTACTCTTCTCTGGAAACGTCGTAACGAAACATTTCATAAAAATCTCGGGGATATTTCTGGTTTCACTTTAACTGAACTAACAAATGTTTAATTTTTTTACCATTTCATTCCGAGTTAAGGCATCAAAGTACTTAAATTGAAGTAGCAAGCTTTATGGGAATTGCACCGATTCAATTTTTATTTCTAAATCTGAGACATTTAGCGAAAAGAGTGTATGTAATTCACAAACTAGGTTTTATTTAAAAACATTAAATCAAAAAGAATTCAAAACGTCAGATTTTTTTTTATTTTGATGAATCACCACATCCACGTGTATCAAGTCATGAGAGATATGAAGGGTATATGTGATTAATATAACTTTTGGTAACATACAGAGATAGTTGTTGATAAGTGAGCAATCGTATGCAAACAATCGTCCATTGTAGAAATATACACATTGCTGTGTAACACTGTTGTTTGGTTGGTTTGCTAGAGAGAGAATCAAAGTGAAAATAAATTAATCATTAGTCTGTCAATTTTTCAGTCCCTTGTATAAAAATAAAATAAAAATAGATCTATCCTATTCTATTAAGAGTAACACATTTTTTACTAGGCTTTGCAACTTATTAGTAGGTGGGTCTTCAATTGGTTACAAACTTTTATGATAGAGCTAAATGTTAAGGAAGAATCGTCAAATGTTGCATATGTCATTAATAATTATGTAGCCTGCCATCTGCATGTTTTATGCAAGTTTGACTTGTGGTTATGTCAGCAACAATACTATCTCGTCTATTATCTGTTTTTGTTTTCATTGCGACCTATTTTAATTATTTTTAAGGTAAATATTTACCCATTTCTTGTATGTGTGTGTTTGCCTATTACTAATTCTAATGTAAAGTATCGCATTAAGACATTAATCACGTTGTCCCGAGTTCAAGAATGTTTTTTTAGTTATTAAATAATCATATTAGCACCGCTAACAAAGAAGATCAGTTTAAATGTAAAATTTTCTGTTTTGAAATTAAATCACACTAAAGGAAAGTATAGTAAACACAATAACCAGGTGTACATAAGAACAACAAGTGCAATGCATGTAAGCATGAGTATAGAGATGTCCAAAATATGAATGATAATAAAGGACAGCATAGGAAACATAAATTAAGTTTTATGCTTCATCATTAGTGAGAATAAAACAGTTAATAGTGTCTTTGTAGTCTCACAACGTGGAACAATAACTTGCATTATTTGTATAGCTCTTTTTGCATAGCAGTTACTTCGTTCTATACCAGGTATTGCTTAATCTTCACAGACCCATTGCCTCAAGAAGCATCTTTTTGTTTCAGTGTATCTATGCAAAGCAGGTCCTAAAATCTCTTTTCCTATTTTCCAGTCCCTTTGATCTGAAAACCATACTTCAGACCATGCATGTCCTCGCTATGAAAGAACACACAAGTTCAAACTTCTCGTTTCTATTTTCCGGAATGCCAGAAGTGCTAGTATTGCACTTGAATTCCAACGAGCATTACTTAAAGCCGTCAGTTTCTTGAAGTGAATTACTGGAAAGGTTTTATTTCATTCGTAATACTGAAATACTTGCGTCAAACGATGTAAGAACTTCATGTCGTCTTTCCATCCTTTGTTTTCTCACATGATTTCTGAACTACTATCTTGAGAATCAAGTGACTCTTTAAGTGACTCGTATTTTGTTTGGATTAGACGTTTCCCAGCCGAAAACAGAATTCATAGCATGCTTGAATATTAGACCTAAAACATGAAGCTGGCAGCCTATGTACTGAGGGATTTGTCCACTGTTCTGTTGACAGTAATTTTGCAGCTTGCGTACCACACCATTTATGCTGCCAGAATTTGTATTCCTTGTATCGCAAGTGATTACTCGAATACATGAATTGAGTTCGTATTCAGCTAGAACAGCCCTATTCGCTGTAAATATTGTCTCTGTTTTTCCATTTGTCAGAGACAATATGGCTAATCGAATTTCTTCAATATTTTGAGAGTGTTCGCTTATTATTTTTAAAACTTTACATGCTTTTTTTGTTGACAAATTTGCTTTTCTACAAAATTAATTACAAACAGACGAATGAAATTGAAATAAACGAATACAATATTCTCAAATCAACCAAGCAGACTTTCCAAATTCCAAGCAGACCACTCGTGACAATAGCTAAACAAAGGTATCATAAGATTTGATTATTGCTGGTACAGTTGCAGTAGACGCATTCAAACAGTGCACTTAAAATTTAAAATAAACTTTTTTGATTTATTTTGTTTCAGACATGGAGGTAAAAAATACCCTATAAAGTTCCTGGATGTAATTAATGTAATTAAACATTGTTAATGCGCAATCCATAAAGAAGTAATTTTATTGAAAAAAGGCTTCTTATTTGTAAACACAAGATGGCGTTGTTGGGGAAGGTTTTTTTTAGTGAAAAAAAATTAATATTATTTTCATATTTTGATCACAATTGTTCATTAAAAAATGCCATGTAAAATAAGATTCTGAAAAAAAATGTAAAAAGTACTAACCCTAATGTACATTGAAAATGTTTTACATTTGTTAATATAAGTATTTTCTCTATACTTGCTGTAGCATGTAAAACGTTTGCATAGAGTTATGTTCCCTTGGATAAATCAGTGGGCTAGGTTATTTTTAGAGCATTTTAGAAAAAAAAATGCTCTATTGTCCCCGTTTTGTCTGTCTGTCTGTCTGTCTGTCATCACCCTAGATCTCAACAACCATAAGTCCTAGACCCATGATGTATATATCATTTTGTAGGTCTTGGCCTGCCAAGAAATACCTTTTCTTTTTTTCGCGATCTTACCTCTTAGGGCCGAAAAAGGGGGCGTATTAAGTACCGTTTTTGCTTATATTTTAAATATAAATAATAAAAGCTAATCACAGGGGCGTAATCATTATTTATTTTTGTAACAGTTATTAAACATGATTACTTCCCTCTCCATTTATCAAAATTCAGCAAAATCTATGGCTGTCACCCGGAAAAAAATACGGATTTCGTCCGGCGTAGCCGAAAATGCTCTAAAATGTCCTTTGTCCGAAACGGAAAAGACTTAAATTGCTTGGTTTATTTCGGACAGATCCGATTTTTTCTAGGACTGCTGATTAAACTGAGTTAATTTGTAATTAACGCGTCAAAAGCTGGAACTGTTTATATGTATGTTTGTAGCATACACACAGAAGACAAAATTGGAACTAATTGTATGTAGGTTTGTAGCATACACACAGAAGACAAAGTTGTAACTAATTGTATGTAGGTATGTACCATGCACACAGAAGACAAAGTTGGAACTCTTTGGTTGTAGGTTTGTAGCATACACACAGAAGACAAAGTTGGAACTATATGTATGTTGGTTTGTAGGATGCACACAGAAGACAAAGCTGGATTTGTGACACACGCAGTTTTATTCAAAGTATTTTATATATTTTTAATAAACCAGGGAATGACTAAGACATTAATTTAATAGATAATATATTTTATTAGATGAGTGTAAAGAAAGACTTTAAACGGACTCATAATATCGTATCGATTGGATGCCAAAAGCAGGGTTTTTAGTATTAAAGTATCGGTATCGGCCAATACGATATCGGAGATTCATTTTAGTATTGGTTGCTCTATTGCCGATACTTTTTCTACCAAGTATTGGTTTGCGTATCGCCTATACATTTTAAACATTGCAGAAAAACAATAGCGATTTTAATACCTTGACATATACATAAGTTCATTCTCTATTAGTAATCGTAGCCATCAAACCTTCCAATATTAACTCCACCCAACTCCCTACCAATACAACCACGGTCGGCAAGTTGATGGAAAATATTATTTTCAATCTTCTTTTGAAGTTTTTGCTTTGCGTGTCGATATTTATAAATGTTATTCTTATATTCTTTCATTCATTTACTTTTTGGTATAAAATTGTTAAACTGTGTGGTGTAATTAAAATTTCAAACTGTGTAATAAAACAATATCATATAATTAACACATATTATATATTAAATTATATGCTGAGTTCAACAAACAATAACATTTTGCGTGATTAATAACAATTAATCATCATCATATATAATACTAGTAGTAGCCCGTTGCATTCGCAACTGAAGGTTTAACCTCAATAAAATGTTTATTATGATAATTAATAGGAACTATTAACACGGAATTCCAAGTGCATAGAAAAAAACCTAGTAAATAGCCGGTTTGAGCAAAATCTCTTAGTGATCTACCAATTGCATCTAAAGCATGGCTCGATGCCATCGTTCAATTATCCAGCTAAAACATTTCCGCTGCAAATATATATTGCGCAAATTTTGTCTTACTGTCTTCTTTAATAGGAACTATTAACACGGAATTCCAAGTGAAGAATTATTTCTTTTTTATTTATAGATAAATAGTACCATCTGAAAATCAATTTAACTACTGAATTTTTAAATACGATTGATTAGGTTAATTAGGCGCTGATGTATGCCACCATCCCAGAGCCGTCCCCAAGCAATCTGGCGCCTTAGGCAGTCATATATTAGGACGCCCGCCCCTTCTGCATGGACAGTAAAGATTGAGAAATTGGAAACCAGTACAGAGATCGAGAGCCATATTAAAGGGAAGACATAAAAATTAAGATACGATGCTTCTGGGCCTCAGATGATTCATATGAAAATTGAGAGAATGAAGAGGAAACTCAAATGAAACCAAATTTTTTTTAATAATTTGAGGTCAATGTCTGCTGCAATTTCTTTTTCAATCGACAAAATTGAAAGACTAAGCAAACTATTCTGAGTCATCGTCGTTCTCAGATAATTTTTTATGATCTTAAGTTTTGAAAAACTGCGTTCTCCTGATGCAACCGTTACTGGAAGTGTCAGCTAAATTCTCAATGCAACAGTCAAATTTGAAAAAAAATTCACATAATCCAGTTTCGCAGACACATTGCAGGAGTTGACATGGAGTAGTTATTCCTTCTCCTTCAGTCCGAAAGGAAATACAGATAAGTACATCACAGAGTTGTATAGCATCGATATCTTTGCAATTGCCATGTGTTAATTTTGGCATTTTTTTTCAGTAAATTCTTTGCAATTTTTTTTGAAATACTATTGATGTTATACAGAATTCCAAAATTAGAATTGTGATCATCCAGCTGATGAAACCGTTCTGCAAAAGACTGTATAGCTGTATCCAAAACCGGAAAGAAAAACTTGATTTTGAAATTTTCCTGTCGATTTATCACAGGTTCATCTGGTGATTCTTAATTAATCATACGCTTCTGTTTCCGAACTCTTATTTCCTTGGTTGCTGGGAAAGTTGTGTTCTCCAAATCAATTTCTTTTGCTAATTCTTTAGCATCAGTAAGGGCTTCCATAAAAACCTTCATCAGAACGCCGTCTACGTAAAAATTCTTCAGTTTTCTTGAGTTGCTTGACTGCCTCTGATAAGTCAAGTGCTACACCTTATAGCATTTTGCTAGTGACATTGCCTTCATAAAATACTTTGTACCATATTACAACACCAACGAGAGATTTGAAATCCAATACTTTCCCAGCAATCGCTTGAGCATCTGCTCGGGTTTTGGTTCCAGTAACGCCTTCAAATTTTTGTCCTCTGACAGTGAAACTAATGCATCGTAAACTGAACCAAGTTCATACCGCAAAACACGCAAAGCAGCAACTCTGGTTTCCCATCTGGTTTCACTTAGTGGTTTTAATGTGATTGAGGTTGAGGGCAACTGTTTCAACAGAACAATCAACTTGTGAGTGGATCCAGCAAAAAATACATACACACTTTGAACAATTCCAAAAAAGTTTACTGCTTCAATGCAGCATTTGGCAACATCGTTAACAACTAAATTTAAAGTGTGTGCATTACACGGAACGTAGAATGCGCGAGGATTAATATCAAGAATTTTACGCTGAACGCCATTATTCTTTCCACTCATGTTTGCGCCATTATCATATCCCTGTCCTCTTATGTTTGAAAGAAGTAAACCATGTTTTTCAAGTGTCGTGCTCAAGATCTCAGTCATACCTGCATCAGTTGTGTTTTGTAATGGAATAAATTCTATGAAATGTTCGCGCACATCTACTCTTCCTTGCTGATTTTCATCTTTCTCTAACGTTGTGACAAATCGGATGACCATCGTCATCTGCTCAACATGGCTTGCATCTGGGGTACCATCTAGTATTATTGAGAAATATTTTGCTTTTTTAGCATCAGAACTATAATGTTTTGAACATGAGTTCCTAGTAAATTGATAAGTTCGTTTTGGATATTTTTGCCCAGTTAGTGAACATACTTTAAACTGTCGGATGACTCACTTTCAACCCGTTTAAGATGATGTTTCCTAACTGGGTGAAAAGTGGCAATGTATTCTAAAAACTTTAATAGGATGGCAAGCAAAAGTAGGTCGTAGTTGCCTAGATTGGAACAGTGATGTTGCCTTGATTGGATTGATCCAATTTCAAACTTTCTTAAAAGACAACTCTCAACACTTCCTGTAGTAGCGGGTCCTGGATTTTTTTTTACTGTTTATATAATTGAATCTAACGATTCGGAGATCCGACTGTTTCTGAACGCTCCACTTATATTTATTTATGTTACATAATTACGGACCTATATACCATTCGTTTAAGGTTACATACGGCTGGCTTCAAGCTCATTACTTCGACTAACAAATATTTTGGTGATCAAGAGTTGTTCCCTCTTTGAAAAAACAAAAACCTTAATGGCCAGAAAATGTTCACGTGACCAGTTGTTTTCTTTCCTTTCTCTTCCCACCAGTTGCCTTGAATGGAATTTTCAGTGGTCACCTTTTTTCACTTATATCAAAGGTTAACAACTACTTAATGCCAGATGTTTGATGTGTATTATTGCATTAATAGTAAAGGTTCCATATGGTACCTTTTAGATGAAAAAAAACTCTTAATAATAATGTAAATTAGCAGCACTTTTGCTTAAGTGTTCTATTTAGGGCAACTCTCCCCTAATTTTTCAAATGCAGTTTGCAGACGACAAAAGCCACAAAAGATGACAGATATTAGGTAGCCTAGAGAAATATCTCTAATAAAGTAAGTAAACAAAGACGTCATTCCTTGGTTAATGAAGTTTGCAAGGTACAATTTCGCCATTTCGGTTCTACGGCGGTTTAAATAAGGTTATAAGTGTACACTGGCATAGCCAAATGATAGATTGTTATTTTTTTTATTTTTGAAAGTTTTTTTTTCTAAAATTTGGCGTCCTTAGCAATTTGGCGCCCTAGGCAGCTGCCTATGTAGCCTATGCCCAGCGCTGGCTTTGCACCTTCCTAATGTGCAGAAATGAAGTACATTTTATACGTCACAAATTACGTTTTACCTGTCAACGCTAACCAACCAAACAAAACCAAATAACCAACCAACCAAACCAAACTAAACACCATTAGGTAAAGATATGAGTGCTAATTTATGTCACCCGTTACGTTTTGCTATTAATTCTCTCAAGGTTAAAATCAAAACAAAGAATTACAAAAAAGTTTTTATAAAAATGCACTGAAAAGTAAAAAAAAAAACTACTTTGTTATGCCATTTTGCAGCATGAAGGTACTATACAGCGATCATCGGGAAATGACATCATAGAGGATTTTTTTTTTTATTTATAGCGACGGTGCCCTCATTCTGCAAAATAAAAATGTACCATCGGGACGTCAACGATTATTTATAGCGACAGCTTCCCCACACGCCGCCGCCCGGACGGGCGACAAGATAGCTTTTTTATTAGTAGGAAAAGGCAAGTGTGTGTTATCTAATCCACCAATAGTGTTTGATAAAGTAATCACGGTATGGGAAAACCGTCGCAATAAATAATCTATGACGTCATTTCCCGATGTTACATTTTTTTTGCAGAATGGGAACACCTTCACTATAAATAAAAAAAAACCCTCTATGACGTCATTTCCCGATGGTACATTTTTTTATTATCCTACTGATAAAGCCTTTGTGCTGCAGAATGGCATAATAGAGTTGTCACAGACTGTCGTATCTCTTCGGAAGACGAACTAATAACAACAAAATAACCGTCTATGTCTTCTCCTTCGTTATTTCTTAACTTCCGTTTTATTACACATTCATTTGGTGCGTTACAGTGCTACCAAGAATATAACAGAGTTATGACACCCCCATATTCCCTTTAAAAATTCATTCATAAATGAAATTTTTTATCATTATACATACCAGAAAAAAAATAACATGTTTTTGATTAATTAATTAATGTTAAAACTAATCAATGCAACATATATTACATTATATTACACTAGTCAGGCAAAATAATTACAGAGTCCTTAGTTTACTTTAAGTAAATTCTATTTTCTTGTGAGCAATAGAAACATTGTCGGCAGGTATGTATTCAATACATTCAGTGTACTAGAAAATCTCTATCTAGCTAAATACCTTTTCCAAAATTCCATATCCAAAAAAATTTACATAATTAACTGTAGTACTTATACTCTTATTTAATATCTTCATAACATTTCTTAAATAAAAAATATTTGCATACTTTACAATATAATAGTAATTCATTCTAGAAAATATTATATTTGTTAGATACCAAATCTTTATAAACAAATCCACCATGTATTTAAACAATTATAAAAAAAAAAATTTTCCAGTGTATTTCAATTAGAAATACTTGCACATCATGCAAATATTTATCAATGATAATGATAATATTTTAATATCATATTATTATACAACAAAAAAAATGACCAAATAGCTCATCAACATTGTTAGCTTCATCACAAAATTTATTTATCTTCACCACTGCAACAGATTTGCTAAAAGCTTCTGATTTCATATAACATCTCATTATTGTCTATGTCATCATCTCCCATGGTGTATATTAACAAAAAAAATCATATTATCACTTACAATGACTATGTCATCTTAAGGTTTCAATTTGAACTATCAATGTTTCCAATTAGCATTCTTGAAAGTAAGTCTGGAATGTGATTATTAACTCCCTTTATATATTTAATTGTGAAATTGTAATCAGACATTAACAAATTCCATCTCATTATTTTGGCATTCTTTATATTTACATCTGATGTCAATGGTTAATGGTCAACTAAAATGGTGAACTGGTTTCCAAGTAGGTATTTTTGGAATTTTGTAACACTCCACACTATGGCTAAGGCTTCTAACTCTATCACAGAGTAATTTCTTTCAGATGCTTTAAGTTTCCTACTTATAAACTTAACAGGTCTGGACTGACCATTTATTATATGTTGTAAAGATGCACCGAGTCCTTTCCTGGATGCATCTGTGGCCAGTACTATTGGTTTGTGATGTTGAAGTGAATCAGTACTCTTCCTTGTTTAAATATTTTCTTGATTTCTTCTAAGGCAGTTTGACATGTGTCATAGAACACAAGAAAACGCATTCCTGTATTCCCCCCTGTCCACCTGCTGGCAGTCCGAATTTAATGTCTATTGTGTCCTGTTCCCCTCCTGTTCATCTCCTGGCGCTCCGAATTTAATGTCTATTGTCCACCAACGGCCAAGAGAATCTCTGGACGTAACTGATCAGTTTAATTACGCATCTTACCTGACCGTATCCGGTCATTTATAAGGTACCCTGCCCGGTCGCTCGGGAGTTAAATGTATTCTATAGAACCCACACCTTTGTTTAACCACTGACATGAATTGATGTGGGAAAGAAAGGGAAAGAATGGGCCTAAATGTATATAAGGAGGAGAGATTTTCTAATCGAGGTTCATTCCCTTGCGGGAGACCATACGGTTCATTCCCCACGCGGGGTCCTTCACGTACGGATCGGTCTTATACTCCCGACTGTAAACAGCTCTTTTTAGAGCTATATTTTTATACGCATGTTTATAGGATTGTAACATAGCAGACAGCTAAAGCTCCTTTCAGATATATATATATATATATATATATATATATATATATATATATGTAAATATATCTACGTTGAATAAAGTCAGTGTTTGTTATTATATACGCACCCGAATTGAGTTTATGCATCTGTTCGTCACGTGGCTGTACATAAATATAAATTATTGACCTCACGCATTCGGCTCAGTTCCTAGATTACCTCATAGACAACGGCCATCACAATAGGCTACTTGCTAGCTTGTGACTAAAGTAGTTATATTTTACTTTTCTGTTGATTTTTACAAAAGCTTGGTTTTATTTGTTTGGTTGGTTTGGTTGGTTGGTTTGGTTGGTTGATCGGTTGATTTGGTTGGTTCATCTGTTGATTTGGTTGGTTGATCGTTTGGGTTGGTGGGTTTGTTTGGTTATCTGTTCCACCAATATTATTTGATAAAGTAATCTCGGTATGGGAACGCCTTCGCTATACATTATCTATGAGGTCATTTACCGATGTTACAGTTTTTTTTTTTTTCACAGAATGGGAACGACTTGCTTTCGACCCGGAAAAGGATAAACACCACGGAATATAGTTGAAAATAAAATATAAAATTCCTCCCGTCGTTTGACGGGCTTAAAACACCTATTCAATAAATTGGTATTTTTAAGTAAATATTAAATAAATTGGTATTTTAAAAAAAATATTTAATATTGTGATTATGTATGAAGATATATAGGGAAGGCTATTTCGCATTTGTTTGCACATTATTTGAATTTTTTTTATAAAAATAGAACGACGGGTGCTAAAATACTAGTTGATATAAACGCATGAAAACCAACACATTTAAAAAAAAAAATCTTGTAAAATGACACTCTTTGATGTAACCGCCTGGCAATTTTCAAACGTTCAAATCAAATTTTTTTATATTGATCGGTCGGCTTTCATTTTTCATTATTTTTCATTTTCTGTTGTTCTTTCTTTCATGTGTCAACATTATAAATTCCTTCTTTCGTTTCATTTTGGTTAAAGTAACAGTTGTATATTGTCATTGCTTTAAAACATTAAAGTACGCACTAGTCGTTGTACTCAGTCATCAGTCAATAGTCATGGTAGTAGGGACGATTGGTGAAATGGCTGGTCAACACTTAGTCTGTTAGAGTCTGTGATACCAAACGTGATATGTTTCTCAACGTCTTGGAACTGCCATCATGGCCAACGGCAAGAAAGCTACTTAACTGCCTGACCTATGGCAGACGCCACTTATGCCCATTACCAGATCATCCAAACTTGGGAATAATCGTACTCGATCAAGTTCTCTGAACACGGATTCCGCACAAAGATGTTGCGCTTAAGCATTAAACGATATTGCAAAGAAATCGCTCGGTCAATCACAGGAATGTCCAGCAATCCACTGAAGATTCACCAAAAGACAAGGTCGGGACATAAGATCTTGAATGGCAATCTCAAAGGCCACCAACTTTTCTGAAGTGTCGGCAAAGAGAATCGACAGTGGGCCTCAAAATCCTAACTTTTAGTTTACTAGATCACTTTGGATATATTCGCCTGCACCATGTTAGTGTACTAGATCACTTTGGATATAATCGCCTGCTCCATGTTAGTGCACTAGATCACTTTGGATATATTCGCCTTCACAATGTTAGTGCACTAGATCTTTTTGGATATATTCGCCTGCACCATGTTAGTGCACTAGATCACTTTGGATATATTCGCCTTCACAATGTTAGAGTACTAGATCACTTTGGATATATTCGCCTGCTCCATGTTAGTGTTCTAGATCACTTTGGATATATTCAACTTCACAATGTTAGTGTACTAGATCACTTTGGATATATTCGCCTGCACCATGTTAGTGTACTAGATCACTTTTGATATATTGGCCTTCACAACGTTAGTGTACTAGATCACTTTGAATATATTCGCCTGCACCATGTTAGTGCACTAGATCACTTTGGATATATTTACCTGCACCATGTTAGTGCACTAGATCACTTTGGATATATTCGCCTTTACAATTTTAGTGTACTAGATCACTTTGGATATATTCGCCTGCACCATGTTAGTGCACTAAATCACTTTGGATATATTCGCCTTCACAATGTTAGTATACTAGATCACTTTGGATATATTCGCCTGCTCCATGTTAGTGTTTTAGATCACTTTTGATATATTCGCCTTCACCATGTTAGTGCACTAGATCACTTTGGATATATTCGCCTGCACCATGTTAGTGTACTAGATCACTTTGGATATATTCGCCTGATCCATGTTAGTGTACTAGATCACATTTGATATATTCGCCTTCACCATTCTAGTGAACTAAATTACGTTGGATATATTCCCCTGCACCATGCTAGTGTTCTGGATCACTTTTGATATATTTACCTGCACAATGTTAGTGTACTAGCTCAATTTGGATATATTCGCCTGCACCGCGCTAGAGTACTAAATCACTTATGATATATTTACCTTCACCATGTTAGTGTACTAGCTCAATTTGGATATATTCGCCTGCTTTATGTTAGTGTTCTAGATCACTTTTGATATATTCGCCTGCACCATGTTAGTGTACTAGATCACTTTGGGTATATTCGCCTGCACCATGTTAGTGTACTAGATCACTTTTGATATATTCGCCTTCACCATGTTAGTGTTCTAGATCACTTTTGATATATTCGCCTGCACCATGTTAGTGTACTAGATCACTTTGGATATTTTCGCCTAAAATATATCAGTTAACTAGCTCACTTTAGAATATATGTACTGCATCAATATATATAATATAACGATTGATATAGTGACAAAATATTATGATTTTTAGTTTCTATTATGGGTGACAATAAAAAAACACCAGAGAGTGGGATAAGCGAAACAAACCGGTTTAGATTAGATAAGTGTGGAGGATGTTGAAAAAACAGCAGTAAGTATTTCTTATGCTGAGCCTAATGAGTTGGCGGACCAAGAACAGAAAAAAATCAATTCAATGGCTAAAATCCTGACCTTTTTTCTACCCATCTTCCCCTAATTCATTTATCTACATCATGAGATAGCATCGCTTAACGTTGCCGCCAGCGGAGAGTGTTCGTGTTACCCGTGTTGCCTGCGGCAACAGTCTTACAACATCAAAAGCAGTGACAAAACAAAACAAACAAAAATAAAAAAGTGGGCATTTTTAGTTTCTTAACATTTTTACATTCAATATTCATTATAATAAGATCGCTAATTTTACCTTTTCACATAGAGTTAAGTAATAATTTGTCATAAAAGCAAAGATGCTGCCGCTCTGAATTCGGGTTACACTTCTATATTGTTACGACTTCTCCCCCGGTGCGCACCGTGCATCGAGATATTGAACGTGATGACGCGGTAGGAAGAGTGACGTGGAAGCCGGAAGAAATTGGCCATGTTGCAGTTGTTGTTGTTTATTTAAGTTGATAGATATTAGTAAATACTCTTGGAACCCACGCCAGCCTGTGTGTTGTTTTAATTCCATAAACAAGAATAATTTTTAAAGAGTGTAACATTGGTGTCAGGGGTGGGGATTTCTTTTCTGAAAATGGCCGGTAAGAAGCTAAGTAAACCTCTAGTTGTAGAGTCTGAAATTGAAAAATTAAGAAGGGAAATGAAAGAAGGCTAGAATGAAAGAATTACTTAAGAATGAAAGGAAAGAATTACTTCAAGCAATAAGAGACGAAATAGGAGATCTGAAGGAAGATCTCAACACTAGAATTGAGAAGGTGAAGGTTGAGATTAACGAAAAGGTCGACGGCCGGATAATGAAACTCCAGGCTCAGATCAAGGACAAAACTGCCAGGTATGATGGAGAAATTGGAGTTATCAGGGAAGAACTGAGGAAAGTTCAGTTAACACAGACTGCAACCACAACAACCGTAGGCAAAATGCCCATGCTTACATTTGATGGCACAATTTCATGGTCCGTATACAAGAGACAGTTTGAGGCAGCAGTGCAAATAAACAACTGGACCAGAGAAGAAGACAAAGCCACGGCCCTTGTCTTGGCTCTTAGAGGTAAGGCCTCTGAGATGCTCCGAACTGTCAACGACCCGGGAAATTATCAAGCTGTTGTAAAAGCACTAGAGTTACGGTACGGCGACGAGCACATGCAAGAAGTGCAGAGTTCAGTTGAAATCGAGGCAACAAAAATCCGGGGAATCTTTGCAGGAATTAAACACAGATATTGAAAGGTTAGCGCGCCTGTCTTACCCTGTCGCGGCACAGGAATTTATGGACGTCATAATAACAGATACTTTCATCGATGCCATTCGTGATCCAGACCTAAAAAAGGCCATTATGATAAGTGGGAAATGCAAGGCCAGTGAAGCATTGGTGTATGCTCTGTCTTACGAAGCAGCTAAGAACGCGTCCAGGACCGACCACCATGCCAGGCAACTGGAAGTTGATGAAGATGAGCAAATTAACAAGATTCGCAAGGTGGTCGAAGAGGTCATTACCTCAAAAGAGCAAAAGATAAGCGACGATTCGAGGAATGCTGATATGGGTGATACTCGCTGCTGGAATTGTGGCGCCTCCGGTCATGTTCGGCGGTACTGTCCAAGACAGAGGCAGTATTCCGCCGGACAGAACAGAAACCCCCAGCTCCCAAACCGCTGGAACTACCAGGGAAACTAACGTCTGCCAGCTTCGTAGGGCGGAAGCTGGCAAAACACTCCAGCAAAGCCCGTAAAGTCGTTATTCCCACTGCAACCATTGGGATTAAATCAAGCATGTATGTAAAAGGTAAAATTGGACAGTTTGAGTGTAGATTTCTATTGGATACTGGGGCATCACGCTCAATCCTGCGACCCGATGTAGTCAAAGACATACAATTGAATAACGTGAGTGGACATTTATTAAAGACAGCAGAAATGGATGCTAGTGAAAACAATTTAGCCAGCCTTTGGCAGGGAAACATGCCATGCAGCAATAACAACCGGAGAAAGTACAACGATTGTTGCGGATACCCTAATGAAGTTCCCGCACCTAATGAAGTCCCCGCACATAATGAGGGCCACACACCTAATGAAGTCCCAGCATCAAATAAAGGCCCAACACCTTATGAAGGCCCCGCATCTAATGAAGGCCCAGCACCTAATGAAGTCCCATCATCTAATGAAGGCCCGGCGGCCAATGAAGGCCCAGCACCCAATAAGGCCAGCGACCCCACTTGCTGCGCCTGCTCTGGTGGCCAGTCCCAAGAGCTGGTCCAGAGGAACAAGCACCCCGATCGATCCAAATTCTACGCCAGCATCCCTGACGCCAAAATATGCAGGGAGATCAGACGGCTAAACGCCTGCACCTACGATAAAACCTACCGACAAGCAACCCACAAAACGATGGGTCACCCGCCATCAACGATAGTGTTTGGCCGGGAACTCCGCTTACCTTGTGACCCTTTGTTCGGGCTTCCCAGAGACGCTCCCTCCATGGAAACAGATTATACCAATGGACTGAGATCTCGACTCGAGGAACTACATTCTATGGTTCGAAAAAAAAACACATCAAAATCGACGTCGTATACAGAATACAGAGAAACACCCGCACCAAGATGAAAGTGGTTCATGTGGACAGACCGTACAAGTACTGTTGTGAAAACTGACCTGTCCGGGACGGACAGATTTAAGAAGGGGCAGTGTTACGACTTCTCCCCCGGTGCGCACCGTGCATCGAGATATTGAACGTGATGACGCGGTAGGGAAAGTGACATGGAAGCCGGAAGAAATTGGCCATGTTTCAGTTATTGTTGTTTATTTAAGTTGATAGATATTAGTAAATACTCTTGAACCCACGCCAGCCTGTGTGTTGTTTTTATTCCATAAACAAGAATGTGTAAAGAGTTATAACAATATATACGTTTACCTTTCATTGGCTGTACTAGGGGGAAAAACTCACATGTATATGTTGTATAGTGTTACCGGCTGAAAATGAGGTAACAATTGCCAACTTTCAGACCGAAAACATTATTTACAACTATATTATAATTAGCTAGAATTATAAAAAAATGAGGAAATAATCTAAATTTATATATGACTAAACAAAAAAAATTCCAGATCTATTATTGAAAAAGAAATTTAGATTGATCAAAATTATATAGAACTGGTAATAAAATATCTCAGTTGGCAGCTCTGTAGAGATAAAAAAAAAAACTTCAGCAAGCGAGAATATTTGTTTCGTCTTGTCACCTGTCAACCCTCTCCCGCCCACTCCCCCCCCCACTCCCCCCACCTTTCCTTTTCCATGACTGGTCGAATTTTCCACGATAACACAAGGGGAGGTAATGAACTTGTTTTTTTAATGGCTGGCTACTGCTACTGAATTGTCGAATTGCAAAGCATAGCGATATAACGTTTTATTTTATTGTTGTACATTTCTCTACTCTTTATCTAGTGCATTGGAATGTTGAAAAACAACATTAGTATGAACGTTTAATTAAAATATTCCAAATGTAGCAAGACACACACACACACATATATAAATATATATATTTATTTATTTATTTATTAGGGTGCATTTTTTGAGCTAAGTTTCTAATTTGTTCTAATATCATTAATAATAACTTGTGTAAAATATTTTTCAAATCAGAGTTGATTTAGAGGTCCCCCCCCCCACCGAAGAAATTACAAAACATGACATGTAAAGAAAAAAAAGTTTATTCTAGCCTATATAAAAATTACATTAAAGTATTAAATTATTTATTACTGTTGCATTTAACTCAGTTTCACTTTGTTGCACATTTGTAATGTTTACGCACATTTCAGATGTTTTTGCGGTCCATTTCTACCAATTGAAGAATGTTTTGAAAATGATCATCCGTTCGCGCAGCTTCAACAAAGTCAGATGTCAGTTTCACTCCTCTCTCGGCACAATCGTTAACAACGTTAACAACGTTAATAGCAGCAACATTTTCTGCACTGGCAATGTAAGAAGCTGTTTGGCACCAATCATCAACAGGCAGTTGGAGGAATCCTGTGTCTAGTTGAAGTCTGTATATAGTAAACCACGAGTCAACTCCAGCCAGATCACACAACCGAGTTTTAGAATCAATTGATTGGAATCGTGGTTTTCCCCAACCATTTCCAAATCGATTCTGGTCGAAGCCTTAGCAGAGCATCTGATAGAGCTCGCTTTTCTAGCACAGGTACTTCATTGCTGAACAGAGCAAGTGGGATCATTTCAGCAGTGAGGTACCACAGATGCCTATGCAGGGCACGGATTTCTGACTTGGATATGTCTCTGTTGACATCGTTGTAATCCAAAAGTCGCTTGTAGAGCTGTAGATCATTCCAAGGTGCATCCACACTCTTTTTGCAAGTGAGCCACCCCACGACATAAACATGTGTTACAAATGTAGCAAATGCACGAATCTTTGGCACTTGATCACGTGTGGTAATAGTACCTGGAGGCAATAATTGAATTTGTTTCTCACACAGTGCAATCTTGAGGCAATATATCAGCTTTGCCATCCATCGTGCTTTGTGCAGTGCACCTGGTCTTTTAAAGTTAACCTCCTTATTTGTAGCATTCAGGTAAACAAGGGACAGCTTAAGGAATTCGTGGTAGTCGTTTCGCAAGATGTCCGTTTGTTTACAAGAGTTGGCATGTGCAATTACCGCATCTCTCATTATCGTCAGTCGCTCTTGAGCTTTCAGAAAATGATCAGCTAACGTAAACGAACTACAAACGTGAGACCAATCATGTGCCACCAACTCCCAATTACTTCGCAGCTTGGTGAACAAAGTTATATTCGGGGATTTGGAAACTTCTATTTTCATGTCTGCAAACACATGCGAGAGGATAACTTCACCAATGTGATGGCGACAACCTGACCACAGAAGAGCACGTTGCAGCATATTTTGAATGGCAATGCAGGCAGCAGTCTGATGACCAGTGTTTGATCTTGTTGTGTCGAATGTCATATTAACGATACAATCATTACAATGCCACTCTGTCATTAGCTTCATGGTTAATTCTGCAATTATTTCACCAACGGGTTTCTTTGTTGCCTTGGCATAATTTGGCACTCCTAGAAGTTTCAATTGCTTTGCATCACCGACAACAACTGTTAAGCGTTCTTCTGTGACACGATGAATTTTTAGAGAAGGTGTCAGTTTGCCATCCCAGTGGAGTGTGCAGAGTTTGGGTGGTTCTCAGGAGTCGTGGATCTTTGTAGATATCTCACTTACAACTTTGCGACGTGAACAATCTGCAGTGGCATAGGAAGAAGCCACCATTGATACATCACCCTCCCCCCCCAGACTCGCTAATAAGGTCCTGTGTGAAAGCTGCCTGCTGTGTTGGTGTAATCTTTAATCTTGTCGCTAGTGACACAAGATTTGGTCGGCTTAAAATATCTGGAGGTACAAATACCAAAGCTCCTGTTGGCTTTCTTCGCTTTTGTAATGGCATTATATCATCCAAACAGTTATCAACAAACTCCATATTATCTTCAGATTTAGAAGTAGAATCATCGTGTTAGTCACTGCTACCCTCGCTGGAAGGCACTGATATCGTTGAACATGCTGCATTTTCTTCTCTTGAGCATTTCTGACGTTCCAATGTTGCGACATCTCGTGAATGGCGTCGAGCGACTTTTTTGCAAGTGTTTTGTCAAATGATCCAAAACTGGAAGACCTGTCTCCTTTCATAGACCTCAAGAATGCTAGATCTTCTGCATTTTTGATAATAGTCTCGACATTCGGTGGCCACAGTTGAAAAAGTTGTTTCCAACATAGATTTCATTTGTTCCAGCTTACGTTAGGTGGCTGGTGTGTTTCGGCGACTTTTATCAATTGAAGAAAGTTTATTGTATTCATCAAGAAGCTGAACAATCTTCTCACAAGCTCTCCTCTCTGTCACCATTGGAATGTTTGTTTTTTCGTAGAAAGCAGTAACTTGATTCAGCACAATTTCGGCAGTTGTAAATTGAGAAGATGCACCAAGAGAACCTGGACGCTCACTGTGTGCTGCTACATTGCAGTGATACATCATGCACCTCAAAACTTGTAAACAAGTTGGTAGTCGAAGAATTCCAGTAATTATAGCATCATCAACACAGATTGCAGGGTTAATGCCAAATAATTCAGTTTTCAGAAGAGTTTGTGGTTTCTTTGTTCGCGAGGCAGGATACGCAGTAATAACTGGATATGCAAATGTTGAAGTGATGCCAGGGTCAGCCAGCATTTCCTTAGAAGGTGTAAACATTTTATTGTTGTTTTTCATATCATTTTCAAGTTCTGATTTTATAGGTCGTGTGTATCAGAAATTAAAATAATATAAATAAAGAAATTAAAATGCCTGCCTTGGTCATCAATATGCGGAAAGGAAAAGTGTTGTTTTTTGATAATAAAATGTGAATTTTAAATTTTATTTCTAGCACAACTGCTTATCAAAATCAATCATAGCTACCAAACATTATAAAACCAAAGATTATAAAACAATTTATATAGCGCTTCACTTTTTGTATGTAAGTATGTAAGACTTTACAGGAAGGATTGTTTTATCTAGTTTTCGCTTAATTATGCAAACTTTGTTGAAGTCTTGGGGACCTCTAAATATTGTCAAATATTTTTTTTATTTTTTTACACAATCCTTTTTTTGATAAATGGAACAAATTTAAATGGCAGACAGATCAATTATTAAAAAAATTTTTTGGTGATGCACCCTAATGTATATAGATAGATTTTTTAAACGTTTACATGCATATATAATAATATAGGGTATAATATATATATATATATATATATTTATATATATATATATATGTATATATATATACATATATATATATATAATGTATATATTAATGACTTATTTATTGTTTTGATTATTCAAATTAAGGGATAGCGTCTGGTTTTCATATTTCCATATTTCCAAAATCATCAATTAATTCATCAAAATCAGTATGTTTAACCAATGGTTGTTCAACTGCCATAAGTATTTTTATAATATTTAAAAAAAAATTTCGATTTTAGAATAAAAAAGAGTATTTATATTTATTTAGTTTAATTTTTTTTTCTTTATTTTAAGAATCTTTGGAGGGGGGGTGCACACATGTAATAATTTATATTAATGCATTCATCAATGAGTGCATATGTATGTGCATTTTTACATAAAACATAAAAAATTAAACTTAATTTAGACAGGGAGCACGGCTTAAGCATATGAACGTTCAATAAACATGTCTCAGATATTGATTTACGTTAGACAGGTGAGACGGTCGAGAATACAATACGATAAAATAAATATTGTATTTAGGACAACAAAATAAATACATAATGAAGAGTGTACACAGAAAAATATATAAAAAGGAAAAAAAAATGAAGACAGGGTTGGAGATGGGAGAAGATATTTGTTGGATAGCTGAATAATATAATAAATTACCTACTGCATTCATTTTCATAATACATTTGTAATTAAAGCTAGGAAAATGCCTATAATTGAGATCGAGGCAGTTATGTCCTGGAATATGTTTAATCAAATAATGTAAATCTATGATACTGATTTAATATAATAAGAAACATGATTATTTATGTGGTATAAAACACACACATTATTTTATTGTAGTAAGTAGTATATAAATCCGTCGTCTCTTTCTGAAAAAGTTACATCTCAACTGATATCCTAAAGCTTTCAGTGTAAGAGAATATTTTTTTTAAAAATTCACTATATATTAGTATTTAAAAAACAAGCATACAAACGTTCATATGTATGTGTGTTTTAACGAATATAGGAGTAGGTGGCATTGCGGTGCAGAGCACTCTACTCAGACCTGCAAGTCATGGGTTTGAACTTTAGTGAAAACCTTGAGATGTTTTCTTGTACTGGTGTAAATCCACCCTGCTTTAATTGGTTACATGATTTTAAGTAAGAGGAGTAAAGCAGCTGGGTGTTGTGTTAACCACAAAATCCTTTTATTTGTCGAGGTTATTATAACACATTAATTTTACACTTCATATGTGCTGAACTTTATATTTTAGAAGAATTTATGATGATTTATTTTTCTGCAGACTGTTAATTAGTTTTCATCATGAAGCTGATATTTTTGCTGCTGTGTTTAACTTTTCTCTTCGCTAATGTTGAGCTAACTCCTGGAGAAAGAAGACAAATTAGAAACAATCCGCGTTCTGGAGAAAGAAGACAGATTAGAAACAATCCACGTTATGTACGTATTATATATTTTTACTTCCGTTTTCAGCGTGTGAAGAATTAGTTGATATATATATATTTATTGGTAGCTCAAGACAACTGAACTTTTCGCAAATTTGGAAAATTCGTAAAATTTTCAAGAAAAAAAATATCAATATGTAACAGTCATAGATGATTATGTAATACCTAATCTATGAAAAATACATTCAAAGAAAAAAAAACAGCTTTTTAAACTGTTGTTGCTTATTTAATCCATGAAACCGTTGATTTGTTCGCATTTTGAAATTCTTAACGATACTTTTCCACTAATTGTCGCGAAAATGGTTTTCTTTCCTCTTGATTAGTTATTATGCCTTTAAATGTCTTGATTAATGCAACTCCTCTTTCGACCACATAATTAACAACTGTTGAGTTTTGCACTTTGTTATATGCCTAAATAAATCCTTTTTTGTTTTTCCATGTGTTTGAATTATCAGTAAGAAATTCCTGACATATATCCAATGCTGTAAATATATTCATTGTGTTCTCTGACACAAAATCGGGCTATTGCCTTTGTTGTATAGTTGAAAGGTTAATTTTAATACGCCGAGGTAGATAATTTGTTCCATTGGTTTTCAAAGCTTCTACCATTGCTGCTTTTATTTCGGAAGGTACGGTGGAGTCAAAAAACGCAAGCTCAACCAATGTTTCACTTAGGTACCACAAGTGACCAGAGAATGACTTGATTGCAGCATTAGCAACAATAGTGTTACCTTCTTGTAGGAATCCAATTCACGCAAAAGGTTGAGATCATTTATAGGTGCCGATATTGCATGTTCACAAGTATACCATGCCTTCAAATAAACATTAATCACAAATATATTGAAATCCCGAAGACTTGATAATTCATGAGCAGTGAGGCGGAATTGAGAACTGAAGAAAAAATAATTAACTGACTAGATGAATTTAGACATCCATCTTGCTCTGTGATATGCTCGTGGTGAATGACTATGTACATCAGTGATTTCTGCTCCTAAAAGCAATAACGAATGTTGTAACAACTCATTTTAGTCATCTCTGGGCTAGAACTTGGAAAGCTTATCAAGAGCAAAATCAATCAACTCGTTTTTACTGTGTCTAAAGCTGATGCAACTATGACATTTTTGACCCCACTTTCGTATTCTTCTTTGGAAATTAAATTCCACTTGACTGCAAATCTCTGAAATAAATTAATATTTAGACCACTAGATGCTCCGGCTCCCATGAGTGTATCAAACACTTTTGCATCAATTAACTCATGAATATGATGTCTGCAGGCTAAACCTAATAGACGTTTGTTCAGTCCCTGTTCCAACAGTACACATGCACCGAAAACTCGACCTGTGTTACTTGCTGTTGTGTCAAAAGACATGAACTGAACACCAGTCTCTAAATTCAACTCCTATATCAAATCGAAAACAATTCTAGCCTGTGCTTCTCCTGTTCCAGTTGACAGTTGAGGAACGCCTAGAAGTTTCAAGATCCCATTTCCAGACACAAGTACCGCCAGACGATCCACTGATTCTTTAGACATTAAAGTAGGTAACATCGTGCAATCCCAGTGTATGGTCAGAGCCGTATATGAACAGATGAATCTTTTATCTCATTGGCTATACTTTCTTGATGTTTTCGTCTGTCTTATTGATTCTTTATTCAGAACAATGTTGGCTGTACTGTACCACAACGACTGTACAGTTGCAGCCAAAATAAATGTGGCATTTTGGTCACTAATTTGTGTTCGATACAATGCAGTGGCCAATTGTGTACTCACAATTTTGGATGGTCGAACATTACTGGGTGGAGTTCTAAGCAAAGAAAAATCCGGATCATCATGATCATTGCTGCTGCTTTCATCATTGGAACTGCTATCACTCATTTCAGATTACACAGCTTCTTTCTTTTTTCTAAATTCTAGTTTTAAAACTGCCGATGTTGCTCTTCTTTTTTAGCCAGCTTAGTCAACAGGTTACATGCTTTCTCTTCGTCCCTTTTCTCTTTGTGCTTCTAAAGACGCTTTGTCTTCTTGCAGTTTTATCTTAGTTAATGCATCTCTGTGAGCAATATCAAAAAGGTATTCCATGATATAAACAAATGCATTCTCCTTTTTTTTGAGAGTCTTTCGTGCTGCATTCTTTTTAAGGCCAACCCATCTTGAATGTAGTTCTCTGACCTTGCTCACAATGTGACATTCCTTTCAAGTCGGTATTCGTGCTCTATCCCTGAACTGCACTATTTCTTTTGTTGTCAGTAATGCACTAACTGGAATTGTTTTTATTCCAGAGATGATAGTTTAAAAAGCGCCCCAACACTTGTCTATTGGATGGTAGATTGAAAACCGTTTATAGCCTCTATAGATCCACCAACTAACCAATAATCACGCTTTAAGTTAGACATTGCCTGTTATGACCTAATAAAAAATAATAAAGTAATTAGCTTAGCTTTAATTAAAAGTAACTGTATGTGAAAGTAGAATTAATTTTATTTAAGAAATTAATTTAATCCATGATTGGCTGTACTATTGTAAAGTTGAAATGCACAATATTTGACTGAATAATAAGCAATATATATATATTATGTATTAATTATATCACGTACTAATAATGCAACATAAATCATATATAGTTAACTTCTATTTTTGTAAAAATGTATGAATAATATGCAATTTATTATATTAAAGTAATTATGTAAACAATAAAATTTTCTTGAAAACAATGTGCAGATAAGCGTGTTAGTAAAAAGATGTTAGTTAATTTATATGGCACTTCATTATGTAGAGCCAAAAAAAAAAAAACACTTTTTCTTTTGTTACATGTATTACATTGTCACCCTAATATATATATATATATATATATATATATATATATATATATATCATCATCATGTTTCCTTTTAGTTCCTTGTGGAACATAGGGCCTCTGTGAAAGCTCGCCACTTGTCACGATCTCTAGCAAGATTTTTAAGCTCTTCCCAGCTCTTCCCTGATCGCCCGGTCTCATCTAGTATACTGCGTCTCCATGTGCGCTTGGGTCTTCCTCTGTGACGTTTGCCTTGAGGATTCCAGTCTAAGGCCTGCCTGGTTCTGTTGTTTGTATCTTTTCTAAGAGTGTGTCCAATCCATTTCCACTTTCTCTCTAGAATTTGTTGCACAATGGATCTCTGTCCACACTTCTCCCACAATTTGGTGTTCTCTAACTTGTCATACCACTTTACTTTCATAATGTTCCCTAGACATCTGTTGATGAAGGTCTGTAGTCGATTGCTTGTTGTCTCTGTTGTTTTCCAAGTTTCAGACCCATAGAGTAGGACAGATTTCACATTGGTGTTAAAGATTCTTAATTTGGTTTTAGAAGAAATGTATGTGGATCTCCAGACGGCTTTTAGATTAGCGAATGCTTTGCGTGACAGGTTTATTCTACGCTCTTCGTCTGTTCCTCCTGTTATACTGACCACACTCCCTAGGTATACAAAGTTTTCTACCTGTTGTAGACTTTGATTCCCTACTTCTATTGTGCCATCTTGTTGTTGGTTGATTTTCAGAATCTTTGTTTTTTGCTGGTTTATCTTGAGACCAACTCTCTGTCCAGTACTATCCAGGGCTGAGACTTTCTCTTGCATGTCTTGTAATTTGTGGGACAGTATGGCCAGGTCGTCTGCGAACTCTAAGTCTTCTAGTCTCTTCACCAGGTTCCACTGGATTCCTTTACCAGAGTCAGCATAAGCCTTTCTGGTTACCCAGTCTAGAACCAGAAGAAACAGAAGTGGTGAAAGGAGGCATCCCTGCTTGACTCCAGTTGTAATGCTGAATTCCTCTGATACTCTACCATTGTGTACTACTTGGCATGTGAAGTTTAAGTAGAGGTTTTTAATGATGGTTATTATCTTGGTTGGTATACCATAGTGCCTCATGATTGTCCACATTGTCTCTCTGTCAATACTATCGAAGGCCTTTTCAAAGTCTACAAATGTGACATAGAGAGGGCATTGCCATTCAATAGTTTGTTCAATGATGATACGTAGAGTGGCAATCTGGTCAATGCATGACCTTCCTCTTCTGAACCCAGCCTGTTCCTCTCTTAGGAGGCTGTCGCAAGCTTCTTTTATTCTGGTGAGTATTATTCTGCTAAATACTTTGCTTGGCACCGAGAGTAGGGTGATTCCTCGCCATTTATTACATTTTGATAGATCTCCTTTCTTTGGGATCTTGATCAGTAGGCCTTTTTTCCATTCTGCAGGAGGAGTTTCGGTTGACCAAATTTTATTAAATATATTATGAAGTTGGTTAACAATTCCAGTTCCTCCTTCTTTTAGGACTTCGGGTGGTATATTGTCGGTGCCTGCTGATTTACCTGTCGTCATTTGGCGTAGTGCCTTCCATATTTCTTCTTTGGATATCTCTTCTATGTTTATATTCAGTGTTTTACCTGTAATAAGGACAGGTGGATTCAGAGGGGTTGGTCTGTTCAGCATTTCCTGGAAATATTCTTTCCATCTCTTAAGTTGATCATCAATGGAAGAGAGGAGCTTGCCTTGTTTGTCTCGTACTGGTACGTGATTATTTGATTTCTTGCCACTCAGGATTTTAGTGATTTTGTACAGCTGTTTCATGTCATTTTTCCCTGTTGCCTCTTCTGCTCGTTCTGCCATTCTATTGTAGAAGGTTCTTTTATCCTTTCTGAGCATTTTTGAGACTGCTTTGAGGTTGTGTTGTATTCTTGTTGGGTGAGCTGTTTATGCCTCCTTGTTTTTGCTTGGTTTACCATTTGTTTTGCCCGTTTCCTGTCTTCGATTTTTTTCCATGTCTCTTCTTTTATCCAGTGCTTTTTGTTTTCCTGTGTTGGACTTAATATCTCTTTGCATGTCCTTATGATGGTGTCTTTGAAGTTGTTCCAGGTTTTGTCTATGTCATCCTCTGTGTCATCTGGTTGTAGGGCAAAAAATCTGTTTTGGAGTGTGACTTGAAATTCATTTCTCTTTTGTTCTTGCTGAAGTTTTTCTAAGTCAAATCTTATTCTCCCACTGGCTTTTCTCCTTTGTTTGGCTAGTTGTATTTTGAGCTTGGCTACAACCAGGTGGTGGTCCGATCCAATGTCTGCTCCTCTTTTGGCTCTTACATCTTGTAATGTACTCCTCCATGTACGACGTATCGCAATGTGGTCGATTTGATTCTCTGTTTGTTGGTCTGGTGAGATGCATGTTGCCTTGTGACAGTTTTTGTGAGGGAAAATGCTGCCACCTATAACCAGTTCGTTGTTGGTACAGAAGTTGGTGAACAACTCTCCATTTTCATTTAGGTTGCCCATTCCACGCATGCCCATTGTCTTTTCTTTTCCCTTGTTATTGTTTCCAATTTTGGCATTCATATATCCCATGAGTATCAATATGTCTCTTTTGGGTATTTTGTCGACTGTACACTGCAGTTGTTCGTAGAAGGTAGCCTTGTCCTCTTCGTGTGAAGGATTTGTTGGAGCATAGCACATGATGATGTGGACGTTTTTAAACCTGGACAGGAACTTGGCTCTAATTATTCTTTCAGAAACCGGTTCCCATTCAAGGAGGCTATTAAAGGCCTCTTTCTTTAACAGAAATGCCACTCCATTTTCGTGGTTATCATCTTCATTTTCTTTCCCAGAGAAGAGCATTGTTTCGACTGACTGTAGTCTAGTTTACCCGAAGGTGTTCCACCTGACTTCGCTTAAGCCCAGTATTTGTAGTTTGTAGCTGGACATCTCTTTTGCAACTTGGGCGCATCTCCCTGGTTCTAAGAGAGTTCGGACATTCCAGGTTCCCAGTATGAATGGTGTCTTTTAGATTAGGAAGGCTTTTGTTTTCATTGGTTTGAGCAGAGTAGTCGGCCATGTAGGATTCTGATGAATTTCCTCCACATGACTTCATTAATCTCCTTTGTGGAGCTTTGCTCTCTCCTCTGAATGTGTTTTCTGGCTTGTCTTTCCTTTTGGTTTCTATAACGAGTTTTTTTTCCATGGCTGGATTGTTGGCCCTGCGCACAACCATCTGGGATGATTCCCTTTCAGCTCTCTGGATAGCTGCCTTGCATTTCGGGCAAGGTTCCCTAGCCTTTGTGGATCCCTCCACTTCCTGTAAGGCAACAGGTTTTGCTGATTTTGGTCCGCCCCGGGTATATGATTTCCCCGGTACCTACCATATCTGGTGGGCATTCCCCTATCCGCCACCTGGGGAGGCGCTCGATGGAAGATCAGCAACTCCACACGATATATATATATATATATATATATTAAAAAGATAATTTAATAGTTTAATTGATTTAAATATAACAATTTCATCTTACTCTATTACTCTCTATCCTTACCTCTCTTAAGGAAATTACTCTGTTGATCTGGGAGTTTAGATTTAGCCTCTGAGAGTCGTAACATCAAATCGCCGTGTTCTTATCATAAATAACATATCCTACATAATAATTGCAAAAAGCCTAGTTTTTTTAAACGATATATAAATCTAGACAATAGTGACAGATATACATGTACAAAAAAAACCAGAGATGGAATTATGGATAACTCAACCAACATATAGATTCATAAATAACTCAACCCGAGATAAATGCTTACATAACTCAACCAGACATATATTCACACACAACTCAACAAGAGATATATTCATATATAACTTAACCAAAGACAAATTCATACATAGCTCAACCAGAGTTAGATTCATACATAACCAGATATAGATTCAAACAGAAGTCAATTAGAGATAGTTTCACACATAAGTCAAAAAGAGGTAGATTTATACATAACTGAGTCAGTGACAAATTCATATATAGCATAACTCACTGGTTATAGCTAGGGTTGCCATATTTTTTCACGGACCAACCGGGACAGTTCTGTCCTTTTTTTACTTTAGGTTTAGGGATGTCGGTTCCGGGGGGGGGGGGTATGAAAACAGTAATGTAAAAAACACTTAAAATATAGAATAGATAATCTTTGTTATTTTATTCATAATGGTACACAAACATGATATTTTTACAAAACAAAACAGTTTTCTTCTGTTGTACCACTCGTATTGTTCACTTCTGTAAATGTGTATTATTGTGTTACTTACCAAAATGTTACTGATCACACAAGAGCAGATTAATCATTTTCTGATTTAATAATTTTGCTCAATTATTTCCAAGAAACTGTGCCCTGAATTTAAACCGGGACAATTTCAACAACCAGGCGGAACACCGGGACAACCCAGTAAATGTATATACTGTTAATGTTTCCCTACGGCAGCCTTGGAATCGTTGTCTTAGAGTATGGGGTCATTGTCTTAGAGTATGAGGTCGTTGTCTTAGAGTATGAGGTCGTTGTCTTAGAGTATGAGGTCGTTGTCTCAGAGTTTGAGGTCGTTGTCTTAGAGTATAAGGTCTTTGTATTAGGGGATTTTTTATTTGTATTTTCTCTGCCATGATGCGTTTCAAAGATGACAAAACGTAACAACAAGTGAAAATGTGAAAAAATTAAGTCTTGTATATAAGAATGTCCAACTTTATTACTGAGACAACCGTCTTATGTAGGGTTTGGACTCTTACAAATGTACATCAAATGTACATGAAATCCAAAGTGAATAAATTATATGCAATCTCTTTTTTTCTTTTTGCATCGACCGTTTTCTCTGGTTTATGTCATTTGTTCCTCTCCCACCCACGCTTCGAGTCTTGCACACGTGACCTCCTCCTCCTATTGACCATCTATCGATTCTCGCTCTATACGACGTCAATCAGTGGCCAGTAATTTCTCACCCAAAGAGTTGGGGGAGAGGGTTAGTTGTACGTGAAAACTATAGAGACAACAGTATCTGACCATGTGAACGGATAACTCATCCTTGTCGGAACTCTACACGTCAGCGGTGCGACAAGAGTGTTGCCCGATGTACGAAATAACATCCTACTGCTATATTCTGGAATCGGATCTAATTTTTATAAATAAAAGCTGGAGAATGTATATTGCTTTATTGATTTAGAATGAATTATTTTATAAGAGAGCTTTTGAAAGATCTAAATTGTAAATAATATATAATTAATTATTCCACATAATTTGCATATGAAGCTTTTAACTTAAAAGCATTGAGCAGATCAGTAAAAAGATTTTTTTTTAAATTCACACCTTGCATTTAAACTCTTAATTTTATTGATATGAGAATACACCCATTGAATGCAGCAATAAAATTACTGTGGAAGCTATATCAGGCATTTATTAACAAACTAGCAAATTTTTGTCATACATATATATTTATATATATATATATATATATATACATAAGTATATACATATATATTTATATATTTATATTTATATATATATATATATATATATATATATATATATATACATGCTGTACATAGATACGAAAATAAATATCTTCTCATATATACATAAGTACTCATTTATTTAACAAACAAACAATTATTATTATCTTATTTTGTTTATACTTATAATTTACAGCGATATTAAAAGACAAGACATTAATGAGTGGAAAAGGGAAGTGGCTGTACCTTATTGGTGATAAACAATGAATACTAACATGTTTGATGTGCTCAGAAATTGTATTTGGTATAATTTATCAATACAATAAAATCTTAAATGAGCTAATAAAGTTTGGGTTTGATTTGTAATTGTTAAAGTTCAATGTTTCCATTTTGTATATAAAAAAAACAAAAGACTTTTACTTAAAAATATATGGGGTAGATTCTAATCTAAGAAATAAAATGTAAATAACGTGCAATGTGTATTTGAAATTTTTCATTGGGGGATTGGTAAAAAGAATTATTTTAACACATGCAGATTTTGATTGCATACCATTGTTATGTATTATTGTTTATTATATATATATATATATATATATATATATATATATATATATATATATATATCAGAAATATACCCCAAGTAACACAGATCAAGAATAATAATAAACTGAACACTATAAAAAGAAATAAAAAACATTTATAATTTTTTGCAAACCACGCGTGTGAACCACTACTTTGACTTGCAAGCAAGTGGTTATCACGGGCTACAAAGAATATCGGTCTGAAATATGTAGAACTAGTCATCCCGCGTTAATACATACGCCGCCTTATCAATTAATATAATTACTGTAATTTTATTTTTTAATAAGCAATCAAGCAAAATAACAGGCTTACATCTTCGTTGAAAATACATGGTATGCAAATATGAACTTTGACCTATCATTGTAGACTTTATGATCACTTTCTGGTACATTCAAGCAATTTTCTTTTAATGTTTATTGTTGTATTTTTTTTTATTCAGTTTCTAACAAATATATTTCGGGGACAGGGGGGGGGTTGTGTAATTTGCATTGGTTTTTTTTTTTTTTGGTTTGCAACAATTTACTTTGTGTCCGTCTCAATACACCCATTCCCCAGCACGCAATAGTGTTCTTTTTTTAGACTTGCTCAACCCAGCTTAAGTTTCTTTTAGTATAACCTTCATCCTACAGTACCTACACTATTCAGTACAGGTAGATGTTGTGTAAATGCGAACATATTCTGAAACCGTTACTATTTGTTTGTAATCTATATTAATACACCATTTTATTTCTCAAATTGGAAATAGTTTAATATTACTTTATTCTTTACACATAATTGTATTATTAAATGTCCTTTTATTTTTGTTTTATTTACAATAATCAGTTGTAATTTTAATGTTATTTTTTGTACATCATTCCCTCATTTCCGCGATTGGACGGATACAGAATTTACCGCGACGGGGGATAAATGAAGTAGTTTAATTCTTACGAGAGCACATAAAACATGGTTACGACCAAACAATACTGTTTTAAAAACTACTGAAGCCGTCTAGACATGAAATAGTATTATACAACCACCATCGTGCATATATTGCTTAATATATTTCACTAAATAAAAGGACAAAACGTCATAAAAGAAAAATTAAAATAATATGGTTTTATAAAAGAAATAAAAAAAAACCACGCGCTTGCTGTGATGAATTCGGGAATACCACAAATCGATAAATAGTCTTGCAGGCTGGTGAAATAATGCGAATTGTCGAACGTGGTTGAATATGTCTTGCTTGCTGTGACATATTTGGGAAATAGACAATTTATAAATAGACCTGAGAAAGGGAGTTAAACAATTCTATTTAAAATGACAACCTTTCTAATGAGAAAGTTATTTTTTTTTAAAATACCGCAGTATGTTATAATAGTAAGTTTCCCTTGTGTATCATTAAGAGATACTTATTTTTTCCACAATGTCGACGTGTCTCTTGTAGGGCTGATAGTAAAGCATAGGGAAATTGTCTTAATTTTTTATAGTGATGAAGCTGGTATGTTAAATTAACTGGCAACAGTCTATAGTCTGTGTACAACAAAACAACCAGCGGACAAAAACCCCACGGACAAATCCCCACGGACTAAACCCCTCAGCGGATAAACCCATAATAATATTATTTAAATAGGTATTATTATTTATATTTATATATATATATATATATATACATATACATATAACGTTTTGAATTGTTAACGTTATAATTTGTTATTATTATGGTTATGTGTAGTTGCCGATAATATCTGTTGTTTATTTGTGGTAGCGTTTAATCTCGTTGTACTCACAGACAACACACCATTAATGAGGCAAAGTTCCACGATTCAATAACGTTTATGATACGATAAGATAACACATATAGAATGAACTCATATGCAGCAGTATACACAAATGCATCGTACATAATATAACTCACTTAGTATACTAAGTGTACTACCTTCCCGAAAAAGTAGAGTAGCTATACTTGAACAAAATAGTCTTTGACTACGTGTACTACATAACTTCAACTTCTCTCTGAACACATGTATAATACCTTTCCAAAGGTGTAGAGTAGCTATACTTAATAACTCGTGCCTCTATTACTTATCTACTGAATTGTCGTATCTAACTATCACTAAAATATACTGCAGATATACTAAACCGTTTATTTGTCCAGCCTCTCGTCCTACTGTATGCTGTCTGACTTCCGTCTGTCTCCCGCGTCTACCAAAAGCTGAGTTACATATCATTATATGTGGTGATGGGCCGTCACATGACTCCAAAGCCCCAACACTTCTGTTTGGCTCTTCTACCCCTTTTCTAACTCAACTTCGTCATTAGGACCCTTTTTCCAACCTAATGATTGGTGCGGCCAAATACTCACTCTGAGGTTAATATTCCTTTGTTTTCTGTAATCAAATCCATCGTCACCTACAGCTGGGGTCACCGACCTGCATTGACAACTTAATTCAACCGTAAACAAAGAACTAACGCTGAAATTATAATTATCAAAAATATATAAATATGGTCCTGTCCCATGAACTTTCAATGTTGACTAATCAACTGAACAGTGGTTCTAAAGCTATAGGGATATACCTAAAGCTATTGTTACAATATATATATATATTGTTTCGACACCCCCCCCCGGTGCGCACCGTACAGTGTACAGAGTGAACGCAATGACGCAGTAGGGACAGTGACGTAGAAGCCGGCAGAAAAGAGTGGCGCTGTTATTATCGTTGTCTATACCTTTGTTGATGAACAGTAAATACTCTTGGAATCCACGCCAGTGTGTTATTTTGATTTTATAAACAGAATTAAGAGTTGTAACAATATATATACATACGAAGTTGACCAAGGGCTAAGGGAAATGTTTGTCTATATTTAAGATCATGTCTGTCAACACAGTACATCCATAGGCATGTTACTATATTGTTTTACCTAAATAAAGGATTGGCTTTCGACCACTTTGGTTCTTATGCTGCTTATTTTACCATCAGCTATAAAATGTGTGTATAAAGGTAGAACAAAATACGGTCAGTATTGACCTTAGGCTAAAACCTTTTTCTTTACCTTGTAAGATAAGCTGCCTGTGACTCGAAAAGCTAATCCTGCTTAATATATATATATATATGCACCCAGGTATTACTCATTACAATCTTTAATACAAATGGGTAAAATAGATCGTATAGCGAAAAAAGGGGTAAGGCCCACTGGGGGTCTTGTCTGAAGGAAGTTTTGTCCGCTAGAGATTTTGTCCGCTGAGAGTTTTATTCCGAGTTTTGTCTGAATTCCCTGTATAGTACCTATTATTTACATTACATTCGTTAAAAAATTGTCAAATCATATATTACAGGGCAACAAAAAATATTTTTTTGAAAAAAAGTCCAGAATTTTTCAACTGATTCATACTAATTTTGATGCTGTGAGTCCGAAAATGACCTTGGTTTTGTTCAATAAGGTCAGGATATTTTCCTACTGAAATTAAAAAAAACAAACACATTTTTGCGGATCATCAGCTGATAAACCCCTGACGATTTTTCCGTTTTACTCAAGAAATAAAAGTCAACATGTTCAAATTCATTCAGTTTTTGTTTATCCACCAGATTTTAAAAGAATAATTATTATAGTGTTGGTATAACAATGAGCGTTACGTGAAACACAAGTTCAGAGTTCAAGGCATAAATCGGCGTTTCTTCACTTCCCGTGTGTGAGCAGCTGTTAGGTTGTCTCTCTTCAGCAACCAGCAGTAGGCCGCTAGCATGACTGCATTCCACCTCCCCTGGTACCTTTCCTCCATTTGGCGGATGTCCTGATGGAACCTTTCTCCCTGCTCATCGCCCCAAGGTTTTCAGGAAACTTCTCCATGTGTGAGAACAGGAAGTGCATCTTTATACTCATCAAACAATTTAATTTTTGGAAGTCCTCTATCATGCTGCTGATGAGTCTGGCGTGGTTAGCTGCCTTCGTGTTCCCCAGGAAGTTGTTTACCAACAGCACAAATGATTTCCAGGCGGCACACTCAAGCGTGTTCATGGAGTTTTGGGAACTCTGTGTCCTTTATGAGCTGCCGTATCTGTTTACCGTCGAAAATGCCGGCCTTCAGCTTCTAAATGGTCAGTTGACGAAATGCTCGGCACATATAGTTGTCCAGAGCGCGCGTAAACTGTTTCATTAACCCAAGCTTCATGTGTAGCGGTGGGATCAATATCTTCTCTCGGTCAACAAGAGGTTAGTTTATGATGTTTCTCGCCCCAGGTACTAACTGCTCTCGCGCCGGCCACTCTTTCTTCACATAGCGCTGGGCTCTGTCGCGACTGTCCCACATACATATAAAGCATGGGTACTTCGTTAACCCGGACTGCTGACCAAGTAGAAAGTTCACCATCTTCAAGTCGACGCAGATGATCCATTGTGAAATTTAAAATCAGTTTGTGTCAGGGATGGCTCGATAACTACTTTCTTTTATTTTTAACTCTTTCACACAACTAAAACAAGTTCACAACACTTGCGTTTTGTGAATCATATTACTTTATTGAATGACCTAAAGCACTAATATCAAATAGTGAACATCAAAAATTTAATCAAGTCTACTCTATCAATTGTCTCCTTATGTCAATACAATAAAACGGTTCCTACTAATCTCTTCGTTTCTTCCTAATTAGACTACTTTCTTCAAATTTAACAAAACCTACACTGCCCCCCTCTTTTTCTGTCGTGACATGTATATCTCCGCGACCCTACAACTGACCAAGCATTCCCTTTCGCCCCTCCTTCACCTGTCTAATTACGTAATATCTAACTCTACACGCTGCTTCCTGACTGTTGAGGACCCCGTTGAGGGTATCCTTGGCTTGTTGCTAAGAGTATGAGGGCTGACTCAATGATGACTCGTATTTGTATTTATGTTTCTGCCACACACAGTCTCACCAACAATTAAACGTGTAACAAGTGACGAATAATCAATTCCACAAGCTTGTGTACAACACCAAGATAGATTTATTAGATAAAGGCACCAGTCCGTAACAGAGGATCTGGTGACTTCTCATAAGCAAAAATTATTCAAACTGCAGCAAATAATCCAATGTAAAATGAATGATGGGAACAAATGCGTTTCACTAGTTAATTCTCTGTCTCTGTCTCTCTCTCTCTCTCACTCAGAGACACAACAATCGACCCTCTCTTCCGAGAGCCCACAGCCGAATGTCCCGAATCTATATTTCCTTTCCCATCTCACTTTTCCCACGTGACCCATAGCCAATCAAATATAATATATGTTTCTTTCAAACTTTCAAATTAGGGGGTGGAGCCTAGATGAGGAGGGGGGGGGGGAAGTACGTCGTATAGACAAAGACAGTAGCAACTGGACATCGAGCGGGTCGCTGTCCCTTTGAAGAAGCCGACCGGAGAATAGTAGTCCGGTGGTCAGAGAGAATTTCCCCTGGAATGTAACGTGTTTCTGTTACCTCCCTGCCTCGTACACCTGGCTGATGACGCAATTACGGGGGTGGGGTAAAAAGGGGGGAAACTGGAGCACGGGAACGTATATTACTATACATGGTATAATATACACCTTAACGTAAGTAATATTTATTAAGTTAAGGGTTGGAGTAAGGGGATAGTTTCGACATATTAGTCACAACCCGTGACACTGACCTATTCTCACTGTCCGTGTGATTCGTTTGTCTATTTATCTATCTATCCCTCAATCTATCTGTCTATCTATCTAAACAATATTATCTCTATTACTGGTCCTTATAATGATAATACTTGTAGAAGGTGTAATAAATCAGACAACACAAATCACGAAGTTAACTCCAGTGAAGTAACATTAAACAATCATTTAATTCTTGAACATAAACTTGCATAAAGGTAAATTCAGGAGGAGTACAATAGCAAATTGTAAACATGCATCCATCTATTTCGATGGCGAAATCTAGACTGGCTATAAAACAAAGCATGAGCTCCCAACTGTCGGTTTAATATACGTCGTTTTGTACCAAATGACGTATACACTAACATCTACAATAAACTACAACACAAGATGGCGGAATGAAGCCATAGCTACTACGGTGGGCGGAGCCTACCGAATTTCGTCATCAAGCTTAGGCTATACTATTTCTCCACAATATTATCTACTTTCACTGTCTTGACAATTTTATTGGCTTATTTAACACAATCAAGTGCTGATAATTAAAAATCAAGTGAAAATCCAGATTAATGATTTATAAATAAAGTATAATTATCTCTGTTTTTATAATTGTGATTATTTCGCTGCTAAATTTTATACAGCTAATTTAGAGAAATGGTGGAACTTAAACCCCCCTGATATTATAATACGTATAGCTCGTCAGGTAAGTCTATGGCTGTATCTCAAAAAGTTCACCTGACCGAGCAAAATCAATGTGATATTCGGACTCAGAACACAAAAATTAGTCTAAATCTGTTGAAAAACCCCAGTGTAATTAATTGGGATAATAGTCTCACTATTAAAAATGTATACATTTGAAAATGTAAGTTACAATTTAAATAAAAAGAAAAATTGCCTAAAATTTGAAACATTCAAAAATTATAAATTCTAGCTATTGTCAACCTTTATTTTTTACTTTATCTTTCTTGCTCTTCTCTTTTTATTTTAAACCGTAATCTTCACTCAATAATTCTGTTCGTTTTTAAGGCACTTCTTAGAGATAGATTTGTGTATACATTCTCCATGCGAATGCATGACTCAATATTTTAAGGGGGGACACTAGGCGGGAATAAGAAAAAAAAAATAAGGGACTTTGAAGAAATTTGTTAGGATATAATTAATACATCAGGGCTAGGTAAAAAATACTTTTTAGCCATGTCAATTTGTCGGTTGCCATGACAACCATTCAAAATGGCCGCCAAACAACCGTATTTCATATAATTCAAACTCTTACAACTTAAAAACTATAATAGATAAACACACTTTTTGCAGACAAATAAACAAATCAAGTACAACAAATGTTTGGCATAAAATATTAATTGTATCTTTCTTTATTAAGAAAACAAAAAAATTGTGTTACATGAATAAATTTGGGGTAACTAACATACCAAAAAAGACTTCAAACGAACGAAATTAAAAAAAAAAATCATTGTAACTAAATTATTTCGCGACCATTTCTGTATTTATATATTTTAAACAAGCATAACAAAAAATGAGCCTCATACCTCTAATGGTAGAGTGAAAAAAAAAAAGAAATGGAGAAAAACCAAAAAAAACGACAACCTTTATACATTACATAAAAACCGTAAAAAAATATACAATTCTAAAGCTATCACTTGAAAGATCATTCAATTTCCTATTATAAAAAAAAGAAAACATATACTAGATAACTATTTGATAGATAGACTTTAAAGTATATGATGATGTAAAAATGAGAAGAAAAACAACAAAAAAAAAAACCTGCATAAGATAATAAACTTCAAATGAGATAAAATTGTAAACAAAACTAATATAGTAATAACTACAGCAAAAATAAACATACTTTTTTATAAACATACCAAACATGAGTAACATATATCAAAGGGTAATGAAGTTACACAATTTTCTATTCAAGTGGATTGTGAAAAAAAATGAAATAAAGTAAAAAAGAAAAAAAAATTAAAAATATCATATGTGTTATAAAAGCCCTAGTAAAACAAAGTATGTAATTTAAAATGCATACTGATTTGGAAGAGAATTGAAATTGATATAGAAAAATCAAGTGATTTGTTTGTGATTATATAATAAATAAATACCTGTATTATGAGATTAGAATATGACCAGTCTTACTATAAAAAAAGAAAATCTATAAAAGAGCATACTGTTTTTTTTGACATTTTTTTTATATAATCAGAACAGATAATAAATGAAATATTTAAGATAATTATGTTTAAACAAATTTTGCGATTAAGTAGCATAGCCAATACAAATTTCAAAGTATTTTATAGCATACAGTCTAATGTAAATAAAAATAAATTCTTCAGAATATGGGTATGAGAACTGGAATGCTAAATAAAATATCAGGGACATTAAATGAAAATGCACACATAAATTTAGTTAAAAAAAAGTTTTTAAGATATGGTAATGAGATAGTTAAAAACTTTCACAGAATAATAATTTAAAAAAAAAAATCTGTTCCAAGCTCACCATACAACAAAAATATATCCAGCATTCTCATATTTTCTTGCTATATCAATTTGAGAGCAATTACTTCCATTACTTTGAAGAAAAGGTATCTACTATCACAAAATGCTTTCAATATGTATCCATTTTTTTTAAAAATGTATAAAGTGTCATTGGTTTTATTTTAAAAAAGATATATATAGGGTATGTTGCTGCTTGGCGATTCTTGTCACTGTGGGCAGTTTATGTTGAAAAATTCCGAATAGTCTTTGCTGATACGACACAAGCTAATATCCTCTTGTGGACTATGATTTTGCTAGTTGATTAATGCTGTACGATACAGCTTAGCAGATGCCAATGTTAGGAAGCTTACTGACATGTAGATCTGTGAAGTATCTCTTTCAAGGAACACCCTCATATTGTCAACCCAAGCATAAGGAGGGTAAATTATATCTTGTCAGAATAGTCTTGCTGATACGATACAAGCTAATATCATCTTGTGGACTATGATTTTGCCTGTTGATTAATGTTGTACGAAACAGCTTAAATGCCAATATTAGGCAGCCTACTGACATGTTGATGTTTGAAGTTTTCTCACTTTCAAGGAACAACCTCATGTTGTCAACCCAAGCATAAGAAGAGCAAATTATGTCTTGTCTTCTACTGCAAGTTTTCTTTAGATTCAGCTTACACATCTGTTAAAAAAATTTAAGAATTCGTTTTAGAAAAGATATTGTTAAAACTCTTAATTCTGTATATAAAATCAAAATAACACACAGGCGTGGATTCCAAGAGTATTTACTATATTTTTAATACAGAGAAAACAAAAATAACATCACGGCCATCTTCTTGTCGGCTTCTACGTCACTGTCTCTACTGCGTCATCGTGTTTACTCTGTAGACTGTACGGTGAGCACCGAGAGGGTCGTAACCATAGATATAAAAACTAGATTGATTACGTCTATTATATTGTGCCCTATGAAGTGCTATAAAATCTTGCTTGAAGTTTAAAAAAAGAGTACAGTTCTTTATTTTTTCCCGAAAAAGATTTCTTTCCTTAGAGTTGGCAAGACGCAGGCAGCCATTTTAAATGAAAAAAAAAATACCAGCTAGAAAATTTGGGTGCTACTATAATCAACAGATGTGGCAGAAAATCACTTTTATGGTATTTGACTTGAAACATAGAGTGGTCCTGTATTTTTTATATATTTTAATAGTACCAACATTATTGCTATGACTCGTACTGTATATGACATTTAATTGATCAATATATCAAGTCTATAACTAGTGTTTATAAATCAACTACGAACTATTTAATTTATAGTTCGATTGATTTTATTATTAATGATATTGATCAAGTAAAATTTTTTTTAATGTAATCAAAACTGTCCCAAATTAAATACTTATATATGATAAAAGCAATAATGTTGATACATCATTTTTATTTGTTAAGACTGGAGTTTTTAAATAGAGTGACTAAACTAAATCAGTAAATGGTAACATAGTTCTGTTTGGTTTTAATATTTGAAAGCTGAGTTTACATGCATACTATTGACAGTGGCACAATGCTGGGGGGGGGGGGGGGGGCTCACATATTGAAAAAAGACAGTTTGACAGTCTTTTAGTAACTTTACAACGTATTGATGATTTGGTTGCGCCACTGACTATAGAGTACAGATACTATTAGACAATTAGAATAGTTAAAATTAAAGATTTAATTATAATTTAAGGTTTATTATTTACATTATTATAATGTAAATAATTACAGTCAAACCTTTGTTTTCCAATGAAATTTTTCTAGTTCTAGAAAAATTTTAAAATCCAAAGTAGACATTTATTTAAGATTTCCCCATAACATTTAATGGAAACCAAAATGAATGCATCTAAAAATATTCTTAAGCATATTTGGAATACTATTTTATATATTTTTATTCAATATGCAGTGCTCAAATGTATTAAATAGGACATGTTTTGATCTTGCCAATTAATTCAATGCTATCCCATTGTAATTTTTTTTTGTGGTGCGTTAACGTACCTAGTTAACGTAACCTAGTGATACTTTTTTCGCCGTTTATCAGATATGTAACATGACGTTGTCATTAAACAGATTTATTACTTGAATCGCTACATCTTGCAAAATCTGGGTAAACCTGGGTTTGACTATTTTATTTGAAAAATTTAATATTATTTAATTTAATGCATAAGAAATTTTAATCCACAGAATAATACAGAGCAAGAGAAATTAAAAGTACTTCTATAATGCTACAATTGTCATTCTGATAGGGAGTTCAAGAGACATTCTGCTTTTTGTCTTGTCATTTTTTGGCTTATAGCTGAGTTCATTTATTTTGGACAAAGAAATTCAAAAAGTATTTTGAGACATTTTCATAGATTCTTCAAAAACATTGAATGGAGGCAACAATCCCACTATGTGAAAAAGTAGAAAATACACTTTCTGGAAACATTTTAGGGATCATTAACTTCATCATAAGAAATGTGGACACTTTTTTCAACTACCTACAGTTAAAATAACCTCTGTGAATTCTCAGACTATTGGACTCATCTAATGAATAATTTATTGGAGTATTTCTACATCTTTGATTTAATCTCTGCATTACCAGTTTTTTGTGATCTACGGAATAATGTCTATTGACAACCTTCACGTGTTTCATTTAATATTTATATATGTATTTAGATTAATAAAATACTGATTATTATTACATTTTATCCTCTAGTTGATTTAATAATTTAAAAAAAAAACATTAACTTTTTTTTTTAAAGAAATTCATTTAGTGTAAAATAAATAATTGAAAAACACAATAACCAAAGTTTGCATCTAAAATAATTTTTAACTTGTTTTAATTAACATTTGAGAAAAAAAATTTCAAAAGCCATTTAAGTCAAGTAATATACAAACATTTTTAATAGGCTGCTTTAAAAGGAAAAAAAAAATTATAAAGTTAGGCAACTTAAAGTTGTATGACCAGTGGTTTTCAAAAGTGGGTTGTGACACACTGATGGGCTGCGGATGAATTTTAATTGGGTCTCATTAAATTATAACCTATATCAAATTAAAAGTGCTTTTTTTTCTTTCTTTATTGTATATTGTTTTGCAGGTGGGTAGTGTTAACAAAAACAATTTATCATAGTGGGTTGCGAAGTGTAAAAGTTTGAGAACCAGTCAATTAGACTGTAGTGTAGAATTATCTAGTTTATTAATTTATGCACATAGTTCATAATTGGATTATCTTAAATATTACAAACTATTACTGGATCATGTAACTTTTTCCTCATTCAGACAGTTAAAATGTTTATAAAATGAAAATATATCCATTCAATTTTACAATAATTACTATGATTCCAGTATTATAGTTTTTTATACCAAATTGTGAAATATCATAAAATAGGCTTAAATTTCTAATACAATTAAAAATTAATGTTGATGACTAGAATAGATACTACCACAATTTAAAGACAAATACTTAAAGCATTTTGCGATGTTGTACATGGTGGTGAAAAGGTGATTTTATTTAGTTGAGATTGAACCAGTATTTCATTTAGTAAAATTAACTTAATTTTATTTCAATTAGATGACATTATAAACATATTATGATTTAGCATTATCTAAAGGGTATGTTAATTACATACAAGTTTTTCTACCTTCACATAAATTGAATAAAAATAGATGCATCTAAGAATAAACTTTTGACTAATATTATTATTAAAAAGTATGTACAGTAATCATTTCTAAAAATTATGCAACTTTTACCATATCCTAAAGTTAATTTGAAATATTTGTCCAATCAGATAACCAAGACCTCATGAGTCTATCACTTCGCAATGGTTATAACCCAAATGAAAAAAACCCAGCTATCTTATTAAGCTTATTGTTAAGCATCCACATTAGTTGGTTTATTAATGACATAAATTATCATTATAAGTTCACTAAATTGCATTGAAAATCCAATATAACAGCTGATGTGACTTGTCATGTTTTGATTGTATGATGAACATAACATTTCTTCAAGCATACATTTTAAACTTTTGAATCCTGATTTATAGCTAACAAAATGTATCAAATTACTTAAATTAATCTGAAAAGCCTATAAAATTTGAACAATTGCCACTAGAACAGAAAATTCAAAATAAAACATAACTGATCGGATAAGCGTTCTGATGCCAGTATTTATTTATAAGTCTATATGTTTGTTTAAATAGGTAAATGTGAGAGCATAACTAACAAATTTGTAATGTTTCTTTGACTTCTTGGGCTTCTTTGTTGAATGAAATCACTTATCAACTCTGCACTTTATCTCTTCAATATGGGTTCATCCTCCTCATACTTTTAAGTTCACATGGATCAGCTACTAAGTTTGATGGAGCTGATATTCCTTATCCACATGAAAACTGGATGTTGACAACTGTGAAAATATTTATTTTAATTGATTTAATGGAAAACAATATAACAATAATAAAGAAATCATGTCTTTTTTTTAGACAATATGTAACATTTATTTAAAACATGTATCATTGGTCATTATAAGCCCATGGACTGGTTGGTTTCAACAGGGATATTTTAACTTATAAACAAGCATGGGTGATAAAGGCTTTTGATATCAAGCTTCACGAACTGCATCACAGTGTGAAAAAAAACTTGCCCATCCCTTATGTTTTAATATCATGTATTATATATTGTTTTATAGATTTTAAAATCTTTTGTCATGCCTATAAAATTTTTTGCTTCCATGTTTGGCATGCGAGCAGTATTGAGCTATCCATTTTAGACCTAAATATGTAATGTAAATAAAAAAAGTATATGTTTCTAGCCATTCCCAAACCAAAAGACTTAGAAAAATGCTGCTCTGGACATCCAACTAGTTAGTCAGACTATCATTTCCCTGAGTTATGTGAAAATTATTTTTAAGAGATATAAATGTGATATAATTTTAACACTCAATCTCTCAAAGACATCAGAGGTAAAAAAAAAAAGGAACCATAGTTCAGTATTTACCAAAATGGATGTGTAATAACAGTACAAAGTGACCAACACACACACTTTAAGTTGATGTCTCTCTCTTGTTTAATTGAAGGCAATTGTTTCTTCTTCTAGAGGCCAATGGAAACCTTACAAAGAATGATAAAATAGATATGTATTAATAATAATGATAAAAAGAAAGTAATTTTAGACAATCACATTAATCATTATTATATTCCATATCATCATGCATATGTTACAATGTAATATTAATAGCAAGTAAAGGAAAAAAAAATATCTACCATAAACTGCATTACATGTAATTGTAAAGGTAATTAAAGGTAATAAAACTCATTTGGTAAAAACATTATTTCACATTAATATAAAAATATGTGTAGATTCGTTAACAATTACCTAATAAAAATATGGCAAGTGGTGACTGATACCTAATAAAAATATGGCAAGTGGTGAGTGCCTTAATAATAACTACTTATACTAAAGTTATAAGTTTATAAGCCAAGCCCAAGGCTTATTGGTTGATTTAAATCAGTGTTTCCCAAAGTGGTCCGTACGGACCCCTAGGGGTCCGCGGTGCCATTCAGGGGGTCCGTGGAAAATTAAAATTAATTTGGGGGTCCCTGAACAACTCCAGGGGGTCCGTGAAAGGTTTAATGTAAAATAGTAAGATTAGGATCCATTTATGTTGCGAGCCTCTTTAAAAACTTGTATTAGTTGTTCCAACAACAGTGAACAACACTAATATATACTAAGTTGACGCCGGTTGAAAGTAACAATAGTAATATTTAATTCTTTAGTATAACTGCATGAACATGAACTGACATATAGGCTAATTGTGAACTCAGGAGGAGTAGTATGTGGAAGTGGCGTCATCAAATTCTGACTATATTTTTTCCCCACAATCTATCGGCACGGCATAGAAAACGGTTATTAAGACATGCCTTGACTGATCAGACCAGCACGGTGTGTGTACTGCTGATCGGCCAGAATGGCAATGCAATGTTTTTTTCATGCCACTCGGACAGAGGAGAGGTTGTAATGTGCCTGACTACCCGCCAGAAATGGCAGACTGCGACGGTGTGGGACAGAGTACATTGACCACCACCATCGCTAAAAGTTTTTTTTCCTGGTCAGGAGAACCCCAATGATCTTTTACCTACAATCTATGGTATGCCTTCTAGACAAGGTTAGCCAAATGGCTAAGATCCATTATGGTGCAGATACTACACTTTTGATATTAGCCAAAAGGCCGGAAAACGTCACTACAACAATTCTTTGGGACAACATCTAAACAAGATGATGATGACTGCATGCTTCTTATCGATTGCAGAGTCTAGAAAGCTGTATATTATTGATGAAGAACTTATTTTACTAGTTTTGTAATACACACAATTTTGCAAAAACCACATTTCGACATTATAAAAAGAATTACACTGAGTAATTATATAGTAAAAAGAAAGATTGACGAAATGGCTCAATCCGTTGAAAATTCTTTATGTGATTACTCAAAAACATCTGAATTTTCTATACAGCTTGACGAGTTCACTTCAGAGGTGTAGCAAAGGGCGGGCATCATGCCCCGGGTGCTACTCAAAAAGGAGAGCCAAATGGTATATTTTACATATATTATATGGTTTTAGAATGTGTGTGGGGGGGGGTCCGCTAAAAAGGTAGTAAAAGGTATTGTGCCCCGGGCACTACGGCACTGGTTCACGTTTCCAGGAACCGAAGCTTTACTTTTTAGCTTTGTAAAGAAGAAAAATTTTGCTATATGTTCGGAAAGCAGTACAAAAGGCGAAACGTTATTTACTGAATTAAAAAGATTTTTCAGTGTAAAAGCTATACCCTCGACTAATTTAATTTCTGTTACTACTGATGGTGCTCCGGCAATGGTAGGAAGAGGCTTTCTGGCATACTTAAAACAAGCTGCACCAAATGTATTTTCAGTGCTATGTGTCATTCATCGACATCATTTGGTCGCAAAATATCTTAGTGAGCGTTTGCATGGATCACTAGATTTAGTCATTCAAGCAGTTTATAAAATCTGATGGAATGCCTTAAATGAGATATTTTCTCAACTTTGTTTGAAAAATGACGAAGACGATAACCGTTTACTATATTACACAGAAATACGTTCGCTTTCTAAAGGTGCATGTTTAAATCAAATTGTATGCGCTCTTTTATTCAGTGTTAATATTCCTGGATAGCAGACAATGATTTGCGACAAAATTCAATTAATCAAAGAAAAATTATCCTATGCATTGTTGTAATTTTTTCACTTGGGGGTCCGTGAGCAAGTTTTGATTATAAAAAGGGGTCCGTGGGTCAAAAAAGTTTGGGAACCACTGATTTAAATCATATGTATTACTACTATTTCTAGTTAGTTTTTTAAAGGTTGAAAAATAAATTAAATAGTTTATAATGCGTCATTACCTGTGAAAAGTCCTTGATTTAGTGTTTTCTCGGAATTAAAATACAGTCACTGATAAACCAAGCATGATGTTTTAGTTGAAATAAATTGAATAATAACATCGTCTTGTTTGAATCGACTTCCTGTTTATTCAATCTATGAGTACTTACGTACTACGTCATCAATTTTGGCAAGATTTTTTGAAATATATAGGTAATGGTCGGAAGTAGTTCAGCACCGTTGGTTCGACGCTCTTCCATAGCCCATGAGCAATCTATTCTTTATATCTATGGTCGTAACACTGCCCCTTCTTAAATCTGTCCGTCTCGGACAGGTCAGTTCTCACAACAGTATCTGTACAGTAGGGTGATAACAAAAAAAACATTTTATGAAACCACTTGCAATCGAGGAACTTTTATGCGTAATTTTAATTTTTTTTGAAAAAAAGTTCCCCCACCTCCCCATTTTTCGGAAGAAAAAAGTGAAAAAAATAATTTTTTTTTCAAAAAAAAGGACATTTTTTTTAGCTTAATTCAAAAGAGTATTAATAATAACTAATCAACTTTTAGTAACAAATAAGATATAGAAAAGTTAGTAATATGTACAGAATGTACAAGAAATGTTCAAAACATATTTTGCCCTATGAACTTCAGATTCAAAAATTCAATTTTTCTCGATATCGCATGAAGTTCCGCCATCACTTTCACAGCACGTTCAGCACGTTCAGCAATTTGGTTAGATCTGGGAATGTCAATTAATGACTTCTCGACTGACTAATAGGTCTTTAAACACTTAATTACCTTCTTGCATTTTATCTTGATGAGTGAGGTAAACAGTTCATTGAAGGACGCTTCATTGTTGTGTTGCGAATCGAACCAAGCATTTGCCCATTCGTAGCAGATGAAGTTGCAGGCAGAAGCGAGAATACTGCGCCACTCTGGTATCAGAAATAATGCTATAACAGTAAATATTGCACGTGAGTTCCATCTTGCCTGGTGTAAATTTGGTAATTTATTCCAGCTGATGCGAGGCCAACGTGGGTTCTCGCCTGTGCTAACATCTTTTGTCGCAAGAAGCGATAATCAGCTTGAAGAGTGGCATGGTTTTGTGTTAATTTGCCCATGAAGGAATAGTTGAGTTCTTGTTTGCTCATTGGCTCTTGAATAAGAAAATTCATGACATGTTTCAGAAGAAGGTCGAGTACATGGTGCTGACAGTCAATATATTGTGGCTTCTGAAAGCCATTGCTCAAGACATCATCCTGTATGAGCTTTACAATGCCGTGCAAATGGTCAGTATTTCTGCGGTCGTGTTGCAAATTAACATACAAATATTTTCACAAGCATCATATTCATCTATTAGCTGATGTAGTTCATTGTAAATGGCCGCGGCAGAACCACTCTCACATTTGAGAATACCGAGTTTGATTTCGGTTGTCATCTTTTTCAGCAAACCTACTTGATTCTCTTCCCCTTGCACTCTTTTACCATCAAACTGGATACAATAGGGATCTTTGCTTTGAAGTTTTTTAACAATTTTAGTTTTCATTTTCCGTCCTTCAGAGATTACTCATTTCCAGACACCCGCCTGACTTGGAACCAGCACATCATGACCCTGTCCAGCAATGGTTGCAAGAACGTCATGTGCTTTATGTGTGGAAATGTTTTTCAGTACTAGTAAACCCGCCGTTCTAGTGCTTGCTCTTTGGTATTTCGTTTTGCATTCAGAAGATGACGTTTAAGAAATAGTTGGCGACTCGGGTGAAAAAGCAGAGGTTTCAGAATCCGAAGATTTTGAGACAGTTGTATGTTTTTGTGTAGGTTTTGAGACAGTCATGTCTGTTTGTGTAGTTTATGAGACAGTGGTGTTTGTTTGCGTAGGTTTTGAGACAGTTGTGTGTGTTTTTGTAGGTTGTGAGACAGTTGTATGTGTTTGGGCATGTTGTGAGACAGTTGTCTGTGTTTTTGTAGGTTGTGATTGAGAAAAGCAGGCTTGAGATTGAGTTTTTGATAGTCGGATTCGTTTTCTTGGGTGGAATGATTCCAAAGGGGCTTGTTTGACCATTGAATAACCAATCTTTCCTCCACTGTTAACTTGCCTCTGGTAGAGCTCTTTATCCTCTGTGCTTTTCCATTCTCCATTAACGTTGGTGACATCAAATAACTAAGAAAGTGTTATCAGATGGTTTTTTTTTGTTTTTGTAATATAAATCAATTAGACCATTGAGTTTCATTCTGATTAGTGTGCTGGATAATAGTGGAAAGTCTTGAATTTCCCTCCAGAGCAATTCTATATCAGTGATCAGAATTTTGATTCGACCCAGTCGCCGTTTCTGGCTATTGAACAGAAAAGTGAAGTTTCCAAGAATTTGACGGTTTGTCGGCATCCATGTGAGATTGATTAGCTTTTCAACAGATAGAATTCTTGTATACCTCTTCTGTTTAGAAGATGAGGGAAGTTGAGTATAGTAAATGTCTTGTTTATAAACAAATGGAAACAGTCAACTGAAATGTGCTTAAAAGCAGTCTAGAAAGTCATATATAATAATTCAGTGTAAAATCAAAACCGAGCGTCAAACTGCGCGATATGAGAAAACAAAAATTAAAAGGTGGGGGAACTTTTTTCAATTTAAAAAAAAATTAATGTTGCTACTGTCATCTACATACAATTGTTCCTCGAATGTAAGGAATTTCAGTTTCGTTACGAAAAAAAATGAAAATAGTTATCACCATGCTGTACAGTCTATCCAAATGAACCACTTTCATCTTTGCGCGAACACTTCTCTGTATTCTGTATACGACGTCGTTAAGTCTCTTTATGACCCGGTAGGGTCCTTCCCAGTCCCTCTGCAGTTTTGGGGATCTTCCTTTACGTCTCTGTGGATTGTAAAGCCAGACTAGGTCTCATTCTTGAAAACCAGACGAGTTTGCCCGTCTGTTGTATCTGGTTTTCATAGTGTCACTAGCGATTCTGATGTTTTCTTCGAACCATAGAATGTAGTTCCTCGAGTCGAGATCTCAGTCCATTGGCATTATCTGTTTCCAAGGAGGGAGCGTCTCTGGGAAGCCCGAATAGAAGGTCACAAGGTAAGCGGAGTTCCCGGCCAAACAAAATCGTTGATGGGAAGTGACCCGTCGTTTCGTGAGCTGCTCCTCGGTAGGTTTTATCGCAGGTGCAGGCGTTTAGCCGTCTGATCTCCCTGCATATTTGGGCGTCAGGGATGCTGGCGTAGAATTTGGATCGATCGGGGTGCTTGTTCCTCTGGACCAGCTCTTGCGACTGGCCACCAGAGCAGGCGTAGCAAGTGGGGTCGCTGTCCTCATTAGGTGCTGGGCCTTCATTAGTTGCTGGGCCTTCATTGGGTGCTGGGCCTTCTTTAGGTGTGGGGACTTCATTAGGTGCGGGAACTTCATTAGGTTCGGGGCCTTCAATATGTATAAAAATATTTACTGAAATGTTATCAGTGATTTCTCCCTGCTTTCTGGGAACAATCTGATATTGTCAAGCCCATCATAATGAAAGCAAATTCTGTATGTGTCGACAAATGCAAGCTTTCTCCGGAGCACAAACATATGAAAAAAATGCAAATGACATTAATTATTTATAGTTTTAAAGTTTGGAAGCTATAATTGTGCTGGAAAGAACAATGTAAAAATTATTACAAAAGCAAATCATAAATATGAAGATACAAAAAAATATATGTTAAATACTTCTTACTAAATTTTATGACTGATTACCGAAATTGCTAACGTATATTTTGAAATTCTTTACATATAAATAAATTGACACAAAGCAGTCAAAAAATTAAAATGTGACGAAATACTTACCGCAAATATTTTTCTCATGTCTTTATATGATCCTAACTTGAAAGGCTTAAACCATCACATGTTAGCTTGTCATTACAAACACAATCGTATATCATACCCGCATTTAGTATTATAACTGTAATTTTGTTCTTTGTTATTCTATGCACCGTCAGCATTTCAGTTGACAAGTATTATATACATAATTAGTATTTGTGTAATTTATGGATTGTCTCAGAGCAGTTGTGTCAAAAATGCTTCAGCTTCCGAGACGAGAAGAGAATTGGGACCTCAAATCTAGTGTATTTCCGAAAAGGCATTAAATCACCAAAGACTGTTGACAGTCTTGATCAAATTGAAAGATCCCAATGGAACTACATATCGTGAACAGATATAATATAATTGTTTCTGGTGAAAAAAGCAGAAAAGACATGATCGTACAATGTTGTTAAGAAGTTTAAAAGACATAATTGAAGTCCTGGAAACTATGATTTCACAGGGATGTTTAATGTAAGAGATGAGAAAGGAGAGTGGTTGTGCTGAGAAGACATAGTTCTATGCACTTCAGATTTCAAAAAAAGAAAAAGTAGGCTATTGATGATGATTCACTTAAAATAAAGCGTCTGATGTTGTTGTAATAAAAAATGTAAAAAAGGGAGGTCACACTCACTGTTCTTCACAGGCAAATGCAAAAGAAGAGACAATATTCAATAAAAAAAAAACTGTCTTCTACTTTCTTTCTTTGGCTCTACATGTTATTTAGGGTCCTAGCCTGCCATCTACTCTTCTCCACTTTTCCCGAATGAAAACTGTGCTCAATGAATAAAAATGATTGTCTCTGACACAACTGCAGCATATACTTGAAGAAGAATTGGTGCAGTCACACTGTTACAGAAACACTTTCAAGATGTTGGATTAGAAAAAGCTGTATTCATTGGATGATATCACCACATTCTAGATACAATATTGAAACATGTCATGAATGATCATTTTTGTACATAAACAACTTTACATAACATCAGCTACTCGTTTGTTTCAACAATATCAGAACAGTATGAACAACTCAAAACTTCATTTGATTATGCCGGAGCACCACTAAAGAAATCAGAAAAAGAGTGCTGGCGAGATGAAATGGCTTTAACATAATGCTACAGGATTTTCAAAACTAGAGGAAGCTTACCAAAGTAAATTTTCAATCACTTCCAAAAATCAATAAAGAGAGATGGAACTCAAGGGCGATTTATTGTTTGTCATCATTCGTTCAGATGAGTATCTGCAAACAGCTATGGAAGCATGTGATTTCATCAGTGGTATGTGGGCTGACATCTGGTTCACTGCCCAGCGTTTCAATACTAGGGAGCGACCGATATGCCTTTTTACCGATAGTCCGATACCGATATTTCCCCCCAGCATTTTTACCGATACCGATATTTTCTTTTTAGGGGCTGTCCATTATTTATTTCAACAAATTTTTTGCGATTTTTACCTCCCCCCCTCCCCCTTGTCAACAATTGTCAAAATGTTTCCAACCCCCCTCTCCCCCCTATTTTGTAATTAATGGAAAGCCCCTTAAGCTACAACAATGCCGAAAACGTGTTTTTCTCGTGCTGTATGACGTATGTCAACCCATGTTCACATATTTTGTAACACTTCGCCCACGCGTGTCTTGTCCCCCCCCCCAACTTCCCATCCCAAAAAAATACACACAGATGTTCACTAATTGTATCATTCAAGGTCATACATTAGAATTAAGAAATGCCAATCCTATTGTTTCAAGGTTATACCTCTGATGCAATTTTTGTAGACGTGACAATTTCTGTGTACGGGTTTTTTTTCCTTTTTTTAAAATCTTGTCTGATCTGGTTATAGAATTGGGTTATTATTGATTTTTTTTTTCTGCAACTCTGTTTTCGGCAACCAAAAAACGGCCGGTCCTATAGTTAACCCATAGTGCCAATATCGGTTCGACTATCGGTCGCTCCCTATTCAATACTACTGACTAATAATTTATCATAAGCTTGTAAGCAGCATACAAAGACTTTAAAGTCATTAAATACATTATGGTCCACAGATCCAACTTCTATACCGACGAAGCGTTCTAATATTTGTGCAGAGCGTGCAATTAAAGGGATACAAGATTTATTTCCACTTGCAAATCCAATGAAAAAATGAACATTAAATTTCTTCTACTAATGCACAAAAGAAATGTGCATTGCAACATTGTAACAATTATCAATATTATACTTATGTCACTCTTGTTTGTAATGGTGAAACCTTTATTATGACATTTGAAAATGTGTAGGTTATAAAATATTCTTGTCGATGGAGGGTGAACTTTTTTATGCAAAACATAAAAACCTATATTTTCTTTAATTGTAATACAAAGCACCACAAAATATGATATAGGGATATATGGTTATATTTTAGTCATACCTCTAATGTATGTATATATCTATATATCTTTCTATCTCTCTCTCTCTTTGAACTCTCTCAGTAATCTGCGGGCTGAGACTTAGTCTCTTAGAGCCCGTGAGATCAGCCCTTTCATTTCCGGGCACGTCCGCATGCCCGGGAACCCATTGAAGGGTCACATGCACGTGATGTCGGGACACAAGACCCTGTATTGCCATCAGCATGGCTTCCAGCAGAAGCGGCCATTCTCCTGTCCCTTTTACAGCTTGGAAAACAGAGAGCGCGTCAGTGAGAATGACAATGTCTGTAGCAGGCAAAGTACCCCCACCGATTAGCTCCCCTATGTGGTCCACTGCCTCAGTAATGGCTGTCATCTCTGCCTCGTAAGCACAGAGCGACCCACATAGGCCAGCATGGACTTTCACAAAGCCAGTTTGTGGGAGAGTGATATTGACCCCAAAAGAGGCGCTTGTCTAGCCGTCTCTACTGGATACAGAGGCATCAGTATAGGACAGTATAGCGTTCCCCGAATAATTTCCAATCATTTCCACAGCCACATCCGTGATGGATCGGTGATCCTTTGCGTCCCCAGCATTGGTTTTGACCAGGGTCTTTCTATCTATCTATATCTATATCTATCTCTCTCTCTCTATATATATATATATATATAGATAGATAGATAGATAGATAGATAGATAGATAGATAGATAGATAGATAGATAGATAGATTTAACGCGTTTTCGGAATTCCCAAATACGTCAAAGCAAAGCCAAACGCATTCAGCATTCAACAACGATCGAAAACTCGCGTTGTTTTCTGATTTCCTTTATGCAACCAGATTATTTTAATTTATAATATGACATTTTAACCTTTTATTTAGTGAAATATATTAAGCTATACGAGCACAATGGTGGTTGTAAATATTGTTTCATGTCTGGACAGCTGCAGTAATTTTAAAAACAGTACTATTTGGTCGTTATCATGTTTTTATGTGCTCTGCGAAACTTTTTCATTTATTCTCCGTTGCGGTAAGTTCTGTAGCCGATTAACAGCTGAAAATGAGAGAATGATGTACATAAAATAACATTAGCATGTCAACTGATTGTTGTAAAAAAAAATAAAACACATTTAATAATACAATTATGTTTGAAGAATAAAGTAATATTGAACTAATTTCCAATTTTAGAATTAAAAAAATGGTATATAAATATAGATAAGATGTGAAAATGCTATAGAGGCCGGCGCTTAAATTAGGTTACAAAGTGGTCCAAGAGAACACATTCAACTGTTCAATTGTTGCCAATTTCAACTACTCCACTGTAGTAAATTTTCGTTGAAGGTATATATTTTTTCTTGCAAAGCACCCCATATGGCATAATCTACTGGGTTTAAATCAGGACCGTTCAATGAAGTTAACATTCTCATGACGAAGATAGTTGATTGTATTGCTGGCTGTGTGAGAAGGAGCTCCGTCTAGCTGTAATGTCCAGTTTTGACGACCACATTTCTCTTTAATTACTAGCAACAAACATTCTCTCAGAAAAATGTTCACAATATTATTCACTGTTTATTTTGGCACATGGTTCAACAAACACAATATCAGTTTTCCCCTTTAAAGAAACAACAACTGATACCAAAATACTGCGGCTGGAATGGTCACTTTCTCGTATAAGCCGACTTTCCTGAAATTGCCCTTTTTTATTTCAGCGGAATAAATACGATCATTTTGAGAATTAACTGGAGTACCAACGGTGAATGTCTTTTTATCTGTAAACCAGATGTTTCGTACACTTCTCTCATTAGAAAACCGTTCAAGTAGCTGCCGACTGCGTTGCAAGCGTTTCAATTTGACATTTAGATTCAGCTTCAGCTCGACCACATGCTTGTACGTTTTGAGTGTTAAATCATGTTTTACAATACGTCGAATTGACGAAATTGATATACTAGTTCCTCTTTCTATTTCCCGTGGACTTTTGTGACTGTGAGGACCACCATCTTTACTGCAGATCAGCTCACTCACCCGCTCAATATTCTGTTGTGTTCTAGCCGATTTCGGTCTACCATTTCTGGGTTTACGTTCTGTTGTACCGTTGTTGTTAATTTTATGTATAACTCGACTGACACTAGCTATACTCCAGGCTTTGTTGCGAAAATCATTGAAGATTCTCTTAGCAACCCACTGTTTTTCAATTCGCAAATTTTTAAACAGAATACGGTCGTCTTGGGAAAAAAATTAAATTTTCTTTTGTAAACAATTGTCATATTAAAATCAAAAATGGCGCACGGAAATTGTCGAACTAATGTCGTCATATATCTAAACGGGCCAGTAGGTAAATGAGTAAGCAATTTAAGTTACTAGTCGTCCCGCGGTGAAGCATATGCCGCCTTATCAATCAATATAACTACTGTAATTAATAGCTGTACCCTTCAAAGCTTTTGCATGAAGATAGACTATTGTAAAACCAGTGCCAACCTAGGCCCGGGTGCTTGGCCTCTTTTGGGGCCCCTGCATTTTGACGTTTGGTCCTCACTTTTGGGGGTTCCACTCAAGCTAGGGCCAGGCGGGACTTTCGATTTTGGACCACTCCCCCACCCTACGTACGCATCTGTGTTAAGCTTTGGCACATATTTTTTAAGTAATGAAATACCTAATTAGTTGTTGTTTCTTTTTCTTACAACATCCTAAAGGATAAAACATTTCAATAAAAAAATGTCAAAGATATCTAATAAGTTACTTTTCATTAAAACATCCAAAATATAAATTCTATAAAAAAAATTATGAATAAAAAAATATCAAAGAGACGTATCGAACCTTGATGGTCAGAATAAAAAGAAAACCCCAAGTTGATTAGCGATTCAGCCACTACGTCACAGAATCATATTGTACCCTGCAAAGCCTTTGCAAAGAGATAGACTATTGTTCATCCAGTTCCGAACCTAGGGTTTGGCTGGCCCTGGGGCTTGGCCTAATTTGAGGCCCCTTCATTTGGACATTCGATGCCATCACATAAGAATATGTACTTAATATTTAATGTCAAAGCTTTTGCATGAAGTTATACTATGGTAAAGCCAGTGCCAAACCTATGGATTTGATGGGCCCGGGGGCTTGGCCTGCATATGCATGGGGCTCCCCTCAAGCTGGGTCCGGCGGGACTTTATATTTTGGACCCATTATCCTAGGTACGCCTCTGTGCTCAGCTTTGATACATATTTTCGATATAATTTTTTTAAGTTATGAAATAATACAAAATCTAATTAGTTGTCGTTTCTTTTTCTTACAACATCCTAAAAGATAAATTATTTTAATAAATAAAAATTTCAAAGAGATCTAATTAGCTACTTTTAATTAAAACAACTAAAAGGATACATTCTGAAAAAAAATAAAAATAAATATCCCTAAGAGGAATCGAATATGGATAGTCAGCATTAAAACAACCATAAGTCCTAGACCCATGATGTATATATCATTTTGTAGGTCTTGGCCTGCCATTTCGCGATCTGAACTCTGAGGGCCAAATAAAAGGGCTTATTATGTACCATTTTTACGATATAAGCTATATTGACAAAGGGGCGTACATAGGGGCGTAACTCATTATTTATTTTTGTAACAGTTATTCAACATGACTTACTGCCCTTACTTACAACATGAAAATGCTCTAACACGTCCTGTATCCAGGCTTAGATTACTTGTTTTTTCATTCAGGCCATGCCAGTCTTCATATTACCTGTTTTTTTTAGACTTGCTCAACACATCTTAAGATTATTTTAATATAACCTTCATCCTACACTATTCAGTACAGATAGATGTTAGTTAATATTTTTTTGTAATGCGTACATATTCTGAAACACTTGACGTTTGTTTGTAATGCGCAATACATATTTATAATTTTCTTAATCGGGATTTTCCCCTAAACAGCAGAACAAAGATATCAAAACAAAAGATTGCACCATATCTAATATTTTATTGTCTACACTTCAGCGTTGAATGTGTTCTCTTGACCCACTTTTTGAATTCTAAAATTGGAAATTAGTTCAATATTACTTTATTCTTCACACGTAATTGTATTATTTAATGTGTTTTATTTATTTATTTTTTTTACAACAATCAGTTGACATGCACATGTTATTTTATGTACAGCATTCCCTCATTTTTAGCGGTTAAAAGGCTACAAAATTTTACTCGAATTAGAATAAATGAAATAATTTCGTAGTTAGAGCACATAAAAACATGATTACTACTAAATAAAACTGTTTTTATAATTACTGGAGCTGTCATGACATGAAATAATATTGTTCAACCACCAATGTGCTCGTATTGCTTAAGGTGACCTAGGTGTCTCTAAATAGAACAGGGAATTCCCGAAAAAAAGTTGATTTTTTTCTGCTGATTTTTATTGTGTTAAAATTGTTTATTCATATTGCAATATGGCTTACATTCACAGACCAATCATTGAATAACTCTTTTAGGCCATGTATTTTGTTTAATAGAGGTTTTTGACAGTTTTTTGCGGTTTTCTCAAAATCGCTTTTTTTGAAAAAATCTTGTACCTTTTCAACACTTTAACAAAAACTACTTAAGATATAAGCTTACAATTTTGCATGCTAATTCTTATATCTATTGTTGACAGTTCTCCAAATTTTTTTAAATATTTTTTTTCATACCTACCCCCTCCCCCAAAAAAAAAGAAAAAAAAATGTAACTTTTTTGAGTGTACCGAAATAAAAAATTCACAGTTTATTTATTTTCCATTTAGTCTAGAAAAAAATTGGACATTTGTTAGAAACACACTCAATAACATTTGTGCAAAGTTATTTTATGATATCTACAATAGATTTTAAAAATTGGTTCTTTGAATATATGTCTTAAAAAATTACACATTTTCACCCCAAAATGTCACATAATACATTTTTTTTTAATTTTTGTATATTTTTAAAAATTTCTTTGTTCATTATTTGGTCTGTTGTAAGCATGTGCCAAAATGGCTGGTGTAGCTTAAGAAACTTAAAAAAATAGAAAAACAAGTTGCTGAAACCTTGTATCGGTGTATGGATAACCTTAATATATTTCACTAAATAAAGGTACAAAACGTCATTTTAGAAATTAAAATAATCTGGTTTTATAAAAGAAATCAGAAAACAACGCGAGTTGTAGTACGTTGTTGAACGAGTCTTGCTCTCTGGGACGTTTTCGGGAAATCTACAAACTCGACAAATCTTTATATATTGTTGAACGCGTCTTGCTTTCTGTGACGTATTTGGGAATTCTCGAAGTCCGTCGCCTCGCAAGGTTGGGCGAAGAAGAGAATTATATATAGAAGATTCAGGCTACGAATGTCTCAAATTATTATCCACAGCGATGGGTTCGCACCTGTTTACCGTGAGAACACCTGATAGACTACATATCTAGTAGCAGGTAATGTGGACAGTTGGGTAGGACTGAGATATAACTCAAGTTCTCTACTGTACCAATGGGACGATGACGGAAGTAGCTACTCTGGAACATTTCCTTATGGTAATTTTTTTTCGATTCAGTAAACAAAGGGCACATTTGAGAAAATACGTATAATAAAGGGAAAAGTACTATGAAAGATTCTTTTTCGCTTCATATATTTCACATCAAAGGGTTATTGCAAAGTCTGAGTAAAATATAATTATTACAATATTGAAGATATGCATACATTTTTTTTTAATATGAGAGAAAAATTGAAATTTGCCAAAAAGTAATACATAATTTATTTGTTCATACCACAGGTTAGATAGTATACAGATTGCTCAAGCTTTGTTTAAAACAATATTTTCTTCGCCGCCATTAATGATATTTACTCTCATCAGTCCATTCCTTGAATAGAAATGTTTATTACCTATGAACTTTTTTATATTTATAAAGCAAATTGAAAATTTTTTTCATTCATATTTCATGACTTGAAAAAGCAACAAAGAGTTGTAAATAGGTCCATAAGTTTTTATAAATGGAAAGCGTCATTTGAAACAATTTTTTTATGATGAAATTAATGCATTTTTTCAGTATTTTAGTTCATGTTCATAAAAGCTTACTATTAAAAGGACTATCTCTTTTCAACATCACTTGTATACATCCTGGAATATCTCTTCTCAACATCACTTGTATACATCCTGAACTATCTCTTCTCAACATGACTTGTATACATCCTGGACTATCTCTTCTCAACATGACTTGTATACATCCTGGACTAACTCTTCTCAACATCCTGGACTATCTCTTCTCAACATGACTTGTATAGATCCTAGACTATCTCTTCTCAACATGACTTGTATACATCCTGGACTATCTCTTCTCAACATGACTTGTATACATCCTGGACTATCTCTTCTCAACATGACTTGTATACATCCTGGAATATCTCTTCTCAACATGACTTGTATACATCCTGGACTATCTCTTCTCAACATGGCTTGTATACATCCTGGACTATCTCTTCTCAACATCTCTTCTCAACATCCTGGACTATCTCTTCTCAACATCCTGGACCATCTCTTCTCATAACATCTATTGTTTCAATTTTGAAAATGTTAAATACAGCTTTGAACTAAAATAAAGGCTATTTAGTAGATTTTTTGTTAACGTTTGCCCATCACTGCTTATATATATATATATATATATATATATATACCTCTCTATACTTATAAGACACATTTGCTGTCTGTCTGTCTGTTTGCTTATAACTCAAGATCCAGACAACCAAATAACGTGAAATTTGGTACACGTAATCATTCATAACACGGGAAAGGTCATGAAATAGGTTTCGTTCCATCTCAATGGATAGTTTAATTGTAATTAATTATTTTGATGTTTTACTATATTTAAGTAATCACGTATAGGAACGCCATCGCTATAAATAAAAATCCTATGTGACGTAATTTCTCGATGATACATTTTTAATTTCCCGATGATAAATTTCTAAATTTCCCTGCAAAAAAAGCCAAATTGAACTTGCACGCCAAGTGAATGTGTCATTGAACGGACGGAGAAGAAAGAGATAGGGACGGAAAAAGAAACAAAGAATTTTTTTTCATGCTGCAATTACCCGGCATTGCCCGGGTTTAAAATAAGGTTTTCTGTTTATTTAAGAAGCGTAATTTGACGTTTAATTGTACAGAGAGAGAGGGAAGGAGAGAGAGATAAAGAGAGAGAGGGGGCAGGGAAAGAGAGAGGAAAGAGGGGAAGGAGGGATGGAGGGAGAGGGCGAAGGAGGGAGGGAGAGAGAGGGAGATGGGAGAGAGAGGGAAAGAGAAAGGGAGGGAAAGAGAGGGTGGAAGGGGAGAGAGATGGTGAGAGGAGGGAGAGAGAGGAAGATGGGAGAGGGAAAGAGAAAGGAAAGGAGGGAGGGAGGGGAGGGAGGAAGAGAGAGGGGGAGGGAGGTTGGAGACAGCTTGAGAGAGAAAAGAGGGAGGGAGGGATGGAGAGATAAAGAGGAAGAGTGGGAAGTAGGGAGGGAAGAATGGGGAGAGTGTGAGGGGGATAGAGGGAGAGGGGAGAGGAGGGAGCGTAGAAGAGAGAGGTAGGGAGGGCAAGAGAAATGGAGAGAGGGGTAGGGATTGAGAGAGGGAGGGTGGGGAGAGAAAGAGGGAGGGAGAGGGAAGGAGAGAGAGGGGGTAGGGAGAAAACAGAAGTTAAACAGAAAACCTTTTAATGCCGGGCACTTAAACTATTATATATATATATATATATATATATATATATATATATATATATATATATATATATTAGGGTTGCCCAAAACTTTTTTTTTCGATTTTTTCTAAATTTAAGGCCTGCATTGTGTTCTGCCAGAAAAAAAAAAGTGTTTTCTGAAAAAAATGAATACAATCGTGAAATATTCATGGATGAAAATAGTAATTTAATGGTTTATGTTATTTGTTTAGTGTTAAACATGAAATAACAACCTCAAAACAAATAAAACAATAGAATGCAGCAAAGCAAAGTGTTTACTATTTATGGACGTCATATTCACTGACTGCTTTTTGCTAGTCCAGTAACCACTGTTGTCTTCTTTACATTCGGATATAATCGTTGGTATTCTTGCACCACCTGAAGTAAGAATTGCTTCTGGTCTTTTTTTCTGCATAAAACTTCATTGAAATCCTGAATCAGTTTCACTCCTCATTCGGCTGTGTCATGAACAAATTTCAAATTGGTTACAAACTTTTCTGCATGTTTGTATTCATTGTTACTGCTCCATGTTTCAGGGGACATCTCCAGGAATTGATGTGGCAAACCAAGAATGGAGAAAAATGCCTTTGTATTGTTTGTAACAACAAAGAAGCAGATGGGCTGGTGAGCATATAATCCATTGAATTTAAGACGCTGAGCTTGATTTGTATATCCGGGTTTTTCTTGCATATTTTTAAGCATCTGAACCTTTTTCTTAGGATCAATATTTTCATCAAAAGAGCGAGGCCCACTGTAAATTCACTTAGATAACACAAATGTCGACTGAAAGCTTTTTTTGCTGCTTTTCCAATAACTGAATTAACGGAGTTATATTTTTCTAAATCTTTCAGAAATTGTAGGTCATGTGATGGCGCCCTTGCTGGCCTTGGTGCTTGAAAACACAGTTTCATATAAGTACTGGAAACAAAAAAGAAGAACTGAAACAGTCCTTGATCTTCAGAAGGCTTCAGCTTAAACTGCTTCTTAAACATCCACATCTTGTAGCAATACATTATTCTTGCAATCCAACGTGTTCTGTGTACAGCTCCTGGAGCATGGAATGAATCCCACGTAGTGGTGTTCCTTCAAGAAATATGATAGCCAGTTTCAAAAATTCTCGTGGGTTACGAATTTGAAAATTGCCATTTGCAAACTGCAATGTGCTCTCTTTGAAAAGGCATACTTCATTCATCCCATCTGCAGTATCATAGGATACTTTATCCATAAAATGCCACTGCTCTTTAAATCGTTTGAAAAGTGAAATATCAGCTTCAGATGAGGGCCCACTTATCTTCAATGCGGTGAACACTTTTTCCAGAAAAATTTCCATCATATGATGGCGGCAAGAAAGATGAACAAGACTTTTTTCAAGCAGCTTTTCAATTAGAACACATGCCTTTTGGAATCCCCAGTGTTACTTGCTGTTGGGTCAAAACTTAATGCTACTACTTTTTCACAAATTTCCCAGTCCTTCAGACATTCAACTACAGCTTGAGCTTGACTGTCACCTGTCCTTGAAGCCAATTTCGGTACATCTAGTCAGCACTATATTTGCAGTCATGTTACAATCACTGGCAATCTCTCAACATTCTCCATGGCTGTGAGATCTAAAAGCAATTTTCCATCCGAATAAGGGCAACATTTGCAACAAAAATAAATATTAAACAGTTACAAATTATAAACATCAAGGAACAAAACATAATTTATTCAGGTATATCAATATTCGGGATAAAACGTGGTAAATGGTGAACATACCTAAATTTGAAGAGAGCTTTTAACGCTCGTGTTGATTCTAAAAATTATGAAATTGTATATTTCTGACTACTTTTTTTGTGGTAATCAAATGTTGGCTTAAATCAATGAAAATGTTTCACTTTTTTTTGGCCACTCTAATATATATATACATACATATATATATATATATATATATATATATATATATATATATCACATATAAAGCACCTATCTTGTTATCCGTCCGCCCTGTATGGGAAAGCCGTCGCTATAAGTGTAATTTATGACGTTCCAATGGTACATTTTTTTTTTGCAGAATGGGAGCACTGTCGCTATAAATAAATAAAAAAAAATCATGTATGACGTCATTTCCTGAAGGGTGCTGTATCGTGCCTTCGTGCAGAAAATGGCATAATAAAGTAGTTATTTTTTACTGTTCAGTGCATTTTTATAAAAAAAAAAATTAAGGCTTTAACATTGATAGAATAAGGGCAAAACGTAACCGGTGAGATAAATTAGCACCCATATCGTTACCTAATGGTGTTTAGTTTGGTTTGGTTTGGTTAGTTGGTTTGCTTTGGTTGATTTCATTGGTTTGGTTTGGTTGATTGGTTTGTTATTTGGTTTGGTTTGGTTGGTTAGCGTTGACGAGTAAAAGGTAATTTATGACGTATAAAATGTAGGTCATTTCTGCACAATAGGAAGGCATAAATCAGCGCCTAATAAACCTAATCAATAATATTTAAAAATTCAGTAGTTAAATTGATTTCCAGATGAAACAATTTATCTATAAATAAAAAAAAAATATTTCTGCACTTGGGATATCCTCTATGCGTCATGTCGGATGCGCATGTGGCAAAATGGGACAGCCGCAATAAATAAAAAAAATAATTCTGCACTTGGAATTCCGTGTTAATAGATCCTATTAAAGAAGACAGTAAGACAAATTTTGCACACAATACAATTGCAGCTGAAAGGTTTTTGCTGGAGGAGTGAACGACGGCATCGAGCCATGCTTTAGTAGCAATTTGTAGATCACTAAGAGATGTTGCTCAAACCGGCAATTTACTAAAATTTTTGTTATACACTTGGAATTCCGTGTTAATAGTTCCTATTACTTTTCATATTAAACATTTTATTGAGATAAAAAATTTAGTTGCGAATGCAACGGGCAAATACTAGTATTATATATATATATATATATATATATATATATATATATATATATATATACTTATAAGACGCATTTGTTGTCTGTCTGTCTGTCTGTCTGTCTGTTCCCTTATAACTCAAGATCCAGACAAATAACGTGAAATTTGTTACAAATGCACATAATTACATGGGGAAGATTATAGGACAGGTTTCTTTTAATCTCGATGGGTAGTTTAATTGTAATTAATTTTTTTTTTATTTTAGTATTTTACAATATTAAAGTAAACTCGACGGCGCCATAAATAAAATTTCTCTGTGACGTCATTTCCCGATGATCGAATAGAACTCGCGCGCTGGTGCTGTATTGTGCATTTGTGATGCAAAGAATTGTTGTTTTTTCATGCTCTCTAATTTGTACAGTTTTAGGAAGGTAAATGAATGAAGAAGGATTTTAGAAGAAGTGTGAAGCCATAATAATAAGTATATATATATATAAATATATATATATATATATAGAGAGAGAGAGAGAGAGAGAGAGAGAGAGAGAGAGAGAGAGAGAGGGGGAGGGAGAGAGAGGGGGGAGGGAGAGAGAGATAAAAGAGAGATAAAAGAGAGAGAGGGGGCAGGGGGAGAGAGAGGAAAGGAGGGTAGGAGGGAGGGAGGGAGGGGGAGAGAGGAGGGAGGGGTATGGACAGAGGGGAGAAAAGGAGGGGGAGAGTGGGAGATGGGAGAGGGAGCAGGGAGAGAGGAAGCAGGGTGAGAGGGAGCAGGGGGAGAGGGAGAGAGAAAGGAAGGGAGGGAGAGAGGGGGTAGGGAGGGGGAGAGGGGAGGGAGGGAGAGAGAGGAGAGGGAGGGAGAGAGAGGGTGGGAGAGAGGGAGGGAGAGAGATAAAGAGTGAGGGGGCAGAGAGGGAGAGAGAGGGAATGAGGGAGGGAGGAAGGGGGAGAGAGGGGGAAAGGGGAGGGAGGGGTTAGGGAGGGAGAGCGAGGGGAGGGAAGGAGAGAGAGAGGATGGGAGAAATGGGAGGAAGAGATAAAGAGGGTGCATGGAGGGAGAGAGAGGGAAGGAGGATGGAGGAGGATGGACGGGGGGAGAGAAGGAGGGGGAGAGGGGAGAGAGGGAGATGGGAGAGGAACGGAGAGAGATGGGAGAGAGGGAGGGAGAGGGAGGGAGAAAGGGAGGGAGGGAAAAAGAGGGAGGGAAAGGGAGGGAGGGAAAGGGAGAGAGACGGAGGGAGGGAGGGATAGAGAGAGGAAGGGAGAGAGGGGGTAGGGAGAAAACAGAAGGTAAACAGAAAACCTTAATTTAAACGCGGGCAAAGCCGGGTACTGGCAACTAGTATATATATATAATGTCATAAGTGGTTTTTGTGTATAAATTAGTTGTGTGTATAATATATTATTTGCTTGGCACTTCTTCTTCTGGTAGGTGTACATAAATTATTTGTAGTATGACAGATTAGCCAGTCTCTTCGGAGTTTCTTGTATATTTATTTCTTGCACATCAAAATGAAGTGTCCACAGATATGTGTGAGACGTAACACATATATTAACAGTTATGAATCACTGAATAAACAGTTTGTTGAAATATATATATATATCTATTTATTTACATATGAATAATCTTCTTACTTTAATAATGCATAATATTGTAGAATAAAATGATGATACGAACAACGTCCTTTCCTTATAAATATATGTCGTCTCTCTCTAGTCGTCTCAATTGTCGTCTGCTCTTACTAATAATTTTATCACTTCCGCTAAAACTAAGTGGCCAGATAATTCCCATCTCTGTGCCAAATAACATTATTACATATATATATATATATATATATATATATATATATATATATATATATATATATTGTGGAGAAATAATATAGTCTAAGCTTGATGACGCAATTCGGTAGGCTCCGCCCACCACAGTATCCATGGCGTCATTCCGCCATCTTGAGTGTAAATATTGGGAACTTTAGTGTATACGTCATTTGGTACCAAATGACGTATATTAAACCGACAGTTGGGAGCACATGGTTTGTTTACAATCAGTCGAGCTCTGTACATCATAGGATGCGGATGCATGTATTAGTAGAGTCTAGCTTTGGGTGTCTATGTAGATGGATGCATATTTACAGTTTGCTATTGTACTCCTCCTGGATCTACCTTTATGTCAGTTCATGTTCAAGAATTAAACGATTGTTTGATGTTACTTCACTGGAGTTAACTTCGTGATTTGTGTTGTCTGATTTATTACAACCTCTACAAGTATCTTCAATATAAGGACTCGTAACATATATTTGGCACCACCGACGTTGAACTGACTGACTTAGCTGGATTCAGGAGCAGCGGAGTGAGTACATTAAGACTCGTTGTAATTACCGGTTAAGTATTCATCGGTGAATTACGTGGCGGCCACCACCCTGGGTGTGCGTCGTGAAAACTGTGTTCTGAAGTGGCCAACGCTACTATTTGCTGAAGTGGCCAACACTATTGTTTGCTGAAGTGGCCAACGTTACTGTTTGCTGAAGTGGTCAACGTTACTGTTTGCTGAAGTGGCCAACCCTATTGTTTGCTGAAGTGGCCAACCCTATTGTTTATTGAAGTGGCCAACGTTACTGTTTGCTGAAGTGGCCAACGTTACTGTTTGCTGAAGTGGCCAACGTTACTGTTTGCTGAAGTGGCCAACGTTACTGTTTGCTGAAGTGGCCAACGTTACTGTTTGCTGAAGTGGCCAACCCTATTATTTGCTGAAGTGGCCAACGTTACTGTTTGCTGAAGTGGCCAACGTTACTGTTTGCTGAAGAGGCCAACCCTATTGTTTGCTGAAGTGGCCAACGTTTATGTTTGCTGAAGTGGCCAACGTTACTGTTTGCTGAAGAGGCCAACCCTATTATTTGCTGAAGTGGCCAACGTTACTGTTTGCTGAAGTGGCCAACCCTATTGTTTGCTGAAGTGGCCAACGTTACTGTTTGCTGAAGTGGCCAACGTTACTGTTTGCTGAAGAGGCCAACCCTATTGTTTGCTGAAGTGTCCAACGCAACTATTTGCTGAAGTGGCCAACCCTATTGTTTGCTGAAGTGGCCAACGTTACTGTTTGCTGAAGTGGCCAACCCTATTGTTTGCTGAAGTGGCCAACGTTACTGTTTGCTGAAATGACCAACGTTACTGTTTGCTGAAGTGGCCAACCCTATTGTTTGCTGAAGTGGCCAACGTTACTGTTTGCTGAAGTGACCAACGTTACTTATTGCTGAAGTGGCCAACCCTATTTTTTTGCTGAAGTGGCCAACGTTACTGTTTGCTGAAGTGGCCAACGTTACTGTTTGCTGAAGTGGCCAACCCTATTGTTTGCTGAAGTGGCAAACGTTACTGTTTGCTGAAGTGGCCAACGTTACTGTTTGCTGAAGAGGCCAACCCTATTGTTTGCTGAAGTGGCCAACGCTACTGTTTGCTGAAGTGGCCAACCCTATTGTTTGCTGAAGTGGCCAACGTTACTGTTTGCTGAAGTGGCCAACCCTATTGTTTGCTGAAGTGGCCAACGTTACTGTTTGCTGAAGTGACCAACGTTACTGTTTGCTGAAGTGGCCAACCCTATTGTTTGCTGAAGTGGCCAACGTTACTGTTTGCTGAAGTGGCCAACGTTACTGTTTGCTGAAGTGGCCAACCCTATTGTTTGCTGAAGTGGCCAACGTTACTGTTTGCTGAAGTGGCCAACGTTACTGTTTGCTGAAGTGGCCAACCCTATTGTTTGCTGAAGTGGCAAACGTTACTGTTTGCTGAAGTGGCCAACCCTATTGTTTGCTGAAGTGGCCAACGTTACTGTTTGCTGAAGTGGCCAACCCTATTGTTTGCTGAAGTGGCCAACGTTACTGTTTGCTGAAGTGGCCAACCCTATTGTTTGCTGAAGTGGCCAACGTTACTGTTTGCTGAAGTGGCCAACGTTACTGTTTGCTGAAGTGGCCAACGTTACTGTTTGCTGAAGTGGCCAACCCTATTGTTTGCTGAAGTGGCCGACGTTACTGTTTGCTGAAGTGGCCAACGTTACTGTTTGCTGAAGTGGCCAACCCTATTGTTTGCTGAAGTGGCCGATGTTATTGTTTGCTGAAGTGGCCAACCCTATTGTTTGCTGAAGTGGCCGACGTTACTGTTTGCTGAAGTGGCCAACGTTACTGTTTGCTATAGTGGCCAACCCTATTGTTTGCTGAAGTGGCCAACGTTACTGTTTGCTGAAGTGGCCAACCCTATTGTTTGCTGAAGTGGCCAACGTTACTGTTTGCTGAGGTGGTCAACCTTGCCGTCTGCTGAAGAGGCCTACCTTGCTGCTACTGAAGAGGCCAACCCTACTGTTTGCTGAAGAGGCCAACCCTATTGTTTGCTGAAGTGACCAACGCTACTATTTGCTGAAGTGGCCAACCCTATTGTTTGCTGAAGTGGCCAACGTTACTGTTTTCTGAAGTGGCCAACCCTATTGTTTGCTGAAGTGGCCAACGTTACTGTTTGCTGAAGTGGCCAACGTTACTGTTTGCTGAAGTGGCCAACGTTACTGTTTGCTGAAGTGGCCAACCCTATTGTTTGCTGAAGTGGCCAACGTTACTGTTTGCTGAAGTGGCCAACCCTATTGTTTGCTGAAGTGGCCAACGTTACTGTTTGCTGAAGTGGCCAACGTTACTGTTTGCTGAAGTGGCCAACGTTACTGTTTGCTGAAGTGGCCAACGTTACTGTTTGCTGAAGTGGCCAACCCTATTATTTGCTGAAGTGGCCAACGTTACTGTTTGCTGAAGTGGCATACCCTATTGTTTGCTGAAGTGGCCAACGTTACTGTTTGCTGAAGTGGCCAACGTTACTGTTTGCTGAAGTGGCCAACCCTATTGTTTGCTGAAGTGGCCAACGTTACTGTTTGCTGAAGTGGCCAACGTTACTGTATGCTGAAGTGGCCAACCCTATTGTTTGCTGAAGTGGCCAACGTTACTGTTTGCTGAAGTGGCCAACCCTATTGTTTGCTGAAGTGGCCAACCCTATTGTTTGCTGAAGTGGCCAACGTTACTGTTTGCTGAAGTGACCAACGTTACTGTTTGCTGAAGTGGCCAACCCTATTGTTTGCTGAAGTGGCCAACGTTACTGTTTGCTGAAGTGGCCAACGTTACTGTTTGCTGAAGTGGCCAACCCTATTGTTTGCTGAAGTGGCCAACCCTATTGTTTGCTGAAGTGGCCAACGTTACTGTTTGCTGAAGTGACCAACGTTACTGTTTGCTGAAGTGGCCAACCCTATTGTTTGCTGAAGTGGCCAACGTTACTGTTTGCTGAAGTGGCCAACGTTACTGTTTGCTGAAGTGGCCAACCCTATTGTTTGCTGAAGTGGCAAACGTTACTGTTTGCTGAAGTGGCCAACGTTACTGTTTGCTGAAGTGGCCAACGTTACTGTTTGCTGAAGTGGCCAACCCTATTGTTTGCTGAAGTGGCCAACGTTACTGTTTGCTGAAGTGGCCAACGTTACTGTTTGCTGAAGTGGCCAACGTTACTGTTTGCTGAAGTGGCCAACGTTACTGTTTGCTGAAGTGGCCAACCCTATTATTTGCTGAAGTGGCCAACGTTACTGTTTGCTGAAGTGGCCAACGTTACTGTTTGCTGAAGTGGCCAACCCTATTGTTTGCTGAAGTGGCAAACGTTACTGTTTGCTGAAGTGGCCAACGTTACTGTTTGCTGAAGTGGCCAACGTTACTGTTTGCTGAAGTGGCCAACCCTATTGTTTGCTGAAGTTGCCAACGTTACTGTTTGCTGAAGTGGCCAACCCTATTGTTTGCTGAAGTGGCCAACGTTACTGTTTGCTGATGTGGTCAACCTTGCCGTCTGCTGAAGAGGCCTACTTTGCTGCTACTGAAGAGGCCAACCCTACTGTTTGCTGAAGAGGCCAACCTTGCCGTTTGCTGAAGAGGCCAACCTTGCTGTTTGCTGAAGAGGCCAACCCTTCTGTTGCTGAAGTGGCCAACTTTACTGCTTAAAGTGGCCAGAGTCGCTGTGTACTGACGGGGCCGACGTTACCGTGTGGCTGGGAATCACCTCCTCATCGTCAGAGGACCCCACCATAGGATCACCGAGGATCAACCAAGGATCATCGAACATCGCGGACAGGGATCACCAAGGATCAACCCGTGTGTTAGTCAACCCCACATCGAACATCGCGGACCGGGATCACCGAGGATCAACCATCGAAGTCAAGGAACAGAATTTACTATTTGTGTATTTCTTTATATGTAAGCTGGCATATTTTTTTTTATATATTTATTATTAGAATATTGAAATCTGGTGTAATTATTTGTTTGTTGTTCTTGGTGGAATTCTGTATTTAATACAGTACAGGTTAAAATAGGGTCCACCGTGAGCAGCCAAAACATTTAATTTGCTGGTTTTTATGAAAAGGAATATTGTATTTATTTTGTTATTACTCGCATGTTGATGACATAATAGAATATTTTTTTGTTTATGATATATAGTATCAAACATTTTCATTTATTAGTTATAATTGGCCTTGGTTACTGCCATGTCATCAATTTTAAAAATTATTGAAGATGGTAAGACACTTGGGCTTACAGGGAAAGAGTTACAAACCTGGGTATCCGTAGAGAGAGAGAGGGTGGAAAAGAAAGAGATGGAAGAAAAACAGAGAGAGAGGGAAGAAATAAAGGAAAAGGAAAAGAAAGAGATGGAAGAAAAACAGAGAGAGAGGGAAGAAAAACAGAAAGAGAGGAATGAGAGAGCCGTAGCTCGGGAAGCTAGAATGCAAGCAATCATGAAGGAGAGAAGGCGCCTGGAGCATGAGAGGAGCAGAATGTCAGCTACCCCTGGAGTCAGTGTGGAGGGCGATAAAATGACCCCATCCTCCGAGCTAGGTAATTTTACTGGAGAATTTTTTTCAAACAAACTTATAGAGAGACAAAAAGAAGATGAAGAGCAGAAAAAATCGCCCGTGTTAATAAACAATGACAAACTGATGGAAGGATTTAATGAAGTTGAGAAGATAAGCGAGGAACATATGTGCAATGTTACTAGATTAATGCAGACTGATGATGATAAAAATGATATATATATAGCATACGTGAAGAAAATGAGAAATTAAAATTGGAAAATAAACGTTTCAAGTCAGAGAAGGAAAAAATACAGGCAAAACTAAATAAATTGATTTGAGACAGGGAAAATGACCTACGCACCAAATCGAAGACTCGCACTACATTGGAAGACCTACCAATTAGGGTAGACGCAATAGAGAGGATTGTAAATAAACTTGTTAAGAAAATAGAATCAGTCGATGTGGTTACAGCTTCTCAGACAAAGATTAATGGAAGTTTGAAGGATAAAATCAACAGATTGGATAAAGTAGAATCGTCAGTTGGAGATAAAGACGCCAATTATATAAAAGTAGCCAAGAGAACCATACCCAGAAATAGAGATGGTAAATTAAGTAATCAAGATAATAAAGCAAGCAGACACGTAAATAAAGAAATCCAACATAAATCTTATGCTACAGGTACAATTATAAAACATTCAGTCATGGTGGAGAACTTAAACCAATGAAGAACCAAACCTCAAGAATTATAATACTGAAAGAAAGAAAAAACCCTAACTATTATTGTCAAAGAGACAAAAACTACATTGTACACAGTGAAAGTCAAAAGAAACAAAGAAGGTGTTATGATGTACAAATCAAGAAATCTAGACGTAATGGTGATCAAACCAGAGAAACAAATAGATTGTTGTATAGAAAAGAAAATAAAAGAAATGAAAACCGTGAATGGAAGGACCCACCGCTCAGTCGATACAACCATGTTAACGCAGTTAGATGTCTAACTTGTAATAATTACAGTAGATACCCCCATAAAAATCCCTATGCTAGACATGTAGTAAATTTTAATGCGCCAGAATTTATCCCTCATTACCACTGTTCATGTAGGACATGTTTGTTGAGATGTTGCAAGAATGACTGTAAGATTTATAATCAGGGTAGAAGAGTGAACTATGGTTTCATTCCAACCACGGAGAGAAATATTAATGGAAATTGGAGAGATTCTAATATTTTTTCTTAACCAAACTATGTCCTGGCAGTAAGAAATTTGGTTCACCATAATGTGTATGTTTACATGTATATTATGTTCATATGATGACATGTTTACATGTATATGTGTATATGATGACATAATATGTTTAATAATATTTGTTTATTATGATGAAAAAAAAAAAGAGAAGTCACTGAAAAAAAAAAATAATGAAGAATAACTAGTGACATGAAAAAAAAAAAACTAAGCAAAAGTCACATGAAAAAAAAATTGAAAAGATATACAAGTGACATGAAAGAAAATAAAAATAACAAGTCACATAGAAAAAAAAATATAATAAAATAATAAATATCAGTGACGAAAAGAGAAAAAAAAAGATGAGAAATTTTAATTTAATTCAATATGTTTATGCATATTTGATTGATGATATTTATTATATTGTTTGCATGTATTGATTTATAATTCCATGCAATGTTGATTTGATTAATCATGGTATAATTTATTTTGTTGTTATGATGATTTGGAGATGTTCTATGATTGAACTTTGTTTCGTGTGGCTTCCTGTTGTCGGTATTGATATTGGGTTTTACATGATTACACCATGCTTAGGTAGAGGGGAGGAATGTGGAGAAATAATATAGTCTAAGCTTGATGACGCTATTCGGTAGGCTCCGCCCACCACAGTATCCATGGCGTCATTCCGCCATCTTGAGTGTAAATATTGGGAACTTTAGTGTATACGTCATTTGGTACAAATGACGTATATTAAACCGACGGTTGGGAGCACATGGTTTGTTTATAATCAGTCGAGCTCTGTGCATCATAGGATGCGGATGCATGTATTAGTAGAGTCTAGCTTTGGGTGTCTATGTAGATGGATGCATATTTACAGTTTGCTATTGTACTCCTCCTGGATCTACCTTTATGTCAGTTCATGTTCAAGAATTAAACGATTGTTTGATGTTACTTCACTGGAGTTAACTTCGTGATTTAAGTTGTCTGATTTATTACAACCTCTACAAGTATCTTCAATATAAGGACCCGTAACATATATAATTATATATATATATATATATCTAAGAAGATTGTGTAAGAAATTAAGAAATTGAGAAGCCGAGTTGAACGTGCGCGCGGGTTCTGTATCGTGCCACATAAATTTGCCTCTGTGCTGCAAACTCTATGTAACAAAATTTTGAAAAAAGGTATGTTTGGCTGCAGTTTTTTAGCGAGAGAGAGAGGGAGGGAGGGTTTGAGGGAGGGGGAAGGGGAAGAGGGAGAGAGGGGGGGTGGGAGAGATTGAGAGAGAGGGAAGGAGAGAGAGGGAGATGGGAGAAGGAAAAAGAAAGGGAGGGAGAGAGGGGGTATGGAGGGAGAGAGAGGGGGAGGTAATTTGCTAGGATCGCAGCGAGCAAGCTCTTTGGAACAGTTACCTCTAATTACAGTTTGACAGATTTCTAGAAGATAAGCTTCATCTGTGCTTAAATCATCGCACGCAATTTCCTGGAAGTCAGCATATATCCTGCTGAAAGCAACAGGTGGGAGAGTTTGACAACTCTGAATTGCAACTCCAATAGAAACTAAAACTCTGGCAATTCATTCGCAACTGGCATACCACCCATTAAACAAGCTTATTCATTTTTTCTTCTATAAGCCGCATCACGCCATCTTTGTAGCCCGTATTGCTTGCTGCAACCAATAATCAATAACGTGTCTGTGCTGATTGTATTTCGGACAAAAAACTCAATCATACTTATGACAACAGCTGCAGCAGCACTAGAAGAATGTGAAATGTGTCCAACATACTCTGATCCTGGCTCGTGAATTAGTGCAATATGTTATTCCTAAACTGTTTTACGATAATTCTTTGATTCCGCTTGCTTTGTTACAATCGTTTTTCTTTTCATCAATCAAAAAATAATCCCTTCAGGTTATCAAGTGTTTTGGTAAGTTCAATTCTTTGTCTTTCACTTCTCAGCTTGTAAATCTATTATACTTGTTGCAATTTGTTCTGTAACAAAGCTAAAATCTTCTAAACTTGCTGTAGCCTCCCCTGCTCTGTCTGAAATCCCATATCTGTCGCAAGTCTGTGCAACATTTTGCAGCATTATACGCATTTGTTTCTTTTTTGTGTGATTGAAGTTGATTGCACTGGGTTAGCGCTAGAGTGTGTATAATCATCTTATTCATTTTCTACCGTACATTCGGATGCTGTCGAAGAAATATCTGATTACAATTGTCTCTTTTAACTATATGCAGCCGATTGTTAACTTTCATAGCGCATATGTCTTGCTCCTATTGCTTCTATCCTTGAAATGCATTTTCCCCTCTTCCTTGATGTTTGTACATCTATTTTACCGATGTACTTCATTTTTAAGGTTCTTTGGTCAACAAGGAAGTCTTTTTCTTCCAATGGAACTTTACGCTGCAGTAGGAATTAGCAAGGACACATTTCTGTCAAACTGTAATTAGAGGCAACTGTTCCAATGATCTTGCTCGCCGCGATCCTGGCAAATTGTCTCATGCACGCTGGTTGACAAAGGCGAATATAATACTCCGTTTGTATATTGTAACGTTGTCTCAGTCATTTTAGCTACAGGAACTTTCACTTATCTTGTGAGAGTTTAAGACTACGTTTGGTTTCAGAGGCAGTTAGGCGCCCTAGGCAGTCATCTTTAAGGGCACCCGCTCCTTCTTTTGATAGTTTTTTTTATAAAATTTGGCGCCCCTAGCAATTTGGCGCCCTAGGCAGCTGCCTATGTCGCCTATGCCCAGAACCGGCCCTGGTTGGTTTGACATTAAAACAAAACCGTCGTGCAAAGATGGTGACAGGCACTTGAGGAAAACCATCTTCCTGTCTCGTTTTTTGTCTCCAGCCTTAAAAAAAATCGACGATCCTGACTTATTGTAAATTATTAAATTGTCAATTCATAAACATAATTTAGTTTAGCAGTTTATATTTGCACATTAACACTACGAATATCACTATTGAGATGTTGATTTCATTCAAAACTAACATAATGATTTAAAGTTTGTATCATTTAAAATTTTAAGCCAATTTGGGGCACCGGTAAACGTTATACTACATAAAAGATAATTTAGGCCGTAACTACTTAGACCATTTGGCAACCATTTTGACCTATTAGAATAAAAAATGTAAAACAAAAAATGTTTCTCCACCCTAATATATATATATATATATATATATATATATATATATATATATATATATATACTATTATTAGCTACCAAATTATGCCTACAGTCTATTTAGGAGATAGAAATAAAAAAAATAAACTAGAATTTAGTATTGATTGGACATTGAATTGTTTATAAAAATATTGGTTCACCCCGTCACTTATTTAAATTAACTGTAATATTTTTTTTGTTTCAGATCCATTAGCCTTTCCTTGTATATTTTATGCCAACTCACATAGTAACATTTGGCAGACTGATTGTCAGGGAAGCTCTGAATATATTTGTGAAATGTAAAATACTGATGTAACGGTCCTATGACAGGAGATAAGTAATGACAAAGTACACATACATACTACTGCCAGATGAATTTCACCTTAAAGTTTGACTCAATGATATATTAAAAATGTATACAATAATTTGTATTTCTTTCTTTTTAAAAACCGTGCACTTTATGAACGCACTACTTTATGAACGTACTACTTAATGAATGCACTACTTTATGAATGCATTCTTTTATAAATGCATTCTTTTATGAATGCACTACTTTATAAATGCACTTCTTTATGAATGCACTTTTTATGAGTAAACTACTTTATGAGTGCACTTCTTTATAAATGCACTACTTTATGAATACACTACTCTATGAATGAACTACTCTGATTTCACGACTTTATATTTGCACTACTTTATGGATGAACTACTTTATGAATGAACTTTTTGGTACACAGTACGTTCCTTCAATTTCTTTGGTAAGAATTTCAGAATTATAATGTATCTGGTTCACATGATTGTTGATTGTATGTCAATCAACTTAGGTCTATGGCTAAAAAATCTATAGAATCGAATATTAATTACATTGGTAAACAGTGAATTCATTGCCAGTGATATTTGAATCATTTTATACAAAGTCAACTATGCTGATTTAGAATATGTAAGTGCTTTTGCTAGATTGGCTCTATTTTTCGAGATAATTAAAATTAATGAAATAATGCATGCACCATGTTTGAAAATTGTCAAGAATTGCATGAAGTAAAATAGTATACTAACAAATAGTAGTGAAACTGTTAATGGTCATGCAGGAATTTGTTCAAAAATATGTGTAATAGTGTTATAGAGGAAAACATTTTCATTTGAAAAACTAATTATGTCTAATTAATTAATATGTTTATTGTCTATGGTAATGCATTAGCAAATCGCTATTTGCTCGACTTCCTTTTGTGTGTGTCGTTGGGTCAATTGCGCTGGAGGCTCCAAAAGTTGTCCGCCATCATATGTATGTCCCATCTTTCTTGATATCTCACCTCCATCACCCTCATATCCTGATGAAACCTCTCACATTGTTCCTCACTGAAGTCCCCAAGGTTACCTGGAAATTTGTCTAAATGACAATGCAGGTAATGTACCTTGATGTACATATTTGTTCCAATGTTTCTGAAGTTAGCGAGCATATCTTGCACTAGTTCTTCGTAATTCTCTGATTTGTTATTACCTAAAAAGTTCCTGACAACTGAAACAAAACTGTTCCATGAAGAAGCTCCAAGGTGATCCCTGAAATTAGTAAAATTTCGATCGTTGATGAGTTTCCGAATCTGAGGACCGTAAAAAATCCCAGCTTTCAGCTTCTCCAGGCTCAAACCGGGAAATGATCTGCAAATATAATTGAACCAATTGCCATATTTGTCGAAAGCCTTAACAAATTGTTTCATTAAACATAATTTGATATGAAGCGGTCCGAGAATTATCTTATTTTTGTCAACCAGTGCTTTGTTGATGATATTTTCTTTACCTACAGTCATGGTTTCCCTTGCAGGCCATGTCACTCTTGTCCAATGATCTTGCTTTGCCCTGCTATCACAAAGGCATATGCAGCATGGGTATTTAGTGTATCCTGAATGCTGCCCAAGCAAGAAGTTTACCATTTTTAGATCAACACAAATTGACCACTGATGCTCATAATAACGGACTTTCTGCTATAGTATTTTGATATTCTCATACTCTTCTTTAATTTTTGTTAAGAGAGCAATGGGTAGAGATACATAACGGTTACCATTGTGTAACAGAACACATTTCAAGCTTGTAGTCCCATTTGGAGCAGAAGTCCAGGGATGTCTTTACAGTAAACAAGATCTTCCTCTTGGCTGCATTATGGAAGAAAAACTCTTCTCTTTATTTTAACTTCTGGTTTGAGAAAATTTCTTTCATTGAGCCTGGACGTTTTAAAGCTCAGATGCTTGCTTGGATAGATTTCAGTCTCGTATTAGGTCATTGAGTTCTTCTTGGCTGAATGGTTGAGGTGTTGAAGAACTTCCTTCATAATCGCTTCCACTGTTTTCACCTGCCAAAAACTCCAGATCTTGCCCCCCGTCGGAGTCTGATGGTGAAAACTCTAATAATCCAGTAAACACTGGTATAGGAACTTCACTGCTATGTGGAATTGGTCTCCTTGCAGATTCAAGATCAGGATAATCCCACTTAGATTTCTTGTGGCGATTGAAGCCTTTAACATTCACAATACAAAAATAACAATCACCAAAATGGTCTTTCGGCTCTCGCCATACCATTGGTACACCGAAACTTAGACTTTTCTTCTCACCATTTTTCCACTGCTGTAGGCTCTCCACACAGTTTTTGCAGACCTTATGGGGAGCCCAAGACTTGTCTACCATAAAGCTTTAAATAAATTTTCCATCTTAATTATGTTTGCGCATTTAATTCTTCAATATTGTAAATTCTACTAATAAAGTAGCTTTCTTGTAGTCCGTCCGGCGCGGGCGGCGTGTGGAAAGTTGTCGCTATAAATAATCGATGACGTCATTTCCGGAAGGTACAATTTTTTTGCAGAATGGTAAGGCCGTCGCAATAAATTTTCCTACTAATAAAGCCGAATTGAACTTGCGCGCTGGTGCTGTATCATGTCACACGAACTTTCCTTTGTACTGCAAAATCGCATAATAAAGTATTTACATTTTATTTTTCAGTTCATTTTTATAAAACTTTTTAAAATTCTTCTTTTTGATTTTAACATTGAGAGAATTAAGGGTAAAACATAACTGGTGGCCTACATTAGCACACATATTTTTAGCTAATGGTGTTTAGTTTGATTTGCTTTGGTTGGTTGGTTTGCTTTTGTTAATTTGGTGGGTTTGGTTGGTTGATTTGGTTGGTTGATCGGTTTGTTCGGTTGGTTGGTTTGATTAGTGGTTTGGTTTGGTTGGTTAGCGTTGACGGATAAAACGTAATTTGTGACGGATTTGGCTTGGTGGGTTTGATTAGTTAGCTCGGTTGGTTTGTTTGGTTGATTGGTTAGCTGGTTAGGTTTGTTGGTTTGGTTGGTTGTTTGGTTTGGATGGTTTGATTGGTTGGTTCGGTTGGTTTGGTTGGTTGATTGTTTGGTTTGGTTTGGTTGGTTAGCTTTACGGGTAAAACGTAATTTGTGAAGTATGAAATGTAGGTCAGCACCTAATTAACCTAATTAATCGTATTTAAAAATTCAGTAGTTTAATTGATTATGAAAGGGTTTCACATTACACATATATTTCCCGGGCAACGCCGGCTTACTATCTAGTTTTTATAAATAAATATTATAAGTCGCTTATAATAAGAACATATTTAATGTGATGACAATAAGGAAACTTTTCGTTTATGCTCCCAAGTTGCCAACCCCTTCGGCCACAACTGATTTCCCTCATAATACATTAAAATAAAGTCAAATATAGTTCACACAGTTAAGGAAAGGTTTTTTTTTTTCTAAATTTGTTTTTTTTTTCCTTTTCACATCTACACTACCACAGGGCTGGCTTTTATTGACAGATACTCTTTTAAAATTCTGACACATTCAATTGACGGCCTTCTTACTACCGAATTAAGTGCTCATGAAACTTTTGTCATTTTAAAAAAAAATAATGATTAGGTTGTTGTATATCAGTTTCAAATCCGGATTAAAACTATACATTAGCTCAATGCACACATGTGACCCAATTTATTGATATAAATATAGTGCAGTTTCCGATCAGGATTAAAACTATATCCGTTTGTATTAGTTAATTGTAATGAGAACTCAGATACACGCGATCTTACCTAAAGAAATGCAAAGACTGATAACGTATTGTAGTAGACTAGAAGTTAAATTAGCATACATGAGACTGGTATAAAACAACAGATCAGCATGGACTAACTTCTATCATACAACACAGTAAAGCCAAACATCTCCAAGGATATATTTATGTTGATCAAACATGCCATACAACCGATCTTTATGTTATGACTCATGTCCAATTAGCTGAAAAGTATGGACCTAGTTCCGGACAACACCTTTCCAGTCAAGCTCATGTTTGTAACAAGTTTATTCAACAATCGAAAAAATTGACTGCCCCACAAGATCATTATATGATTGGAAATCACGCATTGCCACATACACACCATAGTTACTGGCATTTTTGTGAGATACATTGGCACCACCACATACATCGCCATCTCTAAATACATTAGCACCACAATATCATTGACACTTAAAACTAATTCTGCACCTCCTGCTACAAACACGTGATCAATTGTCATTGTCAGTTAATTGTCACATACATTAACATATTCACTTACAAATATATGGCCACAAACAGATACATTGCCAAGACTGATACATACATTGTCACGTAAATATACATTGTCACGCACAGATAATTTTTCACGCACAGATAATTTGTCACAAACAGATACATTGTCACGTACAGAAACATTGTTACGTCAGATATATTGTCACAAAAAGATACATTGTCACGAACCAATACATTGTCACGTATAGATACATTGTCACAAACATATACATTGTCACGTACATATACAATGCCACGTACTAATTGTCACGTACATATATATTGTCACATAAAGATATATTGTTAAGTACAGATGGATCGTTAAGTACAGAAATATTGTCACGTACATATAGATTGACACTAACAGATACAGTGTCATCACCTGAAACATAGATATCACCCCTGACATCTTCTTCAGATACATTTTCATCTCCAGATTCACGGCCATTCTCATTTACATCTGTTCAGATGTGACACGAGTATCCAGTTGTTATCTATGGCTCTCACGGGTCACAAGGCATCACCTCACTGTACCACGACAACTTTTTTACTCATAAACACGGAAGAGCGCCTGTTTTGTACATATTTGATCTGCATCAGTCCTTCCTCTGTGTTGAAATCTCTCAAGACCTAAAACATGCCGTCATGCCAAATTCGAACGAAAGCTCTCTTAAAATCAATGAATTTAAATTAGAGATCTTGCAGCTGTTCAATGTTTTTAGTAATATTTAATGTTTCCATTCAACAGAAATAGAGTGTAGTCTGCCAAGTACTTAAACACACTAGACTTCCCTTTGTGTCTCTTCTTCGTTGTGTTAAATCGGCATTCCTGAACATGGTCTACTGCAAGCAACTTTCCGTTTTTCAGCCTGGGTACGGCCTCTTTCACTTCACCTTGTCACAACGACAGGCTGATATCTTGTTAACTCATTTCCGTTGGACTTTATGCTGATGTAGAGTTGTAAAATTATAGTTAGTTGTGTTTATGCTGAATGACTGGCAGTGTTGCCATTTACAAAATTCGACATTCAGAGAAATTATTGTAGAGAGGACACACTGGTACTTGGGCACCTGATTGGTCTCTAAGAATGTTGGAGATTTGTTGTATATGTTACCGGCAAAGTGTGAAATGCCGGCATTCTATAGAATGCCTAGGCAATGTATAGAATTCCTAATCGTTTTAGGCAAAGTATACAATTTTTAAATTGTGCATACTTTTCCTAGGCATTCTATACATTGTATAGAATGACTAGTGTCGTTTTGGCAAAGTATAATTTTTTTTAATTTTGCATACTTTTCCATCATGGTTTGCATCCTCATGCATGTCTTCTGCAGAAAGGGCTGTCTTTTGCATTCCTTCATCTCTGTCTATCAGCTCTTGTGTTGTTTGTATGTTCTGTATTCTTTTTTCGAGGTCTTCCTCTGTTTCCATATCTTGTAAAACATCGTCATGTAGGGACAACGTTGTGAGGTCTATTTTAGCTTTGCAGCCAAAGAGTGCTTCGTATGATGATCTTTTAATCCCAGAATGAAAAGCTCTGTTCTTCATGAGTTGGACGAACCGTAACCCCTCACTCCAGCGGCCAGTTTTTCCATCTTGCATCCAAGCACACAACATATTTTCGATGTCCTGGTTAGCTCTTTCGACGCTCCCCTGGCTTTGTGAGTGGTGCGGCTTACCATGAACGATCTTCAAGGTGGGGCAGTACTCCTTTAAGCTGCTTACCACACTCTTTGCAAATTCTCTGCCGTTATCGGACTGTAGAATTGTTGGAGCACCAAGCAACGTAAATATGTCTACGAGCTGGTAGGCTACTTCTCCTGCCCTCTTTTTCTTTAGGGCCCTGAGAACCACGAACTTGGTGAGATGATCTTGATACACCATTATAAACTTGTATTCCCCATCAGGATGGGATTGAAAGTCGATGAGATCGACCTGACAACGGAAGTTGAATTCTGAAAAAAAACCATTGGCTTGACTACAATGCCTTTTTTGACGCCTTTTTGTTTTTTCTGGCAAGGTTCACAAAGGTTAACATACAGTTCAATATCATGACGTGTAATGTTCTTGTATTTGGGTGATAGTTCTTTAAACATTCTGTCTCGTCCTCCATGACCAATATCCAAATGGGCATTATGAAGTACGTCAAATAACTCGGAGTCCGCGATGTAAAACTGAATGGCACTCACACCTTCTTTTTCCACCATCATGACATCATAGTGTTTCACCAGCTAATAGCTACATACTTTGCCGAACGGGAACTCGGCAATTGCCTAGGCAATGAATGAAATAGCAATTTATTTCATACTTTGCCTGAAAAATTCAGGCATTCTATACATTGCCTAGGCATTCTATAGAATGCCGGATTTCACACTTTGCCGGTAACATATATATTAGTTTAGTACATTAGTTATTACAAGTAAACATGACACGAAACACAAATCAGCTCGGTCTGGGATTCATATTAAAGCTAACTCATGAAAGGCTGCCCATATGTTCTTGAATAAAATGCAAGTACCAAGTGAGAAAAGTGATATGTCTAATAATTCTTAGAGACAGTTGTAATCCTGATTTATAGATGGCATTAAAGTGGCAAAAAAGAAACAATTTTTTTATAAACGAAACAGATATTTAAACGACAGTTTAGTACCAGTTTTTTTTATTTAAAACGTACACGGGCGGTACACCCAGTTGGCAGGGCCAATAGTGAAACATTTAATTTGTTTTGATTAGTTTGTGTCATACATTGTAAGTAGTGGCATAAGTATTTATTAAGGTATTGCTTTTACAATATAATCATTGCTAATAATTAGGGCTGTACCGGAATCCGATTCCGGTTCCTAATAAGTCGGATACCGGTAAATTTTTATAAATCCGATTCCGATTAAAATGTGTCGGATTTAAGCCGGGTTTCTTTGTTGTTTTAAATTTTGGTTAAGAAATTTTTTGGCGCAACATAATTTTGAATTATTTAGCGCTATAAAATTAAATTAAAACAATAACTTCCTTTCTTTCTTTCCTGCATTTTCAAAAATACAATAACGTCGATCGCTTTTAGTTCAATATGTAAATTAAAATATATTAAAAAGGAAGATTTGAATCGTATTTAGTCTATTTATATGACTCCTTAACTTCCACTACTTTTGATTCTGCGTTTTCTATAAACTATATTAAGCTATAAAATGATGACTTCTTTAAGGAGCAGACAACGATCTATTTTTGGGTGTTTAGTGCCTAACCACACCAACACGACGGTGCGTCAAACGCACGTTTGTCGTCCTAGACACGACAGGCCATTGTCGTGTCGTTTTTGATCAAAACACACTGCCACGACGTGCGTTTTCTAAAGTATGCTAACTGACCTACACAGTTCAGCTAAAAATTCTCTTAAATTGACTGCACTCACCTAAACAACTTTTACATCCCTCTGAGTTAACATGAATAAATACATTCACCTTTTTAGGCCAAAGTTAATAATAAGATTATAATAATGAGAAAATATGGTTGATTCATATATGAATCATGGGGAAGTGTAGGGTTAAGTAATCAAGTTATTTATTCATTTAACCAGGAACAGCATTATTCTAGTTCAGGGCCTCTTAAACTTTTGTAATTCATGACCCCATTTGTGATTGCGAGTTTCTTGACGACCCCATACAAATATAAAAGAAAAATAAATTAATATTTTACAAGTTAAAAAACATTTTCTGTTAAATTTTATTTTTATCTCTCGCGACCCCAGAATTTTGCTACGCGACCCCAAATGGGGTCGCGACCCATAGTTTAGGAAGCCCTGTTCTAGTTCTATACTTATATATAGATATACAGATCTAAACTTAGGAACTGGGAGGACCTGGTCCTGGAGGGGGCTTGACCTCTTTGGGGGCCCCTGTATTTTGACTTTCTACATCATGATATGAGATAATGTACTTAATATTTAATGTAAAAAAATTGTTTGGGGGCCAGGTGGGGCTTTCGAGTCAGTTTGGAGCCCCCACTCTCTCCCTCCTGGTTATGCCCCTGTATATATATTCATTAATATATATAGCCAATCTTGATTAAAGAAAGAAAGCTACCATTATAGTATGATTATAGTATCAAAAAAGAGAAATGATGTACTTTTAACAACCAAATAACTTTCGGTGACAGTAACTTCGTATCTATTTAAATTATACAATTACTATTCAACTAAGCACCAAATTCAGCTCTATAAGACTACTAAGAGTTAAATTAAGCCTCCCTAAAGGCTATTAATATATAAAAAAGCCTGTAATCCAAAGCACTCATTGTAATCAAAACAGATTTCCAAATAAGAAATAACGGAATCTCAAATGAAAGACTTTAAATATCCATACAAGTAAAGATATTCTAATGCTTAGCAACTAATACTATTAGGCATCTTTATTTTTAAAATTATCATATCATTTTTGAGTCATGCAAAAACACAGCTCTTTTATTGAGCTAAGTAGTGTGTAATATCTTTTAATATAAACAGTCAAACATATGATGCAGGAGTTGTCTTTTTTTATTTAGAACTAAAAGCTTTCTGAATTACAAAAATGCTTTATTTTAAAATAGTTGTAGGCTTTTGATATCTTGAAAACATTTTTTTTTATCCTTTGATCATAAAAAAAATTGAATTTCTCATGCCATAAAAGGTTCTAGAGATACTATGTATTGTCACCTAAAACCATATAGAATTCTTTTTGGTTATACATGTATTCTTAAAGGCACAGAAATAACTTTTTTTAATGACAACATTTCAAAGTAAAAAAAATAATTGAATGATAAATTGCATCTTTATGATTTGGAACAGCACATATTTTAATTAGCAATAAAAAGTAAAAATACTTTAGTGTTTAATAGTTGTTTTGCAATTTAAAAAAATGTAAAAAAAAAAACTTTTTAAAAATACTTTTAATAAAATAGCTTAGATCATACAAACATTTAAATAAATTTATTCAGTTATTTAATTTTTATTCTGGCGGCCACACTTTTATTTAATCAATATTTATACTTTTTAGTGTCGAAAGTAATTATCTTGTTTTTGTTTGTGTAGTTAGTATAAATTAATAAGTGATGTACATAGTGGAATAACAAAACTCTCAAATTTAGTAGTTTTATATTCTATTATATTGTTAAAAGAATTTCCCTTTCTTTTGTGAGTAAAGTTTATATCAACATTAGATATAGCACACCAGACTAAAAAATAAACGCATTCAAAACTCATTAAATTCATAAACCAATGCAAAACTTGAGATGCCATTCTGCTATATCCCTTGCCCAACTGCCGTTACTTCCCCAACTTAAGTCAGGCACCCATTTAAAGCTGGGTGGACTTGTGGGACGACTTTGAAACAAATTTCACCTGGAAAATGTTCACATGGTTCTTACAGTGGATCGAACCCAGGACTCTCAATTCGACAGTCGAGTATCTACACCACTCGGCCGTCCGTCCCTCTTTATATAAACACTATCAAAAAATTAATTCACTTTGGGCTCCATTAGAATTTAATAAATAGACACAAACATTCTATAATAGTGTATTGTCATCAAGAATACACAAGTTTTAGAAATTTCAAATCGATTGGTCTTCGCGAAGGTGATAATTGATTATAAATTTCCCAAATCACAGAATTGGTCTGCCACACCACCTGAGAGTTACTGTAATAAAATTAAAAGCCTATAAAAAGATGGCAACGTAGGTAATGTATATACATAACAAAAAACATGCTAATTCTAAACATTCAATTTAACTGTGATCATTGCCACAACCATGGATTAAGGAAACAGTAAAAAAAAAAGTTTTTTTAGTAGAAACCCCCCCCCCCTAAATTTCATTGTTTTTTTTATGATTAGTATGAATACAAGTGTAATATATATTGTTATAGTTCTCTATTACATTATAATTAGCTATAATTTAGGTCAAAAGTAGAAGAATGTTTTGTTTACAAAGTGAAAAGTCAATAAAAATAGTTGTGTTAAGCTGAAATATATGTAAATTAAGAATGTTATAGTTATGTTAATGTTTGGTTGTTTACAAAGTCCAAAGTCAACACATATCAAGAAAAAAAAATAAGAGTAAAATACTAAGTATTTTTTAATAAGCCATAAAAATCATTAGCAAATACTGATATGCCTAATATTATTTGAGAAAGTAAATATAAAAGCATTGAAATGAAACTCTCTAACTCAAGGTATTCAGAAGTATTATTGTTTTCTTATTAATAAATGATGATTAAAATGATTATACTACCAAACAGTATGTAAATTAGCCAACTAATGTTTACTAATAACTTATTGCTAGTATAAGAGACAATTAAACTTGAGAAGTAGTATTATAAGAATGATAAGTTTAAAAAGTCAACATTAGTCAACATATATCAAGAAAATTTTTTTTTTACTCTAGTAACTTAGTAGTAAGCCATTTTATTTGTAATTAGGTCTACAATGAAAAACTTAAGAATATTATTATTTTTTTTTTGTTAAATAATGTCTACTTGGATAATACATAATAGTCTAGTCTAGTTTAGTTTTTAAGAGAGGGTGTTAGTATTAGACTAATAGTAATAATATTCATGCAGATACAGATGTCCAGAAATGACTTAGTTGACAAATGGGAACTTTAAGTGAAACTTGAAAGTGTTTTAAAAAAATAGGTGCAGAAAATTCTAATCATGTATTCTTTTCTTATGCACCAAATATACTAAATGGCAATGAAAACGCCAGCAGTCGGCCACCGCAATTAGCTTTATTTTTGTAAAGTGTTTAATAAAATAAAATGTTTAAAATCAATACCATGCCTTGAGTTAATTATCCTCATTGTACTGTTTTGAATAATAATAAAAAAAGATTGAGGCCTATAACTTAAATAGCTTAAAAGTTTTACATTTTCTATAATAAAAATTCATTCTCGGCTGTCAGATTAAAAAAAAATGTTTTAATTTTTTTTTTCAAGATAAAAATTTTCTTAATAAGGCACATTAATCATCATTCATTAAAGTATTTAAATTGAAAGTTTCAGGCTTTTATCTTTCATGGTTAAAAAGTTAAAAGAAATGTTCAGCATTAAAATGTTAATCTTGACCATCAAATTAAAAAAGATAAGTTTTTGTTTTTAAATGAAGGCTTGATATGATAATGTACATTACTAAACTTTTACTCAAGTATCTAAATTGAAAATTTGAGCCCTGCAGCTTTATTAGTTACAGTTTTTTTAGTATAAAAATGTTTTTCTTGGCGAGTCTCGGCCTTCAAATTCTAAATCTCAAGATTTTGTTTTGTTTATTTTTTTAATAACTTTATTAATACTGGACAATAAACAAAACACATCAAAGTATTTATGTTGGAAATTTGGAGTATATACATTCTATAGATAAAAACTGTGCAGTTTTATCTGCAGCTCATTGAGACTTTGGTCAAAGTTTTTTTTTTTATATTCCTTCTGTTATGTAAAAGTGACCCCCCCCCCTTTTTTATACCTGAAAAATTATAACATCTGTTCTAAAAGACATAGAACACTAAGTGTGGTATCATTGGAAAGCTTGCAACCAGCTCTATCGAATTAAACATATTAAACTTTTATATTACTGTTCTGAATTTTCTCATTGTCATCGAAGTACCTAATGTTACTAATGTTAGACTTATATAATTAGTCTTAGTAGGCTAATTACTTGAACCGGAGTAAAAAAAAAAAAACTAGTACAGCAGAAAACTAAACTTGAGATAAATTTGAATTCAGTTAAGATACATTTGACAATTGGACTTAAAACTGATCACTTAATTGACTTATTACATCGATAGGTGTTGTGATGGTTTGGTCATTGTGTGACTTGGATTTTGCTGTCTCGAAACATAGTCGAGTCGTGTGATACCGAGCTTAATACAAACTTTTGATAATGATATTGATTAAAACAAATGTAATAATTGTGTATACTACATCTTTTTTATATTTATTAGTTTGTATCAGTGGGCGAGAAGCAGTTATTAATAATATTAAACAAAATACTTTAATACCCCATCCCCATGGCTTCGGCACTTAGTCTTAGTATTTCTCTATTTAAACACTGTCTAAATCTAAAATGTTTCACAAATAGTTATTTTTGTGATTTACTACATTATTTTTTTCAGCATGATATAATTCACTTTTCTCTTTCAATTTGAATAATTATTTTCACAATAAAACAAATGTTTTATAAAATTTCATTGTTTTAGTAATTGAATGGGTGTCGTCAAGGCATCCATTTTGTATTGTTTACAATGCGTTTTTTCAAAATGTGCGTCAAAAACGCAGACACGTGTTATCGCTCTTAAAGATTGGTTCGTGACGTCACACGGTTTTCATACGACTGACGCATGACGCATAGCGTCAAAGAAAACGCAGCGGAGAGTTTTGAGTTTAAAAATAAATTTTTTTCTGCAAATTTTTTTAATTTAGTGGATTTAGTCACGATTTGGATAAAATTCCTCGCATATTTAGATAAATAACTTGAAAATACATTTTAATTGAACATTAAAGTGATATTGATTTAGATTTTAAATGCATTTTAAATTGCGTTTTTATGGAAAATAGTTAGATAATGGTTTAAATGAAAGTATAAATGAAATAACACGGTTCGGTTACTTCACTATAGAAAATTAAAGAAAAATAAGCTATCGATTGGTGCCACAGTATATGTATAAATATTTTTGGAATTCATTTATTAATAAACATGTTTATTATACTTTCTAAGATATGTTGTCCATTTCTTTGTTTGATTGTAATAGAAATCAAGTTAAATTAGGTACAGCTTTATTAAAATAATTTTTAAAACGAAGAACCTGTTATTTTGACAGAGATATCTTTCTTAACTCAAGATTGGGGAAGGGGTTTTAGTCACAGTCTTCAAGATCTAAATGGTTAATACTGTTTTTTGCTATCTAGAAGTTAAAAACTAAATTTTATTCTATTTTTATTCTTATATCTTTTTATGTTAGGCGAGAAATTACTACTTTGCTCGGAAAAGTTACTATTTAATTCGGTAAAATCCGGTTCCTGTTCCGATTCCGGCAGGATTCAAATATTAAACCCGATTCCGGTTCCGATCCTAAAGGATTTAAAAATTACAATCCGGTACACCCCTACTAATAATGCTTTATTAGTTTCCCGAAATAATTGCCACATTTATCTCCTCAAACTTTGTCATGCCTTGTAAGGATGGTCATCAGATTGTTCAAGGTATCGATTTTTTCTAAAGAGCATATATTACGAATTATGCCATAGGTATGTCATTTTCGGGGCCCCATTTAACACCTCAAAATAAAAAGAAACCAAAAAATCGTGAAGGGCATCTGTCCATATAACATAAAAGCCATCTAAGGGTGGGGCATAAGTGTTTCTCATGGTTTCATTCTTCAATTCATAATACATTAGGCCATCTCTAAACATGGCTGACATTATTTTATATACAATTATATATATATATAGTGAGGATCGTTTTTTTTTCTGTAATTAAACACAACATTTTTTGTAACAAATAAAATTAATATTATCATTTAATTGTTGTAGTGGTATGGTATTAAACCGTTAAGATTAAAAATAATCTTTCTTGTCTTGGAATCCTGATTTATGTGTATCGAAAATATTGTATCTTTAGAAGAAATAATTTATTATTCTGGAATGCGGAATGTTTTCAAAATCATCTATATTACACCAGTAAAATAATCTAAATTATACCAGTAAAATAATCAATATTATACCAGTAAAATAATATGTATTATTAAGTAAAATAATCTATATTATACAAGTAAAATATTCTATATTTTACTTGTAAAATAATATGTATTATACAAATAAAATAATCTTTATCATACCAGTAAACTAATCTATATTATATCAGTAAAACAATCTATATAATACCGGTAAAATAATCTATATTATTCTTGAAAAATAATGTATACTGTACCAGTAAAAAAAAATCTATATTATACCAGTAAAAGAATCTATATTATACCAGTAATTGAATCTGTATTAATCAAGTAAAATAATCTGTATTATAAAAGTATAATCTGTATTATTGCAGACAACCTTTCCCAAGGGTAAAACTAACTAGTCCACATATAAAGACATGTTTAATTAAAATAAAAAACAATTTATTTTGGGAAATATTGAACTATAGTTTTATTAAAATAGTATTTTAACAAAATATCTAAAAAAAAGGTTTTCTGACGAGTTAGGAAAAAGAACTGTCAGGGTTTATTTTTTCTAGGTACGTAGAAATGTTAACTTCCGTAAGTTGGTATGGCAGTTCAAACGTAATACAAAACATGTAGAGTTGAACTTCTTAATATTAGCTTTAATACCAAACATATCATAATTAAAATGTTTTTGTCTCAAAAAATCTCAAAAACTATCCACTTAAATATAGAGGGTGTTTCATAGAGTACGCAGTTTTTTTAATTAAGCACGATTTTTTTGTTTGAAGATTCTCTGCACTGTTCCTATCATTTTCGTTATCTATTATCACTCCGATTAGAAGATCATTTGTCGTTTTTCCATTTTGTAGCCATGGAGCGATTCAATATCGAGCAACGCATTCTTATTGTGAAAACTCATTACAAAAACGGGGAGTTCTACGCAGAGACTGTCCGTAAATTTAGGACGTGACAATGCCCCGACCGCAACAACAGTTTCGAAGTTGGTACAGAAATTCAAAGAATCTGGTTTAGTTGCAACCAGAACATCGCCCGGTCAAGCCCGTAATGTTCAAACGCAACAAAACATTGCGGTAGTGCAAGACAGTGTGAATGAGAGTCACGTGAAGTCGCTTCCCCATCGTTCGCAACAGTTGGGTATGTCAACATCTTCTGTGCATCGAATACTGAAAAAAGATCTTCACATGCACCTCTACAGGAAACAGTTAACACAAGAGCTGAAACCAGCAGATCATGCAAAACGGCGAAGATTCGCCGATCGGATTTTGACTAGACAACAAGAAGACGACAATTTTTCAAAAAAAAAAAAAATCTTCAGTGACGAGGCACATTTCCATCTCTCGGGGTATGTCAACAAAAAGAAAAACTGCCGCATTTGGGGTGACGAAAACCCTGGAGTGATCCAAGAGCACGAAATGCATACCCTACGAGCCACAGTTTGGTGTGGTTTTTGGGCAGGAGGCGTGATTGGCCTCTTTTTTTTTTTTGAAGATGACAGCAATTTTCTAATTGTATAGGCTGGTAAAAATTACATTAACTTTAGAAATAATGATATTGAAAGAAGAACAATAAAAACGTTTTATATAATACTGTTTTAATCCGTACAATAATGCTCTAACAGTGGAATATTTAATTTCCTCATTTACAATTCTATATTAAATATGCAGTGGGAATATAAATAGTCCGAAATTTCCGATATACTAGTTAATATCGTAAATTAACTTTACCAACAAATGCAAGTAAAATTCTTTCTAATCGTACAAAAGATAAGAAAATATAAAATAAAAGAATTATTATAGTCTTTTGGTATCACACTGTACAAAAATAATTACTTTATATTAACTTCACTAACAATAATTAAACAAATAGTTTTGACACTAAAAAAAATTACAAAAAAAAAGCCAACAGACTTGTCATAAAAAAGACTTCAATCATACAAATACAGAATATACATTGACATATTTGTATACAAGTATTGAGTAAATACAAGCGTGGGAGCAATAAATCATGAATTCGATAAATATTTACACTCACGCTTTTTTTGGAAGTCTTTTATTACATACTGCAAACTGTATGATGGGCGAAATAAACGTTCTAGTGATAGAGAGATAGAGAGAAATAGAGAGAAACAGAGATAAAGCGAGACAGAGGGAGAGAGAGAGAGAGAGAGAGAGAGAGAGAGAGAGAGAGAGAGAGAGAGAGAGAGAGAAGACTGTAAACCTTCATTCACTGTGAGTCATTAAACAGTCCAGTAATTGATGTATCTTTGAGAACCGATCAGAAAATATATTTAAGTTTTTTTTCAATAATACAAATATCTCGAAGGTCCCTCCCCTACTTCCATTAATCTTGGCTTCCCTGTAAAAGTATTTATGCAGACTTTAGTGTTATTCTCTGGAAACGTCGTAACGAAACATTTCATAATAATCTCGGGGATATTTCTAGTTTTTCTTTAACTGAACTAACAAATGTTTAATTTTTTTACCATTTCAACTCCGAGTTAAGGCATCAAAGTACTTAAATTGAAGTAGCAAGTTTTATGGGAATTGCACCGATTCAATTTTTATTTCTAAATCTGAGACATAGAGCAAAAAGAGAAAATGTAATTCACAAACTAGGTTTTATTTAAAAACATTAAATCAAAAAGAATTCAAAACGTCAGATTTTTATTTATTTTGATGCATCACCACATACACGTGTATCAAGTCATGAGAGATATGAAGGGTATGTGAGATTAATACGACTTTTGGTCACATTCAGACATATTTGTTGATAAGTGAGCAATCGTATGCATACAATCGGCCATTGTAGAAATATACACATTGCTGTGTAACACTGTTGGCTGGTTGATTTGCTAGAGAGAGAATCAAAGTGAAAAAAAATTAATCATTAGTCCGTCAATTTTTCAGTCCCTTGTATACAAATAAAATAAAAAAATATATCTATCCTATTCTATTAAGAGTAACACTTTTTTTACTAGGCTTTGCAACTTATTAATAGGTGGGTCTTCAAATGGTTACATATTTTTATAATAGGGAGCTAAATGTCACGGAAGAATCGTCATATGTTGCATATGTCATTAATAATTATGCAGCCTGTCATCTGCATGCTTTATGCAAGTTTGACTTGTGGTTATGTCAGCAACAATATTATCTAGTCTATCATCTGTTTTTGTTTTCATTGTGACCTATTTTAATTATTTTTAAGGTAAATATTTACTCATTTCATGTATGTGTGTGTTTGCCTGTTACTAATTCTAATGTAAAGTATTGCATTAAGACATTAATCAAGTTTTCCCGAGTTCAAGAATGTTTTTTTTTTGTTATTAAATAATCATATTAGCACCTCTCACAAAGAAGATCAGTTTAAATGTAAAATTTTCTGTTTTGAAATTAAATCACACTAAAGGAATGTATAGTAAACACAATGTCCAGGTGTAATTACCTGGGAGAGACCGATAATCGGATCGGTATCGGTAATTGACCGATATTGGCACTATCGGTTAATATCGGATCGGCCGATTTTTCTAAGGAGCGACCGATAGTCGGACCGATATTGGCACTATGGGTTTTATATCTCATATGTGCCTTTCCTTCCTAAAATAATAATATAGCAAGAAAGTAATCGCTCCCTTATCATTAAATGCATCTGTTTATGACAATGTATTAGTTTGTGACAATATATCGGTTCGTAACAATGTATCTGTTTGTAACAATGTATTGGTTTGTGACAATGTATCGGTTTGTGACAATGTATATGTACGTGACAATGTATCTGTTTGTAACAATGTATTGGTTCGTGACAATGTATCTGTTTGTAACAATGTATTTGTTCGTGAAAATGTATCGGTTGGTGACAATGTATATGTACGTGACAATGTATCTGTTTGTGACTTTGTATCTGTTTGTGACAATGTATTGGTTCGTGAACATGTATCTGTTTGTAACAATGTATCTGTTTAAACACAATGTATCTGTACGTGACAATGTATCTGTACGTGACAATGTATCTGTACGTGACAATGTATCTGTACGTGACAATGTATTAGTTTGTGACAATGTATCTGTTTGTGACAATGTTTCTGTACGTGACAATGTATCTGTACGTGGCAAAGTATCTATTTGTGACAATGTATCTTTTTGTGACAATGTATCTGACTTAACAAAGTATCTGTACGTGACAATGTATCTGTACGTAACAATGTATATGTACGTAACAATGTATCTGTACGTGACAATTTATATGTACGTGATAATGTATCTGTTTGTGGCAATGTCTTTGTGACAATGTATATGTACGTTGCAATTTATCTGCACGTCACAATATATGTATCAGTTCGTGGCAATGTATCTGTTTGTGGCAATATATTTGTAAGTGAAAATGTTAATGTATGTGACAATTAATTGACAATGACAATTGATCACGTGTTTGTAGCAGGAGGTGCAGAATTAGTTTTAAGTGTCAATGATATTGTGGTGCTAATGTATATAGAGATGGCGATGTATCTGGTGGTGCCAACGTATCTTACAAAAATGCCCGTAAATATGGTGTGTATGTGGCAATGCGTGATTTCCAATCATATAATGATCTCGTGTGGCAGTCAAATTTTTCGATTGTTGAATAAACTTGTTACAAACATGAGCTTGACTGGAAAGGTGTTGTCCGGAACTAGGTCCATACTTTTCAGCTAATTGGACATGGGTCATAACATAAAGATCTGTTGTATGGCATGTTTGATCAACATAAATATATCCTTGGAGATGTTTGGCTTTACTGTGTTGTATGATAGAAGTTAGTCCATGCTGATCTGTTGTTTTATACCAGTCTCATGTATGCTAATTTAACTTCTAGTCAACTACAATACATTATCAGTCTTTGCATTTCTTTAGGTAAGATCGCGTTTATCTGAGTTCTCATTACAATTAACTAATACAAAGGGATATAGTTTTAATCCTGATCGGAAACTGCACTATATTTATATTAATAAATTGGGTCACATGTGTGCATTGAGCTAATGTATAGTTTTAATCGGGATTTGAAACTGCTATACAACAACCTATTCATTATTTTTTTTATTTTTTTTTAAATGAGAAACGTTTCATGAGCACTTCGTCCGGTAGTGAGAAGGGCGTCAATTGAATGTGTCAGAATTTTAAAAGAGTATCTGTCAATAAAACCAGACACTTAGACATGTGACCCGATCTAGAGATATCAATATAATCGTTCTAAAGGTGACCCTGTGGTAGTGTAGATGTGAAAAGGAAAAAAAAAACAATTTAGAAAAAAAAACAACCTTTCCTTAACTGTGTGAACTATATTTGACTTTATTTTATTTTATTATGAGGGAAATCAGTTATGGCCTAAGGGGTTTCACTATTGTCATTATATTAAACTAGCTGTACCCCGCAAAGCCTTTGCAGGAAGATAGACTTGTTAAGCCATTGCCGAACCTAGGATTTTGAGGCCCTGCATTTTGACATTCGATACCATGACATGAGATCATGTACTTAATATTTAATGTAAAAAATAATTTTGGGGGCTCCCCTAAAGCAGGAGCCCGGTGGGACTTTCGATTTTGACCCCCCCCCCCATCCCAAACCCTAGTTACGCCTCTGTGTTAATTTTTTTTTTAAGTTATAACATAATTAAATATCTAATTGGATGCTGTTTCTTTTTTCTTACAACATCCTAAAAAATAAATTATTTAAATTTAAAAAAAATGTCAAAGAGATCTAATTAGTTACTTTTCATTAAAACAACTAAAAGGATATATTCTGAAAAAAAAAAAAAAAACAATAAAAATAAATGTCACTGGGCGAAATCGAACCCGGAGAGTCGGCATAAAAATTGAACGCTGTCCAAGCTGCATAACCATCCTGCCACCGCGCCAAACATTTTAGATGATATTTTAATGCACTTTAAGAAAAATATTGCTCGGTTATGTTTTCATTGCTTTTTGACCTAGTTTTTTAGGCCTATATTGTTATTTTGTAATTAAGAAATAATTCAAAGCCGTATTTATTTTAAAAAATAAATAGTATAAAAGCTGAGAACTTAATTAGCATAGAAATTTGCAGAATTTCTTTTTTAAAATATTAAATTGACTTTATTTACGAAATTAGATACGATAACGCTGTCAATATTCTTATCGTCGCCGACGTCGGAGATTTTCAATTATTACTATTATTTACGTCTGACGATGTTAAAATGCTCTGTTGTAATAAAAACTACAATGATTTGAATGACATTATATGCTAATTATAAATTTTTGATATTGGGTACCTTTACTTTTCATAATTAAAAGCACAGAAACTATTGAAAACCAGATAATATCAAAAAGAAAAATTTAATCAAGAGACAGGGGATGACGCCATTTGGAATTATTGTTTTCCGCTTTCGATATAACGCACACTGGAAATGAATATTATTATATATGATATTTTCTTATTATAAGCGACTAATAATATTTATTTATAAAAACTAGATAATAAGCCGGCGTTGCCCGGGAAATCTATGTGTAATGTGAAACTCCTACATAATCAATTTAACTAATGAATTTTTAAATACGATTAATTAGGTTAATTATGTGCTGATTTATGCCACCTTTCTAATGTGAAGAAACGACCTACATCTCATACTTCACAAATTACGTTTTACCCGTAAAGCTAACCAACCAAACCAAACCAAACAATCAACCAACCAAACCAACCAATCAAACCATCCAAACCAAACAACCAAAGAAACCAACTAACCTAACCAGCTAACCAATCAACCAAACAAATCAACCGAGCTAACCAATCAAACCAACCAAGCCAAATCCGTCACAAATTACGTTTTACCCGTCAGCGCTAATCAACCAAACCAAACCACTAATCAAACCAACCAACAGAACAAACCGATCAACCAACAAACCAAACCCACCAAATCAACAAAAGCAAACCAACCAACCAAAGCAAATCAAACTAAACACCATTAGCTAAAGATATGTGTGCTAATTTATGTCACCCGTTACGTTTTACCCTTAATTCTCTCAATGTTAAAATAAAAAAGAAGAATTAAAAAAAGTTTTATAAAAATGCACTGAAAAATAAAATGTAAATACTTTATTATGCGATTTTGCAGTACAAAGGCAAGTTGGTGTGATACGATACAGCACCCGAGCGCAAGTTCAATTCGGCTTTATTAGTAGGAAAAGAAAAAAAAAATTACCATCGGGAAATGACGTCACTTCACGGAAATCGTTTATTTATTGCGACGCCTTACCCATGGAAATCTAGATATAGCATCAGGAAAGACAACCAATAATTTAAAGAATACTTTTTAGGCTGACACACAATCAAGTGTTTAGCGTTAGTCTTCATGTTTAATGGCAGTTTTGTATATTTGGTACTTTCGTTTTTATGAAATAAACACAAACGCAATTAAAGTTTGAAAACTTTTAATAACAAATTTTTTAATTTAAAATCTTTATTTTGTCAATTTAATTATTTTTCGTTTTTTCATTGGTTTTTCATCAACCGTCTCATTCAATTGCTTAACATAATTTTTAGACGAACAATTTAAAAATTTAACATAAATAAGTTCTTTTAAATTATGATTGAAATAAAAAAAAAATCTTCAATCAGCAATGACTCATCAATTGTTACTCTATCAACAATTTTAACACACAATTTTTTTTTATTTGTTTGACCTAGAAATAGTTTCAGACTACTTGCTGATCTTTTCAATGAATTGAATACTTTCCAATTTAGTAGGCAAGTAGAGAAGGTGATCTCAGATGGATTCAATAGCCCTCCTCTGTTGACATCGTTCAAAAAAAAACATCCAGCTTTTTCAATCTTAATTCGTCAATGTCTTTAAAATTTTTATCGACTAATATTTCTCTACAGCTTTTATTTTAAAAGTTATGTTATCATAGTATATATATGAAAATACAGTAAATTAAAAGGGCTTTTTAACAATATATGTTTCAAACTGACATTATTATGCAAGTATTTTATTATTTTTAAAAAGTTTGGATGAAAAAAATAAAAAACAAAAATAAACTAAACAATCCACAAACACAAAGTAGAAAAAAAAAATTCATTATGATTCATTTCAATCAAAGTTACTTTTTATTCAACTACATTCAATTCTCTGTGTGTAGGATATTTTTGAAGACATTATAATCAGAAACAAAAGATATTTAAAAATGTCTAAAAATAATGTGTTTTAACAGAAAATGGACCAAAAATCTGCTGGTATCAACATTGACCATGCAACTATTGATAACAACAAAGCTCAATTTCAGTATGTTTTATAGCTTTGCTAAAATATTTTACAAGATTAGTGTAACTATTATACCAGCTTATGATAATTTTTCGTAGAACATTATATTTATTTATCAAAAGGTCACTCTTATCTACACCCCCCATATATCTATTGTAATCCTGTATTATGGTCGGTTGGTCAACAGTAAGTTCCTAAAATTTCCCATTTACTTAGTCTGTCATTTAAATGTTCCAAATCCATTTGCATTATGCATAGTGGACATAACCGAAACAGTTCTATTGTCCCTCCATCGTACTGTCAATAACTCCCTTTCTAACCCATCTCATATCCCCTCTTTAAGATTTTTTTCAAAGTCTTTTATATCCATAGAATAGTGCATTCATAAAGTAGTGCATTAATAAAGTAGTGCATTCATAAAAGAGTGCATTCATAAAGTAGTGCGTTAATAAAGTAGTGCGTTAATAAAGTGCACGGTTTTTAAAAAGAAAGAAATACAAATTATTGTATACATTTTTAATATCATTGAGTACAACTTTACGGTGAAATTCATCTGGCAGTAGAATGTATGTGTAGTTTGTCTTTACTTATCTCCTGACATAGGACCGTTACATCAGTATTTTACATTTCACAAATATATTCAGAATATCCCTGACAATCAGTCTGCCAAATGTTACTTTTTGAGTTGGCATAAAATATACAAGGAAAGACTAATGGATCTGAAACAAAAAAAAAATTACAGTTAATTTAAAATAAGTGACGGGGTGAACCAATATTTTTATAAACAATTCAATGTCCAATCAATACTAAATTCTAGTTTATTTTCGATTTCTATCTCCTAAATGGACTGTAAGTATAATTTGGTAGCTAATAATAGTATATATATATATATATTAAGGGGGAGTAAAAACTTTTATTTTTACATTTCTTTATTCTAATAGCTCAAAATGGTTGCCAAATGGTCTAAGTAGTTACGGCCTAAAATATCTTGTATGTAGTGTAACGTTTACCGGTGCCCCAAAGGCCTTCAAATTTTAAAGGATACAAAGTTTAAATCATTGTTAATTTTGAATGAAATCAACATCTCAATAGTGATATTCGTAATGTTAATGTGCAAATATAATTTGCTAAACTAAATTATTTCTTAAGGTTTGAGACAAAAAAACGAGACAGGAAGATGGATTTCCTCAAGTGCCTGTCACCATCTTTGCACGACGGTTTTGTTTTAATGTCAAACCAAACGTAGTCATAAACTCTCACAATATAAGTGGAAAGTTCTTGTAGCTAAAATGACTGAGACAACGTTACAATATACAAACGGATTATTATGTTCGCCTTTGTCAACCAGCGTGCATGAGACAATTTGCCAGGATCGCGGCGAGCAAGATCTTTGGAACAGTTTCCTCTAATTACAGTTTGACAGAAATGTGTCCTTGCCATCAAGGAAGATGGGAAAATGCATTAAAAGTTTAGAAGCAATAGGAGCCAGACATATGCGCTATGAAAGTGAACAATCGGTTGCATGTAGTTCAAAGACACAATTGTAATCAAATGTTTCTTCGACAGCATCCGAATCTACGGTGGAAGATGAATAAGATGATTATACACACTCTAGCGCTAACCCAGTGCAATCAACTTCAATCACACAGAAAAAGAAACAAATGCGTATAATGCTGCAAAATGTTGCACAGACTTGCGACAGATATGGGATTTCAGACAGAGCAGGGGAGGCTACAGCAAGTTTAGAAGATGTTAGCTTTGTTACAGAACTAATTGCAACAAGTATAATAGATTTACAAGCTGAGAAGTGAAAGGCAAAGAATTGAACTTACCAAAACACTGGATAACCTGCAGGGATTATTTTTTGATGGATGAAAAGAAAAATGATTGTAACAAAGCAAGTGGAATCAAAGAATTATCGTAAAACAGTCTTGTAATAACATATTGCACTAATTCACGAGCCAGGTTCAGAGTATGTTGGACACATTTCACCTTCTTCTGGTGCTGCTGCAGCTGTTGTCATATGTATGGTTGAGTTTTTTGTCCAAAATACAATCAGCACAGACACGTTATTGATTATTGGTTGCATGGTTCAGCAAGCAATACGGGTTACAAAGATGGCGTGATGCGGCTTATAGAAGAAAAAATGAAAAAATGAATAAGCTTGTTTAATGGGTGGTATGCCAGTTGCGAATGAATTGCCAGAGTTTTAGTTTCTATTGGAGTTGCAATTCACAGTTGTGAAACTCTCCCACCTGTTGCTTTCAGGAGGATATATGCTGACTTCCAGGAAGTTGCGTGCAATGATTTAAGCACAGATGAAGCTTATCTGTCAAACTGTAATTAGAGGTAACTGTTCCAAAGAGCTTGCTCACTGCGATCCTGGCAAATTGCCTCCCCCTCTCTCTCCCTCCCTACCCCCTCTCTCCCTCCCTCCCTTTCTCTTTCCCTCTCCCATCTCCCTCTCTCTCCCTCCTTCTCTCTCCATCTCTCCCACTACCCCTCCCTCTCCCCTTCCCCCTCCCTCTACCCCTCCCTTCCTCTCTCTCCCGCTAAAAAAATGCAGCCAAACATACTTTTTTCAGAATTTTGTTACATAGACTTTGCAGCACAGAGGCAAGTTAGTGTGGCACGATACAGCACCCGCGCGCATGTTTAACTCGGCTTCTCACTTTCTTAATTTCTTACACAATTTTCTTATATATATATATATATATATATATATATATATTAGGGTGGGTAAAAAAAAAATTTTTTGGAGTTGGGAATTTGAAACATATTTAAAAAGTTGCCTATGGTCCTACTGATTGTAAAAATGTAAAATTTGTAAAAATCAGATAATGTCTTCCACTCCCAACTTTTACTTCAAGGGGGTACGGGGCGAAAAAAAATACACTATGTCTAAAAAAAAATTTTTTTTTTTTTTTTTTACATTTTTAGATACTAAAACATGTCAATAATAACTAAAAATTAAATATATTGCAGAAAAATTTTTTTTAGATCAATTAAAATGTATTTTCAGAATGTTACTCATTCAGAAACTTCAATAATTTAAAAAATTAAAAGTCATTTTTCTCTGAAAAAATAAATTTGATATTTTGCTTCACTGTGGCAAGAAAATCTCAAAAACCACATGTCAGATTTTGATAAAACATTTAATTTATATTTAGAATTGGTGCATTTATAGAATGTCAGAGGCATTTCAAGAAATTTTAAGTCCTTTTTTTTTTTTTAATTTTCAAAATTAGCATTTTTTGCTTATTTTCACCATACAAAATTTTAAAAATTCATAAAAAATGTATTTATTATATTATCAAAAAAGTACTTTGACATTCCCTAAAGAAAGCTAGTCTAATTATAAAAATGTACATTTTATATGAATCAGTTTATAAATATTTCAGAAATATTTGCCACAATAAGGTAATAAATTTCAAGATGGTGGAATGCCGCACCCACAAATATCAATATGTTAATATTTTTTTTTGAACAAAATTATTTTTAAATCTACTACATCATTACTAAGATATTAAAATGTCTTAAACTTTAATAATAAAGAAGATTTTGCTTTGACCCGGTACCCCCCCCCCCCCCCAAATGTATGACATTTTACAACATTTATAATGTTTGGTATAAGTAATATGAAATTGTACAAATCTAGAAAATCGTTCATGCAAAATATACAATGTACATATGAGTAATACTGTTTATGGATTGTCACAGGTAACTTGCTTTGCTTTCAACTTTCGTAAGAACATCCCTTGATTTCTTTGTTTGCAAAACCATCCCATGTCGAGAGCTCTCTCTCTCTCTCTCTTTGAACTCTCTCAGTTTTATCTGCGGGCTGAGACTTAGTCTCTTAGAGCCCGGGAGATCAGACTTGCTGTGTCTCTCAACATCTGGAGACTGCCATAGAGCCCGATGGCCAGCAAGCTTCCGGACTGGTCCACCCTGTGGTCCGCCAGTCCGGGGCACTCGAAAAGCAAATGATCTACGGTTTCCTCCACTTCCCTGCAGTGTCTACAAAGGGTGTCGACATTGGGCCTCAACCTCCCAAAGTACGCGCCAATAGGACAGTGCCGAGTTCGGAACTGGGCAATTAGCGCCTGCTCGACACGCCTAAGTTTCCACCACGGGTCAGTTTTGGACGGCCGCTCCAGAAACTTTCGGACGATAACTCCGTTCACCCCATGAGCTCAGCCCGAGAACCACTTCGATTGTCCAAAGAGACAGATCTTAGAACGTGCTGCCTCGAATGAGCTCTTTCTTCCACTCACGGGCAGCACTTGGGAATCTGTCGACTGGACTATTGCCTTGGCAATGCCGTCTGCCCTTTGATTTCCGGGCACGTCCGCATGCCCGGGAACCCATTGAAGGGTCACATGCACGTGATGTTGAGTGGGACGGATGGCCGAGTGGTGTAGATACTCGACTGTCGACCTGAGAGTCCTGGGTTCGATCCTCGGTGAGGCCTATGGAATTTTTTCCAGGTGAAAATTGATACAAAGTCGTCCCACAAGTCCACCCAGCTTTAAATGGGTACCTGACTTTAAGTTGGGGAAGTAAAGGCGGCTGGGCGTTGTGCTGACCACACAATCCCTTCATATGCCGAGGTTATAGAAACAGATGGATTCTACACTTCTTCTGCCCCGATGGCCCGTTAGGGCTAAGGGAACATTTATGCACGTGATGTTGGGACGCAAGACCCTGTATTGCCATCAGCATGGCTTCCAGCAGAAGCGGCCATTCTCCCGTCGAGAGCTATGTCCGTACAGTTTGAAATGTCCGTACACTTTCAAACTAACAGCAGTAACTTCTTTAATTGCTCTTTCAACAGCTTGAGAGTGACAGGGAATTAGATTCAGTATGATTGGGTTGTTGAGTTTAAGTTCATCATCACAAATATGTTCCAGCAGAGGAGGGGATGTCACTGCATAAAGATCCCAGTTAATCATCTGATCATATGATTTAGCTGCAATAGTCAGGATTATGTAATTTTTGTTGAAAAATTCTAACCCTGCATGGAGCTGGTTTATGTCGTGCTGTTATGAATTTTATTTACTGCATACCTTCCAATTTCTTCAACATTGTGCAAAGTAGCAGTTATTTTCCAGTACAGGCCATATAATAGATTGATCAGCAGTATCAAGGTTCTGAAGCAGTTGTATCATATAGAAAAAGTTTCTTGCCCCACTTTGACAAGATGGATCGCAAAAATCGCTTTTGTTTACCATCTTTGCTCTTATCAGTATGTTCCTTGGCTGCCCTATCTATGTCGACGCATCTTTGCTGGATCCAGAGCTGAAGATGGTGTTAACATTTTTAAGTCCTTCAACACAGCATTAACGATAAGACATGTATCCCTATAGCTTAGTTTACATCGATCCACTGCTTTGCATAATTCTTCATATTGATATCTGTTTTGTTATTTGGAACATTCCTCATCACTGGAGAAGTCTGCATCAAGTAGTTCATCATCTTCAGCATCCTGATCTGGAATATCATTATCTTTCTCATCATTGACGTTATCATTTGTGGTTCCTATCTGATCGCCACCCTGCATCAATGAATGTTTTCTATATTGTCGATTTTGTAATATTTTTGTTGTTTGCTTGTCAACATTGTCTATGAACATATTTCTTGCCATCTTTTGATCCACCCAAAATGCCCACTCAAGCACAGGAATTATTACTGATTGTGGACATTTACAGTTTCCTCTATCCCTAACACCTGCATCAAAACATTTACATGGACAAATGTCAAATAACTTTTTGAAAGAATTGTACCCCTCTTGACAAGTAACCGATGATCGCTTTATATCTGAATATTTCTCAAATTCATGACCTTTGGCTATAAGTCTTTTTACTCGAACAATTATACTGGTAATGTCATTTGTGGGGATACTAGCCTGGTCATATAATTGTTTAACTTCATGCGCTAATGCGTGCGCTCATGAATGAAGGCTATGATTGTATTGTTCCATTTTAAGCATCCACATAAAGCCTTGAAAACTTCTTCACTGGTTGGAAGTTGTCTTTTAGGCAATTCAGCTGCTGACCCAAACATAGAATGTACAGTTGCACTTCTTGTAGAAGATCTCATATTTATAGAAGAGCTAAATACAATAATTGAAAAATTAATCAAAAATGAAATAAAACAACTATGTGTGATCCGATAATGAATACATGGTACACCAGTTATATTGAGAAAAAAATGGATGCAATGCTTATCCCAGTTGTCTGAACTAATTAGTTATTCACAAAAAAGGTTATAAAGATAAAACACAAATTTTATATGCATATCATTTCTTTTTTGAATAACCTAGGTCACAAATTTAACATGTTCGGTCACAAAAAACTCACAATGAATATGGTTAAAATTTCGAACAAAAGTTGGGAGTAGTAAAACTATGTAGTTTTCAAATATTTGTACATATTCCATGTAATACCATGATGTAACAACTTTTTAATAATGTTTAAATAAAAAAAAATTTGTTGACCCACCCTAATATATATATATATAAGCAGTGATGGGCGAAAGTTAACTAAAAATCTACTAAATAGCCTTTGTTTTAGTTCAAAGCTGTATTTAACATTTTCAAAATTGAAACAATAGATGTTATGAGAAAAGATGGTCCAGGATGTTGAGAAGTGATGTTGAGAAGAGATAGTCCAGAATGTATACAAGTCATGTTGAGAAGAGATAGTCCAGAATGTATACAAGTCATGTTGAGAAGAGATAGTCCAGGATGTATACAAGTCATGTTGAGAAATGATAGTCCAGGATGTATACAAATCAAGTTGAAAAGAGATAGTCCTTTTAATAGTAAGCTTTTATGAACATGAACTAAAATACCGAACAAAAATTCATTAATTTCATCCTAAAAAAATTGTTTCAAATGACGCTTTCCATTTATAAAAACGTATGGATCTATTTACAACTCTTTGTTGTTTTTTTCAAGTCATGAAATATGAATGAAAAAAGCTTTCAATTTGCTTTATAAATATAAAAAAGTTCATAGGTTTAAAGGAGCCTTATATATAATAAACATTTCTATTCAAGGAATGGACTGATTAGAGTAAATATCATTAATGGCGGCGAAGAAAATATTGTTTTATACAAAGCTTGAGCAATCTGTATACTATCTAATCTGTGGTATGAACAAATAAATTATGTATTACTTTTTGGCAAATTTCAATTTTTCTCTCATATTAAACAAATGTATGCATATCTTCAATATTGTAATAGCTATATGGATAAAGTTTATTTTGCTCAGACTTTGCAATAACCCTTTGATGTGAAATATATGAAGCGAAAAAGAATTTTTCCCTTTATTATACGTATTTTCTCAAATGTGCCCTTTGTTTAATGTATTGAAAAAAAGTACCATAAAGAAATGTTCCAGAGTAGCTACTTCCGTCATCGTCCCACTGATAATGTTTAGAACTTGAGTTATATCTCATTCCTATCCAACTGTCCACGTTACCTGCTACTAGATACTGTAGTCTCTCAGGTGTTCTCACGGTAAACAGGTGCGAACCCATCGCTGTGGATAATAATTTGAGACATTCGTAGCCTGAATCTTCTGTATATAATTCTCTTCTTCGCCCAACCTTGCGAGGCGACGGACTGCGAGAATTCCCAAATACGTCACAGAAAGCAAGACGCGTTCAAGAATATATATAGATTGGTCGCGATTGTAGATTTCCCGAATACGTCACAGAAAGCAAGACTTCAGCAACTTTTTTTCAATTTTTTTTTATTTTTTAAGCTACGCTAGCCATTTTGGCACATGCATACAACATACCAATTAATGAACAAAGAAATTTTTAAAAAATATAAAAAAAATATAAAATATGTATTATGTGACTTTTTGGGGTGAAAAAGTGTAATTTTAAGACATATATTCAAAGAACCAATTTTAAAATCAATTGTAGATATCATAAAAAAACTTTGCACAAATGTTAATGAGTGTGTTTCAAACAAACGTCCATTTTTTTTTTGCTAGACAAAATGGAAAATAAATAAACTGTGAGTTTTTTATTTCGGTACACTCCAAAATGTTATTTTTTTTGGGGGGGGGGGGGGGAGGGGGGTAGGTAAGAAAAAAATATTAAAAAAAAAATTTGGAGAACTGTCAACAATAGATATAAGAAAAACATGCAAAATTGTAGTTTTTGTTAAAGTGTCGAAAAGGTACCAGATTTTTTTTTAAAAATGCGATTTTGAGAAAACCGCAAAAAAACTGTTAAAAACCTTTATTAAACAAAATACATGGCCTAAAAAAGATATTTAATGATTGGACTGTGAAAGTAAGCCATATTTTATTATGAATAAACAATTATAACACAGATAAAAATCAGCAGAAAAAAAAATCAATTTTTTTTTCGGGAATTCCCTGTTCTATTTAGAGACACATGGGTCACCTTAAGCAATACGAGCGCATTGGTGGTAGTACAATATTATTTCATGTCATGACAGCTCCAGTAATTATAAAAACATTATTATTTAGTTGTAATCATGTTTTTATGTGCTCTTACTACGAAATTATTTCATTTATTCCCAATCGCGGTAAATTTTGTAGCCTTTTAACCGCTGAAAATGAGGGAATGTTGTACATAAAATAACATTCGCATGTCAACTGATTATTGTAAAAAAAAAAGAAATATATTAAAACGCATTTAATAATACAATTATGTGTGAAGAATAAAGTAACATTGAACAAATTTCCAATTTTAGAATTCAAAAAATGGTGTATAAATATAGATAAGTTGTGAAAATGTTGTGGCTGGGCCCGGCGCTAACATTAGGCTACAAAGTGGGTCAAGAGAACACATTCAACGCTGAAGTGTAGACAATAAAATATTAGATATGGTGAAATCTTTTGTTTTGTTATCTTTGTTCTGCGGTTTAGGGGAAAATCCCGATTAAGAAAATTATAAATATGTATTGCGCATTAGAAACAAACGTTAAGTGTTTCAGAATATGTACGCATTACATAAAAAAATATTAATTAACAACTATCTGTACTGAATAGTGTAGGATGAAGGTTATATTAAAAGAATCTTAAGATGTGTTGAGCAAGTCTAAAAATAAAATACACAAAACAGGTAATATGGAGACTGGCATGGCCTGAATGACAAAAAAAATGTTACATCAAATTAATACTATAAAGTGCTGGGGGAAAAAGTGGATTGAGACAGACACAAAGTGAACCAAAAATAAAAAGCAATGCAAATTAAAACACCCACCCCAGAAATAATTTTGTTAGAATCTGAATGAAAAATATCCTGATCTTAAACAAAAGGCATTAAAATATATTTAACAAATAAGGAGAAAATTAAGTATGGCAGCTCATTGACAATCAAGGCATCCAAAGCATGAACTATCAATCTGTAAACAATAAAATAAAAAACAAGTTGCTGGAAGGTACCAGAAAGTGACCATAAAGTCTGCACATGATAGGTCATAGTTCAACTTTGCATAGTATGTATTTTCTCCGAATATGTCAGCCTCTTATTTTGTTTGATTGCTTATTTAAAAAAATCCATATAAATATTATTGATTTTCATCTCTGCGTTAAATCGAAAGCGGAAAAGAAGAATTTAAAATGGCGTCTTGAACGCGTCTCGATTCGATATTTCTTTTTGAAAAATCTAGTTTTAAATAGTTTCTGTGGTTTTTATTATGAAATAAAACAGTCCCAAATATTAAAAGATATTCATTAACATTTAATATCATTAAAATTATTGTAGTTTTTATTACAGCAGATATCACGTTAACATCGTCAAACGTTACATTCCTATTGTCAATAGTAATAAACAGAAGTGACAAAAAAAAATCGAGCATTTTTTTTCATAAAACATTGAAATTTTCATTTTGTTCGTTTGACGTGGTGGCTGAATGGCTAAGCTGCTTGAAATTATATATAGAATCTGTTAATGCTGACTATCCAGGTTCGATACCTCTCTTTGATATTTTTATTTATTTATTTATTTTTTTAATTTATGATTTTAGTTGTTTTAATGAAAAGTAACTAATTAGATCTCTTTGACATTTGTTTATTGAAATAATTTATCTTTTAGGGTGTTGTAAGAAAAAGAAACAACAACTAATTGGGTATTTCATAATTAAAAAAAAAAAAAAAAACTTTTTTTGAAAATATTTGTCAAAGCTGAACACAGAGGCGTACGTATGGTGGGGGGGGGAGGTCCAAAATTAAAAGTCCCGCCTGGCCCCAGCTTGAGTGGAACCCCCAAAAGTGAGGACCAAACGTCAAAATGCAGGGGCCCCAAAAGAGGCCAAGCACCTGGGCCTAGTTTGGCACTGGTTTTACAATAGTATATCTTCATGCAAAAGCTTTAAAGGGTACAGCTAGTAATTACAGTAATTATATTGATTGATAAGGCGGTGTATGCTTCACCGCGGGACGACCAGTAACTTAAATTGCTTATTCATTTACTTACTGGCCCGTTTAGATATATGACGTCATTAGTTCGACAATTTCCGTGCGCCATTTTGGATTTTAATATGACAATTGTTTAAAAAGAAAATTTTTTTTTTTGCCAAGACGACCGTATTCTGTTTAAAAATTTGTGAATTGAAAAACAGTGGTATGTTAGGAGAATCGTCAATGAGTTTCTCAACAAAGCCTGGAGTATAGCTAGTGTCAACAACGGTACAACAGAACGTAAACCCAGAAGTGGTAGACCAAAATCGGCCAGAACACAACAAAATATTGAGCGGGTGAGTGAGCTGATCTGCAGTAAAGATGGTGATCCTCACAGTCACAAAAGTCCACGGGAAATAGAAAGAGAAACTAGTATATCACATTCGTCAATTCGACGTATTGTAAAACATGATTTAAGACTCAAAACGTACAGGCGTGTGGTCGAGCTGAAGCTGAATCAAAATGTCAAATTGAAACGCTTGCAACGCAGTCGGCAGCTACTTGAACGGTTTTCTAATGAGAGAAGTGTACGAAACATCTGGTTTACAGACAAAAATACATTCACCGTTGGTACTCCAGTTAATTCTCAAAATGATCGTATTTATTCCGCTGAAACAAAGAAAGCGCAATTTCAGGAAATTTGGCTTATACGAGAATGTGACCATTCCAGCCGCAGTATCATGGTATCAGTTGGTGTTTCTTTAATGGGGAAAACTGATATTGTGTTTGTTGAACCATGTGCCAAAATAAACAGTGAATAATATTGTGAACATTTTCTGAGCGAATGTTTGTTCCTTGTAATTCAAGCGAAATGTGGTCGTCAAAACTAGACATTACAGCTAGACGGAGCTCCTTCTCACACAGCCTGAAATACGATCAACTTTCTTGGTCATGAGAATGTTAACTTCATTAAATGGTCCTGATTTAAACCCAGTAGATTATGCCATATGGGGTGCTTTGCAAAAAAAATTCTACCTTCGACGAATATTTACCACAGTGGAGCAGCTGAAGTTGGCAATAATTGAAGAGTTGAATGTGTTCTCTTGGCCAAATTTGTAACCTAATTTTAGCGCCGGCCTCCGTAGCATTTTCACATCTTATCTATATTTATATACCATTTTTTTAAATTCTAAAATTGGAAATTTGTTCAATATTAGTTTATTCTTCAAACATAATTGTATTATTAAATGTGTTTTTTTTTTTTTGTTTTTTTACAATGATCAGTTGACATTCTACTGTTATTTGATGTACAACATTCCGACATTTTCCGCGGTTAATCGGCTACAGAATTTACCGCAACAGAGGATAAATGAAAAAGTTTCGTAGAGCACATAAAAACATGTTTACGACCAAATAGTACTGTTTTTAAAATTACTGCAGCTGTCCAGACATGAAACAATATTTACAACCACCATTGTGCTCGTATCGCTTAATATATTTCACTAAATAAAAGGTTAAAACGTCATATTTTAAATTTAAAGAAATCAGAAAACAATGCGAGTTTTCGATCGTTGATGAATGCTGAATGCGTTTGGCTTTGCTTTAACGTATTTGGGAATTCCGAAAATGCGTTAAATCTATATCTATATTTATCTCTCTCTCTCTCTATATATATATATATATATAGAAAGAGAGAGAGAGAGAGAGAGGTATGACTAAAATATAACCCTATATCCCCATATCATGTTTGGAAGAGCTTTGTATCACAAATAAAGAAAATATAGGTTTTTTGTTTTGCATAAAAAAGTTCACCCTTCACCGACTAGAATATTTTATAACCTACACATTTTCAAATGTCATAATAAAGGTTGCACCATTACAAAAAAGTGACATAAGTATAATATTGATAATTGTTACAATGTACATTTCTATTGTGCATTAGTAGAAGAAATTTAATGTTCATTTTTTCAATGGATTTGCAAGTGGAAATAAATCTTGTATCCATTTTATTGTACGCTCTGCACAGATATTAGAACGCTTCGTCGGTATAGAAGTTGGATCCGTGGACCATAATGTCTTTAATGACTTTACAAGCTTATGATAAATTATCAAAGTCAGTAGTATTGAAACACTGGGCAGTGAACCAGATGTCAACACACATACCACTGATGAAATCACATGCTGCCATAGCTGTTTGCAGATACTCATCTGAACGAATGATGACAAACAATAAATTGCCCTTGAGTTCCATCTCTCTTTATTCATTTTTGGAAGTGATTGAAAATTTACTTTTGGTAAGCTTTCACTAGTTTTGAAAATCCTGTAGCATTATGTTAAAGCCATTTCATCTCGCCAGCACTCTTGTTCTGATTTCTTTAGTGATGCTCCGGCATAATCAAATGAAGTTTTGAGTTGTTCAAACTTTTCTGCTATTGTTGAAACAAACGAGTAGCTGATGTTTGGTGAAGTTGTTGATGTACAAAAATGATCATTCATGACATGTTTCAATATTGTGTCTGGAATGTGGTGATACCATCCAATGTATACAGCTTTTTCTAATCCAACATCTTGAAAGTGTTTCATTAACAGTGTGACTGCACCAATTCTTCTTCAAGTATATGCTGCAGTTGTGTCAGAGACAATCATTTTTATTCCTTGAGCACAGTTTTCATTCGGGAAATGTTGAGAAGAGTAGTATGACAGGCTAGGGTCCTAAATAACATGTAGAGCCAAAGAAAGAAAGTAGAAGACAGTTTTTTCCATTGAATATTTTCTATTCTTTTGCATTTGCCAGCTGAAGAACAGTGAGTGTGACCTCCCTTTTTTTTATTTTTAAAACAACAACATCATATGCTTTATTTTATATGGTCTTTCTATCAAATTGTAAGCACCCGTGTTCTTTTTTAAAGTTTTCCTTTAAATTACTTTGTAATTTTTCTCCTTCTTTCTTTAAACCTTTGTAAATGGCGCTTTGAGTTTGATTAGATATGCAAACTCCAGTTCCCGACTTTTTGGAGCTTCTTTGTACTCAATTTTGCTGCAGTCACTAAACGCACTGAAGAAGAAGTTTTTTTGTCTTTTAAACTAGTTTCTCATTAACTTTACTACTAATGGAACACTGTTCTTCGCAAAATCTTCTTTACTCACATGATCTTCTGTATCAGAATTTGGTAAGACACTTGATTCAACACTTTCTTCAGTAAAGTTTTCTGTGACTGGAACTTTCCCGTAAAATAATTTCATTTTTCTTGGGTAAATCTTAAGTGAATCATCTTCAATAGCCTAATTTTCCTTTTGTTGAAATCTGAAGTGCATAGAACTTTGTCTTCTCGGCACACCCACTCTCCTTTCTCATCTCTTACATTAAACATCGCTGTGAAATCATAGTTTCCAGGACTTCAATTATGTCTTTTAAACGTCTTAACAACATTGTACGATCATGTCTTTTCTGCTTTTTACATCAGAAGCAATTGTTTATATCTGTTTACGATATATAGTTCCAATGGGATCTTTCTCATTTGATCAATACTGTCAACAGTCTTTGGTGATTTAATGCCTTTTCGGAAATACACTAGATTTGAAGTCCCAATTCTCTTTCTCGTCCCGGAAGCTGAAGCATTTTTGACACAACTGCTCTGAGACTATCCAGAAACTACACAAATACTAATTATGTATATAATAGTTGCCAACTAAAATGCTGACGGTGCATGGAACAACAAAGAACAAAATTTCAGTTAAAATACTTAGTGCGGGTTTGACATACGATTTACTGGGCGTGTGGAGGGTGACCTTTTTTAACAGTTGAGGGTTGTTATTAATATTTTTTGTTTAGATATGATAAATATCCACTTGTGGCAGTATGAGGATAAAAATAATGAAAAACACTTTATAGTCATATGCCTAATATACATATAACTTGAGTCTTGCAGCGAGGTGTCCCGCATATTTGGGCGATAAAGAGAATTATATATATATATATATATATATATATATATATATATATATATATATATATATATATATATAGAGAGAGAGAGAGAGAGAGAGAGAGAGAGAGAGAGAGATAGAGAGATTGCTGTTCAATGTTTGGCTGTAAATGCCTTAGAAGTAAATATAGATTTTTTTTTCTATTTGGTAATAAGAGCTCGGAAGCCTTGCAGCAGTGGCGTAGCTAGAGTAAACTTCACCCGGGGCGGTCCATTTAAATGTCAACCCTGTGACCCCACACGATCCTTTACTGAATAGTAAGGTGTGGCTAAATTTTCTTACATACTCTACCTATAGGCTCTACTTTATTGAACGGTACGTTACTGCTTACATGTATGATCCAAGACAAAATCCAAATCCTATACGACAAAACAAAACATTTCAAATCCAAAGATTTTTAAAATGCATCTGTTCACTTTCAGACCATCTAAATGTAAAACACGGCAATGCACAGCCCAAAAGAATGTCCTTCGACACTATAGTACTAGAAGGAATGTCTTCTTGTTTTCAGTGTGGCAAACAGGTCAATGACATCGTCAAAATCTATTTGTCTTGTAAGCTGTCGTTCAATGAACAGAACAGCCAGATCCGACAATCTCTACGGGCTCATGGTTGACTGGAGGTAATTTTGTAAAAGTTCCATTTTGGAGAAACTACTTTCACACGATGCCAAAGAAACACATATTGCCAGAATAAATCATAGAGTCAGCATAAAATATGGCAATGATTCAACAAAGTCCCACATAATATTAACCGTATGAATTGCAGTATAATCCAGTGCTTAGCTTCATCCAATTTTATTTCGGCTTCTTTTAGGTGTCGCCTTAAATGTGGAATTTCTAGTCAAAGATCTTCTTCAGACATCATGCACGGCTGTGCGCTTGGTAACAGGCGACTGTATTTCTTCGTCGTTGGCATTAATAATATGGTATGGCTGAACGGCATAAAAAGTCAGCAAAATGTCATTCTTTCCTTTCAACAACATTCCTTGTCAACAAGCTTCGTACGCTGCTCTTTCAAAAAGACCTGAGAGCCCTTAGTTTGGTTACGACCATGTTCACAGTAATACCTGGTGTTTTCATGTACTTCTGTGCTAAGTCGACTTGTTGTAAAACGTCGACCCAGAAAAACAAGAACGAAATGAAAGAAAAGTCGCTTATAGCTGGCAACATATTATGCGCAGTGCCTCTTGTCTCGACGCTTTCTTCGACATCACATAGAGCTTCAATGGCTTTCACAGACTGGTTAAACTTCTGTATCACTGGCTTCACTGCACCAGCATGTGCACACCAGCGAGTTGTGGGCAGTTTCTTTACTGTTAGACCTGTGTATCCAGCGAATTGTGGGCAGTTTCTTAACTGTTAGACCTGTGTATCCAGCGAATTGTGGGCAGTTTCTTCACTGTTAGACCTGTGTATTTAACTAGTCCATCCCAGTGATCGGTCGACAGAGTAAAAAAAAGTGTACAGCGCCTCAGGACTTCCAAAACAAAATTATACAAGACGGATTGTTAGCAAACAAATTAAGAAAGGCTCAAAGAATGATTAAAACAAGGTTAAACAAGCAATTAAGCCTGTTCCATTCTGGACACAGGACGTGTTAGCGCATTTTCGTATTATGTATCAGTACGTATGCTATCTTTCAGTAAATATTTGTAAATTTTGGAAATGTTTATAAATTCAATTGTGTAATGCATATATTTGTAAAAAAAAATTATAAAGACGTTTCTTTATATTTGAAAAAAAATTATTGTCTCTTAAATCTAACTACAAGTGGTTTGAGGTTACTGAAATAGGACTCATAATTGAAAACATTCGAAATTATAGAAATTTAATCGTCCGAAAACTCCGTCAATTGTTGCATAGCTCTGATACTTTCAATTAAACTCAGAACACAAGCTTACTATTTCATTTGATGAGTTTCTTAATAAATCTTGGTGAAACTACGTGCTGCAGTATTTCGCACCAAATGAACGGGCTGTTGAACGTACAAGGTGTATATATAATATATAAGCCCCTTAGGAGCCCTGAAGCCCGGCCCTCAGAGGTCCTATCGCAAAATGAATTTTTGATGTACACATGGCAGGCCAAGTTCTACAAAATGATATATACATCATGGGTCTAGGACTTATATTTGCTGAGATATAGCGCTTCTTTATTAATATAGCTTATATAGTAAAAAACGGTACTAAGGCCCCTTTTACGGCCCTGAGAGGTCAGATCGCGAAATGAAAAAAAGTCATTTCTTGGCAGGTCAAGACCTACAAAATGATATATACATTATGGGTCTAGGACTTATGGTTGTTGAGATCTAGGGTGATGACAGACAGACAAAACGGGGACAATAGAGCATTTTTTTTTCGAAAATGCTCTAAAAATTTGCCTTCGGATTAATGTCTTTGATCTTTTGTTGCACACCACCGTGGATTCCAACCATGCTTGCTGCATTATCGTACCCTTGACCGAGACGTAATTGAATAACCAGTCCGTTTTCTTGTTTCTCGATGTTATCGCAATTCAATGCAATATATGTTTTAACTTTTAGAGGAAAAAAATCCAAAAACCGCTGATGTGTACATATCTAATTACGGTTGACATATTATCTGTAGGCCTATGCAAATTGAACGGTGTGCTATCAAAAAGTATGCCAAAGTACTTTGCATTGCTGATGTCAGAAAAGAGTTTTCCAGTCACGTGTTTATGCCAAACTAGAAATGAACTCGTTTTGTGTTTCAGGTGACATAAATGAAATTACTACCTGACTGTCTGTTCTTTGCTGGAGTCTGACAAGATGTACATGCTCAGCATAATATCGATGGAAGCTGTCGTCTTTCGACATCTTCCATTGATATTAAACTGTCTTCGACGTTCTGTCACATAATTTGACAAAGCCATGGACGTCACTTGTTCGAAATAAATAATAATAATAATAATGTAAGAAAAATTACTCATCAAAAGAGCTGTACTCGCTCAGACAATATTTTTGACAAATTTGAAATATTTAACGTCAAAACGGTCACATTTCTTGTGTTGTTTGGGTTTTTATCACAATTCTATTTTCACCATCATTTTCAGACTTTTTTCGAACCTTAGCCTGGCTGAAATATTTTGTTGGAGGTGACATAGTGTCACTCTCTATATGCTCGATTTAAGAAAATAAAAGTGCCGGGGGTGAACAAAATTTTCCGCAGAGCCGAGGATAAATGTCATCCCCGGCGGGGATGAAAAAAGCTAAACCAGAGCCGGGGATGTCAATTCTCAGTGCCGGGGATATCTTAGTTCCTAACAGTCTAGCAGATTTAGTTCCTAACAGTTAAGCAGAATTAGTTCCTCACAGTTTAGCATTCTTAGTTTCTCACAGTTTAGTAGACTTAGTTCCTCATAGTTTAGCATTCTTAGTTCCTCACAGGTTAGCAGTCTTAGTTCCTCACAGTTTAGCAGTCTTAGTTCCTCACAGTTTAGCAGTCTTGGTTTCTCAAGTTTAGCAGTCTTAGTTCCTCACGTTTGGCAGTCTTATTCCTTACAGTTAGGCAGACTTAGTTCCTCACAGTTTAGCAGTCTTGGTTTCTCAAGTTTTGCAGACTTAGTTCCTTACAGTTTAGGAGTCTTAGTTCCTCACAGTTTATCAGTCTTGGTTTCTCAAGTTTAGCAGACTTGGATCCTCACAGTTTAGCAATCTTATTTCTTTACAGTTTAGCAGTCTTAGTTCCTAACATCCCCAGCGGCGGCGAGATGCCAACAATTTTTTGATGATCTTCAATTTACAATCCACGGGCCAACAAGTAACTAATTTATTTTCATAGACAAAACCAACAATAATATAAAAAATGGGGAAAACATTTGTCTTAATTAACATAGTTCACGTTGGTTTAAACAAATTTGAAGCTGCACATTAACAGAACAAGCAATGAATTTAATTTTAACAAAAAATGAAATTTTTTTATGTATTCTCTGTTTGTTGAAATCAAATATTCCATTACTCATACTTATTCCAATTATTTAAACAAATTATTGAGTTGTTCCATAACTAATTATTTTGCTGGTTTGCCTGAAGGTACATCGCTGGCAGAATTTGACGTATCTTATAGCTGTTAATAAGTCTTGAAAACTTACATTACACTGTTTACGAGCAAATGGTTTTACTCAAGTGTTACCATTAAACATAAATCTATTGCGTGCAGAATAAAACATTATTTTAATCAATACATGTATATTCAGCTACTTAGGTATTTTGATTTCAACTTCAAATTAAACTTATTAAAGTCGGATAATCTAAACTTATAATAACAAATTATTGCTACATATATACAGTAACAAATGACTTACACGCAGTACACGTAGTATGAAGATCATCTTTTTGAGATTTGACTTCTTGAAATACAGTTGTTTGTAAAAGACAACTTTGTTTTGGGTTAACGTTTTTGCAAGACGGCTCTTTAGCAACTTAATAATTATTTAAAATTATAAAATAAAAATGTTACTTTAAATCTTTGTCTGGATTTTTGTATAAAATTAAATTTTCGATAGATAACTTGCGCCTTACGACTTACGAGCGACGAATTAAAAGTGAACAAAACTTAGAACCAAAGATTACAAAAAAATACTTCGAACTCTTACTGTACGTTTATTTCGATTGATTCGGTAGATAGAAACGCAGTACCAAATTTTGAAGTTAAACGGAAATATTTGCCAGTGCTTTCTCGACATAAGAGACAAGCAAAAATTAAGCCTGTAAAAACAGGACGTTTTATAGCATTTTCATGTATAATGAGGGAAGTAAGTCATGTTCAATAACTGTTACAAAAATAAATGATGATTACGCCCCTTTGTTTAGCTTATAATCTATTTATAATTTATAAGCCCCTTAGAAGCCCTGAAGCCCGGACCTGAGAGGTCCTATTGCGAAATGATATATAAATCATGGGTCTAGGACTTAAGGTTGCTGAGATCTAGGGCGCTCCTTTGTTAATATAGCTTATAAAGTAAAAAACGGTACTTTATAAGCCCCCTTTTACGGTCCTCAGAGGTCAGATCGCAAAATGGTTTTTGATGCACACATGGCAGGCCAAGACCTACAAAATGATATATACATCTTGGGTCTAGGACGTATGGTTGTTGAGATCTAGGTTGCTGACCGACAGACAGATAGACAGACAGACAGACCAAACGGGGACAATAGATCTTAAAATCAGTGCTGGGGATGAAAAAAAAATCCGCAGAGCCAGGGATAAATGTCATCCCCAGCAGGGATGACATTAGCCAAAGCAGAACCGGGAAAGACAGTCCCCAGTGCCGGGTATATCCCCGGCATCCCCGGCGGTAAATCGAGCACTGCCCCCTTCCCTTAGCTACGCCACTGCAAGCCTTGCCGTTTAACCAATTAAAAATCTCTATTAAGTATTAACAATATCAAAATACAAAGCTATCAGTTCAGTTTACTAAATTAATTTAATTGTAACTATTTACTAAAACTAAATTCACTGATAAATAAGTTACCAAGAAATAATAAATGATAAATAATTTTAAATATATATATATATATATATATATATATATATATATTTAAAAAAATTGTACAGATATTGTTGAGATAATGTAAACAAACAAGTCGCTATTGATGTCATCAATTTGATTTTTAAAAAAATCACATAACAACATCGGGAATTCATGGTCAATATGCAAATAATATACATTGACGACAATTGTTTTGTTAATTTAGTCTTACATTGACAGGTCGATAATGCTTCTCCTCTAGTTTTTACTACTGGACTTGATAACCACAGACATACAGTACTGTTGCCAACTGCTACCGACGAGAAATTTCCAAAACAAGAAGCTTTAGTCCTTAGATACAGCTTTTGACTTGCTGGTCTGGATATTGCTGAGAAAACTGTGTTCAAAACTTCTCAGTAGAAAGAGTTCATGGACAGCACCAAATGTACTATTACTTCATATATTTTAAATCACATTTATTAAAAATAAACGCAAAAATATATTGATACCTTGGTATAACGATAGACCTAGTTTTATTTATATGCCAAAATATTAGTTATTATATAATAAGCTAAATATAATTTGATATGCATACAACGCTAGAATTATTACTTAAACATCATTAAATAGGAAAATAAACATAACGAGAGTCTTGTTATATTTATTTTGACATAATGGCCATTTGTATTTTTTATACTTTTTTGAAGTTCATTGTTTATAAATGATATAATATCTCATACTAAGACACAAACAACTTTGTACATTTTTGTGTTTTTTTGTTTAAATGTAGCGACTCTGTTCTCCAATAATTTCTTTAGAGCCAAGAGTAAGTGTTTGAAGAATGTCCTAACGCTAAATCTTCTTACCTACGAGTTAATAATAAATGGTATTAAAGCAAAAACTGTTGAACTTTTATTGTGATTTCCAATGATATAATTTGTGTTTTTAAGATAAAAAAAGGAAAACAACTAAGGAGAGAATTTTGCAGACAATAATTGTAAATACCCAGCTGAATTTGAAAGCACTTTTGAATTTGGACCCCCTCTCCCACCCTAGGTACGCTTCTGTCTGCATCAGTACCTTTTACACATTCTGGCCAAAAGTACAAAATACAAAAGTATTTACATTTACATTTTAGTACAAGTAGGAGACGTTCTCAGATTTCTGTCCAGGCGCTAAAGATGCTAATTACGCCACTGCTAAGTTGAAAACAATTCTCATAAAATATTTAGACTTATGTTTGCATAAAAATATTTTTTTTTTTGCATAAGAATATATCTGTTCATTAAAACATATAAGTATATTATAAAATACCTGTACATTTTAACATTTCTGTACATTATAACATATATGCACATATTACACTACCTGGTGTACATAGTTTGGACGTCTCGTTGTACATAAAAGTGTAGCACGCGCTGAAATATTTAGCACATAAAGCTGCACACAATATCACTGATGCAGCTTTCTTGGAAATTCCGAATGGTACCATGGTAACGTTCATGTCATTTTTGACTGGACTGAAGTTGTACGAAGTCACATTCATGGCAGAAGCTAACAGAATTAAACATCTAATAATTTCATTATTAAATAAACCCCAGTAAATCCAAATGTTGATATGATAATATTCTAAGTGTGATATATTGAAAGTGTTAAATATTCAAAGTGTTAAATATTCAAAGTGTTAAATATTCAAAGTGTTAAATATTCAAAGTGTTAAATATTCTAATAGTTAATTATTCTAAGTGTTAAATATTCAACGTGTTAAATATTCTTAATGTTAAAACAGTAAATCGATGACACAATATTTATTCTATTATTTAACAGATACTTCACTCTGTAATACATATTGTGTCGTCACTGCCCCCCCCCACTTCCCACACAAGTAATCTATTTATATATCATGTACGTTGGCCTATAGTTCATTACATTATACTATAAACATTGACTGTTGACTAATAGATTTGGTCCATCTTAAGTTTACTTTTAACTTGGTTTGGTAAGCTGATATTTTAGATTGTTATAAAATAATGAAACTTTTGCACTTCTTGCCTTTGAAATAAATTTGAAATAATACATAATACATATAGGCCTAACACAAGAAGTTGTTAGATGTATTTTATAAACTATGTCTTGAGTACTTACATAACCAAAACAAAGCTACTAGACCGAACATTTGATAAATGACGAAGTCTTTCATTTTAACTTTCTTTACGTCCCTTGTTGTCTATTCCTAAAAAAAAAATAGAGCAAAACTAATTATGGATCAAATTATTTTTTCAAATTTAATTTTTTTCTCTCTTTGAACTATTGGTGAAATGGCTGGTCAACACTTGGTCTGTTAGAGTCTGTGATACCAAACGTGATATGCTGGTCAACACTTGGTCTGTTAGAGTCTGTGATACCAAACGTGCTATGTTTCTCAACGTCTTGGAACTGACATCATGGCCAACGGCAAGAAAGCTACTTACCTGCCAGACCTATGGCAGACGCCACTTATACCCATTACCAGATCATCCAAACTTGGGAATAATCGTACTCGATCAAGTTCTCTGAACACGGATTCCGCACAAAGATGGTGCGCTTAAGCATTAAACGATTATTGCAAAGAATCGGCAGCTCGGTCAATCACAGGAATGCCCAGCAATCCACTGAAGGTTCACCAAAAGACAATGTCGGGACATAAGATCTTGAATAGCAATCTCAACTGCCAAAAACTTTTCTGAAGTGTCGGCAAAGAGAATCGACATTGGGCCTCAAAATCCTAACTTTTACGCATTGAGATTGTATTAATAATGTTAATAATGTCACAGAAACATTTTAATTAACGTATGTCGGTTTAGTAAAGTGCACCTTTAATTTTAATCTTCCGAATACATAAAACGATAGGTAAATAGATATGACTATTGATTTCATCATGTTTATAATTGGAGTTTCCGGGAGTTACCCTTCTTTTAAAAATGTAGGATAGGGAAATGACGTCACATAGGAATTTTATCTATGGCGCTGTCGAGATTACTTTAATATAGTAAAATACTAAAATAATTAATTACAATTAAACTGCCCATCAAACGAAACCTGTCCTATAACCTTCCCATGTAATTATGTGTATGTGTAACAAATTTCACGTTATTTGGTTTTCTGGATCTTGAGTTATAAGGGAACAGACAGACAACAAATGCGTCTTATAAGTATAGAGATGTATTACATTTTTATTCACACTAATCATACAGTAACAGGAATTAACTTTAAGCTAGTTTTTGTTTTGCCTGCTGAAACACTTGAGTTTTGTTTTTCATTGTTCAATCCATGGCGTTGGCAATGATCCCAGTTTAATTGAATGTCAGAGTTAAAATTAGAATGTTTTTATTTGTATGTATGTATGTACGTTACCTACTTTGCAATCATTTAATAGGTTTAAAATTGTATTACAATCACAGGTGGCATACCAATTATGTGTGCTGGAAAAATTATAATAACTTATTTAACCTAGAATACAGAAATTCATATTAAAAAAGCTTATACAAAAAATATTAACTCCGTAATTATATTTGCGAGATGTAACATATGTTAAAAAGCAAATACCTAATTAAATTAAAAAAGTTTTAACACATTTAGTGGAGCTTTAAAATTCTAAAATGATGAGTACAGGTCAACTTATAACACGAATATCTTTGATCTTGATACGAAACAAATTTAAGAAAAAAATCGTTAATCGAACTTTAATAATCATTATTGTTATCCTGGAGTCGCTTCAACTTCATAAGCGCTCTCGATGTTGGTCTTGATCGAAAAATCGATTGAAAAATGGGCACGGGGGGGGGGGATAAAACAAGTCACAATAACATTAAGATACTATACATGCGTACATATCACGCTCTGGGTCACATGATATCGCATAGCTTGCTCTCCCTTGCCCTATTCGCCTGTTTGAATATGAGATTTGGTCAACAAAGAGGTCATACGATTTATTTATTTTTTTTTTAAAGGAAAACGAAAAAAATATAGTGCTTAAGCATAAATACTGCAATTTATTAATACCAATAACTAATATTAAATAAATATTTTCTTTCTCTCTTTCCGAAATGTCACTCATATGACACATTCACCTACAACTTAATTAAAGTTATTTTTGGCTAAACTGTAAACAACCACACTAACCATTACAACTATAATACACAACACTAAAAGGTATATACTATTTTATCTTTTATTTTCAAACAATTCTTCTCCATAATTCCTTCTCTGAAAAAAAATTGATTTAGAAGTGTAATTGTGTAAGTGCTATATAAAACTGTAGCCTACAGATTAGTAAAAAATAATTGTAGCTATCAATGCCAACATTTCCCGTGGTGCTCCACATGGCCATTGCACTATCGGCTATGGTGGATGAAAGAAGGGCACCATAAAACCGTCCCATTAGTGGTTTATAGGACTTAAGGGATTTCATCTCATCTCAGGGACTTACACATCAATGTCAACATCGAACCCTTTGATCACTTTTTATATTCAATCAATTTACTATGTTACTACTTCATTGCTTTATTTTGCTATTATAATATTTATTATAATAGTTTTACACTAATACGAGTTAAAGGACTATGAGTACGTATTTATGTTAGTTTATAATGACTAACTTAAAAAAAAAACGTAATGCTTCATTTTGTTAGCACCAATGATAATTATTTATTATTTATATTGAAAAGAAAATAACAATTTCAGTGTATGCCTGAATGCATTATTTACCTATTAATTAACCAATCTTGCAGTTCCTTTAAGAAAATAATTTTATAAATTTATAACAACATACATAGAATGAAGTGAGATAAATGCACGTGTTAATTTAACTATACACACGAAGTTTGAGTTGGGTTAGAGGCTGTATATAAGGCGATTAGCCATTTAAGTTGGAGATTATACTGTAAGTTAAAAATGCACTGACATAAACATATGTCTTGCTTAGGAGGTAAGATCTACAGATAAGCCAATCAAATTGCCGTCTTAACTAAAAATTAAAATAATAATAATAACAACTATCCACAATTTTAAGTTGGAGACCAGTCTCTTCACAGAAGACAACTCGTTCTGAAGAAAATCTTGTATGCATTTGTTTCTCAAGAAATAGTCAATTAATTTTAAGTTGACCTTTTAACTTATGCTTAATTGTGCCAGTCAATTTTGTATTACATTGGTTATATATACATATATATATATATATATATATATATATATATATATATATATATATATATATATATTGGATAGATATATAGATAGCAATTAAAAGATAGATCGTTAGTTGGGCCAGATAAATAGATGGATAGGCAGACAGACGAAAAGGCTTATATATATAGATGACAGACAAACATACATACATAAAGGTAGATAGATAGACTACCCCCTATCTCATTTCAGAATCCAAACTTCATTTCAATGGCACAAATTATTGTGGCTCTCCAAGTCCTCGGGATGGTCAATGAAAGAGGCGAGACACGACGTAAGTTTATGATTTATACATTGATTTTTTTTTTTTGGCAATACATTGTTTTCTAGACTCCATAACTAATGTTCTCTATAATCAACAATCAAATGTTCATTAATATCAAGAACAATTTGCAACACTTCGTATTTTGGTTTCTCTACTTATTGCGATTTCCTGCTGGATTGGGAAAATAAAATCTCGAATAAAATAAGTCATCTACTTCCCTCTTCAAGGTAACACCCTGAGAGATAAATGATGAGACCACGACTTTGAAAAAAATGCCTAAACATTATTAGTCCGGTTGGTCAAACCTGTCTTCATACCAGCGATGCAATATTGCCATTCGTCACATACCCTCGCAATGACCTACACCTTCAGTTTTTTTTTTTGTGGGGAAAATGCTGCTGACGTCATCAGCATGGGTGGTCTGTCTTCAAACTGCACCGCACTGTGATTCAATGATGTCAGGGTAACGGTCAGTAACAGACCGGCTAGTCAATCGAAGAGAGAGGACACACAGTGAGAAGATTACCAGAGAGAGGGGCAAAAGCACATCTAGAAAGGACACAGAGAGCAGATGATTTCAAGAAACAGTTTAGATAGAATAGGTCGCTGAGTACGCAAGATCTGTTGTTGCAGCGAGTCTGTTATCGGTACAGCCTTACCCACACGTTAATCCTCGTGCAACTGGTTTCACTCCGCCTTACAACAAGTACATTGTAGAAGATGAATAAATCTTGTATTATTTAACGAACAAACCAATGTGTCTGTGAGTGCATACCTATAAAGAACGAAGGTAGTAACAGTATTTACTAAAGCTAAAAATTATCAACGTTGAACTTTACATTGGTCATATCAAAGTAATTCATTTTCCCTTAGCACCCTTAAGGATATAATAATTGCAGAGTCTTTGTCTATTTAGTCAGAGCGCAATCAGTAATTGAATGGCTAGCACAAAGCCCAGCACTCGTTACTTCCGCAAAGCTGAATGGATTTCATGACTTACAGACACATTTTCATCATTTTAGCCGATAATAAACTCCAGCCAATTGTAGCTTTTGTTTCGCTATGCCTTGTTGAAGTGATTATTGTTGTAGTTGCTATTGTTGTTGCTATTATTGATGTAGCTGATATTGTTGTATCTATTATTGTAGTAGTTCTTAGTGTTGTTGTATTGTTGTAGTTGTTGATTTAGAAGATACATTCCAACGTTTTTGAAATTCTTATCTCTCGTAAATACAAGCACATACCAAGATTTTCGAGGTTCGATTTTTATCATTTGTTGAACCTTATAATAGACAAATCGTACGGTTTTTATGATACATTTTAAACTCACCTACATGGAGACAAAAGATACATTTTTAAATGTTTTTTATCGTGCAGTAAAAACTATTTCAGATGTTTGCAGCCGATACATTCAGAAAGTTGTAGAGATGCCAAGCGTAGATTCTTTTTTAAAAAGTTGTAACCAGCTGCCGTTTATTTATTGATAGTAACCTTTGCCCGACTGGCCCAAACAGTTTCCATAGTTTCACTATTTTCGCTTCTCAATGTAACTAAAAATACTGGTCTTATTATTCCCCTCAATAAAAGTTTCAGTAAATATCTACACCATATGATCAATGTTTTGTTATTTCTTTAGAATACTCACAGAGGACTCAGAAAATTTAACAAAATAATATATATATATATATATATATATATATATATATATATATATATATATATATATACACACACACATACATATGTTTCAACAGTCGCGTAGTGAGGGGGGACAAGAGGCCCCGGGCACCACTCATAAAGGGGCGCCAAAAGGCATTTTTACGGAGGTCGGACTTGTCTACCCTGACAGTTAGACCCCGTGAAACTTCGACCCCGTGACACTTCGACCTCTAGGACAGTTCGCTTCTGACTTTCGACCCATGTCAACCTATTTCAAAAGTGTTTGGATAATTATGTCTGCGTATGTTTAGTGAATTTGTTCAAATCCTACTAATAAAGTGCTATTCTTGACGTGCGTGCAGAATGGGATGAGGTAGTTTTCATATCGTGCGGTGTGCGCTGTAACAGTGTATTGTAACCGTTTATGTTGAGGTGCAGAATGGATAACAAAGCAATAGACAAATACTGCAATAGAAAAGAGCATGTGTAGACTTTATTGCCATGTAGAGAATACGATATGGAATACAGAAATAACAAATGCATGAGATAATGCAAATAAAAAAACCACTAGGCTTTTATTGCCATGCACATCCTTAAATACAAACGCATACACCGCACGATATGTAATTACCCTCGCTCGAAGAATTCCACAGAAAAGATAATGAGAAGCCGAATGGAACTTGCGCGCGGGTGCTGTATCGTGCCACACCAGTTTGCCTTGTGCTGCAAAATGACATAATTAAGTAGTTATTTTTTACTTTGCAGTGAATTTTTTAAATAGCTTTTAATATTTAGAGAATGAAGGGTAAACGTAACGCGTGACATAAATTAGCACCCATATCTTTACCTAAGGTGTTTAGTTTGGTTTGGTTTTGTTGGTTAGTTTGCTTTGGTTGATAAGGTTATTTGGTTGGTTGGTTTGGTTGGCTGATCGGTTGGTTCGTCGGTTTGTTTAGGTTAGCTGGTTTGGCTGTTTGGTTTGGTTGGTTAGCGTCGACGAGTAAAACGTAATTTGAGTACGCATGAATGGTGGTCATTTTCGCATAAGGGTGGCATAAATCAGCACCCATATTTTTACCTAAGTGAATAAACCTAATTAATCGTATTTAAAAATTCAGTAGTTCAATTGATTAACACCTAGATTTCCTGGCAAAATATTTAAAATATTAGCTTTTACTTTGTTAAAATATGTGCATGATTGTTTAAATATATGCTTAATTATATTAATAATGTGTTTTAATTGTTTAAATTTGAGAGTATTAGTTTTGTTTAAAATATTTGTGTTAGTCTTTTCGATGTCTTTAATACAAATTGTGCGAATATTTTGATAATATTTGACGTAATATGTGACGTAATTTTTTTCTCAGCAAAATCCTTTGCCCCTCCTTCTTTTTTTATTCTTACCAAGCTCGGGGTGGGGTGGGGGTGATGGGGGGACTAATGTGTTATTCAGATAGTCTAACTGCCCCATAAAATTACAGTTTACGTCAATATCACACCTCATGTCACGTCCAAAGACGGTGTGGATAATGTTGTCAGATAGATAATATATAATACTAGGTAAACGTTAAACTAAACCATCCACAATGGGATATTGGTCAGTTTAACATTTTGTGGGAAACGTCAAAGTAGACATAATCCATTGGTCAATGAGACTCATGTACGAGCATGAGGCGTGTACGTGTGAGATATAAAGTTTGTCTATATAAACCATTGACGTGCTCAGAACTCAAACAATAAAGTTACTTACTGTGGAGTCTAATGTTCAGTTTGGTGTCTCAAATCAAGGAAAACGAATTATAATTCTAAGTAATTTGAATACTGGTTTCATAAAAATCATAAAAATGAAATATATCATGGAGATGGTGTAAGTTTACGTCGTTAAAGTTCAGGACCAGAGTAAAAATGATGAAAGACAGAGTTATTCACACATTCGACTATCACACACATGAACGTTAAAGATATAATTAATTGGCTCGTAAGGCCATGGGGTAAAATGAAACAACATAGACTGAAACTCGGGCGCAACCATTAAGTAGTCATATTTATTGTAAACGTCTGGATTACCTAACCATGTTATGATAGCACTTCCAAAGAAATTCACAATCAGTCGAGCGTTGCAGCGTGACAGAAACACATTTGCCAGTGGCAGAGAAGAAGGTTAACATTACCACTGTCGCCAACAGACGTAAATTTTGATATACCAGAAGTATTTAATGGCTTAGTGCTATATTATTCTAAATCTTTGGCAGCAGATCCACGAATTAATGTTATGATCGAGCGTGCTGTTATAGAGGCAATGACGCGCACTAAGCAGTGACTGGAAGATGGAGCATTTGAAGTCGTTCAATATATTCTACCAACTGCATACGTTTCACTCTGTCTTTGATGAAGGCGTGAACCCAGCTGCAATTTACTGTTTATTTTTTTGCGGGATAAGATGCAATCAACTTATCAGAGATTGGTGACAGTTATTAAAAATGTGATGCCACAACCTGATCAAGATATCAATCACTGATTTTGAAATGACTGCAATGAACGCTCTGAGAAGCTTTTTTCCACGAGATATAATAACTGGCTGCTATTTCCACCTGACACAAATGTACTCAAAAGAGTTCACAGCTAAGACTGAAAACTGCTTATGTAACTAATGTGGTATTTGTGAGTTCGTAAGATGCCTTCAGCTCTTGCATTTGTCTTTGAAGATGATGTTTCAGACATATTTGATGAGTTAGTGGTAAGCAGAACTCAACATGAACGAATTGAAGAATTAATAACATACTTTGAATATGCATAAATCAGAGGACGCCGTTCAGGAGGTAGGGAAGAAACGATATGGATCTCTGTCTCTGATGCTAGGTATTCAAACCTGGAACAAAAGAAATAATGCCGCCAATGGACTTGCTAGAACTAACAACATCTGCGAGGGATGGCATAATATTTATCACTATTTAGCTGTCAATAGATCCAACAATGTAGACATTTATGGATGAAATTTTAAAAGACAGCAAATCAAACAAGTCCACTTTGTTACAAGCGGTTTCAGGACCACGCCAGCCTAAAAGTAAACGTTAGTGTGTCGAACGAGCATTACAAACATACACGCATCAACGCCTTGACCTACCTGAGGCCGTGACTATTTGTCAAATTCTCGAATTAGCGTTTGAAAGTTAACTTATGTACTGTTCATGTGTGTTGTTATATTTTTTTTATTTTGTATAAATAGACTATTTGATATGAGGTGTGATATTGACAAGCTGTAATTTCATCCGGCATCTAGACTATTTGATATGAGGTGTGATAATAAGTTGTAATTTCATCCGGCATCTAGACTATTTGATATGAGGTGTGATATTTAATGCTTCTGTATCATCCGCATCTAGACTATTTGATATGAGTGTGATATTGACAAGCTGTAATTTCATCCGGCATCTAGACTATTTGATATGAGGTGTGATATTGACAAGCAGTAATTTCATCTGGCATCTAAACTATTTGACGTAAGACTGTTGCTCAACCCCCCAGATTATTATCGAAAATGGGTCGGGGGGGGAAGATTTATTGAGTAGAGAAATTAAGTCATAATTCACACAATTTGTTTCCCTTGCTAAGACATCACAAAAAGATTCTCTATACTCATATTGAAACAATTAAAACACATATTTTTAATAGTTTAACATATATTTAAACAATAATGCACACATTTAAACAAAGTTAAAAAAATATTTTAAACATATTTTTACATTCTGAACAAAGTTTATAAACATAAAACATAAATAATAAATCAAACACTTTTAAAATAGTTTGACAGGGTTGAATAGTCCGAGGTCAAACTGTCCTGTGGTCGAAGCGCGTCGCGAACTCGAAAAAGTCGTGGAAGCATTTTTACATATAATATCATATGGTTTTGAATAAAGGAGGGGGTCGCCAAGGGATTGCCCCCGCGCGAGTTAAGCTCACTGCGCAACTTGTATTGAATTCTGAGCCGATAGTGAGTAAAACACTCGGTCAAACTCTTAGTCATAAACTGGGAAATAACTAGATAAAACACTGAGTAAAAAAGGTGGGTAAAACTGTGAGTAAAATCCAGAGTCAATTATGAATAAAAATGTTTTTTAAACAGTGGGTCAACATTGAGTAAATCAATGGGTCAAACACCTTACCCAAATCAATGTCAATGACATCACAAAATAAAGCGCTAGAAAGGATAAGTGAACTTAGAAATTGCACCAGGACCTGAACAAATCCAGGATTTCTGGATACACCAAATGTTAATTTAAAAAAAAAAATTAAAATTAGGTCAAAATTTTGCTATAAAAAGATGTGCAATTTATCAAAACAATATATATATATATATATATATATATATATATATATATATATATATGTATATATATATATATATATATATATATATATATATATATATATACATAGATATATATGTGTGTGTGTGTGTATGTGTGTGTATTTCTGTGTGTGCAATGTGTTTACTGATTTAAACTGTAGCTATATAACGGAATCAGACTTTTCAGTCATCATACTACACAATAGGTGTTTACTTGATTTAATAGAAATGATCTGGGATTGTATCACATGTATATGCGAAGTTACATTGATTATAGCCAGCCCAGTTACAACATGATGTAACAGCTGAGGAGAAAGGGAGGGGGCAGCTAAGTAACGATTATTTACAAAGACCATTCAAGACGTAAATACAGTTATTGGCTCCACTTACATACGTTGGTGCACTAAAAATTGTGTCCTGAAGAAAAGGGACAGCAATCTGTTGGTCACGAATATTTCTTAAAGAAATTATATTCCCTTTTTTAATCTTCAAATTTCAGTACGATCAAGCTAATATAAAAAGAAAGCGATAATTGTATATATGTATATGTATATATTTCAAATAAAAAATGTCTCATTTTTTCTTGTGTATTGTTGCAAAAAGTTATACACTCCAACTGGTGCACGGTGGCTGGAAGTTGACAACACGAGACAACACTATATCAGGCAGAGGGTATCTGAAATAAAAATAACTTGTTGAATAGTCCATATTTATGTACACATTTGTTCATTTCTCATTATGTACACATTTGTTCATTTCTCATTTTGTACACATTTGTTCATTTCTCATTATGTACACATTTGTTCATTGCTCTCATTATGTACACATTTGTTCATTTCTCATTTTGTACACATTTGTTCATTTCTCATTATGTACACATTTGTTCATTTCTCATTATGTACACATTTGTTCATTTCTCATTATGTACACATTTTTTCATACATTTATACTGTCATCATGTTTATTTAATTCGTTTGTTTTGACATTTAATAAAATCAATTTCAAATCTGGTCGAACTTATTTGGTATACAAACACACATTTAGATATTCATACGCAGAACACATTTACATGATTCATGTATGCATTGTGATAAACGATTGCACAATTCTTACATAACTTAATACATTGTATTTTGCGGTACCCCTCAAATTGTCTGAGTACAGTTATACTTTCTCTCTCAACCACCTCTCTCTCTCTCTCTCTCTCTCTTGGTCACCTCTTTTATATATATATATATATATATATATATATATATATATATATATATATATATTAGGTGGACTAACATAACTTTTTGTAAAAAAATTTAGAGTTTTTATTTTTTTGTTTCACGTACTTAAAAACAGCACAGAAATAAAAAATCATGAATATATGACTTTATTTGGTACTGCCTCATCGACACTGAAATTTTAAATCAGTTTGAATGAATTTGGAAACTGAATATAAAGCACAGAAAATGTTAGGAGGTTTTGGAAAGTTTAAAAAAATCTATACAATTCTAGAAAGTTCTGAAGTATCATAAAAATTTCTAGAAGGCTCTAAAAGCTTCTAGAAAAACGTGGAAAACTTGAGAAGGTTCGGTAAATTCTATAAAACTCTACAGGTTTTTATTTTCACACAAATAGCCACCTCACCAGTGCATTTCAATTTAGTTATAAAAATCAAGTGTTATAAGATCAAATGTTACGGCTATATAAATATCATTCATTTAGTTATGATTACTAAGTCGACAAGTGTTGTTTATTGAACTGGCAAAGAAGTAGAGACAACTCCAGTTTATTAAGCTACGTACTTCCCTAATTGAGCCTCCTGGCCAATGGTATGTTTACAAACACAGCCGTCTTACAGTCAGTTGGTACAATGTTTTTGCATGAACTATTTCTTTGCTTGTATACAGTCCAGTGAACATGCCAATGTTTATTGAGCTAGGTACTTCCCCATAAATGAGCCTACTGGTCAATGGTATGTTTACAAACACAGCCGTCTGGCATTTATTTGGTATAATTTTTCATGACCTATTTCTTTGCTTGTAGTATATAATGTCCAGTGGACATGCCAAAGTTTATTGAGCTAGGTAATTCCCCCTAACTAAGCGTACTGACCAATGGTATGTTTACAAACACGGCCGTATTCAATAAGACATTTGAAGGTAGTACATCTGGATCGGACATACTGCTATTCAAGCGCTTTAAGACATTTTGACCAGAAATAAGACAGGCAGAATTTAGTATAAACTATGATGTTCGACTGAGCAAAATCTCAAGCCATTCAAAGAAATCATCACATTTGTTCAAATATCATCCAAAGGAAAGACAACTCAAGATATTTCCACGTGATAATTACAGCGACTTGACTCAACTGTATCTTACTGGAGGAATGCCCCCCCCCTCTTTGATGTAAAGTTTTCGTGTTCCTGAAGCTTATCACCATGCAAGGTGGATGTCTAAAAATCTTTCATGAAGACTTATCTCTTACGTCATCAATTCAAGGCTGACTAAGCATGAAGCCAGATCAATTGATTATAAGAATGTTTTTCCCTTCATTTCTCAGACTGCATTATTTACCAATGTGTCTCAGTGGATGAGAACAACAGCCTTGTTGCTTGCTTGAGGCAATTCATGGAGAAATCTTCAGATCAGAAAAGGTGCATCCGCAGTACAAATGATCCTTCAGCACTTCATAATGTGACATTAACGGATTTTGCGACCTCGTCATCGTTGCCTTTCTTAATGCTCCTCTGCTTAAAAAGATTTTTCTCATGACTGATGCTTCCACCAGCAACAAACTCCATCCATTCAGAAGGCAACATCAATGGTCTCTTAAAAGTTGTCAATAACTGTGACGATTGGGGAATTGCACTGGAGTCATCATTCAATTCTTCTCTCATCAATCACTGAGAAAAGCAGTACTTGCTCCAAACTGTTGAACAGCATCGCAAAGAGTTTCCAGATAAACAAAATCAACTGTGCTGAAGAGATCGCAGCTTGAAGACCTTCGGACTTAGAAAGCACAGACTAAAAAATTTTCAAAGTGTATTTTTGAATGGCGTACTTAGAACTACTCTGCGATACAGTCAGGTTAATGTGTCATGTACCTATTATTATTTTACTGTTTAATTCCTGCTGCTGTGTAATATAATTGTTCTTTATATCTAAAAAACAGCATTTTAAACCTGCAAAATTTTCATCTAATGCAACTGCCGAATACCATAAAAAATTATATAACAAGTGCACTGAGGCTGTATTTATAGGAGCTTAAATGGTGTGATATTCGGTATATACATGTTTTAAATCCCAGTTAACCAGAAAACTAAAATGCTCATGATAAAATCAGCTTTATTTTTTCCATTATAAAGAAAGTTACCTTAAATATATATATATATATATATATATATATATATATATATATATATATATATATATATATATATATATATATATATATATATATATATATATATATATATCCTTTTTTACACAATAAACATTATTTTAGTGTATGCATTCATTCAACATTAATAACAGAGCATAAAAATAGTTTTACCAATGATTATTTATCATTTATGTAACAAAACCTACTTAAGTTAAACTTCATTGTTTAGTTAACAAAACGCGTCTTATTTTTGTTTCATAAGATGAGAAATATGAACTGTTTCAAGTAGTTGACGTATGGAATATCACTGGCGACTTTCAGGGAACTGGTCATTGTCTGTGAGCGATACTGTAATAGCTGTACAAGGGACCACAATTGTATAGGTAAGTGACGCCTGGATGAATAGAATAAAAAAAGACACACAGTAAAGCAAGTGAAAGCAAAACATTGTTTATTTGTAAATACAGTACACATACATTACAAACCTCTAAATTTGCATCGTTTGTTTCACCATTTACAACTGGAAAAAATAAGAGGATGAAACAACACACAGCATACATTATCACTCTTCTAACATTCTAATGTTCAAGTTACTCTGGGAAGTAAAGTGATGAATACGCCAACAGCTGTGCGCTATAGTAAATTGTGAATGTGTGAAAGTTGTATGACGGCATATTTCGTAAACCACATTACCATTACATCCATTACGTATATATACATTTACAACTATTGTTTGACTTGATCAGTTTCCACCAGGTGTGACCGCGCGTAATGTCGATAATAGACGCACTCCATATTGTTATAATGTATTAGCAGTGAACTCGGTCATGCGTAAGATGAAAGTGTAGCAGGCGACACGTGAAGCATTTCTAACGGTTTTATCTTTACACCCATTGTTGCCAGATGTTTTTTTTTAAACGAAATTCGTCAAAAAATAAATAAAAACAACCGCTAGATAGTTGAAAGTAAAATGTCCAAATGTTCTTCTAATTGTGTATTATAAGCGAAATTTTTGTTTTACGTAACATACAAACATTGAAGCTTCGAGAGAACCCACCCAGTGAGCTAAAACTGTCCAGAAAAAAAAACCACCTAACCTGGCGGGAGAACCGCCAATCCGGAATCACTGCATACACCATTGGCGGAATCTGCTGTAAATGTTTTTAAAAAAAAAAACGAGTGTCTGTTTATAGTTACCTAATGTTACAATCACAATTTAAAATGCCTCATACTAACTATATTTGATCTGTCAATTTAAAATGCCTCATACTAACTATATTTGATCTGTCAATTTAAAATGCCTCATACTAACTATATTTGATCTGTCAATTTAAAATGCCTTATACTAACAATAATATTTGATCTGTCAATTTAAAATGCCTCATACTAACTATATTTGATCTGTCAATTTAAAAATGCCTCATACTAACTATATTTGATCAAATAATTTAAATTGCCTCATACTAACTATATTTCATCTGTCAATTTAAAATGCCTCATAACTATATTTTGATCCGTCAGACTTAAAATGCCTCATACTAACTATATTTGATCCGTCAATTTAAAATGCCTCATACTAACTATATTTGATCCGTCAACTTAAAATGCCTCATACTAACTATATTTGATCCGTCAACTTAAAATGCCTCATACTAACTATATTTTGATCAGTCAATTTAAAATGCCTCATACTAACTATATTTGATCTGCCAATTTAAAATGCCTCATACTAACTATATTTGATCTGCCAATTTAAAATGCCTCATACTAACTATATTTGATCAGTCAATTTAAAATGCCTCATACCAACTATATTTGATCAGTCAATTTAAAATGCCTCATACTAACTATATTTGATCAGTCAATTTAAAATGCCTCATACTAGCTATATTTGATCAGTCAATTTAAAATGCCTCATACTAGCTAGTTATTTGATCAGCCAATTTAAAATGCCTCATACTAACTATATTTGATCTGCCAATTTAAAATGCCCTCATACTAACCATATTTGATCTGCCAATTTAAAATGCCTCATACTAACTATATTTGATCCGTCAATTTAAAATGCCTCATACTAACTATATTTGATCCGTCAATTTAAAATGCCTCATACTAACTATATTTGATCCGTCAATTTAAAATGCCTCATACTAACTATATTTGATCCGTCAATTTAAAATGCCTCATACTAACTATATTTGATCCGTCAATTTAAATGCCTCATACTAACTATATCGATCCAAGTCGGATTTAAAATGCCTCATACTAACTATATTTGATCCGTCAATTTAAAATGCCTCATACTAACTATATTTGATCCGTCAATTTAAAATGCCTCATACTAACTATATTTGATCCGTCAATTTAAAATGCCTCATACTAACTACATATTTGATCCGTCAATTTAAAATGCCTCATACTAACTATATTTGATCCGTCAATTTAAAATGCCTCATACTAACTATATTTGATCCGTCAATTTAAAATGCCTCATACTAACTATATTTGATCCGCCAATTTAAAATGCCTCATACTAACTATATTTGATCCGCCAATTTAAAATGCCTCATACTAACTATATTTGATCCGCCAATTTAAAATGCCTCATACTAACTATATTTGATCCGCCAATTTAAAATGCCTCATACTAACTATATTTGATCCGCCAATTTAAAATGCCTCATACTAACTATATTTGATCCGCCAATTTAAAATGCCTTACATACTAACTATATTTGATCCGTCCATTTAAAATGCCTCATACTAACTATATTTGATCAGTCAATTTAAAATGCCTCATACTAACTATATTTGATCCGTCAATTTAAAATGCCTCATACTAACTATATTTGATCCGCCAATTTAAAATGCCTCATACTAACTATATTTGATCCGCCAATTTAAATGCCTCATACTAACTATATTTGATCCGTCAATTTAAAATGCCTCATACTAACTATATTTGATCCGTCAATTTAAAATGCCTCATACTAACTATATTTGATCTGTCAATTTAAAATGCCTCATACTAACTATATTTGATCTTAATAATTTAAAAAATGCCTCATACTAACTATATTTGATCTGCCAATTTAAAATGCCTCATACTAACTATATTTGATCTGCCAATTTAAAAAATGCCTCATACTAACTATATTTGATCTGCCAATTTAAATGCCTCATACTAACTATATTGATTCTGCCAATTTAAAATGCCTCATACTAACTATATTTGATCTGCCAATTTAAAATGCCTCATACTAACTATATTTGATCTGTCAATTTAAAATGCCTCATACTAACTATATTTGATCTGCCAATTTAAAATGCCCTTACAATAACTATATTTGATCTGTCAATTTAAAATGCCTCATACTAACTATATTTGATCTGTCAATTTAAACAAATAAATTTGGAATAAAATGTAATAACAGTTCTTATTTTATTCATTGTTAAATATAATAAAAAAAAAAGTTATACTACATTGTGTCATTTGATCAGTATGTGTGTCGAGTTTGGATGATGCACAATCTCGGAGTATAGAAGTGAACACCTAGAACTTGTCAATATGGCCCGTTAACAGATGAACATAAACAGCCGGTCTCTCTTTTGTCATTTATAGCAGGAACACCCACACCTTTTGTCAATGTGGCAGGTTGGCAGGTGAACATAAACACCCGGTCTCTTTTAAGTCATTTATAGCAGGAACACCTACACCTTGTCAATGTGGCAGGCTGGCAGGTGAACATAAAATGAGTCGGTCTCTTTTGTCATTTATAGCAGGAACACCTACACCTTGTCAATGTGGCAGGTTGGCAGGTGAACATAAACACCCGGTCTCTTTTTGTCATTTATAGCAGGAACACCCACGTCTTGTCGATATGGCCGGTTAGCAGGTGAATATAAACACCCGGTCTCTCTTTTGTCATTTATAAAGGGGAACACCCACACCTTGTCAACGTGGCCGGATGGCAGGTGGGCACAAAGTGATCGTTAAACAATAGAAAAAAAGGACTGGTTTAATGTAAGACACATTACAATTCACTATATTGAACTATAAGACACATTAAATTGAACTATAAGACACATTATATTGAACTATAAGACACATTACTGAACTATTAGACACATTATATTGAACTATAAGACACATTACATTGAACTATATGAACCATTACACTGAACTATAAGACACATTACATTGAACTATAAGACATATTACATTGAACTATAAGACACATTACAATTCATTATATTGAACTATAAGACACACTATATTGAACTATAAGACACAATACAATTCATTATATTGAACTATAAGACATATTACAATTCATTATATTGAACTATAAGACACATTATATTGAACTATAAGACACACATAATTCATTATATTGAACTATAAGACACATTATATTGAACTATAAGACACATTACAATTCATTATATTGAACTATAAGACACATTATATTGAACTATAAGACACAATACAATTCATTATATTAAACTATAAGACACAATACAATTCATTATATTGAACTATAAGACACATTATATTGAACTATAAGACACAATACAATTCATTATATTGAACTATAAGACACACAATCTATTATATTAAACTATAAGACACATCCCATTGAACTATAAGACACATTATATTAAACTATAAGACACATCCTATCGAACTATAAGACACATCCATTGAACTATAAGACACATCCCATTGAACTATAAGACACATTATATTAAACTATAAGACACATTCCATTGAACTATAAGACACATTATATTGAACTATAAAACACATCCCATTGAACTATAAGACACATCCCATTGAACTATAAGACACATCCCATTGAACTATAAAACACATCCCATTGAACTATAAGACACATTATATTGAACTATAAAACACATCCCATTGAACTATAAGACACATCCCATTGAACTATAAGACACATCCCATTGAACTATAAAACACATCCCATTGAACTATAAGACACATTATATTGAACTATAAAAGACATCCCATTGAACTATAAGACACATCCCATTGAACTATAAGACACATTATATTGAACTATATAACACATTCCATTGAACTATAAGACACATCCCATTGAACTATAAGACACATTATATTGAACTATAAAACATGTTTTAATCATTCTTTGAGCCTTTCTTAATTTGTTTGCTGACAATCCGTCTTGTTTAATTTTGTTCTGGAAGTCCTGAGGCGCTGTACACTTTTTTTGCTCTGTCGACCGATCACTGGGATGGACAGGTTAAATACATAGGTCTAACAGTGAAGAAACTGCCCACTATTCGCTGGATACACAGGTCTAACAGTGAAGAAACTGCCCACAAATCGCTGATGTGCACATGCTGGTGCAGTGAAGCCAGTGATACAGAAGTTTAACCAGTCTGTGGAAGCCATTGAAGCTCTGTGTGATGTCGAAGAAAGCGTCGAGACAAGAGGCACTGCACATAATATGTTGCCAGATATAAGCGACTTATCTTTCATTTCGTTCTTGTTTTTCTGGGTCGACGTTTTACAAGAAGTCGACTTAGCACAGAAGTACATGAAAACACCAGGTATTACTGTGAACATGGTTACAACCAAACTAAGGGCTCTCAGGTCTTTTTGAAAGAGCAGCGTAGGAAGCTTGTTGACAAGGAAGGTTGTTGAAAGGAAGTGAATGACATTTTGCTGACTTTTTCTGGCGTTCAGCCATACCATATTATTAATGCCAACGTCGAAGAAATACAGTTGCCTGTTACCAAGCGCACAGCCGTGTATGATGTCTGAAGAAGATCTTTGACTAGAAATTCCACGTTTAAGGCGAAACCTAAAATAAGCCGAAATAAAATTGGATGAAGCCAAGCACTGGATTATACTGCAATTCCTACGGTTAATATCAAGTGGGACTTTGTTGAATCATTGCCATATTTTACGCTGACTCTATGATTTATTCTGGCAATATGTGTTTCTGTAGCATCGTGTGAAAGTAGTTTCTCCAAAATGGAACTTTTACAAAATTACCTCCAGTCAACCATGAGCCCGTAGAGATTGTCGGATCTGGCTGTTCTGTTCATTGAACGACAGCTTACAAGACAAAAAGATTTTGACGATGTCATTGACCTGTTTGCCACACTGAAAACAAGAAGACATTCCTTCTAGTACTATAGTGTCGAAGGACATTCTTTTTGGCTGTGCATTAGCCGTGTTTTGCATTTAGATTGTCTGAAAGTGAAAAGATGCATTTTAAAAATCTTTGGATTTAAAATGTTTTGTTTTGTCGTATAGGATTTGGATTTTGTCTTGGATCATACATGTAAGCAGTAACGTACCGTTCAATAAAGTAGAGCTAGGGGTAGAGTATGTAAGAAAATGTATCCACACCTTACCATTCAGTAAAGGGTCGTGTGGGGTCACAGGGTTGACATTTAAATGGACCGCCCCGGGTGACGTTTACTCCAGCTACGCCACTGCTGCAAGGCTTCCGAGCTCTTATTACCTAATAGAAAAAAAAATCCATATTTATTTCTAAGGCATTTACAGCCAAAAATTGAACAACAATCTATATATATGTATATATATATATATATATATATATATATATATATATACATATATATATATATATATATATATATATATATATATAATTCTCTTTATCGCCCAAATATGCGGGACACCTCGCTGCAAGACTCAAGTTATATATATATTAGGCATATGACTATAAAGTGTTTTTCATTATTTTGTATTCCCCATACTGCCACAAGTGGATATTTATCATATCTAAACAAAAAATATCAATAACAACCCTCAACTGTTAAAAACGTTTACCCTCCACACGCCCAGTAAATCCTATGTCATACCCGCATTTAGTATTTTAACTGTAATTTTGTTCTTTGTTGTTCTATGTACCGTCAGCATTTCAGTTGACAACTATTATATATATAATTAGTATTTGTGTAATTTCTGGATTGTCTCAGAGCAGCTGTGTCAAAAATGCTTCAGATTCCGAGACGAGCAAGAGAATTGAGACTTCATTTCTAGTGTATTTCCGAAAAGGCATTAAATCATCAAAGACTGTTGACAGTTTTCATCAAATGAGAAAGATCCCAATGGAACTATATATCGCGAACAGATATAAAACAATTGCTTCTGATGTAAAAAGCAGAAAAGTACAATGTTGTTAAGAAGTTTAAAAGACATAATTGAAGTCCTGGAAACTATGATTTCACAGCGATGTTTAATGTAAGAGATGAGAAAGGAGAGTGGTTGTACAGAGAAGACAGAGTTCTATGCTCTTCAGATTTCAACAAAAGGAAAATTAGGCTATTGAAGATGATTCACTTAAGATTTACACAAGAAAAATGAAATTTTTTTAAGGGAAAGTGCCAGTCACAGAAAGCTTTACTGTAGAAAGTGTTGAATCAAGTGTCTTACCAAATTCGGATACAGAAGATTCTGTGAGTAAAGAAGATTTTGCGAAAAACAGTGTTCCATTAGTAGTAAAGTAAATGAGAAACCAGTCTAAAAGACAAAAAAAACTTCTTCTTCAGTGCGTTTAGTGACTGCAGCAAAATTGAGTACAAAGAAGCTCCAAAAAGTCGGGAACTGGAGTTTGCATATCTAATCAAACTCAAACCGCCATTTACAAAGGTCTAATGAAAGAAGGAGAAAAATTACAAAGTAATTTTAAGGAAAACTTTAAAAAAGAACACGGGTGCTTACAATTTGATGGAAAAACAAAATAAAATAAAGCACATGAGGTTGTTGTTATAAAAAATGTAAAAAAGGAGGTCACACTCACCGTTCTTCAGCTGGCAAATGCAAAAGAAGAGACAATATTCAATGAAATAAAAACTTTCATCTTCTTTCTTTCTTTGGCTCTACATGTTATTTAAGGCCCTAGCCTGCCATACTACTTTTCTCAACTTTTCCCGAATGAAAACTGTGCTCAATGAATAAAAATGATTGTCTCTGACACAACTGCAGTGTCACAAGTTGTGACTAATCTGTCGAAACTATCCCCTTACTCCAACCCTTAACCTAATAATAGTAATAACGTTAATATGTATATTAAACTATACATAACAATCTACGTTCCCGCTCCTCAGTTCCCCCCCCCCCGTTTCCACCCCACCCCCGTAATTGCGTCACAAGACCAGGTGTTCGGCAGAATCTCCGTCGACGAACCAAAGTAGCTGTTAACAGTAACATGTTATGTTCCGCGGGGAAATCTCTGACCACCTGACTGCTGTACGTACTCCGGTCGGCGTCTTCAAAGAGACCCGCTGGATGTCCAGTTACTATTGTCGTTGTCTGCATGGCGTACTACTTCTCCCCCCCCTTAGGCTCCACCCCCTAATTTGAAAGTTTGAATGAAGCAGCTATCATATTTGATTGGTTAATGGTCACGTGTGAAAAGTGAGGTGGGAAATGAAAGAGGGAGATTCGTGGTCAGTCGGCCGGTGAGCGGCGTCTTGTCGAGTCGATTAGTGAATAGTCTCTGAGTGAGAGAAAGAGAGACATAGAGAGAGAGAGAAATATAGAGAGAGAGATCTAGAGTGAACACGTCCCTCAATTTATTCATAATTTTATATTGGATTACCTCGTTGCTGTATCTTTTTGGATTATCTTTGATTTATTTGAAAGGCCACCAGATCCCTGATACGGACTGGTGCCTCTGTGTATAATAAATAGTTGATTGTTGTCACACGACCCTTGTTGAGTTGGTCATCGTCACCTGTTTTACATTTAATTGTTGTGGAGACTGTGTGTGTGGCAGGAATACAAATAAAATACGATTCAACCTTTGAGTCAACCCTCATACACTTAGACACAAGCCAAGGGTACCCTTCTCGGGATCCTCAACATCTGGGGTCTCGTTGCGGGGCCTTTAACATGCAGCATATACTTAAAGAAGAATCGGTGCAGTCACACTGTTACAGAAACACTTTCAAGATTTTGGATTAGAAAAAGCTGTATACATTGGATGGTATCACCACATTCCAGATACAATATTGAAACATGTTATGAATGAATTTTTGTACATCAACAACTTCACCAAACATCAGCTACTCGTTTGTTTCAACAATAGCAGAAAAGTATAAACAACTCAAAACTTCTTTGATTATACCGGAGCACCACTAAAGAAATCAGAACAAGAGTGCTGGCGAGATGAAACGGCTTTAACATAATGCTACAGGATTTTCAAAACTAGAGGAAGCTTACCAAAAGTAAATTTTCAATCACTTCCAAAAATCAGTAATGAGAGATGGAACTCAAGGGCAATTTATTGTTTGTCATCATTCGTTCTGATGAGTATCTGCAAACAGCTATGGAAGCATGTGACTTCATCAGTGGTATGTGGGCTGACATCTGGTTCAATGCCCAGTGTTTCAATAGTACTGACTTTGATAACACTGGTAAACAGTGAATTAATTGCCAGTGATATTTGAATCATTTTATACAAAGTCAACTATGCTGATTTAGAATATGTAAGTGCTTTTGCTAGATTGGCTCTATTTTACGAGATAATTAAAATTAATTAAATAATGTATGCACCGTGTTTAGAATTTAATCTTGTGGCGATTAAAGCCTTTAACATTCACAATACAAAATAACAATCACCAAAATGGTCTTTCGGCTCTGGCCATACCATTGGTACACCGAAACTTAGACTTTTCTTCTAACCATTTGTCCACTGCCGTAGGCTCTCCACACAGTTTTTGCAGACCTTATGGGGAACCCAAGACATGTCTTGGTCTCCCAGCTTCACACCAAAATAAGCCCAATATGCCTGCTGCACAAAATCGGTTATATTTCTTCTTTCCTTTTCAATCATGTATTGTCCAGAGATATAACAGAATACATTCTAATTATTTTTGCAGCATCTTCGTGATGAGCTCATGATGTCTTTAGAAAGCAGAGATAAAATAATAAAAAAAAAACAATTTATAACTTGGTATAGTTTAATTAAACAACAGACACCAAACCTATTGCATTTGTTTTACACAAAGGGTACAATCATATTTTCAAGGGTGTCCAATATCTCAGAAACTAGAGCCAATTCAGCAAAAGAAGTGGCAGTTTTGAAATCAGCACCCATGAATTGCTATAAATTCATTCAAACATTCTTGGCAATTCACACAATTTTTTTTTGTTGGGCTGTGTAATTAATCATAAGCTTGTAAGCAGCATACAAAGACTTTAAAGTCATTAAAGACATTATGGTCCACAGATCCAACTTCTATACCGACGAAGCGTTCTAATATCTGTGCAGAGCGTACAATTAAAGGGATACAAGATTTATTTCCACTTGCAAATCCATTGAAAAAATGAACATTAAATTTCTTCTACTAATGCACAATAGAAATGTACATTGTAATAATTATCAATATTATACTTATGTCACTTTTTTATAATGGTGAAACCTTTATTATAATATTTGAAAATGTGTAGGTTATAAAATATTCTTGTCGATGGAGGGTGAACTTTTTTATGCAAAACAAAATTAACCCATATTTTCTTTATTTGTGATACAAAGCTCCCCCAATTATGATAAGGGGATATAGGATTATATTCTAGTCATACCTCTAATATATATATATATATATATATATATATATTAGGGTGCATCACCAAAAACATTTTTTTAATAATTGATCTGTCTGCTATTTAAATTTGTTCCATTGATCAAAAAAAGCATTGTGTAAAAAAATAAAAAATATTTGACAATATTTAGAGGTCCCCCGGACTTCAACAAAGTTTGCATAATTAAGCGAAAACTAGATAAAACCATCCTTCTTGTAAAGTCTTACATACTTACATACAAAAAGTGAAGCGCTATATAAATTGTTTTATAGTCTTTGGTTTTATAATATTTGGTAGCTATGATTGATTTTGATAAGAAGTTGTGCTAGAAATAAAATTTAAAATTCACATTTTATTAGCAAAAACAACACTTTTCCTTACCGCATATTGATGACCAAGGCAAGCATTTTAATTTCTTTATTTATGTTATTTTAATTTCTGATACACACGACCTATAAAATCAGAACATGGAAATGATATGAAAAACAACAATAAAATGTTTACACCTTCTAAGGAAATGCTGGCTGACTCTGGCATCACTCCAAAGTTGCATATCCAGTTATTACTGCGTCTCCTGCCTCGCGAACAAAGAAACCACAAACTCTTCTGAAAACTGAATTGTTTGGCATTGGCCCTGCAATCTGTGTTGATGATGCTATAATTACTGGAATTCTTCGACTACCAACTTGTTTACAAGTTTTGAGGTGCATGATGTATCACTGCAATGTAGCAGCACACAGTGAGCGTCCAGGTTTTCTTGGTGCACCTTCTCGATTTACAACTGCCAAAATTGTGCTGAATCAAGTTACTGCTTTCTATGAAAAAGCAAACATTCCAATGGGGACAGAGAGGAGAGCTTGTGAAAAGATTGTTCGGCTTCTTGATGAATACAATAAACTTCGTTCAATTGATAAAAGTCGCCGAAACACACCAGCCACCAAACGTAAACTGGAACAAATGAAATCTATGTTGGCAACAACTTTTCAAATTTGGCCAACAAATGTCGAGACTATTATCAAGAATGCAGAAGATCTAGCATTCTTGAGGTCTATGAAAGGAGAAAGGTCTTCCAGCTTTGGATCATTTGACAAAACACTTGCAAAAAAAGTCGCTCGACGCCATTCACGAGATGTCGCAACATTGGAACGTCAGAAACGCGCAAGAGAAGAAAATGCAGCATGTTCAACGATATCAGTGCCTTCCAGCGAGAGTAGCAGTGACGAACCCGATGATTCTACTTCTAAATCTGAAGATAATATGGAGTTTGTTGATAACTGTTTAGATGATATAATGCCATTGCAAAGGCGAAGAAAGCCAACAGGAGCTTTGGTATTTGTACCTCCAGATGTTTTAAACCGACCAAATCTTGTGTCACTAGCGACAAGATTAAAGATTACACCAACACAGCAGGCAGCTTTCACACAGGGCCTTATTAGCGAGTCTGGGGGTGATGTATCAATGGTGGCTTCTTCCTATGCCACTGCAGATCGTTCACGTCGCAAAGTTGTAAGTGAGATATCTACAAAGATCCACGACTCCTGGGAACCACCCGAACTCTGCACTCTCCACTGGGATGGCAAACTGACACCTTCTCTAAAAAATCATCGTGTCTCTGAAGAACGCATAACAGTTGTTGTCGGTGAGCAAAGCAATTGAAACTTCTAGGAGTGCCAAATTATGCCAAGGCAACAAAGAAACCCGTTGGTGAAATAAGTGCAGAATTAACCATGAAGCTAATGACAGAGTGGCATTGTAATGATTGTATCGTTAATATGACATTCGACACAACAAGATCAATCACTGGTCATCAGACTGCTGCCTGCATTGCCCAACAAAATATGCTGCAACGTGCTCTTCTGTGGTCAGGTTGTCGCCATCACATTGGTGAAGTTATCCTCTCGCATGTGTTTGCAGACATGAAAATAGAATGTTCCAAATACCCGGATATAACTTTGTTCACCAAGCTGCGAAGTAATTGGGAGTTGGTGGCACATGATTGGTCTCACGTTTGTAGTTCTTTACGTTAGCTGATCATGATCTGAAGGCTCAAGAGCGACTGACGATAATGAGAGATGCGGTAATTGCACATGCCAACTCTAGTAAACAAACCGAATTCTTGCGAGACGACTACCACGATTTCCTTAAGCTGTCCCTTGTTTACCTGAATGCTACAAATAAGGAGTTTGACTTTAAAAGACCAGGTGCCCTGCACAAAGCACGATGGATGGCAAAGCTGATATATTGCCTCAAGATTGCACTGTGTGAGAAACAAATTCAATTATTGCCTCCAGGTACTATTACCACACGTGATCAAGTGCCAAAGATTCGTGCATTTGCTACATTTGTAACACATGTTTATGTCGTGTGGTGGCTCACTTGCAAAAAGAATGAGGATGCTCCATGGAATGATCTACAGCTCTACAAGCGACTTTTGGATTACAACGATGTCAACAGAGACATATCCAAGTCAGCAATCCGTGCCCTGAATAGGCATCTGTGGTACCTCACTGCTGAAATGATCCCACTTGCTCTGTTCAGCAATGAAGTACCTGTGTTGGAAAAGCGAGCTCTAGCAGCTGCTCTGCTAAGGCTTCGACCAGTGGTTGCCCTCCAAACTCCACAGAATCGAGTTGGAAATGGTTGGGGAAAACCACGATTCCAATCAATTGATTCTAAAACTCGGTTGTGTGATCTGGCTGGAGTTGACTCGTGGTTTACTATATACAGACTTCAACTGGACACATGATTCCTCCAACTGCCTGTTGATGATTGGTGCCAAACAGCTTCTTACATTGCCAGTGCAGAAAATGTTGCTGCTATTAACGTTGTTAACGATTGTGCTGAGAGAGGAGTGAAACTGGCATCTGACTTTGTTGAAGCAGCGCAAACGGATGAACATTTTCAAAACATTCTTCAAGTGGTAGAAATGGACCGCAAAAACATCTAAAATGTTCGTAAACCTTACAAACGTGCAACAAAGTGAAACTGAATTAAATGCAACAGTAATAAATAATTTAATACTATAATGTAATTTTTATATAGGCTAGAATAAACTTTTTTTTTCTCTACATGTTTTGTGATTTCTTGGGCGGGGGGGGGGGGAGGGGAGGACCTCTAAATCAACTCTGATTTGAAAAATATTTTACACAAGTTATTATTAATGATATTAGAACAAATTAGAAACATAGACAGCTCAAAAACAAACAATCAATTTTTTCCTCTATTGTGGTGATGCACCCTAATGTATATATATATATATATATATATATATATATATATATATATATATAGATAGATAGATAGATAGATAGATAGATAGATAGATAGATAGATTTACACGCGTTTTCGGAATTCCCAAATACGTCAAAGCAAAGCCAAACGCATTTAGCATTCAACAACGATCGAAAATTCGCATTGTTTTCTGATTTCTTTTATAACACCAGATTATTTAAATTTAAATATGACGTTTTAACCTTTTATTTAGTGAAATATATTAAGCGATACGAGCACAATTGTGGTTGTAAATATTGTTTCATGTCTGGACAGCTGCAGTAATTTTAAAAACAGTACTATTTGGTCGTAATCATGTTTTTATGTGCTCTACGAAACTTTTTCATTTATCCTCCGTTGCGGTAAATTCTGTAGCCGATTAACCGCGGAAAATGTCGGAATGTTGTACATAAAATAAGTTAACATTCTCATGACCAAGAAAGTTGATCGTATTTCTGGCTGTGAGAGAAGGAGCTCCGTCTAGCTGTAATGTCCAGTTTTGACGACCACATTTCGCTTGAATTACAAGCAACAAACATTCGCTCAGAAAATGTTCACAATATTATTCACTGTTTATTTTGGCACATGGTTCAAGAAACACAATATCAGTTTTCCCCATTAAAGAAACACCAACTGATACCATGATACTGCGGCTGGAATGGTCACATTCTCGTATAAGCCGACTTTCCTGATCTTGCGCTTTCTTTGTTTCAGCGGAATAAATGCGATCATTTTGAGAATTAACTGGAGTACCAACGGTGAATGTCTTTTTATCTGTAAACCAGATGTTTCGTACACTTCTCTCATTAGAAAACCGTTCAATTAGCTGCCGACTGCGTTGCAAGCGTTTCAATTTGACATTTTGATTCAGCTTCAGCTCGACCACACGCTTGTAGTTTTGAGTCTTAAATCATGTTTTACATTACGTCGAATTGACGAACGTGATATACCAGTTTCTCTTTCTATTTCCCGTGGACTTTTGTGACTGTGAGGACCACCATCTTTACTGCAGATCAGCTCACTCACCCGCTCAATATTCTGTTGTGTTCTGGCCGATTTTGGTCTACCACTTCTGGGTTTACGTTCTGTTGTACCGTTGTTAATTTTATGTATAACTCGACTGACACTAGCTATACTCCAGGCTTTGTCGGGAAACTCATTGAAGATTCTCCAAGCAACCCACTGTTTTTCAATTCGCAAATTTTTAACCAGAATACGGTCGTCTTGGGAAAAAAAAAATTTTCTTTTGTAAAGAATTGTCATATTAAAATCCAAAATGGCGCACGGAAATTGTCGAACTAATGACGTCATATATCTAAACGGGCCAGTAAGTAAATGAGTAAGCAATTTAAGTTACTAGTCGTCCCGCGATGAAGCATACACCGCCTTATCAATCAATATAATTACTGTAATTACTAGCTGTGCCCTATTGTAAAACCAGTGCCAAACTAGGCCCGGGTGCTTGGCCTCTTTTGAGGCCCCTGCATTTTGACGTTTGGTCCTCACTTTTGGGGGTTCCACTCAAGCTGGGGCCAGGCGGGACTTTCGATTTTGGACCTCCCTCCCCCTCCCTACGTACGCCTCTGTGTTCAGCTTCGACACATATTTTCAAAAAAAGTTTTTTTTTTTTTTTTTTTAAGTTTTGATAGTTGTTTTTCTTTGTCTTACAACATCCTAAAGGATACATCATTTTAATAAAAAAAATGTCAAAGAGATCTAATTAGTTACTTTTCATTTAAACAACTAAAAGCATAAATTAAAAAAAAAACAAAACAACAACAATAAATAAAAAAAAATGTCAAAGAGAGGTATCGAACTTGGATAGTTAGAATAAAAAGTAAACCCCCAAGTTGCTTAGCCATTAAACCACCACGTCACATAATCACATTGTACCCTGCAAAGCCTTTGCATAGAGATAGACTATTGTTCATCCAGTTTCGAACCTAGGGATTTGGGGGCCCGGGGACTTGGGCTCTTTTGAGGCCCCTGCATTTTGACATTCGATACCATGACATGAGATTATGTACTTAAGATTTAATGTCAAAAATAATTTTGGGGGCTCCCCTCAAGCTAGGGCCTGGGGTACCCTTCAAAGCTTTTGCATGAAGATAGACTATGGTAAAGCCAGTACCAAACATATGGATTTGATGGGCCCTGTAGCTTAGCCTGCATATGTATGGGACTCCCCTCAAGCTGGGCCCGGCGGGACTTTATATTTTGGACCCCCATCCTAGGTACGCCTCTGTGTTCAGCTTTGATACATATTTTCAAAATATTTTTTTTTTAAGTTATGAAATAATAAAAAAATCTAATTAGTTGTCGTTTCTTTTTCTTACAATATCATGAAAGATAAATTATTTTAATAAATACAAATTCAAAGATATCTAATTGGTTACTTTGAATTAAAACAACTAAAAGGATACATTCTGATAAAAAAAAACAATAAAAATAAATGTCCCTAAGAGGAATCGAACCTGGATAGTTATCATGAAAAAAATCTATATATAATTCCAAGTAGCTTAGTCATTCAGTCACCACGTCACACGAACAAAATGAAAATTTCAATGTTTTATGAAAACAAAAAATGCTCGATTATTTTTTGTCACTTTTGTTTATTACTATTGACAATAGTATTGTAACGTTTGACGATGTTAACATGATATCTGTTGTAATAAAAACAACAATAATTTTAATGATATTATATGTTAATTAATATGTTTTAATGTTTGGGACTTTTACATTTCATAATAAAAACCACAGAAACTATTTAAAACTGTAGTTTTTTCAAAAAGAAATATCGAATCGAGACGCGTTCAAGACGCCATTTTGAATTCTTGTTTTCCGCTTTCGATTTAACGCAGAGATGAAAATGAATAATATGTATATAGATTTTTAAAATAAGCAACCAAACAAAATAAGAGGCTGACATATTCGGAGAAAATACATACTATGCAAAGTTGAACTATGACCTATCAAGTGCAGACTTTAATGTCTATTTCTGGTACCTTCCAGCAACTTGTTTTTTATTTTATTGTTTACAGATTGATACTTAATTCTTTGGATGCCTTGATTGTCGATGAGCTGCCAGACTTAATTTTCTCTTTATTGGTTAAATATATTTTAAGGCCTTTTTTTAAGATCAGGATATTTTTCATTCAGATTCTAACAAACATATTTCCGGGGAAGTTGTTTTAATTTGCACTGCTTTTTATTTTTGGTTCACTTTGTGTCTGTCTCAATCCACTCCTTCCCCCAGTACACTATAGTGTTATTTTGATGTAACATTTTTTTTTTCATTAAGGCCATGCCAGTCTCCATATTACCTGTTTTGTGTATTTTTTTTAGACTTGCTCAACACATCTTAAGACTCTTTTAATATAACCTTCATCATACACTATTCAGTACAGATAGTTGTTAGTTAATATTTTTAGAGCATTTTCGAAAAAAAAATGCTCTATTGTCCCCGTTTTGTCTGTCTGTCTGTCTGTCCGTCATTACCCTAGATCTCAACAACCATATGTCCTAGACCCATGATGTATATATCATTTTGTAGGTCTTGGCCTGCCAAGAAAACACTTTGGTCCATTTCGCGATCTGACCTCTGAGGGCTGGACATCAGTGTTTTTACCGTTTTTTACTATATAAGCTATGTTAATAATTATGTCATTTTCATGGCCCCATTCTACACCTTATACGTTCAATAACCCATTCATTTGGTGCGAAATACTGCAGCTGTAGTGTCACCAAGATTGACGTCACACGTGTTCTTCGCAGTAGAGTATTTTTTCTTCAGCCACAATAATTTTATTTTCGAAAAATACTTAAGAAACTCGTCAAATCACAATGAAATGGTAAGAATATTGCATTGTCATTGGGTTGTGAGCTATACTGAAAGCATCAGAGCTATATCTTTTCGGAAAGTGGTCTAAAATTGGTGCAGAATTCCGTTACTGTGTACTATATTTAGCACCAGTAATTTCCCTTGATTTAGACAAGATTGTGACCTATTCGCCATACATTTTATTTATTAAGAAACTCATCAAATGAAATAGTAAGCTTGTGTTTTGAGTTTAATTGAAAGTATCAGAGCTATGCAACAATTGACGGAGTTTTCGGACGATCAAATGACTACAATTTCGAATGTTTTCAATTATGAGTCCTATTTCAGTGACCACAAACCACTTGTAGCTAGATTTGAGAGAAAAAATTTTTTTTGAAAATATAAAGAAACGTCTTTTTAATATTTTTTTTACAGATATATGCATTACACAATTGAATTTATAAACATTTCCAAAATTCACGAATATTTACTGAAAGCTAACATACGTACTGATACATAACACGAAAATGCGCTAACACGTCCTGTGTCCAGAATGGAACAGGCTTAATTGCTGGTTTTGTAATGCGTACATATTCTGAAACACTTAACGTTTGTTTGTAATGCGCAATACATATTTATAATTTTCTTAATCGGGATTTTCCACTAAACAGCAGAACAAAGATAAGAAAACAAAAGATTTCACCATATCTAATATTTTATTGTCTACACTTCAGCGTTGAATGTGTTCTCTTGACCCACTTTGTTGTCTAATGTTAGCGCCGGGCCCAGCCACAACATTTTCACATCTTATCTTTAATTATACACCATTTTTTGAATTCTAAAATTGGAAATTTGTTCAATATTACGTTATTCTTCACACATAATTGTATTATTAAATGTGATTTTATATAATTTTTTTTTTACAATAATTAGATGACATGCAAATGTTATTTTATGTACAGCATTCCCTCATTTTCAGCGGTTAAAAGGCTACAAAATTTACCGCAATTGGGAATAAATGAAATAATTTCGTAGTAAGAGCACATAAAAACATGATTACAACTAAATAATACTGTTTTTATAATTACTGGATCTGTCATGACATGAAATAATATTGTACTACCACCAATGTGCTCGTATTGCTTAAGGTGACCCAGATGTCTCTAAATAGAACAGGGAATTCCCGAAAAAAAAGTTGATTTTTTTTTCTGCTGATTTTTATTGTGTTAAAATTGTTTTTTCATATTACAATATGGCTTACTTTCACAGTCCAATTATTAAATATCTTTTTAGGCCATGTATTTTGTTTAATAGAGGTTTTTGACAGTTTTTTTTTCGGTTTTCTCAAAATCGCATTTTTAAAAAAAATCTGGTACCTTTTCGACACTTTAACAAAAACTACTTATGATAAAAGCTTACAATTTTGCTTGCTTATTCTTATATCTATTGTTGACAGTTCTCCAATTTTTTTTTTAAAATATAAAATAGAATTTTTTTTATTATTTTTTTTTCTTACCTACCCCCCCCACCCCCCCCCCCCCCCCCCAAATGTAACTTTTTGGAGTGTACCGAAATAAAAAACTCACAGTTTATTTATTTTCCATTTTGTCTAGCAAACAAATTGGACATTTGTTTGAAACACACTGATTAAAATTTGTGCAAATTTATTTTATGATATCTACAATAGATTTTAAAAATTGTTTTTTTTGAATATATGTCTTAAAATTACACTTTTTCACCCCAAAAAGTCACATAATACATATTTTATATTTTTTAAAATATTTTTTTAAATTTCTTTGTTCATTAATTGGTATGTTGTATGCATGTGTAGCTTAAATAATAAAAAAAATAGAAAAAACGTTGCTTAAGTCTTGCTTTCTGTGACGTATTCGGGAAATCTACAATCGCGACAAATCTATATATATTGTTGAACGCGTCTTGCTTTCTGTGACGTATTTGGGAATTCTCGCAGTCCGTCGCCTCGCAAGGCTGGGCGAAGAAGAGAATTATATATAGAAGATTCAGGCAACGAATGTCTCAAATTATTATCCACAGCGATGGGCTCGCACCTGTTTACCGTGAGAACACCTGAAAGACTACAGTATCTAGTAGCAGGTAATGTGGACAGCTGGGTAGGACTGAGATATAACTCAAGTTCTCTACTGTTCCAGTGGGACGATGACGGAAGTAGCTACTCTGGAACATTTCCTTATGGTAATTTTTTTTCAATACAGTAAACAAGGGCACATTTGAGAAAATATGTATAATAAAGGGAAAACTACTATGAAAGATTCTTTTTCGCTTCATATATTTCACATCAAAGGATTAATGCAAAGTCTGAGTAAAATAAACTTTACCCATATAGCTATTACAATATTGAAGATATGCACACATTTTTTTTAAAATGAGAGAAAAATTGAAATTTGCCAAAAAGTAATACATAATTTATTTGTTCATACCACAGATTAGATAGTATACAGATTGCTCAAGCTTTGTTTCAAACAATATTTTCTTCGCCGCAATTAATGATATTTACTCCAATCAGTTCATTCCTTGAATAGAAATGTTTATTATATATAAGGCTCCTTTAAACCTATGAACTTTTTTATATTTATAAAGCAAATTGAAAGCTTTTTCATTCATATTTCATGACTTGAAAAAGCAACAAAGAGATGTAAATAGGTCCATAAGTTTTTATAAATGGAAAGCGTCATTTGAAACAATTTTTTATGATGAAATTAATGCATTTTTTTCAGTATTTTAGTTCATGTTCATAAAAGCTTACTATTAAAATGACTATCTCTTTTCAACTTGATTTGTATACATCCTGGACTATCTTTTCTCAACATGACTTGTAAACATCCTGGACTATCTCTTCTCAACATGACTTGTATACATCCTGGACTATCTCTTCTCAACATCACTTCTCAACATCCTGGACCATCTCTTCTCATAACATCTATTGTTTCAATTTTGAAAATGTTAAATACAGCTTTGAACTAAAACAAAGGCTATTTAGTAGATTTTTAGTTAACTTTTGCCCATTATATATACTTATAAGACGCATTTGCTGTCTTCTGTTCGCTTATAACTCAAGATCCAGACAACCAAATAACGTGAAATTTGGTACACGTACACATAATTACACGGGGAAGGTCATGAAACAGGTTTCGTTCCATCTCAATGGATAGTTTAATTGTAATTAACTATTTTGATATTTTACTATATTAAAGTAATCACGGTATGGGAACGCCATCGCTTAAAATAAAAATCCTATGTGACGTCATTTCCCAATGATACATTTCTAATTTCCCGATGATACATTTTTAAATTTTCCTACTAATAAAGCCGAATTGAACATGCACACCAAGTGAATGTGTCATTGAACGGACGGAGAAGAAAGGGTTAGGGACGGAAAAAGAAATGAAGATTTTTTTTTCATGCTGCAAGTACCCGGCTTTGCCCGGGTTTAAAATAAGGTTTTCTGTTTATTTAAGAAGCGTTATTTGACAATTAATTGTACAGAGAGAGAGGGAGGCAGAGATAGAGATAAAGAGAGAGAGAGAGGGGGCAGGGAGGGAGAGAGACGGTAGAGGGCAAGGAAGGAGGGAGGGGGAGAGAAGGATCGAGGGAGAGAGAGGGAGATGGGAGAGAGAGAGAGAAAGGGAGGGAGGGAAAGAGAAAGGGAGAGGGGAGGAGTGAGGGAGAGAAATAAAGAGAGAGGGAGGGGGAGACGGAGGGGAGGGGATATGGAGGGAGAGGGAGGGAGAGAGAGATGGGGAGAGGGAAAGAGAAAGGGAGGGAGAGAGAGAGGGGGTAGAGAGAGGGGGGAGGGAGGTTGGGGAGAGAGGTAGAGAAAGAGAGAGGGAGGGATAGAGAGATAAAGAGGGAGAGAGAATAAAGGAGGGAGGGAGGGAGGAATGGGGAGAGTGGGAGGGGATAGTGGGAGATGGGAGAGAAGGAGGGAGGGTGGAAGAGAGAGGGAGGGAGGGAAAGAGAAAGGAAGAGAGGGGTATGGAGGGAGAGAAAGGGGAGTGAGAGCGGGAGGGTGGGAGAGAAAGAGGGAGGGAGAGGGAGGGAGAGAGAGGGGGGGGTAGGGGAGAAAAAGAAGTTAAACAGAAAACCTTATTTTAAACCCTGGCAAAGCCGGGTACTTGAAAACTAGTATATATATATATATATATATATATATATATATATATATATATATATATATATATTAGGGGTGACCCAAAACTTTTTTTCGATTTTTCTAATTTTAAGGCCTGCATTGTGTTCTGCCAGAAAAAAAAAGTGTTTTCTGAAAGAATGAACAATCGTGAAATATTCAGGGGATGAAAATAGTAATTTAATGATTTATGTTAATTGTTTAGTGTTAAACATGAAATAACAATCTCAAAACAAATAAAATGATAGAATGCAACAAAGCAAAGTGTTTACTATTTTTGGACGTCATATTCACTGACTGCTTTTTGCTAGTCCAGTAACCACTGTTGTCTTCTTTACATCCGGATATAATCGTCGGTGTTCTTGCACCACCTGAAGTAAGAATTGCTTTACTTATAAGACGCATTTGTTGTCTGTCTGTCTGTCTGTCTGTTCCCTTATAACTCAAGATCCAGACAACCAAAAAACGTGAAATTTGTTACACATACACATAATTACATGGGGAAGGTTATAGGACAGGTTAAGTTTAATCTCGATGGGTAGTTTAATTGTAATTAATTATTTTTATTTTAGTATTTTACTATATTAAAGTAATCTCGACGGCGCCATAGATAAAATTCCTCTGTGACGTCAGTTCCCTATCATACATTTTTAAAAGAGGGGTAACTCCCGGAAACTCCAATTGTAAACATGATGAAATCAATAGTCATATCTATTTACCTATCGTTTTATGTATTCGGAAGATTAAAATTAAAGGTGCACTTTAATAAACCGAAATACGTTAATTAAAATGTTTCTGTGACATTATTAACATTATTAATACAATCTCAATGCGTAGTTTAATTGTAATTAATTATTTTAGTATTTTACTATATTAAAGTATTCACGGTATTGGATCGCCTTCACTATAAATAAAAATCGCGCACTAAGTGAATGTGCAATTGAACGGACGGTGAAGAAAGGGCTAGGGACGGGAAAAAAAAATATTGTTGTTTTTTTTCATGCTGCAAGTACCCGACTTTGCCCGGGATTAAAATAAGGTTTTCTGTTTATTTAAGAAGCGTAATTTGACGTTTAATTGTACAGAGAGAGGGAGGGGGAGAGAGATAAAGAAAGAGGGGGCAGGGAGGGAGAGGGAAGGAGGGGGCAGAGAGGGGGAGAGAAGGAGGGAGGGAGGGAGAGAGGTGGTAGGGAGGGAGATTAGTGGAGAGGGAGGGTTGGAGAGAGAAAGGGAGGGAAGGAAAGAGAAAGGAAGGGAGGGAGTAGGGAGGGAGATAGAGGGGAGGGAGGGAGAGAAAGGGGAGGGAAGGAGAGAGGGAGAGAGAGAGGATGGGAGCAATGGGAGGGAGTGAGAGATAAAGAGAGAGAGGGGGCAGGGAGGGAGAGAGGGGGGAGGAGGAAGGGAGGAAGGTGGAAAGAGGGGGGACGGGGTGAGAGAAGGAGGGAGGGAGATAGGGAGAAAGAGGGAGATGGGAGAGTTAGTGAGGGAGGGAGAAAGGGAGGGAGGGGGTAAGGATGGAGAGAGAGGGGGAGGGAGGGAGAGAGTGGGTAGGGAGAAAGCAAAAGGTAAACAGAAAACCATATTTTAAAGCCGGGTACTTGCAACTAGTAGATATATATATATAAGAACATTGTGTAAGAAATTAAGAAGGTGAGAAGCCGAGTTGAACGTGCGCGCGGGTGCTGTATCGTGCCACACTAACTTGCCTCTGTGTTGCAAACTCTATGTAACAAAATTTTGAAAATGTATGATTGGCTGCATTTTTTTAGCGGGAGAGAGAGGGATGGAGGGGTAGAGAGAGGGGGAAGGGTGAGAGGGGGGAGTGGGAGAGATGGAGAGAGAAGGAGGGAGAGAGATAGATGGGAGAGGGAAAGAGAAAGGGAGGGAGGGAGAGAGGGGGTAGGGAGGGAGAGAGAGGGGGAGGCAATTTGCCAGGATCGCAGCGAGCAAGCTCTTTGGAACAGTTACCTCTAATTACCGTTTGACAGATTTCTAGAAGATAAGCTTCATCTGTGCTTAAATCATCGCACGCAATTTCCTGGAAGTCAGCGTATATCCTCTAGAAAGCAACAGGTGGGAGAGTTTTGACAACTCTGAATTGCAACTCCAATAGAAACTAAAACTCTGGCAATTCATTCGCAACTGGCATACTACCCATTAAACAAGCTTATTTATTTTTTCTTCTATAAGCCGCATCACGCCACCTTTGTAACCCGTATTGCTTGCTGAACCATGCAACCAATAATCAATAACGTGTCTGTGCTGATTGTATTTTGGACAAAAAACTCAATCATACTTATGACAACAGCTACAGCAGCACCAGAAGAAAGTGAAATGTGTCCAACATACTCTGATCCTGGCTCGTGAATTAGTGCAATATGTTATTACAAAACTGTTTTACGATAATACTTTGATTCCGCTTGCTTTTTTACAATCGTTTTTCTTTTCATCCATCAAAAAATAATCCCTGCAAGTTATCCAGTGTTTTGGTAAGTTCAATTCTTTTTCTTTCACTTCTCAGCATGTAAATCTATTATACATGTTGCAATTTGTTCTGTAACAAAGCTAACATCTTCTAAACTTGCTGTAGCCTCCCCTGCTCTGTCTGAAATCCCATATCTGTCGCAAGTCTGTGAAACATTTTTTTGTGTGATTAAAATTGATTGCACTGGGTTAGCGCTAGAGTGTGTATAATCATTTTATTCATCTTCCACCGTAGATTCGGATGCTGTCGAAGAAACATCTGATTACAATTGTCTCTCTGAACTACATGATTGTTCACTTTCATAGCGCATATGTCTGGCTCCTATTGCTTCTATCCTTACAATGCATGTTTCCCTCTTCCTTGATGTTTGTACATCTATTTTACCGATGTACTTCATTTTTAAGGTTCTTTGGTCAACAAGAAAGTCTTTTTCTTCCAATGGAACTTTATGCTGCAGTGGGAATTGCCAAGGACACATTTCTGTCAAGCTGTAATTAGAAGCAACTGTTCCAATGATCTTGCTCGTCGCGATCCTGGCAAATTGTCTCATGCACGCTGGTTGATAAAGGCGAACATAATACTGCGTTTGTATATTGTAACGATGTCTCAGTCATTTTAGCTACAAGAACTTTCCACTTATATTGTGAGAGTTTATGACTACGTTTGGTTTGACATTAAAACAAAATCGTCGTGCAAAGATGGTGACAGGCACTTGAGGAAAACCATCTTCCTGTCTCGTTTTTTGTCTCAAGCCTTAAGAAAAAAATCGACGATCCTGACTTATTGTAAATGCTTAAATTGTTAATTCATAAACATAATTTAGTTTAGCAGTTTATATTTGCACATTAACATTACGAATATCACTATTGAGATGATGATTTCATTCAAAATTGTTATAATGTTTTAAAGTTTGTATCCTTTAAAATTTAAATGCCTTTGGGGCACCGGTAAACATTACACTACATACAAGATATTTTAGGCCATAACTACTTAGACCATTTTGCAACCATTTTGAACTATTAGAATAAAAAATGTAAAAAAAAAATTTTTTCTCCCCTCTAATATATATATATTCACTATTATTAGCTACCAAATTATACTTACAGTCCATTTATGAGATAGAAATCGAATATAAACTGGAATTTTGTATTGATTGGACATTGAATTGTTTATAAAAATATTGGTTCACCCCGTCACTTATTTTAAATTAACTGTAATATTTTTTGTTTCAGATCCATTAGTCTTTCCTTGTATATTTTATGCCAACTCACATAGTAACATTTGGCAGACTGATTGTCAGGGAAGTTCTGAATATATTTGTGAAATGTAAAACACTGATGTAACGGTCCTATGACAGGAGATAAGTAATGACAAACTACACATACATTCTACTGCTAGATGAATTTCACCGTAAAGTTTTACTAAATGATATATTAAAAATGTATACAATAATTTGTATTTCATTACTTTTTAAAAACCGTGCACTTTATGAACGCACTACTTTATGAACGCACTACTTTATGAATGCACTCTTTTATGAATGCACTACTTTATGAATGCACTACTTTATGAATGCACTATTCTATGGATGCACTACTCTATGAATGCACTACTTTATGAATGCACTTCTTAATGAATGCACTATTTTATGAGTACACTACTTTATGAGTGCACTTCTTTATGAATGCACTACTTTATGAATGCACTACTTTATGAATGCACTACTCTATGAATGAACTACTCTAGGAATTCACTACTTTATATTTGCACTACTTTACGGATGAACTACTTTATGAATGAACTTTTTGTTACACAGTAAGTTCCTTCAATTTCTATTGCAAGAATTTCAGAATTATAATGTATCTGGTTCACATGATTGTTGATTGTATGTCAATTAACTTAGGTCTATGTCTAAAAAATCTATAGAATCGAATATTAATTATTATTGCCTAAAATAGAATAAACTGATAGGCAGAGAAAAAAATATTCTTATAATGAATATCCTGGTTGGATAAATCGCTATTCAGTTTATTTGTGTTTTGTTGTTACTGTTACAGAAAGACGAAATGTGTTTTTAAAGATCTACCTGCCATAAAGCTTTAAATAAATTTTCCATCATAGTTATGTTTGCGCATTTAATTCTTCAATATTGTAAATTCTACTAATAAAGTAGCTTTCTTGTAGTCCGTCCGGCGCGTGCGGAGTGTGGGAAAGCCGTCGCTATAAATAATCGATGACGTCATTTCCGGATGGTACAATTTTTTTGCAGAATGGTAAGGCCGTTGCAATAAATAAACGACTTCCGTGAAGTGACGTCATTTCCCGATGGTAGATTTTTATTTTTTTTATTTTCCTACTAATAAAGCCGAATTTAACTTGCGCGCGGCTGCTGTATCGTGTCACACCAACTTGCCTTTGTACATTTTATTTTTCAGTGCATTTTTATAAGACTTTTTTTTAATTCTTCTTTTTGATTTTAACGTTGAGAGAATTAAGGGTCAAACGTAACGGGTGACATAAATTAGCACACATATCTTTAGCTAATGGTGTTTAGTTTGATTTGCTTTGGTTGGTTGGTTGGTTTGCTTTTGTTGATTTGGTGGGTTTGGTTGGTTGGTTTGGTTGGTTGATTGGTTTGTTCGGTTGGTTGGTTTGATTAGTGGTTTGGTTGGTTAGCGTTGACGGGTAAAACGTTATTTGTGACGGATTTGGCTTGGTTGGTTTGATTGGTTAGCTCGGTTGGTTTGTTTGGTTGATCGGTTAGCTGGTTAGGTTAGTTGGTTTGGTTGGTTGTTAGGTTTGGTTTGGTCGGGTAAAACGTAATTTGTGAAGTATGAAATGTAGGTCGTTTCTTCACATTAGGAAGATGGCATAAATCAGTACCCAATTAACCTAATTAATCGTATTTAAAAATTCAGTAGTTAAATTGATTATGAAGGGGTTTCACATTACACATAGATTTCCCGGGCAACGCCGGCTTATTATCTAGTTTTTATAAATAAATATTATTAGTCGCTTATAATAAGAAAATGTTTAATATGATTAAAATAAGAAAACTTTTCGTTTATGCTCCTAAGTTGCCAACCCCTTAGGCCACAACTGATTACCCTCATAATACATTAAAATAAAGTCAAATATAGTTGACACAGTTAAGGAAACGTTTTTTCTTTATAAATTGTTTTTTTTTTTAATTTTTTTCCTTTTCATATCTACACTACCACATGACCGCCTTTAGAACGGTTATATTGATATCTCTGGATCGGGTCACATGTCTAAGTCTCTTCTTTTATATTGACAGATACTCTTTTAAAATTCTGACACATTCAATTGACGCCCTTCTCACTACCGGACGAAGTGCTCAAGAAACTTTTGTCATTTAAAAAAAATAATTAATGATTGGGTTGTTGTATAGCAGTTTCAAATCCGGATTAAAACTACACATTAGCTCAATGCACTCATGTGACCCAATTTATTGATATCAATATAATGCAGTTTCCGATCAGGATTAAAACTATATCCATTTGTATTAGTTAATTGTAATGAGAACTCAGATAAACGCGATCTTACCTAAAGAAATGCAAAGACTAACGATGTATCGTAGTATTGTAGTAGACTAGACTTTAAGTATACATGAGACTGGTATAAAACAACAGATCAGCATAGACTAATTTCTATCATACAACACAGTAAAGCCAAACATCTCCAAGGACATATTTATGTTGATCAAACAGGCCATACAATAGATCTTTATGTTATGACCCATGTCCAATTAGCTGAAAATTATGGACCTAGTTCCGGACAACACCTTTCCAGTCAAGCTCATGTTTGTAACAAGTTTATCCAACAATCGAAAAATTTGACTGCCGCACAAGATCATTATATGATTGGAAATCACGCATTGCCACATAAACACCATATTTACGGATATTTTTGTAAGATACATTGGCACCACCAGATACATCGCCATCTCTAAATACATTAGCACCACAATATCATTGACACTTAAAACTAATTCTGCACCTCCTGCTACAAACACGTGATCAATTGTCATTGTCAGTTAATTGTCACATACATTATCATTTTCACTTACAAATATATTGCCACAAACAGATACATTGCCACGAAATGATACATAAATTGTCACGTGCAGATAAATTGCAACGTACATATACATTGTCACGCACAGATAATTTGTCACAAACAGATACATTATCACGTACATATAAATTGCCACATACAGATACATTGTTACGTACATATACATTGTTACGTACAGATACATTGTCACAAAATGATACATTGTCACAAACAGATACATTGTCACAAACAGATACATTGTCACAGATACATTGTCACGTACAGATACATTGTTAAGTCAGATACATTGTCACAAATAGATACCTTGCCACGTACAGATACATTGTCACGTACAGATGCATTGTTACAAACAAATACATGTTCACGAACCAATACATTGTCACAAACAGATACAAAGTCACAAACAGATACATTGCCACGTACATATACATTGTCACCAACTGATACATTGTCACAAATAGATACATTTTCACGAACCAATACATTGTTACAAACCGATACAATGTCACGTACATATACATTGTCACAAACCGATACATTGTCACAAATCGATACATTGTCACTTACAGATACATTGTCACGTACAGATACTTTGTCAAAAACAGATACATTATCACAAACATATACATTGTCACAAACAGATACATTTACACATACAGATACATGGTCACGAACCGATAATTGTCAAAAACAGATACATTATCACGTACAGATACATTGTCACGAACCGATACATTGTTACAAACAGATACATTGTCACAAACAGATACATTGTCACGTAAGATACATTGTCACAAACAGATACATTGTCACGTATAGATACATTGTCACAAACATATACATTGTCACGTACATATACATTGTCACGTACTAATTGTCACGTACATATATATTGTCACATACAGATATATTGTTAAGTACAGATGGATTGTTGAGTACAGAAATATTGTCACCTACATATAAATTGACACTAACAGATACAGTGTCATCACCTGCAACATTGATATCACCCCTGACATCTTCTTCAGATACATTTTCATCTCCAGATTCACGGCCATTCTCATTTACATCTGTTCAGATGAGACACCAGTATCCAGTTGTTATCACTGGCTCTCACGGGTCACAAGTCATCACCTCACTGTACCACGACAACTTTTTTAATCATAAACACGGAATAGCGCGTGTTTTGTACATAGATGATCTGTATCACTCTGTGTTAAAATCTCTCAAAACCTAAAACATTCCGTCATGCCAAATTCGAACAAAAGCTCTCTTAAAATCAATAAATTTATAGCAGGGATCTTGCTGCTGTTCAATGTGTAATAATAATTAATGTGTCCATTCAAAGGTGACGGAATGTAGTCTGCCAAATACTTAAACACACTAGACTGCCCTTTGTGTCTCTTCTTCGTTGTGTTAAAGCGTTATTCCTGAACATGGTCTACTGCAGGCGACTTTCTGTTTTTCAGCCTGGGTATGGCCTCTTTCACTTCACCTTGTTACAACGGCACGCTCATATCTTGTTAACCCCTTTACGTTTGACTTGATGTTGATGTAGAGTTGTAAAATTATAGTTGGCTGTGTTTAGGCTGAATGACTGGCAGTGTTGCCATTTACAAAACTCGACATTCCGACAAATTATTGTAGAGAGGAGGACACACTAGTACTTGAGCATCTGATTGGTCTCTAAGAATGTTGGAGATTTGTTGTATATATTAGTTAAGTACATTAGTTATTACAAGTAAACATGACACGAAACACAAATCAGCTCGGTCTGGGATTCATATTAAAACTAACTCATGAAAGGCTGCCCATATGTTCTTGAATAAAATGCAAGTACCAAGTCAGAAAAGTGAATTGTCAAATAATTCTTAGAGACAGTTGTAATCCAGTTTTATAGATGGCATTAAAGTGGCAAAAAAGAAACAATTTTTTTATAAACAAAACAGATATTTAAACGACAGTTTAGTTCCAGTTTTTTTTTATTTAAAACGTAAACGGGCGGTACACCCAGTTGGCAGGGCCAATAGTGACACATTTAATTTGTTTTTATTAGTTTGGTTTGTGTCATACATTGTAAGATTTCGGCATTAGTATTTATTAAGGTATTGTTTTTACAATATAATCATTGCTAATAATTACGGCTGTACCGGAATCCGATTCCGGTTCCTGTTAAGCTGCATTCCGGCAGTTTTTATAAATCCGGTTTCGATTTCAGTTCCGATTAAAATGTGTCGGATTTAAGCCGGGTTTCTTTGTTGTTTGAAATTTAGGTGTAAGAAATTTTTTTGGCGCACCATAACTTTGAAATATAAAATAAAATTAAAACAATAACTGCCTATCTTTCTTTCCTGCATTTTCAAAAATACAATAACGTCGATCGCTTTTAGTTAAATATGTAAATTAAAATATATTAAAAAGGAAGATTTGAATCGTATTTATTCTAGTAATATGACTCCTTACCTTCAACTACTTTTGATTCAGTGTTTTTTATAAACTATATTTAGCTATAAAAGGATGACTTCTTTAAAGAGCAGACAACGATATTTTTTTGGTGTTTACAGTTTAAAAATAGTTGAATAATTTTTCTGCAAATTTTTAATTTAGTGGATTTTGTCACGATTTGGATAAAATTCCTCGCATATTTAGATAAAAAACTTGATGATATATTTTAAATGAACATTAAAGTGATATTGATTTAGATTTAAAATGCATTTTAATTTTCGTTTTTATGGAAAATAGTCAGATAATGGTTTAAAGGAAAGTATGAAAGAAATAACACGGTTCGGTTACTTCACTATAGAAAACTAAAGAAAATAAGCTATCGGGTGGTGCCACAGTATATATATACATATTTTTTGGAATTTATTTATTAATAAACATGTTTATTATACTTTCTAAGATATGTTATCCATTTCTTTGTTTGATTGTAATAGAAATCAGGTTAAATTAGGTACAGTTTTATTAAAATAAATTTTTAAAACGAAGAACCTGTTATTTTGTCAGAGTTATCTTTCTTAATTCAAGATTGGGGAAAGGAGTTTTAGTCACAGTCTTCAAGATCTAAATGGTTAATACTGCTTTTTGCTATCTAGAAGTAAAAAACTAATTTTTATTCTATTTTTCATTCTTATATCTTTTTTATGTTAGGCGAAAAATTATTACTTCGTTCGGAAGAGTTACTATTAAATTCAGTAAAATCCGGTTCCTGTTCAAATTCCGGCAGGATTCAAATATTAAATCCAATTCCGGTTCCGATCCTGTGTGATCTAAAAATTACAATCCGGTACATCCCTACTAATAATGCTTTATTAGTTTCCCGAAATAATTGCCACATTTATCTCCTCAAACTTTGTCATGCCTTGTAAGGATGGTCATCAGATTTTTCAAGGTATCGATTTTTTCTAAAGAGCATATATTACGAAATATGCCATAGGTATGTCATTATCGGGGACCCATTTTACACCTCAAAATAAAAAGAAACCAAAAATCGTGAAGGGCATCTGTCCATATAAACATAAAATTGATTTGATTAGTAAAGCCATCTAAGAATGGGGCATAAGTGTTTCTCATGGTTTCATTCTTCAATACATAATACAATGTTGTTTTTTTCTAAACAATTTAGGTCATCTCTAAACATGGCTGACATTATTTTATATAGATTATTGAGGATCGTTTTTTTTTCTGTAATTAAACACAACATTTTTTTGTAACAAATAATAACTAATATTATGATTTAAATGTTGTAGAGGTATGGTATTAAACCGTTAAGATTAAAAATAATCTTTCTTGTCTTGGAATCCTGATTTATGTGTATCGAAAATTTTGTATCTTTAGAAGAAATAATTTATTATTCTGGAATGCGGAATGTTTTCAAAATCATCTATATTATACCAGTAAAAGAATCTATATTATACCAGTAAAATAATATGTATTATTAAGTAAAAGAATCTATATTATACCAGTAAACTAATCTATAATATATCAGTAAAATAATCTATATTATTCTTGTAAATTAATGTATACTTTACCAGTAAAAGAATCTATATTATACCAGTAATTGAATCTGTATTAATAAAGTAAAATAATCTGTATTATACAAGTATAATCTGTATTATTGCAGACAACCTTTCCCAAGGGTAAAACTAACTAATCCACATATAAAGACAAGGTAAATTAAAGTAAAAAAAACAATTTATTTTGGGAAAAATTAAACTATACTTTTATTAAAATATTATTTTAACAAAATATCTAAAAAAAAAAGTTTTTCTGACGAGTTAGGTCAGGCATGGCCAACATACGGCCCGCGGGCCACATCCGGCCCGCGTAACGAATTTATGCGGCCCGCGAGTAATTTTTCAATATTTACGTTTGCCTGACATTTACATAGTATTAATCAAGTAAATTCAAGATATTTCTGGTTTTTCATATGAATTAAACTTTTCGTGCTTATTTGTTATCTATAATCACACTACAAACTCTACAATCTATGTATTTCAAGTGGAACAGTACGCCAGTTCATTCAATGCTTTCCGTAAGTAGCAAACTTGTTAGTAATAACTTAATCACTTGGAAGTTAATTTGCAATATTAATTCGTTTATTGGATGTTTATTATCATCACATTAAAAAAGCAATTGCTTTCTTAATTTAAAATTGGAATTAATTTTGTTACTTGCTGCTAACATCACTTCGGCCGCCATTTTTTTCAATTTGAAAAGTGTTTTTTAAAGTACCATATTTACTGGAAAAAATTGGTGAGTGTTACAACAGACAGAGCACCAAACATGACAGGAAAAAAAATTGGAGTAATTAAACGCATTGAAGATACAATTTTCGAAATCGATCCCAATCATAAAATTATACCAATGCACTGCATTATTCATCAACATGTCCTATGTAAAAATGTTTTAAAAATCGATCATGTTACCAAAATAGTTGTAAAATTAGTAGATTTCTTAAGAGCCAAAGGATTAAATCATAGGCAATTCATTGATTTCCTTGAAGAACTTAATACCACATATTCCGATGTAATATACTACAATAAAATCCGTTGGTTGAGCTTGGGAAAGGTATTAAAACGTGTGTGGGAGCTTCAAGAGGAAATACGAAATTTTTTAGTGCTCAAAGAATATGAGGAGTTTCCTGAATTAACGGATCCTAATTGGCTTTGTGATTTGGCTTTCTCTTTAGACATCCTCACATATTTAAACGAATTCAACACAAGTTTACAAGGAAAAAAAATTATTTGCTTATGATTTAATGCAGAAATTAAAAGCCTTTAAAATGAAAATTCAACTTTTCCCTACAAATCTTGCTGAATTCAAATTTGATCATTTCCCCAGTGCTCGATTTACCGCCGGGGATGCCGGGGATATCCCCGGCACTGAGGACTGTCATCCCCGGCTCTGCTTTAATTAATTTCATCCCTGCAGGGGACGACATTTATCCCCGGCGCTGCAGAAAATTTGTTTCATCGCCGGCACTGATTTTTTCTTAAGATTAGCATAACGTATAGAACTGATTTTTAGTACTACCACAAATATTAGATGAAAAATACAGACAAAATCAGCTGATTTGAACTACGCAACACTATTTCTGATAAAAACTCTGTAAATAACACTCGTCCGGTTGTTTGCAGATAGTTTTATGTAAAGCAAACTGGCCAAAAAAAATCTGAAGAACTTATGTTGTATGTAGATCGTGAAATTATAGAACTTCGCAAATTTTAAAAAATTGAAGCATGTCATACTTCAGCCATAGTACACCAATTGAAGCATGTCATACTTCAGCCATAGTACACAAATTGAAGCATGTCATACTTCAGCCATAGTACACCAATTGAAGCATGTCATACTTCAGCCATAGTACACCAATTGAATCATGTCATACTTCAGCTATAGTACACCAATTGAATCATGTCATACTTCAGCCATAGTACACCAATTAATTCATGTCATACTTCAGCTATAGTACACCGATTGAATCATGTCATACTTCAGCCATAGTACACCAATTGAATCATGTCATACTTCAGCCATAATACACCAATTGAAGCGTGTTATACTTCAGCCATAGTACACCGATTTCGCATGACAAAAGATGGCCATGACGCTGAGAAAGAACTTAATGATTTTTATAATCAATTAGATGTTCTGCCAATATCTAGCGCAGAGTGCGAGAGAGGATTCAGTGAAATGAATTTAACTCACACATCTCTTCGCAATGCATTAGATGTCGAAACCATCAAACACTTGCTGTTTATAAAAATTAATAGTCCACCACTTCAATATTTTGATGCAAAGTTGTGTGCCACAATGTGGTTAAAAGATGGAGGGCATTCTGCCTGCGACGTACCTTCTGGCAAACCAACAAAAGAATTAGTTATGGAACAGCGTCATAATTTGTTTAAATAACTGAGACAAATATGAATAATAAGATTCACCAAATTTTCTATTATTTTTGTTGGTTTTTTCTAAGATGCAAATCGAAGACGCTATGAAAATAAATTAGTTACTTGTCCATGGTTTGTAAATTGAAGATCCTAAAAAAAATTGGTAGCATCTCGCCGCCGCTGGGTATTCTGTGGAAATCCCCGGCACTGAGAATTGTCATCCCCGGCTCTGCTTTAGATTTTTTCATCCCCGCCAGGGATGACATTTATCCCTGGCTCTTCAGAAATTTTTTTCATCCCCGGCACTGGTTTTTCCTTAAATCGAGCACTGCATTTCCCATCCTTAAAGACCATTTCCGCAATAATATTAAAAGAAAAAGCTTAAATGTATACTGAAAATATTCTGGCATTACGACTTGATTTTGAAAACAGATTCGAATTTTTTCACAGAATAGATAAAATATTGTCGATTGTTAAAAATCCATTTACTGCAAATATTGAAGAAGCTTCTCCAGACATTCAATTAGAATTAATTGAATTACAGTGTAATCAATTATTGCATGATAAATATCGAGAAGAGGAAGATAATTTGTGTAATTTTTATTAGCAATTGGATGGTAAAAACTATGTAAATCTAAAAAAATCTTGCAAAAAAATATTTAGTTCAACTTATATTTGTTAACAGACATTTTCTTTAATGAATCACAATAAAAGTCCTACAAGGTCGAGATTAAATGATTTACATTTGGAGGCTGTATTAAGATTAGCCACCACAGAAATTGAACCTGACATTAAAAAGATTATAAATGAGATAAACCGCCTCAATATTTCTCATTAATTATTATAATATAATTGTTATTATTAAAATGTTTATTTTGTATTATTCTGTATAGATATTTGCTGTAAGTTACCTATGATTTATTATTATTCATATATATATATATCTATATATATATATATATATATATATATATATATATATATATATATATATATATATATACTTCTATGTATTTGTTATATCATTTATAGTCTCACAATAATAATTTGTTCATTTTTTGTTTAAATTTTTTGTATTTTTTATTATAATGTTAAATTTATAATTATTATGTATTATATATATGTATATGTTACATTATTTATATTTTCATAATAAAATTTTGTTCATTTTTTTTTATAAAATTTTGGTATTTTTTACGCCTGGCCCGCGAAAAAAAATTTTTTTTCAATCCGGCCCGTGACAAAAAACTGTTGGCCATGCCTGAGTTAGGAAAAAGAACTGTCAGGGTTTTTTTCTAGGTACGTAGAAATGTTAACTTCCGTAAGTTGGTATGGCAGTTCAAACGTAATACAATACATGTAGAGATGAACTTCTTAATATTAGCTTTAATACCAAACATATTGTCGTATCCCACTTGTACTCTTATTAAATCAGACGACACAACTCCTTGTATTGTAAAAGAATTAACTGAACTTTTTAATGAGTGATATATACAGATGAGAATGTGATAATTCAGTATAAACACTTGAGAAGATGAATCGATAAATCACATGTATAATTCTAAAATTTAACACACACGATAAATACTAAGATCAATATTAGATGAGAGATGTGGCAATAAATCACAAGTAACTGCTATCACTATAAACCAGTACACGAGTCTATAACTATTATAACTCTCGACTGTACTGTCCACTAAGACCACGTGTTATATCTAGTATCCCCTTCATGGGTCTCTATTCTCTCTCTCTCTCTTGTGTGTGTGTCTCCGCCTTCTCACAACCGTGGTAACTTCCCTATTTATAGGAAATATCAGCCCCTCATATTGCATCATTGGATTGCATCAGATCTATTTTTGGATTTCCTATTTTTCTGGGGTGATTGCATCACTGATGATTGCATCATGCATGCCTGACCCTGCAAGCACTTACAAGGGATAGGACACCCCCAATATCCCCAAAAAAATTTCATTATCTAATGAAATTTTGGCAATAGCAACAATTTAAAATAAAATCATCTAATATTACTTTCTTGCCATTGTTTATAGCATTACATGCTTATGATATATCATTATTAATTATTCTATTATTTCTCAATCTTTTCAATCAAACAAAATGTAATACATGTCAATCTTCAAAAAAATATAAATGCAATTACATCTCTATACATATGTCAATAATAAACGAATGTGTAACAAACTTTGAAAAGAAAAGAAATATATATGGTTCTCCTTGAGTAGATGTGTAGTCCATCATCTCATCAACATCAGGACGACGATAGATATGTGTAACATGTTTCTTACTACACTGTCTTGCTTCAATGATGTCAGGTCAAAGTTTTAGCACAAAAAAAATCAATAATTGTCTTTTCACATAATAGTCTCTACACAAAATAGTCTCTATACTAATAAATGTCCATGGCAAAATTGTTTTCACAGTGTTCACGTTTAACATTGTCAGGATGACAATATGAGCAACGACTGCTCACAGTAACGATGAATTGTTCCATTAACTGCGACAAAAAAAATTGAGCAATGACTGCTCACAGTAACGATGAATTGCTCCATTAACTGCGACGAAAAATTGAGCAAAGTGTGCTCAACGATAACTTGCGTTGACAAAAACAGTCTTGTGACATCAACTCAAACAACAATAACTCAATCAACGTACATTTATGTGTAACAAAATCGTTGACATCTCAATGTCGATGACGACAGTATAAAACTTCTCCATTTAAGTAGTAATACACATTCATTAATTGTCTGCAGATGTCCCAATTATCATTCTAGACAATAGATCTGATATGTGATTGTTTGTACCCTTTATTCTTGAATCGTATTTTATGTCTTGTTTGTTGCCTAGCTTCATTTCTTTTTCTGCGTATCCAATTAGTTACAATAGTTTCTGTGTTATCTTTGGATACTTCTGGCAAATTACCAATAATCAAATCACATACAGGATTATCTAGTATAACAGCTTCACATACACCAGCCAACCATGGCGAGTCTATTTTAATGGTTGCTACGTCACACGACTTTATAGTACCATCACCAAGCTTGATGTGTGTTTTCTTTGACATGTACTGATCTTTGTTAACCAGACTTCTTTTAACAACTACAGTAGTACAACCTGAATCTCTAAGACATTTTCTTTGTTGACCATTAACAATAGCACGATGAAATATTATTTTACCTTTTGTATTTATAATATTTGAACAGTATTGTTCTGTTTCACCATTATCTTGAACTTTCTGTTTTGGATATTGTCTATCAGCATACTTTTGCGTAGAATTAAGTTCTGGTCTGTTTCTGTTTTGACGTAAGTGAAGTTTTTCTGGTCTATGTTGTTCTAGTTCTTTCTTTCTTAAGCAGCAGAACTTCAAAATGTGACCTTTTCTCTTACAATAATGACAAATTCTCCTTTCCAAATAAACATTATTATCTTTAGATTGACTCATGTATCTTGGTTTGTATATATCATTCTTTAATTTGTATGTTTCATTCCGTGGTTTGAATTTATCGATAGATGCACAAATGTCTGATATACTTATTTCATCATTGGGATAGCAATCTTTATAGTCACTTAGAACTTTTATTAGGTCTTTGACAGTTTTTACATTCCTTTGTTTAATGAAGGAAAACACTCCTCTAGTGCACATGTTAAGAACTATGTCGACTACCATCATTTCTAAAATCTCAGTTGGTTTATTTATGTCAACTTCTGCCATCATAAGCCATGATTTTAAATCACTCATAACTAAATCAATGAACTGTTGAGGTTGTTCTTTATTTGACATTTTTAGTTCATGAAATCGGTGACGATAATGTTCTTCTGTTTTATTAAAATATTTCAGAAGTTTCATCTTTATATCTTCATAACTCAACTCAGCATAGTTATGTATTGTCATGATTGCTTTTCTTGCATCATCTTTTACAAGCTTGAAAAGTTCCGACTTCCAGTCACTGATTGGAATTTTTTGTAGGTGACATTGTTGTTCAAAGAATTGTAAACATGTGTCAATATCTTCAGTTTTACCATTGAAAGGTTGCATTTTTAATTGAGTCGAGTAATTTCCTTTTGACTCTTCTATTACAGTTGTTTTATTTGCAGCTATTTTTGCTAGCTCTAGTTCATGATTTCTTTTTCTTTCTAATTCTTCATAGTTTCTTATTCTTTCTAATTCTTCATAGTTTCTTTTTCTTTCTTCATCAATTCTTTTTAATTCTCTTTCTTTTATTCTCTCCTCTCTTTCTCTATCCTCATTTTCTTTTTTGCTTATATATTCCAACAATTCTTTACCTTTGAGACCTAATTCTTCTCCTCTAATTTTGTATTATCTCCATTTTTCTTCTTCTGGGGTACTAGCCATTGTTATTTTCAGACGTATAAACAAATGAAAACGTTGGAATGTCACGTGGTAATATAACTAATCCAAAATATGTCGAGAAATATTTCAAGAATAAAATGTTATTCTTACCGTTAAGTTTCAGAAAATTCTTCCTTTGTAGCGTATGTCCAATGAAGGAATACACAAATAACGAAGTCTTTTAACACTGCAGAGACGTACAATTGGATTTACTTTCGCTTTTAGCTGCCACCAAAAAATACATAGGTTTAATATTCCAGGAGACCATGTGGCAATATCAATCACAACTGTTCCTTCGTTGTATAATACTATATACACTACACACAGATAAAATGCTAAAAATTAATATTCGAGGAGAGAATGTGCAATAAATCACAAATACCAGGATTTTACTTTCTTTTAACTGTTGATGATTCAGACAAAATCCAGTCTCTTCGAAATATACTATTTTATCAACTCAAGTGTTACTCACCACTGGGGTGTTTTTACCGCTGCCACCAGATAAATACCATGTTTATGTCGTATCCCACTTGTACTCTTATTAAATCAAACGACACAACTCCTTGTATTGTAAAAGAATTAACTGAACTTTTTAATGCGTGATATATACAGATGAGAATATGATAATTCAATATAAACACTTGAGAAGATGAATCGATAAATCACATGTATAATTCTATAATTTAACACACACGATAAATACTAAGATCAATATTAGATGAGAGATGTGGCAATAAATCACAAGTAACTGCTATCACTATAAACCAGTACACGAGTCTATAACTATTATAACTCTCGACTGTACTGTCCACTAAGTCCACGTGTTATATCTAGTATCCCCTTCATGGGTCTCTATTCTCTCTCTCTCTCTTGTGTGTGTGTCTTCGCCTTCTCACAACCGTGGTAACTTCCCTATTTATAGGAAATATCACCCCCTCATATTGCATCATTGGATTGCATCAAATCTATTTTTGGATTTCCTATTTTTCTGGGAGATTGCATCACTGATGATTGCATCATGCATGCCTGACCCTGCAAGCACTTACTAGGGATAGGACACATATCATAATTAAAATGTTTTTGTCTCAAAAATCTCAAAAACTATCCACTTAGATATAAAGGATGTTTCATAAAGTACGCAGTTTTTAGAGCATTTTCTAAAAAAATGCTCTATTGTCCCCGTTTTGTCTGTCTGTCTGTCTGTCCGTCAGCACCCTAGATCTCAACAACCATAAGTCCTAGACCCATGATATATATATCATTTTGTAGGTCTTGGCCTGCCATGTGTACATCGAAAGTTCATTTTGCGGTAGGACCTCTGAGGGCTGGGCTTCAGGGCTCCTAAGGGGCTTATATATTATATATACACCTTGTACGTTCAATAATCCATTCATTTGGTGCGAAATACTGCAGCACGTAGTTTCACCAAGATTTATTAAGAAACTCATCAAATGAAATAGTAAGCTTGTGTTCTGAGTTTAATTGAAAGTATCAGAGCTATGCAATATTGACGGAGTTTTCGGACGATTAAATGACTATAATTTCGAATGTTTTCAATTATGAGTCCTATTTCAGTAACCACAAACCACTTGTAGTCAGATATATGCATTACACAATTGAATTTATAAACATTTCCAAAATTTACAAATTTTTACTGAAAGATAGCATACGTACTGATACATAACATGAAAATGCGCTACACGTCCTGTGTCCAAAATGGAACAGGCTTAATTGCTTGTTTTTTAATTGCGCACGATTTTTTTGTTTGAAGATTCTCAGCACTGTTCCTATCATTTTCGTTATCTATTATCACTCCGATTAGAAGACCATTTGTCGTTTTTCCATTGTGTAGCCATGGAGCGTTTCAGTATCGAGCTACGCATTCTTATTGTGAAAACTCATTACAAAAACGAAGAGTTCTACTAGAGACTGTCCGTAAACTTCGCGCGATCTTTGGACGTGACAATGATCCGACCGCAACAACAGTTTCGAGGTTGGTACAGAAATTCAAAGAATCTCGTTCAGTTGCAGCCAGAAAATCGCCCGGTTGAAACCGTAAAGTTCGAACGCAACAAAACATTGCGGTAGTGCAAGACAGTGTGAATGTGATCCCCGTGAAGTCGTTTCGCCGTCGTTCGCAACAGTTGGGTATGTCAACATCTTCGGTGCATCGAATACTGAAAAAAGATCTTCATATGCACCCCTACAAGATTCAGTTGAAAAAAGAGCTGAAACCCGCAGATCGTGCAAAACGGCGAAGATTCGCCAATTGGATTTTGACAAGACAACAAGAGGACGACAATGTAAACAAAAATAATAATCTTCAGTGACGAGGCACATTTCCATCTCTCGGGGTATGTCAACAAACAAAACTGCCGCATTTGGGGTGACGAAAACCCTGGAGTGATCCAAGAACACGAAATGCATCCCCTACGATCCACGGTTTGGTGTGGTTTTTTTGGCAGGAGGCGTGATTGCCCCCATCTTTTTGAAGATGACAGCAACTTTCTAATTGTCTAGGTTGGTAAAACTTACATTGACTTAAGAAATAATGATATTGAAAGAAGAACAATAAAAACGTTTACTATAATACTGTTTTAATCAGTAAAATAATGTGGAATATTTAATTTCCTCATTTACAATACTATATTAAATATGCAATGGGAATATAAATAGTCCGAAATAGTCGATATACTAGTTAATATCGTAAATTAACTTTACCAACAAATGCAAGTAAAATTCTTTCTAATCGTACAAAAGATAAGAAAATATAAAATAAAAGAATTATTTTAGTCTTTTGATATCACACTGTACAAAACTAATTACTTTATATTAACTTCACCAACAATAATTAAACAAATAGTTTTGATACTAAAAAAAAAATTACAAAAAAAAGCCAACATACTTGTCATAAAAAGACTTAAATCATACAAACACAGTATATACATTGACATATTTGTATACAAGTATTGAGTAAATACAAGCGTGGGAGCAATATATCGTGAATTCGATAAATATTTACACTCACGCTTTTTTTTAAAAGTCTTATTACATACAGCAAACTGTATGATGGGCAAAATAAACTTATCTAGTGATAGAGAGATAGAGAGAAAGAGAGAGAGAGACAGAGATAGAGAGAGACAGTGAGAGACAGAGAGAGACAGAGAGCGAGACAGAGGGAGAGACAGAGAGAGAGAGAGACAGAGAGACATAGAGAGAGAGAGAGAGAGAGAGAGAAAGAAAGAGAGAGAGAGAGAGAAAAGACTGTAAACGTTCATTCACTGTGAGGCATCATACAGTCCGTCCAGTAATTGATGTATCTTTGAGAACCGATCAGAGCATATATTTAAGTTTTTTTTTTCAATAATACAAATATCTCGAAGGCCCCCACACACTTCCATTAATCTTGGCTTACCTGTAAAAGTATTTATGCAGACTTTAGTTCTTCACTGGAAACGTCGTAACGAAACATTTCATAAAAATCTCGGGGATATTTCTAGTTTTTCTTTAACTGAACTAGCAAATGTTTAATTTTTTTACCATTTCAACTCCGAGTTAAGGCATCAAAGTACTGAAATTGAAGTTTTATGGGAGTTGCACCGATTCAATTTTTATTTCTAAATCTGAGACATAGAGCAAAGAGAGAGTATGTAATTCACAAACTAGGTTTTATTTAAAAACATTAAATCAAAAACAATTTAAAACGTCAGATTTTTTTTTTATTTTGATGAATCACCACATCCACGTGTATCAAGTCATGAGAGATATGAAGGATATATGTGATTAATATGACTTTTGGTCACATACAGAGATATTCGATGGTAAGTGAGCAATCGTATGCATTCAATTGGCCATTGAAGAAATATACACATTGCTGTGTAACACTGTTGGCTGGTTGATTTGCTAGAGAGAGAATCAAAGTGAAAATAAATTAACCATTAGTCCGTCATTTTTCAGTCCCTTGTATAAAAATAAAATAAAAATAGATCTATCCTTTTCTATTATGAGAAAGAAATTTTTTACTAGGCTTTGCAACTTATTAGTAGGTGGGTTTTCAATTGGTTACAAATTGTTATAATAGAGCTAAATGTCACGGAAGAATCGTCATATGTTGCATATGTCATTAATAATTATGCAGCCTGTCATCTGCATGTTTTATGCAAGTTTGACTTGTGGTTATGTCAGCAACAATACTGTCTAGTCTATTATCTATTTTTGTTTTCATTGCGACCTATTTTAATTATTTTTAAGGTAAATATTTACTCATTTCATGTATGTGTGTGTTTGCCTGTTACTAATTCTAATGTAAAGTATTGCATTAAGACATTAATCAAGTTGTCCCGAGTTCAAGAATGTTTTTTTTTTGTTATTAAATAAACATATTAGCACCTCTAACAAAGAAGATCAGTTTAAATGTAAAATTTTCTGTTTTGAAATTAAATCACACTAAAGGAATGTATAGTAAACACAATGTCCAGGTGTAATTACCAGGGAACGACCGATAATCGGATCGGTATCGGTATCTGACCGATATTGGCACTATCAGTTAATATCGGATCGGCCGATTTTTGTAGGGAGCTACCGATAGTCGGACCGATATCGGCACTATGGGTTTTATATCTCATATGTGCCTTTCCTTCCTAAAATACTAATATTGCTAGAAAGTAATCGCTCCCTTATCATTAACGCGGTTTTTTTATACCCTCTCCCCCCGCCAAACCCAGTTTCTTTTTAGACACAGCAGCACAAAGATGACGTCACTTACCAACAGGGTCGGCGAGTTGAAGGAAAAATAAATGATGCCTAGCTGTCGACAAACATTGACAGAACAATGGAAACATAGATTTTAACTTCGTAGGCAGCAGTTGAAAGAAAGTTGGCATCAATTAATACTATATTTACAACTGCCGATTGCTGAACGTCCATACGAAGTTTTATTGGTGTTACATTACATTGGTTAGAACCTGGATTATTCTCTCAGGATAGCTGAATCCCAGTATAGGTCCCGGGAAATTTTCTTCTCCCAGAAAATTGTTGGGTAAATAAAAGGAGGCTGGAAAAGATACCACCCACACAATTCCATACAATAGCCGTGGCTACAGAATTATAATTATAAACGGGTTCATTATACGTTCAACAACAACACGCTTTAGTACCTTCACCGATACACTACAGTATATAATGTTAACAAGTGAATGAAAGTTTTCTCTTTTTACACTGACAGAGAATGGAGCAGGATGTTTACTTGTCGAAGGGCTAAATAACCAAAACATCTTCATTATATATTACAAGTGGGGCTTCAGTTGACATACGTGGGGGTGAGGGTGTGTGCGAATTGCGACAGGGTGGGGGTGGTAGATTTACTTAATTAGTGGACGGAACTTAAACTTCAAATGGTTGAGTGAAATTCTGTTATTTATCGATTTGGTGAGCTTTCCGCATTTGGTCAAATTAACGCATTTAAAAGTGTTGCGTTAAAAATTTTAATCTCCAATTTTTTTGGCGCGTTAATCGCTAATTAACGCAGTTTAATCAGCAGCCCTAATTAATAGTATATACGTTTTTACTTTTTTAGCTTGACATGAATTATTTACAACTTTATCTTAATTTTCTGTTTGTGAACAAGTAAAAAGTAAAAACAACAAATTAATTGTTATAAGTTTAATTTTAAACAATAAACATGCAGATTTCTGAGATTATGCAGGCATGGTTTGAGTTTCTGACTTCGGTCTTTCGGTCTGTCTTTTCAAATCTTTTGTTTTTCTAATCTTCTAATCATCTGCAAGACACCCTTTCATTAATAGCAAAATATCGGTATCGGAATCGGCAAAAATACTTGGGAAAATTATCGGCTTCGGACTATCGGTTAAAAGGCATATCGGTCGCTCCCTAATAATTACGTCCAAAATTTTGTCTGGTTCATAAACTCGCTGGAACTTACCTGATAGAATTAAACGGGTTGACAAACCATTGAACTACACCGCACGACCACGAATTTATATATGTTACCAAGTGCTACATCTCATTATCAATGTAATGAAAAGATTAAATTACATAATACATTTAGTAATGGCTTATTCTAATTCATGTTTACCATAAATTCCATTATAAAATGTCATTTCCTATATTTCTCGGGCATCTTACAGCGATATATAATCAATAAAGCTAACATTAATACGTACATTGAAAATTTTTTACGTTTGTTAATATAAGTATCATCTCTGTACTTTCTGTAGCCTGTAAAACGTTTGCATAGAGTTATGTTCCCTTAGATAGATCAGTGGGTTAGGTTATTTTTTTTATTTCGGACAGATCCGATTTATTCTAGGGCTGCTGATTAAACTGCGTTAATTTGTAATTAACGCGTCAAAAGCTGGAGCTGTTTATATGTATGTTTGTAGCATACACACAGAAGACAAAATTGAAACTAATTGTATGTAGGTTTGTAGCATACACACAGAAGACAATCTTGTAACTAATTGTATGTCGGTTTGTAGCATACACACAGAAGACAAAGTTGGAACTGTTTGGTTGTAGGTTTGTAGCATACACACAGAAGACAAAATTGAAACTAATTGTATGTAGGTTTGTAGCATACACACAGAAGACAAAGTTGTAACTAATTGTATGTCGGTTTGTAGCATACACACAGAAGACAAAGTTGTAACTAATTGTATGTCGGTTTGTAGCATACACACAGAAGACAAAGTTGTAACTAATTGTATGTCGGTTTGTAGCATACACACAGAAGACAAAGCTGGATTTGTGACACACGCAGTTTTATTCAAAGTATTTTATATATTTTTATTAATCCAGGGAATGACTAGGACATTTATTTAATAGATAATATATTATATTAGATGAGTGTAAAGAAAGACTTTAAACGGACTCATTATATAGTATCGATTGGATGCCGAAAGCAAAGTTTTTAGTATTAAAGTATCGGTATCGGCCAATAGATATCGGAGATTCATTTTAGTATTGGTTGCTGTATTGCCGATACTTTTTCTACCAAGTATTGATTTGCGTATCGCCTATACATTTTAAACATTGCAGAAAAACAATAGCGCTTTTAATAACTTGTCATATACATAAGTTCAATCTCTATTAGTAATCGTAGTCATCAACCCTACCAATATTAACACCACCCACCTCCCCACCAATACAACCAATGTCGGCAAGTTGATGGAAAAAAAAATTAATTTCAATCTTCTTTTGAAGTTTTTGCTTTGCGCGTCGATATTTATAAATGTTATTCTTATATTCTTTCATTCATTTACATTTTGGTATAAAATTGTAAAACTGTATGGTGTAATTAAAATTTCAAACTGTGTAATAAAACAATATTATATGATTAACACATATTATATATTAAATTATATGCTGAGTTCAACAAACAATAAAATTGTGGGTGATTAATAACAATTAATCATCATCATATATAATACTAGTAGTTGCCCGTTGCATTTGCAACTGAAGGTTTAATCTCAATAAAATGTTTAATATGATAATTAATAGAAGCTATTAACACGGAATTCCAAGTGCTTAGCAAATAACTTAGTAAATAGCCGGTTTGAGCAACATCTCTTAGTGATCTACCGATTGCATCTAAAGCATGGCTCGATGCCATCGTGCACTCATCCAGCTAAAACATTTCCGCTGCAAATGTATATTGCGCAAATGTTGTCTTTCTCTCTAATTTAATAGTAACTATTAACACGGAATTCCAAGTGAAGAATTATTTTTAGAGCATTTTTGAAAAAAAATTCTTTATTGTCCCCGTTTTTTCTGTCTGTCTGTCTGTCCGTCATCACCCTAGATCTCAACAACCATAAGTCCTAGACCTATAATGTATATCATCATTTTGTAGGTCTTGGCCTGCCAAGTGTACATCAAAAGTTCATTTCGCGATTTGACCTCTCAGGGCCGAATATAAGTTTCTAATGTACCGTTTTTGCTTATATTTTAAATATAAATAATAAAAGCTAATCAAAGGGGCTTAATAATTATTTATTTTTGTAACAGTTATTCAACATGATTACTTCCCTCTCTATCAAAACCCATACGCGTGGACCAATATCTATGGCTGTAACCCTGTTAAGAATTTAGTAACTGTTCATTTAATAAAACTAATAAAATTTAGAATTAATTGTAGCATTTAAAAAAAAAAGTATATCTATACAGTGCTTATAGTATGATATGACAAACAAATGCTAAAATTTAGTTCATACAGTCCTGCTGTTACTATCATATGATTTAGGTGCATGTGTAGTAAAAATGAGTCCAATCCAAGTTCCTTGTCACTTTGTGCATTCTTTAGTTTATATTTTATAATTTAACTCGTCTTGCTTTTGCTTCTGCAAATTCTTGAACAACTTATTCAGACTTGATTTTGAAATTTTCCTGTCGATTTATCACAAGTTCATCTGGTGATTCATAATTAAACAAACGCTTCTGTTTCCGAACTCTTATTTCCTTGGTTGCTGGGAAAATTGTGTTCTCCAAATCAATTTCTTTTGCTAATTATTTAGCATCAGCAATGGCTTCCAAAAAAACCTTCACCAGAACACCGTCTACGTAAAAATTCTTCAGTTTTCTTGAGTTGCTTGACTGCCTCTGATAAGTTAAGTACCACACCTTGTAGCATTTTGCTAGTGACATTGACTTCATAAAGTACTTTGTACCATATTACAACACCAACGAGAAATTTGAAATCCGATATTTTCCCAGCAATCACTTGAGCATCTACTCGGGTTTTGTTTCTAGTAACGCCTTCCAAATTTTTGTCCTCTGACAGTGAAACTAATGCATCGTAAACTGGACCAAGTTCATACCGCAAAACAGGCAAAGCAGCAACTCTGGTTTCCCATCTGGTTTCACTTAATGGTTTTAATTTGAGTGAGGGCTACTGTTTCAACAGAACATTCAACCTGTGAGTGGATCCAGCAAAAAATACGTACACACTTTGAACAATTCCAAAAAAGTTTACTGCTTCAATGCAGCATTTGGCAGCATCGTTAACAACTCAATTTAAAGTGTGTGCAATACGCGGAACGTAGAATGCGCGAGGATTAACATCAAGAATTTTACGCTGAACGCCATTATTCTTTCCCCTCATGTTTGCGCCATTATCATATCCCTGTCCTCTTATATTTGAAAGAAGCAAACCATGTTTTTCAAGTGTCGTGTCAAGATCTCAGCCATACTGTAAAGGTTGTGATGTTTGTTTGATGTTATTGATGTTTGTTGAAATTATACTTTGATTTAGATAAATAGCATAAACTTGGAGGCGTACGGTAGCGTGGTGAAGTCTGGTATGTTGACACAAATGTTCACAAACACTTCATAAATAAAAGTCACAAAACTGCACGGCTGATTCATTGGCACATTTATTGAACAAAGACATTAAAGTAGCAAACATGTTAAATGATAAAGGCACATCTTCAAAGTCAAGTAAAACACGACTTGCTAGTCTAAAATCAAAAGAGTAACTGCCTCTATCTCCAAGACTTGTATCTAGGCAAGTCACAAAACGACGTCTAACTTAGAAGTAATTACGTCACATAACAACATAAAAATTCATACTCTCTAAAGTCACTTAAAAAAGTGTGATTAACACACATGCACAAACTAAATCAAACAATGTATATTTAATTCAACCTTAACTCCTTCACACATACCTGCACCAGTTGTGTTTTGTAACGGAATAAATTCTATGAAATGTTCGCGCACATCTCTTCCTTGCTGATTTTCATCTTTCTCTAACGTTGTGACACATCGGATGACCGGCGTCATCTGCTCAACATGGCCTGCATCTGGGGTACCATCTAGTATTATTGAGAAATATTTTGCTTTTTTAGCATCAGCAATTATAATGTTTTGTACATGAGTTCTTTTTGGATATTTTTGCCCAGGTAGTGAACATACTTTAAACTGTCGGATGACTCACTTTCAATCCGTTTAAGATGATTTTTCCTAACTGGGTGAAAAGTGGCAATGTATTCTAAAAACTTTGATAATAGGACGGCAAGCAAAAGTAGGTCGTAGTTGCCTAGATTGGAACAGTGATGTTTCCTTGATTGGATTGATTCAATTTCAAACTTTCTTAAAAGACAACTCTCAACACTTCCTGGAGTAGCGGTTCCTGGATTTTTTTTTTACTGTTTATATAATTGAATCCAACGATTTGGAGATTCGACTGTTTCTGAACGCTTCCCTTATATTTATTTATGTTACATAATTACGGATCTATATACCATTCGTTTAAGGTAACAGACGGCTAGCTTCAAGCTCATTACTTCGACTAACAAAATATTTTGGTGATCAAGAGTTGTTCCCTCTTTGAAAAAACCAAACCCTTAATGGCCAGAAAATGTTCACGTGACCAGTTGTTTTCTTTCCTTCCTCTTCCCACCAGTTGCCTTGAATGGAATTTTCAGTGGTCACCTATTTTCACTTATATCACAGGTTGACCACTACTTAATGCCAGATGTTTGGTGTAGATTATTGCATTAATAGTAAAGGTTCCTTATGGTACCTTCTAGATGAAAAAACTTAATAATAATGTGAATTAGCAGCACTTTTGCTTAAGTGTTCTATTTAGGGCAACTCTCCCCTGATTTTTAAATGCAGTCTGCAGAAGGCAAAAGCCACAAAAGATGACAGATATTAGGTAGCCTAGAGAAATATTTCTAATAAAGTAAACAATGACGTCATTCCTTGGTTATTGAAGTTTGCAAGGTACAATTTCGCCATTTCGGTTCTACGGCGGTTTAAATAAGGCTATAAGTGTACACGAGCATAGCCTAAAGCTATCCTCAAATCAAAGCGAAGCGTTCCGCTGTGCTATTTCTCACGTGAGATTTTTCAAAGCGCGAAAAACTCTCGCTACACCTAAGCGAAGCGAACGTAGGCGTCAGCCGACCGGATATAATGATTTTTTTTATTTTCTTTTTGTTTATTTGAAGACGTCGGCAGACATTTTCTTCTTATGATATATTTTCTACAGTTATGGTATTTTACAAGTAAAAAGTGAAAAAAACACTTACTTTTTGGTATAATCTGATATAATTCAAGTTGCTATATATAAATGTAAGTCTTATTTGTTAATTTTAAGACATTTATTTAAATTTTAACCATGATTTTCATTTGAGTCGATGTTTCTAGGCAGCCATTTTGGATTGTTTACACTCGCGAAACGCGAAAAAACTCTGAAAGAAGCGATGCAGCGAAATTTCTCTGCACCGCCGCGGAAATTCTACGCGGTTTGAGCATCTCCATATAAATACATTGCCGCGAAAGAGGGGCGAATTTCGCGAGCTACCTAGATACGCGAAATTCGCTTTGGTTAGAGGATAGCTTAATTGTCACAGAGTGACTGTGTACGCTGTGGGGTGAATAATGGTATGGTATGTATGGGCAGGGGAGAGCATGAGTGTGTAACTGTATTGTATTCTCTGTGGGTCTGTGTGTGTGTGTGTGTGTGTGTAACTGGACAGTGAAAGACAGTTGTACGATGACCTTTGTACGGTGAGGTCGTGTTTGAGTTTAGTCATTAGAAGTAGACGCGGTCAGTAGTAATTGGGGTTCAGGATTTCTTAGCTAATAGTGTGTTTGTACTAAATAAAAGAGCTATTGAGTTTCTTCAAAGGATTTGTGTTAATTTCGTTATCAGTGTTTCTGTTGTGATATCTGTTAGTAGATAAAAGACGACGGAAGATAAAATTACATTGTGATACTAATGATACATTGTTATTTGTTTTTATTTTTGAAAGTTTCCCTAGCAATTTGGCGCCCTAGGCAGCTGCCTATGTAGCCTGTGCCCAGAGCTGGCCTTGCGCCTTCCTAATGTGCAGAAATGACGTGCATTTTATACGTCACAAATTACGTTTTACCTGTCAACGCTAAACAACCAAACCAAACCAAATAACCAACGAAAAAATCCAACAAACCAACCAACCAAACCAAACTAAAGACCATTAGTTAAAGATATGGGTGCTAATGTATCTCACCCGTTACGTTTTAATTCTATCATTTTTTTATTATCCTACAAATAAAGCCGAATTTAACTTATTCGCTGGTGCTGTATCAACTAGCTGCAGAAGGGCATAATAAAGTAGTTTCTTTTTACTTTTCAGTTGATTTTTATAAAAGCTTGGTTTTATTTGTTTGTTTGGTTTGGTTGGTTGGTTTGGTTGGTTGATCGGTTGATTTGGTTGGTTGATCTATTGATTCGGTTGGTTGATCGGTTGGTTTTGTGGGTTTGTTTGGTTATCTGTTCCACCAATATTATTTGATAAAGTAATCTCGGTATGGGAACGCCTTCGCTATACATTATCTATGAGGTCATTTACCTATGTTACAATTTTTTTTGCAGAATGGGAACGACTTGCTTTCGACCCGGAAATGGATAAACACCACGGAATATAGTTGCAAAAAAAATATAAAATTCCTCACGTCGTTCGACGGGCTTAAAACACCTATTTAATAAAATGGTGTTTTTTAGTAAATATTAAATAAATTGGTATTTTTAAGTAAATATTAAATAAATTGGTATTTTTAAGTAAATATTTAATATTGTGGTTATGTATGAAGATATATAGTGAAGGCTATTTCGCATTTGTTTGCACATTATTTTGATTTTTTTTATAAAAATAGAACGACGGGTGCTAAAATACTGGTTGAATATAAATGCATGAAAACCAACAAAGTAAAAAAAAACAATCTTGTAAAATGACACTCTTTGATGTAACCGCCTGGCAATTTTCAAACGTTCAAATCAAAATTTTTTATATTGATCGGTCGGCTTTCATTTTTATTATTTCTCATTTTCTGTTGTTCTTTCTTGCATGTGTCAACATTATACATTCTTTCTTTCGTTTCATTTTGGTTACAGTAACAATTGTATATTGCCATTGCATTTAAAACATTGAAGCACGCACTAGCACTAGTCGTTGTACTCAGTCATCAGTCAATAGTCATGGCAGTAGAGACAACTGATATTCTTACCGATATTTTCAAATACCTAGGACCGCCTGAAAAAAGCGGCAATTTACTGTATAAATGCTTAAACTTTCCACTCAGATTGACTAACAAGTCTTTATCGTGCCATAACCAGTCAAGACGAAATTTGAAGAAGCATATAGAGCGAACATTTTAAATAAATAAATAATGGAAGTAACAATATAAATGACGATGACACTGGTGGTAGTTCTCATGACACTAGACCAGCATTTAAACAAACCAAAATTACATTTTGCCAGCCCGCCACTCAGCATCTATTAGATGATTGGGGACATGGTCGTATTCCTACATTTTGGAAAAATGTCATAAAGTTGTTTACAATAAAACTGAACTAGATTTACATTTCCGTATATCATACAAGGTTTCACTTTCCTCGATTAAATTGTCAAATGCGTAATATACAGCGTTAGCCCCGGCTTGACCCTTAAATGCGAGTCTTTCTAGTTTTGTCATCAAAAAGGGATGCAAAACTAAAAGGGAAAATGCTGGTTTATTTTCTGAACAAAAACGAGTTTCCAGCTAATAGCATCAAGGTAGGGTCCAAAAACAGTTATACCAAAATAATCCACAGGCAAATCAACTTTTGCATTTTCCCTTTTCATTTGTCTTCCAGCTTGTCGTGGAGGTTGAATGTCGACACCAATGATGTCTGCAACACCTTTTTTAACTAAAAATTTCCTTATACCTCTCATCACAATTATGTCGATCAACAGCCAATGTAGTCAACGATTCTTCAATGTATTTTTGTACTGCCTGTAAATCTAAATGCACTGACTGTAATTTTTGGGCCACAGCTTCTAGGTTTGATGAATATTTTTGTATAATAACTAAACAAACACCAATTGTACCCCAGCCCTAACCTCTAACAGCAGAAAGTAACTAATGTGCAGCTTGCTTACTTTTTCCAGATTGTTCTAAATATTCCAGTTGTTTAACATTTTCTGTCACATTTTCAGCGAAAATCCGCAAGCTTTTATATGTATGTGTCCATCTTGTTTCAAATAGGAAAGGAACATTTGAAATTAGTTTTCTTCGCTGATTAATTTCACAGAAAAACACTATAATTGACTTAATTTTTCCTATTGTGTTTCGTACAGCATTCACATTATTTAAACCGTTTACGACATGACTTAGTTTATGTGAACTGCAATGTACAAATTCTGCTTTTGGACTTTTTTTTTCGAATTATTGCTTGGACTTCTCCTTCTTTACGTGTTATCGTAGAACATCCGTCTTATCCTTGACCAACAAGATTTGTCATATCTATTTCAAATGCTAATGAATTTTTAATGATGCTTTTCTTTGACAAATCTAAAACCAAGTGATATTTGCTCAATGCCTGAAATTATGTTATCTCGTCAGCACGTAAGTATAGAGAATGAAACTGAATTATTTGCTTCACGAACAATGCCTTCATGCAAGAGAGACCCACAAATTTCGATCATGGGATTGTGAAAAGATGGGACCCAGTTTGTTGCAATTTTCTTGACTTTGACTTCTAAATGATGAGTTCAACTGCTCATCTATAGAAACTGCTTTGCCTTTCAATAATGCAACAAAATAGCTTTTATCCTTAATAAGAGCCTTTGTGCTTTGCATGTGGCTACGTGCATCTTCGATAAAATCTAAAAAAATGTTGTGCATTGTTTGATGGCGAAGGCCCCCTGAACTCCTTGAATTACTTTTTGTGGAAACAACACCCACAATTTGCAAAATAAACCTTTTAACATTTGCGAGTATACATCCACGATGAATAGTCTGACAGCCAAGCATATCTAAAACATCTGTTTCTACTACTGTCAGCTATAAAAATCATACTTTTTATCAGGGGTCCAACAATCAATGATCATCAGCAATTTCAACTCATTTGAAAGGTCGTATGTCAAGACATACCTTCCAATATCCAATATAGGAAATGAAGAAGTGACAGCGACAATCAAATTATAAATAGTTTCTTAAGTTGTGTCTGGTAGTTGAATTGTACTGTTGTCCTCAATGCATATGATAATTCAGATGCTGCAGACGCCCTAAAATCTTCTAATAACGGCAATTCGGAATCCCGCGATCGCTCTACCTTTCGTTTTTTGAACCTGTACAACAATTTCTGATATATGTCTTTTCATATTAATTTAGGATAAATTTAAAAATTCACCCAGTGGCAGACGATTATAAACTAACAAGAGTTGCCAGATTTAGCTACAGAAGGCCAAATTAAACAACACAAAAATTAAAATCGGAACATGTTTGTGCTTGTAGTCAATTTTTTTTAATTTTTCAAATACATTTATTTATGTCAATATATTGTTGTGCATTGGTTATGATATTATATGGGGGTGTGCGAGATGTGTTAGGCCAGCTGACGGGTTAAATGGCATGGCGTGTTAATCGTAAAAGGAGTTCACGGTAGGGGACCGGGACTAGTTAACACGGACTAGTCAGTAGTCTCTTGTGTGGGACCGTGGTCAGCAGTTGAGGTGTAACAGCCGGTAGTAGTCGATAGTAGAAGTTAATCTGTGGATGTCCACATGAGTTGTCGGGACTATTGTATTCTTGTGATGATTCAGTTAAATGTATATGGAAGGATTAAACTTATTTATTATTTTCGTTTTTGAGGAATACCTTGTTTGTTTTCCTGATTTGGATATTTGAAGTGTTTTGCTACTGTGTATTAGCGTGTGTGTTGTCCTTAGTGTCAGAGTGCTGACACACGTGACGTAGTGACGACGTTAAACTAACGGCCCGATAAGATCCTGTACACAACATTGGTGGAGAAGCAGGTTTGTTAAAAAGAAAAAAAAAATGTCCCAGTCGGAATCCCTGGAAAGCATAGCGAGAGTCGGAAAGGAAATAATGATGTTAGAAGGTGATAAACTAATAAAGTACGTAGATAAAAAATGAAAGAAGAATCAAAAAAAGAGGAATCAAAGCGAAGGGAGGAGAGGGACCATCAATTAGACATGCAGAAACTACAGAGAGAAATGAAGAAAGTTGAATTAGGTCAAGCTGTTAACGTCAATCCGATCCCGTGGTACAGGAAAAAAATACGTGAGTTTGATGAGGCCAAAGTAGACATCGATGCCTACCTAAAAAGATTCGAAGACAACTGTAGGTCACAAGATATCCTGGAAACTGAGTGAGCGAACATACTGACCAACCTGGTGCAGGGCAGGGCGCTGACCCTGTGTCAATAGTACGATATGACAGACGACAGCAGCTTTCAAAGGATGAAACATGATTTTTTCAACGCATTCGGCCATAATGCTGCTCAGTTTAGAACACTTTTTTTATAGTAGTCGCCCATCGACCGCACAGAATGTGGCACACGCCCTGTACACAATGTTTACAAGGATTGGGTTCCCCCAAACGATACTGTTAGACAGAGGATCACAGTTTACTTCAGAGGTATTTCAGCAGTTGGAGTGTCTTTTAAAAATAAAGCATATATTTACGACACCGTACCACCCACAGAGCAACGAGATATGTGAAAGATGCAACGGAAAGTTAAAACAGGCACTGAATAAAATAGTCAGCCAAAGTCCTCAAGAGTGGGACAAGTACCTACCGTCAGTTTTATTTGCTCACAGAGAGAACATACACGAGTCCACAGGGTTCTCCCCTTTTCAGATGGTCTACGGGGTAAATGTAAGAGGTCCATTAGAACTGTTTAAAGATATACTATGCGAACCAAGCCTGAAAAGTGAAGTGAAAAATGCATACCAAATTGTCATAGACACAAGGGAGAGAATCATACAAGCATGTCGGGTTGCGACACGTAATATATCCCAAAAATCAGCCAAATACCGTAGGAGACACAACAAAAAAAAAAATTTGCGGTGCCTTCAGGAAAATGATGAAGTGCTTCTTTTCTTACCTGACCCAAGAAACAAGATATTCATACAATGGCAGGGTCCATTTACAGTGAAAAGGAAGCTGTCCGAGGTGGACTATGAGATAGAAATCAATAATAAACTGAAATCTTTCCACATAAATATGCTGAAGAAATACAACCGTCGACCGACGGGTCTGGTGACGGATGCTGGAGTCTGCTGTACTCTCCTACACGAGGACGAACCGTCAGGAAATGACTTAGATGATGTTAGGACCCCGGAGATACACAATGATAGTACATACCTAAATGTAAACTTGCAAAATCTAGAGAACAGCAAAGCAAGGGAAATTATTAAGATATTACAGAATTATAGAAATATATTGACGAATCTGCCTGGGAAAACAAGGGCGATCACTCACAACATCAGCCTCACGGATGACAAACCAGTCAGACTCCAGCCTTATTCAGTTCCATTGCACCTCCGTGATAAACTGAAAAACGAATTGGACGAACTTCTGGCTATGGGAATTATTGAGCAATCTGAGTCCCAATATGCGTCCACGATAGTTCTTGTGAGAAAAAAAGACGGCAGTGTACGGTTATGTGTGGATTACCGGAAGGTTAACAGCATAACTGTGTTTGATTCGTATCCAATGCAAAATGCTGAGGATATCATAGGAAAGTTGGCCAATGCCAAGTATTTTACAAAGCTTGACCTATCGCGCAGATATTGGCAAATACCATTGACGGACAGTTCAAAACCATTAACAGCGTTCGTTACACCATTTGGGCTTTTTCAGTGGAACAATATGAGCTACGGTCTCGTCAACGCGCCAGCAACATTCAACAGAATGATGGCGAAATTGTTTTCTCACAGACAGGATGTGATATGTTACATCGGCGATATGTGTATATTCCACAATACTTGTGAGGACCACCTGCGGGGAATAGATGACATTTTAAAGATACTCTTGGAGAATAATTTGACTGTGAAACCGGGGAAGGTGGAGATAGGCCTTCAGGTGAAATCGTTCCTGGGGTTCAAGGTTGGAAATAATACTATCATGCCTCTGTCTGATAACGTCACTAGAATCCTGGACATTCAACCGCCCAGTACAAAGAAACAAGTCAGAAGTATTTTGGGGCTGTGCAACTACTATAGGAAATTTATTGACCACTTTTCTGAGTTAACAGAGCCGCTTGTCACCTTAGTCTTAAGGGGCAGCCGAATAAAATAAAGTGGACAGCGGAGTGTCAGCATGCATTGCAACGAATCAAAGACATATTTTCTTGGGAGCCAGTTCTTCGAATACTGGATATTTCAAAACCTTTTTTCTAGCCGTAGATGCCTCTAAATATGCAATGGGGGGGGTGCTTAATGCACAAGGACCCCGAGGGCGTCTGCCATCCAGTGATGTATGTTAGCAGGAAACTACTGCCGGCTGAGACTCGTTACGCAACGGTGGAGAGAGAGGGTCTAGCTTTAATCTGGTCTATCACTAAATTTGAGAAATATCTCTTGGGGTGTACATTTACATTATACACCAACCACGCCCCATTGACCTTCAACAACCAAAAGAAACAAATCAATAACAGAGTGGCTCGGTGGTCTCTAATGCTTCAGAACTATAGGTTCGTCATACAGCCAATACCAGGAGAGTACAATGTCATTGCTGACATCATATCAAGATGCTGCACATAGACAGACGTTGGTAGTCTACACTTATACTTGCGTGACGTTTTTGGAAGAATACCTATGACGAACTGCTGATTGAACTTGTAGAGCCAGACTCCAGGGTCGACGTAAACAATGACATTATTGTTATGTTTTTTATTTCAGGAATCGTTTTAATATGTTGATGTAATTGATTATGATTTATGTTTCATATGCGATTTGGTAATAATGTTCCCACATGTATATTGATTGGTATATTTTGTTACCAACTAAGTTTATGAGATGGGGCTGAAGAATAATTATCGATTTGTATATGAGTTAATAAGTGACAACATTTCAAAAAGTTTTGAATTATTGACTTTGGAGGTATTGGTGGTATTAAGTGCCAAACTCTAATTTGTTTGAAACTAAAGGGGCCATGGGGGAGTGTTGTGCATTGGTTATGATATTATATGGGGGTGTGCGAGCAGGCCCGTAGCCAGGAATATTGGATTGGGGGGGGGGGAGGCAAAGACATTTTCGGGGGGGGGGGGTGAAGAAATTTTTTTCGGGGGGGGGGTGCCGAAGAAATGATCCTGGGGCACAGGGGCGGATCTAGACAACTTTGACAGGGGGGGGGCAAAACATTGACCCGGGGAGCCAAAACTGTTTTTATTGTAGAAAATTGGTCTTAGAACAAACAATATTTCGATAATTTAATGATGTATTTACCTAAACTTGCGATAACGGAGGGGGGGGGAGCATGCTCCCCCAGCCCCTACCCCTAAATCCGCCCCTGGTGGGGTAGAAGAAATGTTCGGGGGGAAGGCAAAAACGGAGGCGCGAAGCGCCGAAAGCTTGCGAACGGAGAGGATGGGGTTTGGGGAGGGGATCTCAGTAAGGATGCCGGGGATATCCCCGGCACTGAGGATTGTCATCCCCCGGCACTGCTTTAATTAATTTCATCCCAGCCGGGGATTACATTCATCCCCCGGCTCTGCAGAAAATTGTTTCCATCCCCGGCACTGATTTTTTCTTAAGGTTAGCCTAAAGTAGGGAATTGATTTTATAGTATTACTACAAATATTAGATGAAAAATACAAAATCAGCTGATTTGAACTATGCAACACTATTTCTGCTAAAAACTCTGTAAATAACACTCGTCCGGTTGTTTGCAGATAGTTTTATGTAAAGCAAACTGGCCAAATAAATTCTGAAGAACTTATGTTTTATGGAGACCGTGAAATTATAGAACTTCGCAATTATTAAAAAAAATTGAAGCATGTCATACTTCAGTCATAGTACACCAATTTCGCATGACAAAGGATGGTCATGACTCTGACACAGAACTTAATGATTTTTATAACCGATTAGATGTTCTGCCAATATTTAGCGTAGAATGCGAGAGAGGATTCAGTGAAATGAATTTAACTCACACATCTCTTCGCAATTCGTTATAAGTCGAAACCATCAAACATTTTCTGTTTATTAAAAGTAATGGCCCACCACTTAAATATATTGATGCAAAGTTGTATGACACAAAATGGGTAAAAGACGGAAGGCATTCTGCATGCGATGTAGGCCTACCTTCTGACAAATCAAGAAAATAATTAGTTATGGAACAGCGTCAGAATTTGTTTAAATAACTGAGACAATTATGAATAATGGAATATTTGATTTCAACAGAGAATAAATGAAAAATTTGCATTTTCTGTTAAAAAAAAATTCATTACTTTCCTATTAATGTGCCGCTTCAAATTTGTTTGAACCAACGTGAATTATGTCAATTAAGATTCACCAAATTTTCTATTATTTATGTTGGTTTTGTCCAAGATGTAAATCGAAAACCCTATGAAAATGGTTTGTAAATTGAAGATCCTAAAAAAAAAGTGTTGGCATCTCGCCGCCGCTGGGGATGCTGTGGATATCCCCGGAAATGAGAATGGTCATCCCCGGCTCTCTTTTAGATTTTTTCATCCCTGACACTGGTTTTTTCTTAAATCGAGCACTGGTCCCCTCCCCAAGAAATTTTTTTTGCAGTTCCATATCTGGAATGGTGTATTTTAGTACCGATTGTTTTGCCATTAACTAGAAATATATAATTTTAACTACGTTTCAATAATGCATGGCATGTTGCAGTTTTGTTAAAAATAATTGAAATAGTAAAGAGTTTTAATGAAAAAATTTTTTGTGGCTGAGCAATTTCTGATTCCTGTTATAAATATATTGACCATTTATTCTGCTACACAAATGTTACATAATAGATACCTGATTTATATTATTATACTGTTTGTTTAACGTACAACCCGGGAAGAATGACAAAGATGTACACATATAGCTTAGCTATTTGTGTGATATTTCTTTAAAATATTGAAAACAAAGAACAGATCTATCAACATTAACAGTTGCAATTATTCAATTTGAAATAAAATTAATCACGAAGTTTGTACTTTATTATTTTATTATACATATGTATAAAAATGAAGTCAGAAGTCAATGTTATTTTATTAACTTATTTAAGTTGCAGTTATCCTCGGAAGATATCAACATATAAAACTATTACAAGGTTGCGAACAGGCCCATCGACAGAAATTTCTGGCCCCTGGGCAGGGGTGACTCGGGCCCCCGTGCTGATATTAATATTTTAAAAAGTTGATTGGCCAGCTCAGTCCGGGTCCCTAAAATTCGCCGGGCCCCTGGGCATTGCTCCCCATGCCCCCCACACACTCGTCCTCACTGGTTGCGAACTTATAATACGTTTCAAATTTGCAAACGTCGTGGTTTAGCACTGAATATACCTAAAAATGCTTCAGCATTCAGATTGTCTTTTTCAAATGCAAGCAGGAAAAGATTGCTTAGACGCTTTTGTAACATTGATCTGCGATATGGGGTGAGCATTTGTGTGAGGGTTGAGAAACTGTTCTCACACACGGCTGTTGAAGCCCTAAATGCCAATGCTGCCCAAAATACCGAAAAGTGAACTTCAATAAGATTCAATCTTTTATGCCCAAAAATTAGAAAAGCTATATATGTAAATAAAATAGCCTGAATGATTGCCAAAATATAAACTTTTAAGTTTTTATTATTATTGATTTATTGAACAAAATAATTGATGTTTTATAGCCGTTTTTTAATAAAATGTTGTCAAAAAGCTCCAATCATGCACGGGGGGGGCCTCAGGTCATGCACGGGGGGGGGGCTCAGCCCCCGTAGCCCCACTCTGGCTACGGGCCTGTGTGCAAGAAGTGTTAAGTCAGTTGACGGGTTAAATGGCATGGCGTGCTTTAATCGTAAAATGAGTTCACGGTAGGGGACCGGGACTAGTTAACACGGACTAGTCAGTAGTCTCTTGTGTGGGACCGTGGTCAGCAGTTGAGGTGTAACAGCCGGTAGTAGTCGATAGTAGAAGTTAAGCTGTGGATGTCCACGTGAGTTGTCGGGACTATTGTATTCTTGTGATGATTCAGTTTAATGTATAATGAAGGATTAAACTTATTTATTATTTTCGTTTTTGAGGAATACCTTGTTTGTTTTCCTGATTTGGATATTTGAAGTGATTCGCTACTGTGTATTAGTGTGTGTGTGTTGTCCTTAGTGTCGGAGTGCTGACACACGTGACGTAGTGACGACATTAAACGAACGGCCCGATAAGATAATGTACACAACAATATATAATTAATGTTTTACTTAACTTGGATTTAATTGAGAAATAAACATGCATGGCATTGTCAGTTAAAATAAGAAAAAGTTTTTTTTGCCCCCCCCCCTGGAAAAATTCCTAGCGACGAACATGATTGGGTTATGGATGATCTATGTGATTCAGTCTTGCCTTTCCATTATATTGACACCGCTAGTTACAGAACGTTATTTAATAGACTTACCAGGCAACAAATGATGCCTTTCTGTCGACAAACATTGACAAAACAACTGGAACATAGTTATTAACTTCGTAGGCAGCATTTGGAAGATAAGTTTGCTTAAATTAATAATGTCTGTACAACTGCCGATTGTTGGACGTACAGACGAAGAAGTTTTATTGGTGCTACTGTGCATTGGTTAGAACCTGCGTCACTTCAGTGAAAAGGCTGTTGCTTGGTTGCCCGACATACTTATGATTTATTTGTCAAAACACTAGAAGCAATCAACAGAGAATTTGAAATAATGACACAACTTGTTTTACTGTAACAGACGGCGGATAAAATTTAAACAAGCAATTGAAGCCTTTTCCGTTTCGGACAAAGGACATTTTAGAGCATTTTTGTGTACGCAGTGGCTACGGCTATGCCGGACGAAATCTGTATTTTGTTTCCGGATTACAGCCATAGATTTTGCTCCACGCGTATATGTTTTGATAAATAGAGAGGGAAGTAATCATGTTGAATAACTGTTACAAACATAAATAATGATTACGCCCCTTTGATTTGCTTTTATTATTTATATTTAAATTTAAGCAAAAATGGTACTTAAAACGCCCCCTTTTTCGGCCCTCAGAGATCAGATCGCAAAATGGACCAAAGTGTTTTCTTGTCAGGCCAAGACCTACAAAATGATATATACATCATGGGTCTAGGACTTATGGTTGTTGAGATCTAGGGTGATGACGGACAGAGACAGACTGACAGACAAAACGGGGACAATAGAGCATTTTTTTTCGATAATACTCTAAAAAACACATTTCGCTGTTTTGGACTGAATAAAGATTAAATGATGAACCTAAGTGTAAAAGATGTGGATTTAAATGGAGATCAGATGCAGGAGCAACAGGCTGATGAAGATTTCGAAATGAAATTTAAACAAATTGGTGATTTACTGAATCCACCATGTGATAATGATGACGAACAGGAACAGGTTTTTTTTATCAGCTACCACCACATCGTAAATGTGCTTGCCGCTTGTTAAATCTTGTTGTTACGCGTGATGCTAAAGTACTATCAGACATAACAAAAGTTTTGTTAGTCGAAACATTTCCAAAGTTTGTAGCTTTCTGAAACAAACAAAATCGCTCATCTTTGGTACGGCGATCGGAACGTATCTCGTTACTCCCTGTGACACTCGGTAGAATTCCACTTACGATTCTGTTGCAAAATTGCGTTGTTTACTATCCAATCTAGAATTAGAAGTTTACCTTGATATGGTGTTTGATGACCTTGACATCAAGATACTGACTCCGAAGCAGAAAACATTCATAGAAGAATACATTGAGGTATTTGATCCATTGTGTCGTGGACTGGGCATTTTGCAAGAACAAAATAACATTGGATTTAGCTATTAGCTGCCCACACCATCCGTTATATGAGGTAAACTACAGGTAATAATTGTGATTGTGTGACATAAATACCCTCTCACGGTGTGTGAATCCCTCGCCAGAGCCGTTATTGATGGAATTAATGCACGATGCGAATTTTTTTTTATCCAGAAGCAAAATTGGTCAATCCAAAATTTAAGACCGACTGGACAGACAACTTGGATCACAAGGCAGAAGTTTTAAAAACCTTAAAGCGTGCCTGCATTTCCCACTCAACTTACTCGGCAGGGTGGTACAGCTTCAGTTCAGTCAACAGTACAGATATCAAGAGCAACACATTTTTTTGCTTGTTTTACTGCACGGCGGCAGAGCCAGGACGAATTGAAGATAACTTATCTGAAATGCTGTCAATAGCACCCTACCCAATCAATAAGAAACTATAGCTGCCACTTTAGACTAGTGCTGCAGTTGAGCGTCTGTTTTCATTGGGTGGGCGTGTTTTTATGTCATTACTTTCTAGGCTAAGCAATGATCATTTTGAAATGATGGTCTTCTTCTTACGTGCTGCCAAGTGGTGAAGTGATTAGCATTATAATTGTGCTTTGACGTTGTATTTAATTGTTTTTTTTTTTTCATTTTTTTGAAAAATTGAGAAACTTGCACTCATTATATTTTAAGTAAAAATATTTTGTTGTTCTTAAAAGTATTGGTATTGTATTGGTATCGATTTTGACAATACAATTTTACTTGAGTATTTGGATAGGTATTAGCGATACTATTTAAGAGTAGAAATTAGAGAATCAATTCGTAAAAAAAAAATTTGTATGGCTGAACGCACCGGAAAAGTTTTCTGGTGCCTAATTTTCGTAAACTTTTGTTTACTGCACTATTTTCTATTAGAATCGACGCCTTTTCGGTACTTTTTTTTACTGGTTAACACTGGTTAAAACTAATAAAAAATTTAATAAATTATTATGTAAAATTCGATCTAATATGGAACATTTCGGCCAGTAAGAATATGAATATTAAGCTTTTATTCAATATCTTTTGTACTACAACGTAAAAAGAATCAAATATGAAGAAATATATCCATTTGTAAAGGGTTTTTTTTTATGACAATTTTTTACACAATTGTGTATCGAAGTATACAAATGTAATGTTAAAACACCACAATATCTAGCTAGTATAATTAAAAAGTGTTGAGTTATCAACCTACTAGCCATCCCGCGTCGTAACATACGCCGCCGTATCAATCAATATAATTACTGTAATTATATTTTTAAATAAGCAATCAAACAAAATAACAGGCCGACATCTTCGGAAAAAATACATAGTAAACAAAGTTGAACTTTGACCTATCATGTGCAGACTTTATGGTCACTATCTGGTATCTTCCAGCAACTTGTTTTTTTTTATTTTATTGTTGTTTTTTTTCAGTTTTGCCCCCCCCCCCTTCCGTCAAAGTTGTCTAGGTCCGCCCCTGAAAATGATTACGACCAAACAATACTGTTTTAAAAATTACTGGAGCTGTCTAGACATAAAATAGTATTGTACAACCACCATTGCGCTCGTATTATTCGCTTAATTTATTTTACTATATAAAAGAACAAAACATCATATAAGAAATTAAAATAATCTGGTTTTATAAAAGAAATCAGAAAAATTTAAATTTATCTGTGACATCCCTCCCTTCTGAACCCAGCTATAAATAGTCTTGCAAGCTGATGTAATAATTACTGGGTTTTTTTCCCCGCTGTCGCTTGCTGTGTGACCCAGCCCTCGTCTCCCAGCAGACTATAGTGTTATTTTGACAAAACGTCCTATAAGAAATAAAAATAATCTGGTTTTATAAAAAAAAACGCACTTGCTGGTGAAACAATGCGTGGTCGTCTGTGACAATTTGCCGTGTCTGCCTCTATCCACCCCTCCCTCTCCCCAGCACAATATAGTGGGTTTTTTTTTTCAACCTCCCTGTGACCCAGCCCTCGTCTCCCAGCAGATTACATGTATAGTGGTTTTTTTTTCACTATCGAGATTTACGGCTGCGTCTTGCGTCTCGAAGAGGAGAAATATATATATAGATAGATAGATATTTGGATCTATTCACTGGAGACAATAATTCACCTTATTTCTATAAATTAATATATTCTAGTTAATACATAAAAAAGACCACAGTAAATCGATTTTTTAATAAACATATTTTGTCTTCATGACAAATGAATCTCACAGGTCAGAGCGCAAATGTTGTATGTCAACATTAAGATATAAAAATCTTAAATGATTTTGTATGTATTATGTACAGGTCACGTATAGAGCTCGATATGGTTGTCGGCTGACATATTTGTAATCAAACTGTTTTTTTTTTCGTTTTTGTGCAAAGCCTTACATTCACTATTCTGTATCCTGATAGCAAATAATGTATGTATTGGAAAGACGTTTTTAGTTAGTTTTAAATTTGTGCTTTTTTTATAATTGAGAAAAATTAGTTAGTCTTGTATGTTACAGTACATGTCTTATCATATTGTATGTTACAGTACATGTCTTATCATATTGTATGTTACAGAACATGTCTTATCATATTGTATGTTACAGTACATATATTATCATATTGTGTGTAACATTACATGTCTTATCATGTTGTATGTCAAAGTACATATATTATCATATTGTATGTAACAGTACATGTCTTATCATATTTGTCGTATCCCACTTGTGCTCTAATTAAATCAGACGACACAACTCCTTGTATTGTAAAAGAATTAACTGAACTTTTTAATGCGTGATATATACAGATGAGAATATGATAATTCAATATAAACACTTGAGAAGATGAATCAATAAATCATATATATAATTCTATACTTTATCACACACGATAAATACTAAGATCAATATTCGATGAGAGATGTGGCAATAAATCACAAGTAGCTGCTACCACTATAAATCAGTACACGAGTCTATAACTATTATAACTCTCGACTGCACTGTCCACTAAGTCCACGTGTTATATCTAGTATCCCCTTCATGGGTCTCTATTCTCTCTCTCTCTTGTGTGTGTGTATCTCCGTCTTCTCACAACCGTGGTAACTTCCCTATTTATAGGAAATATCACCCCCTCATATTGCATCATTGGATTGCATCAAATCTATTTTTAGATTTCCCATTTTATTGGGGTGATTGCATCATGGGTGTGATTGCATCAAATCTATTTTTGGATGCCTGACCCTGCAAGCACTTACAAGGGATAGGACACCCCCATTATCCCCAAAAAAATTTCATTACCTAATGAAATTTTGGCAATATTAATAATTTTAAATAAAATCATCTAACATTACTTTCTTGCCATTGTTTATAGCATTACATGCTTATGATATATCATTATTAATTATTCTATTATTTCTCAATCTTTTCAATAAAACAAAATGTAATACATGTCAATCTTCAAAAAATATAAATGCAATTACATCTCTATACATATGTCAATAATAAACGAATGTGTAACAAACTTTGAAAAGAAAAAAAAAATATATATGGTTCTCCTTGAGTAATAATAGTCTCTACACAAAATAGTCTCTACAGAAAATAGTCTCTACACAAAATAGTCTCTTCACTAATAAATGTCCATGGCAAAATTGTTTTCACAGTGTTCACGTTTAACATTGTCAGGATGACAATATGAGCAACGACTGCTCACAATAACGATGAATTGTTCCATTAACTGCGACGAAAAATTGAGCAAGACTGCTCACAGTAACGATGAATTGCTCCATTAACTGCGACGAAAAATTGAGCAAAGTGTGCTCAACGATAACGATGAATTGCTCCATTAACTGTAACGAAAAGTTGAGCAAAGTGTGCTCAATGATAACTTGCGTTGATAAAAACAGTCTTGTGACATCAGCTCAAACAACAATAACTCAATCAACGTATATTTGTGTGTAACAAAATCGTTGACATCTCAATGTCGATGACGACAGTATAAAACTTCTCCATTTAAGTAGTAATACACATTCATTAATTGTCTGTAGATGTCCCAATTATCATTCTCGACAATAGATCTGGTATATGATTGTTTGTACCCTTTATATATTTAATCTGGAATTTGTAGTCAGTTAGTAACAAATGCCATCGCATGATTATTGCATTATTTATTACTTTTTGAGACGTTAATGGTTTATGATCCACAAGTATGGTAAATTCATTACCTAGTAAATATTCCTGTAGTTTTTGTACTGATCAGACTATGGCCAACGCTTCTAATTCAATAACAGAATAGTTTTTCTCTGCACAAGTCAGTTTTCTACTGATAAATTTCACAGGTCTGTTCTGCCCATCAATTTCAATCATTATACAAGCACCCAAACCTTTCCTTGAAGCATCTGTGGCAAGTATTATTGGTCTGTTTAAATCAAAAGGTACCATTATCTGGTCACCTTTGAATTTGTCTATAATATCATTAAGTGCCTTCTGACACTGTTCTGACCAAATAATTTTGTTAGGTTGACTTTTCTTTGTTAACACTATCAAGGGTTCCAGTAGCTGAGAAAAGTTGTGAAAAAATCCTCGGTAAAAATTACAGAGTCCTAAGATGGCTCTCACTTCTTTCTTTGTGGTAGGTACTTTGATGTTTAAGACCTTTTCTTTTATCTCTTCTTGCATGCTGCAACCACCTCGTCCTATCTTAAAACCCAAAAAATTTATTTCTTGTTGACCTATTTTGCATTTCTCTGGTGCTACAGTTAATCCATTCTCTCGCAACTTGCCAAATACCGTCTCTAGTACAGTTAAATGATCTTCCCAGTTTTCAGTGAAAATACATATATCGTCCACGTAGTGAACAATATTCTTCACACCTCTGAATATCTGCCTCATCATTTTATTAAATGTAGCCGTGCTATTAACAAGGCCAAAGGGCATTCTTGTCCATTGATAGAGGCCATCTATTGTTTGAAATGCAGTATACTGCTTTGAATTGTGTTCTAGTGGAATCTGCCAAAACCCTCTCGTCATGTCGAGGTGAGTAAATATCTTTCCTTTTGCAATTTCATTGATTAAATCTTCCGCTATGGGTAGTGGTTCTCTATCAATTAGAGTCAGTTGATTGATCTTACGATAATCACAACAAATTCTCGGTTCTCCGTTTTTCTTTTTCACAATAACGATAGGTGAAGCATAGCTGGAGTATGATCGCTCAATCAGTCCTTTATTTAACATGGCTTGCAACTCTTGTTCTACTTGATCTTGATATTTCAGGGGTATATTGTATGGTTTCACTTTAATTGGTTTGGTATCTGTTAACTTTATAGTATGCTCTATACACTTTGTACTCCCAGGTTCATTGTCTATAATATCTTTATATTTCAGTAATAAATTGTTTACTCGAGTTCTGACAACTTCTGGTACATTGTGAGGTAAAGTGATACTTAGTTTCTTTGATTGTTGTCTCATGTCTAACACTGGTATCTCTTTTAATTCTTCGTCTTCTTGACTAATAGTTAAAGCACATAACTTTTCTTCCTCATGTTTTGAAGGTATCTGAAGTACCTGTTCTGCCAAATGCTCAGGTAAGCTGTCCAGTTTTCTAAGGCGATTTATATGGAATGTTCTGTGATTACCTTTGATGTTCACTATAAAATCAACGTCATTAATCTTGTCTATTATTGTCAAGGTCCCCTTGCGGGGTCCCTGCGGTCGTTGTCTGTGGGTATGATTACCTACTGAGTTCTGGCCAGCATTTATATTTGTCACAGCCACGTGGTTATACAGGACGCACAACACAACAAGAAATGAGTACACGACTCAAATGAAAATACGATACAACACATATTTATACATGTCATAAAAAGAACATCAGCGGGCCCTAAGAAGGACCGTAGTTTTACAAGCTACCACAAAGCAATGTTAATATCAGGTATATTAAAAGGCATTACCTGAGGTGGGTAGTTCTCATAAGAACTCAGATCTGCGGTGGTCGAACGTCTAGGTTCTGCCACCTAACAGCCTGGTTCCCCACCCCAGCTGGAGTCTGAGTTCGACCTCTCGGTTCGATTGTCCCACGCCAACTGACTAACCCATTCTAACTAAAAGTCCCGCGACGCGCATCGGATCTCCGCGCATGCGTGCCGAGGCTTCCGCTTCACTGACCAATCGCAGTGACCGTGTACGTCACACCGATCACGCGTGATCAGTGGCGCCTTCAAGCATGGGGGGGGGCTAAACTTATGCCAGACGCGCTGACCACACCTGGGAATACAAAAGCCTTTGTCTATCCTATACATTTATCTCCTCCCTCCAGTAATTAAATAGGAGTGGGTTCTGGATTTCATTCCTTAAATCACAGAATGTGACATCAGCCCCCCCTTGAAAATGAAGTCCAGGGGCGAGTAACCCATGGAAATGGGATAGTGGTGGGTATAATAAAGTCCCCCTACCATCTAAACTATGCCGTGTTCCATCAACCCCGACGCAAACATCTAGTTACAAGACAGAAAAATGTGCCCCTCTTAGTTTACTAAGGGGGTAAAAAAAAACATCAACTTTGCAAAAGGCAATAGTAAACATGCATCAACATTATAAAATAGAACATCAAAAAGTTAATTACATAACCTTTCACACTACATTCACTCTTAGGTGGCCTTCTAACTATCCTCCTCTTCTCTGACATGTGAGTGCCAAATGTAAATTAACTTGAATTTTAAATGTTGGAAGCCCTAAAAATTCGGCCTATCGCGCAGATACGGCTAACATTAAATTTACACTATGCCTTACGGCGTAACTCGGCCAAACGACGATTCGCGACCTGTCAAGATAAGACAAATGTTGACACCTCAGGTTTGGACTTACACGGACACTCCTAGTTCCAAACGAGTCAAATACTAGGACCAGCAACTCATTACTTAAGGGATGCGTTAAGATGACTACAAGCATCAAACCCGTCATCCACCTAATCATACGATCCGAATGGCCTTAGCGGAACGATCTTTTAACTTCTCAAGCAATGATTGCGCCGCCTTTAGTGTACAACCAATTGCCTAATATGACAGAACGAATGGCAACCACCGAATCGCCTCTAGCAAACCGCTCCCAAAAACAATATGTACCGACCTTTCTACGTCGTACAACAGACCCCTGGGTCTCACACATATCAGCACCTCAAGTTTTGCAACGGTAATTAACTGGCGCGCCCCTATGGGCCGCCTAAACAAACAATCACTCATGACAACAGCATGCACATACATTTCTTCCTTTGTTGTATAACAGACCCCCCCCTTGGGTTTCACCTATATCAAAACCCTCCAGTTTGATGGAATAGTTGAGCCAGCCACTCATTCACTTAAGGGACCCGTCAGGACGACTATACATGCATCCAGTCCGGTGCCCGCCTAATCAATGAGGCCCGCCTGCCCGTAGCGCACAACCTCTTAGCGTTCGCAAGGAATGAGTATGCCGAGCCTCCATACAACCTTACTTCCCTACACGTCAGACCTGGTCCACTCAATCATTTGGATAACCCTATGCTGGCCGCACCAGACGAGGCGTTCTACTGCACGGTTTCGAGGGCTCCCCTGGGCTCCTCTAGTCCCACGCCCAACCCTCGTGTTACCAAAGAGCAGCTGAACCTTAACCATCTAAGGGACATGTACCATGAGGTAGGTGGCATGGCATAACAACATATAGTCATGGGCCCACCCAGTCTATGAATGGTTCTAAAATATTCAAAGCAACAAAGAAGAAGGCATACAAAATTATAATGACTGTACACACAAAGTCAAAAGGAAAATACTCAACCAAATTCAAAATGACTACAGTTTCAAAATACCTTTACACAAAATCCAAATACATTTATGTTCACCGGTTCTCTGCAACCTAGCATGAACAAATTGGCGCCCCAAACAATCCAAATGTATTAACGTCCACCGGTTACAATGAACCAGGCATGGACCAACAACAAAATTGTGCCTTACACAATCAAAATACAATAACGTCCATCGGTTACAATGAACCAGGCATGGACCAACAACAAAATTGTGCCTTACACAATCAAAATACAATAACGTCCATCGGTTACAATGAACCAGGCATGGACCAACAACAAAATTGTGCCTTACACAATCAAAATACAATAACGTCCATCGGTTACAATGAACCAGGCATGGACCAACAACAAAATTGTGCCTTACACAATCAAAATACAATAACGTCCATCGGTTACAATGAACCAGGCATGGACCAACAACAAAATTGTGCCTTACACAATCAAAATACAATAACGTCCATCGGTTACAATGAACCAGCATGGACCAAAAAATTAGTGCACCACATATACAAAATGAATTATAAAGTCCACCGGTTCTCTTTAACCTAGCATGGATCAACAATGGCGCCTTAAAGGCCCATCTCCTACCGCATGTACATGGCAGCGAGATGCCTTGCACCATTAGAACAGCATGGCCGGTACCTTACTGCATCCCTACAACGTTAAACTGTCATGGGCCCTCCCATTATCTACGAATGGTACTAACGTGACCCACTGACAACAACTTAGGCCCCCGACCTCTTCTCTCTGTGAGCTCCAATCCGTACTATTTCCCTTGACAAAATTCAATCCCTCTAAACACGTGCGAAAAATATTCGTACTCGACAACACTCGATTGGTGATTTGTAAGTAAATATCAGTGTATAGTTCATGACGCCATTAGCATTTAACCACGTGTAACTAAAATATAATTTGTTACCTTCCTATGTTTGAAGCTTATCGAGCTTATTAAATGCGCATCAAGTTTAAACCTATACAAACTTTTGATTTTTACCGCACGATAAAATGGGGTACACTAAAACCCAAATGAGTTTAAGAAAACGAAATACGTTACTCAAAAAGAAAAAAAAATATTAGGCGGCTCACAGGGGCAGACAGAAAAGGCTAAACAAAAAATTACTTGGCCTACCTCGACGCTTCCAGTCCTCCAGTTTATGAATAAAAAAAAAAACAACACAGAATCACATTCTCACCAAACAACTTAAACTAAGAGTCTATATAAAAAAAAACGTTCAAGAATTTGAAACTCTTGTCTGACTTCGGTTGGTGGAGGTTCCTTTCTCTTCTGGTTGATCTCTTCTGGCCCGAGGGAAGACGTCTGCATTGTTGTAGGCGGTTTAAGCGTACCGCCATCGTTTACCATTTTTGCCACGTGTTTGCCTAACACTAATGGCGCCACACTTGTGATTGTGCGAATCACACCGGACTCTGACTCATCGAGCCACCTTTTGACTTAGTGACAGCGTGTCATCCACTTTCGCCTCATGGTGATCTGCCTATCACCAGAGGGAAAACATTTGTGATTATGGTAACCACATTTCGGCCTCAGCGACTCATCGAGCCACCTTTCGACTTAATGACAGCATGTCATCCACTGTTGGTTGTGGCCTGTACACGTGGCTGGTTGAGCCCCCATGGCCGTGAACTCAGTAAGGTGATTGGCCCCGTCTGATTAATCAGATATTGGTAAGGATCCCGAAACGCTTGCGGGGTCCCTGCGGTCGTTGTCTGTGGGTATGATCACCTACTGAGTTCTGGCCAGCATTTATATTTGTCACAGCCACGTGGTTATACAGGACGCACAACACAACAAGAAATGAGTACACGACTCAATTGAAAATACGATACAACACATATTTATACATGTCATAAAAAGAACATCAGCGGGCCCTAAGAAGGACCGTAGTTTTACAAGCTACCACAAAGCAATGTTAATATCAGGTATATTAAAAGGCATTACCTGAGGTGGGTAGTTCTCATAAGAACTCAGATCTGCGGTGGTCGAACGTCTAGGTTCTGCCACCTAACAGCCTGGTTCCCCACCCCAGCTGGAGTCTGAGTTCGACCTCTCGGTTCGATTGTCCCACGCCAACTGACTAACCCATTCTAACTAAAAGTCCCGCGACGCGCATCGGATCTCCGCGCATGCGTGCCGAGGCTTCCGCTTCACTGACCAATCGCAGTGACCGTGTACGTCACACCGATCACGCGTGATCAGTGGCGCCTTCAAGCATGGGGGGGGGGGTTAAACTTATGCCAGACGCGCTGACCACACCTGGGAATACAAAAGCCTTTGTCTATCCTATACATTTATCTCCTCCCTCCAGTAATTAAATAGGAGTGGGTTCTGGATTTCATTCCTTAAATCACAGAATGTGACAATTATCTCATAGGGACCTTGCCACTCCTGCTTAAAACCTTTTTTTTGTAGGTAGCAATACTAGCACCTCATCACCTGTTTGCAAGCATCTCAAATGTCTGTGAATGTTGATTGGCAATCTATCTTGTTCATGTCTGTCCTTTAAATTTTCTGTGGCAATTTGATTTGCATAAACAATTTTTTCTCGTGTTTGTGTAACTAAGTCATAAGGTGTCAACTTTTGTCTGTTTGGCATAATGTTTTCAACAAATAAACTAATAGGTCCTCTAGCGTTAGCACCAAATACAAGTTCAAAAGGGCTGTATCCTGTTGCTGCATGAGGTATTTCTCTATATGCAAACAACACCATTGGGAGAAACAAATCCCAATCTGCTTTTTTATCCTGTACAACTTTCTTTAGCATAACTTTCAGCGTTTGATTTGCACGTTCTACAGAACCATTGGATTGTGGATGGTATCTTGCTGAAAATGTTTGAGTAATATCTAAAAGATTTGTAAATGCTGCAGTTATTTGTGACCGAAACTGAGTTCCGTTGTCTGAATGTATAACTTCAGGAAAGCCAAATCTAGTGAACACAGACATCATGGCACCACACACACTCTCAGCAGTAATTTGTGTGAGTGGAATCGCTTCTAACCAACGTGTAGCCATGCAGATTATGGTTAATACATAGCGATGTTTTCTTGACGACATTATAGGCATAGGTCCGATGATATTGACTGCAACTCTTTGAAAAGGTTTCTGAGAAATGTCGATGGGTTGAATTGGAGCCAGATGTTTAGGACCAATGTGATTATGTGTTTTGCATTCTTGACAAGCATCAATATAACTATGTATATCTTTTTTGTATCCTGGCCAAAAGCAATGTCTTGCAATCCTTTGCAATGTCTTTGTTTTTCCCATGTGTCCTGCCAGTGGGTTTGAGTGAGCACTTTGCAGCAATAGTAGCCTCATTGTTTTTGGAATAACCAATTGTGTGATGTTTTCATTTTTTGATTGTACTTTTCTTACTAGTACACCAGCCATCAATTCATATTGCGTATCATATTTGTTGCTTTTCTTTAAATTCTCAACAATTTGCCTCAACTGCACATCATTTTTTTGTTCTTGAACAAAATGTTTCTTGTCTATGTTCATCAGCACCAATTTATTTGTATCTTTGATAATTTGTTCTGCATTTGTATTACTTTCCTGCATCATATCTTTCTGTTTTGTTTGTTGTCTAGTCATCACAGCTAAAAATTGTTCTTTGTGATCTTCTAAATGTTCCCTTTTATTGCAAAGCTTGTGAATAAGATTTGCCTTCATATTATTATACCAGTCTGAATACTTAGTAGCTATTGCATTTGCTTTCTTGTGTACTGTTATTTTATTTTTAAGAAGCATAATCCTTTCTTCTTCAGTGGTTAATTTGTCTATATTGTCTTCCATGCGTTGTATGAAGCAACATATTTCTTCTGTTCCATTCCATTTTTGTTCTAATAACAATCTTTGTTGTTTATCATGTATACAGTTGTCATTAATGAAAGTTCTCTTTTTATCGATGCAGACACAACAAATTTCTATATCTTCATTTCTTTTTCTTTGTATCCAGTTAGTTACAAGAGTTTCTGTGTTATCTTTCGATACTCCTGGCACATTACCAATAATCAAATCACATACAGGATTATCTAGTATAATAGCTTCACATATACCAGCCAACCATGGTGAGTCTATTTTAATGGTCTATGTTTTTCTAGTTCTTTCTTTCTTAAGTAGCAGAACTTCAAAATGTGACCTTTTCTCTTACAATAGTGACAAATTCTTCTTTCAAAATAATCAGTATTATCTTTAGTTTGTATGTTTCATTCCGTGGTTTGAATTTATCGATAGATGCACAAATGTCTGATATACTTATTTCATCATTGGGATAGCAATCTTTATAGTCACTTAGAACTTTTATTAGGTCTTTGACAGTTTTTACATTCCTTTGTTTAATGAAGGAAAACACTTCTCTAGTGCACATGTTAAGAACTTTGTCGACTACCATCATTTCTAAAATCTCAGTTGGTTTATTTATGTCAACTTCTGCCATCATAAGCCATGATTTTAAATCACTCATAACTAAATCAATGAACTGTTGAGGTTGTTCTTTATTTGACATTTTTAGTTCATGAAATCGGTGACGATAATGTTCTTCTGTTTTATTAAAATATTTCAGAAGTTTCATCTTTATATCTTCATAACTCAACTCAGCATAGTTATGCATTGTCATGATTGCTTTTCTTGCATCATCTTTTACAAGTTTGAAAAGTTCCGACTTCCAGTCACTGATTGGAATTTTTTGTAGCTGACATTGTTGTTCAAAGAATTGTAAACATGTGTCAATATCTTCAGTTTTACCATTGAAAGGTTGCATTTTTAATTGAGTCGAGTAATTTCCTTTTGACTCTTCTATTACAGTCGTTTTATTTGCAGCTATTCTTGCAAGCTCTAGTTCATGATTTCTTTTTCTTTCTAATTCTTCATAGTTTCTTTTTCTTTCTAATTCTTCATAGTTTCTTTTTCTTTCTTCATCAATTCTTTTTAATTCTCTTTTTTTTATTCTCTCATCTCTTTCTCTTTCCTCATTTTCTTTTTTGTCTATATATTCCAACAATTCTTTACCTTTGAGACCTAATTCTTCTCCTCTAATTTTGTATTGTCTCCATTTTTCTTCTTCTGGGGTACTAGCCATTGTTGTGTTCAGACGTATAAACAAATGAAAACGTAGGAATGTCACGTGGTAATATAACTAATCCAAAATATGACGAGAAATATTTCAAGAATAAAATGTTATTCTTACCATTAAGTTTCATAAAATTCTTCCTTTGTAGCGTATGTCCAATGAAGGAATGCACAAATAACGAAGTCCTTTAACACTGCAGATACGTACAACTGGATTTACTTTCGCTTTTAGCTGCCACCAAATAATACATAGGTTTATGTTCCAGGAGACCATGTGGCAATATCAATCACAACTGTTCCATCGTTGTATAATACTATATACACTACACACAGATAAAATGCCAAAAATTAATATCCGAGGAGAGAATGTGCAATAAATCACAAATACCAGGATTATACTTTCTTTTAACTGTTGATGATTCAGACAAAATCCAGTCTCTTCGAAATATACTATTTTATCAACTCAAGTGTTACTCACCACTGGGGTGTTTTTACCGCTGCCACCGGAAAATACCATGTTTATGTCGTATCCCACTTGTACTCTTATTAAATCAGGCGACACAACTCCTTGTATTGTAAAAGAATTAACTGAACTTTTTAATGCGTGATATATACAGATGAGAATATGATAATTCAATATAAACACTTAAGAAGATGAATCAATAAATCATATATATAATTCTATACTTTATCACACACGATAAATACTAAGATCAATATTCGATGAGATGTGGCAATAAATCACAAGTAGCTGCTATCACTATAAATCAGTACACGAGTCTATAACTATTATAACTCTCGACTGCACTGTCCACTAAGTCCACGTATTATATCTAGTATCCCCTTCATGGGTCTCTATTCTCTCTCTCTCTTGTGTGTGTGTATCTCCGTCTTCTCACAACCGTGGTAACTTCCCTATTTATAGGAAATATCACCCCCTCATATTGCATCATTGGATTGCATCAAATCTATTTTTGGATTTCCCATTTTACTGGGGTGATTGCATCATGGGTGTTATTGCATCAAATCTTTTTTTGGATGCCTGACCCTGCAAGCACTTACAAGGGATAGGACAATATTGTATGTTATTTAAATTGCATGTCTTATTATATTGTATGTAACAGTACATGTCTTATCATATTGTATGTTACAGTACATGTCTTATCATATTGTATGTTACAGTAAATGTCTTATCATATTGTATGTTATTTAAAGTACATGTCTTATCATACTGTATGTTACAGTACATGTCTTATCATATTGTATGTTACAGTACATGTCTTATCATATTGTATGTTACTGTATATGTCTTATTATATTGTATGTTACTGTACATGTAATATCATATTGTTGCGAGCTTCCAAAGCTCTCTCTAGGTAGGCACTAAAGTCAGAGAAAAACCCCAAGGTGCAAAACAGCATCTCTCTGCCAGTCTCACTTGTCGTTGAGTAGGGATTTCATCCAAACTTCGTTGGCCACCTTCTGTATGACGTAATTACGGGGGTAGGGGTAGGACTGGGGGGGGGAAGTAGCATATTACTATAGGGGGTAGCAGTGGGAATCAAGTGTTTGGGGAGTAAAGTGGGGATGTTTTCGCCCAATTACTCACAACCCGTGACAAACTAAGGGAAAGAAAGTCATATAATTTATATTTAGTTTTCAAAGACATTTTTTTGTTCAGAAAACGTTTCATCTTTCAAACATTTAAAATATGTATTTTACCTTATACACTAAAATCTACATTTTAATGTCCAAAATAATCTTAAAGTTGACCTTAGCTTATAAAAAGGGCATTTATTTAACAAAAGATATGCAGGTTACATGAAGTATCAGCTAATGGGTTACATTTAGTCCTGTTTTTTTTCAGTCAAATGAAATACATCGACATTACAGTGTAAAGTCATGAAACAAGTCTCACCTTGTTGGAACAGATTCCACGGGGTGCTGCTTAGTACAGAGTTATCATCCATCCACCTGTAAAGATTTTCATTTGGGAAGTATTTCAAACCAATCCATACTGGTATACCACTGGTCATAAAGTAATTTATAAGATCCAAATTCGTTTGATCCTTAATAGTGAAAAGATTTGCTCCTAGAGCTAGAGACGAAAAAGAAAGAAATAATACAGGAATGCGAAAATCAAAGTAATGTATTATGTACAGAAATTACTTCTAACGATCCCCTGTTAGTGTGTGAATGTAGCAGCTCTGATTGTTGCTTGTGGAAGATTGCAAAAAAAAAAAGAGGGAGCTAATTCACCAAACTATTGACAGTTTTTTTTTCAAAATTACAAATACAGAAATGTGAAGGATATAAAAAATTCTATATCAGAAAATGGTGTTAGATTTAAATCACAACAATTGTTCTAATTAGTTTCCTTCAATATTAACATTTTTTGAAAATTTAATTCAGACAAACGGAACTTTAAATATTTACATATTTAGGTGTGGCTCTTTAGCCTTTTTATAAATATGTATTTATGAATTAATGTATTGTGATTTAAATCTAACACCATTTTCTGATATAGAATTTTTTATATCCTTCACATTTCTGTATTTGTAATTTTGAAAAAAAAAATGTCAATAGTTTGGTGAATTAGCTCCCTCTTTTTTTTTTTGCAATCTTCCACAAGCAACAATCAGAGCTGCTACATTCACACACTAACAGGGGATCGTTAGAAGTAATTTCTGTACATAATACATTACTTTGATTTTCGCATTTGAGCAGTAAAATCTTCCCTTTTTAGGTTGCATTCTAAAGATACGATACATAGAATGAAAGCCATAATAGACTATAAAAAGAAAAATTGAGAGACATTAAGATCGTCATGTGTGATCAGACTGACGGCGGAGGCAGAACAGGCAGCATACAGCGGGGTCAGAGCAGACAGCATACAGCGGGGTCAGAGCAGGCAGCATACAGCGGGGTCAGAGCTGGCAGCATATAGCGGGGTCAGAGCAGGCAGCATACAGCGGGGTCAGAGCAGGCAGCATACAGCGGGGTCAGAGCAGGCAGCATACAGCGGGGTCAGAGCAGGCAGCATATAGCATGGGACTTACAATTATTCAGGATAACCAAGAAACTCTGAGTGAAGATGAACAAGTCAGAAGGACCTGTTAAAGACAATAAGGGTTAGACAATTAACAGATGGGCAAAACACTTTAACATTGAGCAATCCAAAGAGGATCTCCCGATCAGCTGCGAAAAGCCAAAAAGAGAGCAGAACAGGAAAGCCATCACCCTAATAAAGAATGGTAAAGCATCTGGACCAGATGACATTTCTTCAGGAGCACTAAAGGCAGACTTGAATTCATCAGTAAAGATGTAATGCCTTCTCTTGGATGGATCTAGGATGAAGAAGATGTACCAGCAGACTGAAAGGTGACCTCAGCAATTGCAGCAACTACAAGACCATCACGTTACTATCTGTACCAGCCAATGGTTTAAACAGATTTCTCTTAAAAGGATGAAAGACACAATCGACCAACAGCTGCAAGATGGGCAGGTGAGATTTGAATAAACAGAGCATACATGGATCAGATTGCAACCCTTCGCATCATAGTTGAGCAGTCGCTGAAGTGTGTGTAAGATCCCTGGAAGAATGAGATGAAATCTCTTAGATCCTATAAACCACTAATGGAACGGGTTTCGCAGTGCCATTCTTTCACCCCCACCGTAGTCGATAGTGCAATGGTCATGCAGGCACCACGAAAGACATAACCTGAAATATCTATTGGTCTTCACCGAAGATCGAACCAGTGAACCTCTGGTTTATAGTAGAGTGCTTTACCACACGACCATCCGTCCTTAAACGGTGGATTGAAACTAACCATTGTATGTCGCCTTTTGTGGGCTTTGAAAAGGCGTTAAATAGATAGAAATACACTCTGGAGGCTCCTTCAACTATACGGAATCCCAACAAAACATTATACAGAACTCTTACAACGGTATGTTCTACAGAGTAAGGGGACGGATGGTCGTGCGGTAAAGCGCTCGACTGTCGACCTGAAGGTACCTGGTTCGATCTCCGGTCAGGTCTTGGCTCAAGTTCCCGATATATCTTCCTTGGTGCCTCCATGGCCATTGCACTATCGGCTATGGTGGGGATGAAGGAAGGGCACTATAAAAATCGTCCCACTAGTGGTTTATAGGATCTAAGAGATTTCATCTCATCCTCACAGAGACTTCACTCACAGAGTAATCCAAGGAGGACAGCTCACAATAAGCTTCCAGGTGAAAACTTAAGTCAGACAAAGATGCTTGTTGCCACCAACTTTCCCTTTAAGCTACGCTAGCCTGCGCTAGCGCACGATTTTTCAGTCCTCAGCGCACAGCTTTTTGACGCACAAAATTTGTGATTAGAGAAAAATAATTACATAAAATTTTGTCATACAATTCCGCCGTGACTTGCGCTATATAAATGAGAAAAAAAGAAAAAGTCGAAGCGAAAGGGTGACGATCAGGAGTCGAGTCATTTGGTGATATTGTGACGAACTAGAGTAGATGTAGAGACAATCCCTTCGACGTTTTAAGATAAGAAGACATCTAAGGTATGAAGACCGGGAAGCGACGTCAGACAGGCTAGGAGGGTTAACAATGACGACCAGGTGACGCTCCTAAAAAGATTAGATAGTTAAGACAATACTGAAGAGACTGTGACGTATTTAGGGTATTTTGGTCACGGACGTTAGGGGTATAAATACGACTGGATTCGGACATTAGTTAGTTAAGAGAAGTTCTTAGTGAGGATATATTGTTATGAGAGATATAGTGACGAGAGTTTGAGAAAAAAGAAAATGTCGAAGCGAAAGGGCGAAGTTCAGGAGTCGAGTCACTTGTTGAAAAAAAGACGAATGAATTTCAAGAAAGAATGGTTGAACGATTATTCTGTGGAAACTATAATGCCTGACAACACCTACCGCCAACACGTGTTTCTAAAAGAAATATTCGAATACTGTGAACAAACCGAAGATGTAGTTTGAACCATTTTTTTCTTTCTTATAACTGACTGAATTATGAAAAAATCCACACGAAAACGAAGAAATAAAATACAATTGACATTATTCGAGATGATTCGACAGCCGGACATCGCATATAAGCTTGCTCTCCTCTCCCACAGTGGAAACATATAAAGTCTCAGCCGCAGCGTTTGAAATTTGCATCATTATAAACCAAGACGAAACGAAGATCCTAAAAATTAACTCAACCAACACATATCCCGCCACTCTACAAGTAAGGTGGGACAGGTGGCCGAGTGATGTAGACACTCGACTGTCGACCTGAGAGTCCTGAGTTCGATCCTCGGTGAGAACCATGGGAATTTGTCCAGATGAAAGGTGTTTCAAAGTCGTCGCACTTATACTTCCAGCTTTAACTGGTTTCGTGCCACAGGAAAAACCGCATTTTGGCCAGCGGTAAATTATCCAGTCAAAATGAAAGGGTTGCGCTAATAAAAGGCTTATTTCTAACAAACATGTTTCAATAAATTAAATATATTATATATCAAAATAAATGAAATTGAATGATGAATAATTTAATACTTAATTTTTTTTCGTTTAGTTAATATCTGAAAAAAGTGATTTAAATTAGTTTTAGATAGAATAAACAAGCATTTTTAAACAATTTTAATTATTTTCAAGTTATTATTAGTGTCCAGTATAAATCAATCCATAAAATTAAATAACGAACGTAATAATAAACACATTTCTAATTAAATTAGCACAATTCACTTTAATATATTTTATTAGTCTACAATATTCATGTGTAATAATTATGTTAACCGGGAAAACCCTCCGTTAAATTGCGAAATAAAGTAACATTTGTTGATATGATTAGAAAAACTCGATTGAATATTGTGAAGGACAAAGTAAACTATCATATTACCACTTTTAAATAGTTTAAAAATACGAAATAACAGTTAAAACGAAACAAAAATTGGACTTATCGGACGGGCAACTAAAGTGGCCTATGGCGCAAACAGAACAGTTTTTCGGGCCACTGTAACTAGTTAAATAGATACCTGACTTAAGTTGGGGAAGCAAAGACGGTTGGGCGATTATACACTTCATCTGCCCCGATAGCCTGTTAGGGCTAAGGGAACATTACTTACTACAAGTAAGACAGTTGACGGACATGGCAGACTTAAATTAAGAATAGACAAAGCTAGAACAGCCTTTATGCGGCAAAAGATTGTTTTGACCTGTAGAAAGTAAGATGTGACTTTATAACATTAACATGAAATCAATGCTGATGTATGGAGCAGAAACGTTGAAGATGTCTAAGACCACAGTAAAGTTTAAACCTATACCAACAGCTGCCTCAGAAAAAACCTCCAAATTCGCTGGCTAGACACCATCAGTCTTGAAAGTACCTGACTATTCTCGACTGAAGAAGAGATTACAAAGAATTTATGAGGCTTCAAGGGGCACACCCTACGCAAACCATCAACCGGTGTCACAGTGCAGACACTGAGGTGGAACCTTCAAGGTAAGCTGAAGAGAGGCCGCCCAGGAAATATCTGGCGTCGAGACCTAGATGCTAACACCATAAGGATGTGACACACACCAGGAATCAGCTGAAGAAGATGGCAAATAACAGAGGACTCTGGGGATGTGTGTGTGGTGGCCCACACCCAGCAATAGGTAAATGGCAAAGATGATAAAATACAAATTAGATGTTATCATGATTTATCTTTTTAAATAAAAAAAATCATGTGTAATACCCTGACATTCGTTAAAGGCAACATCATATGTGGTTCTACCGTCAGACACTCCTATACACACATTAATATTATTGAATAGAAATGTGAGCCAGAATGGATTGCTACAATCTTTTTGTTGCACTGTTTGGTAAGAACTAGTAGTTGAAGATCCAGGGGTTGAAGAACTAGTGGTTGAATATCCAGGGGTTGAAGAACTAATGGTTGAAGATCCAGAGGTTGAAGAAATAGTAGTTGAAGATCCACTAGTTGACGAACTAGTGGTTGAATATCCAGGGGTTGAAGAACTAGTGGTTGAAGTTCCAGGAGTTGAAGAACTAGTGGTTGAATATCCAGGGGTTGAAGAACTAGTGGTTGAAGATCCAGGGGTTGAAGAACTAGTAGTTGAAGATCCAGGGGTTGAAGAACTAGTGGTTGAAGTCTTAGGAGTTGAAGAACTAGTAGTTGAAGTCTTAGGAGTTGAAGAACTAGTAGTTGAAGATCCAGGAGTTGAAGAACTAGTAGTTGAAGATCCAGGGGTTGAAGAACTAGTGATTGAAGATCCAGGGGTTGAAGAACTAGTGGTTGAAGATCCAGGGGTTGAAGAACTAGTGGTTGAAAATCCAGGGGTTGAAGAACTAATGGTTGAAGATCCAGGGGTTGACGAACTAGTGGTTGAAGTTCCAAGAGTTGAAGAACTAGTGGTTGAATATCCAGGAATTGAAGAACTAGAGATGAGTGATCCAGGGGTGTGATACAAACTGGAAAGTGGTGAAGAATTTAGTTCCGTATTTGCATCGGTCAGTCTTTGTCCTGAAATAGATACGTATCTAGTGATGTATGAAGAAACTGAAATTTTGGAATTATAGACGATGAATTATGGAATCTACAAAATAGCCCCCTATATTTTTCTACTGTATCTTAAACAATCGGTGGACCAACTAAATTAAGCTCTGTGTCAACTAACATGAATACATTTTAATACAGGTTCAAACAGATTAATCCATTATCTTGTGATGCATAAGGGATTATATTTATTGAAAGAAAAAAAGAAGTCTTTACAGAATTCCGATGGAATTGTATAATAAAATAATTTCATAGGATACGAATTTTAACTTGTTATTATCGGTTATTCTCGGTTATTATTGGTCATTACATCAATCATTATAAAAAGATCCATGAATACAAAAGTACACCATGTTCAAAGCCACTAAATTATTTTGGTTTTAAACTGTACACATAATATTCCCTCCTGAACACTTGTACTAGTTAACTACAGGGCTTGAAAGCGGTTTTAATAACTAAAATTGCATGACTATATAGCAGTATTTAATAACTAAAATAACTGGGTTCTATAGATTGCCGAGTTCCCGTGTGGCAAAGAATGTAACTGGCCTACATACGTAATTTTTCCCGCCACTGATGTTGGTGATGGAGCTTGGGTCGTTGTTTGATGATGGCGAGCGAAGCACGGGAGTGTTGAATATTATTGTACGACATCGTATTACCGTTACGAGGTTCCACTTCTATATCACAGACACATACACGTATTACTGGTACAATGTTCCACTTCTATATAACAGACACATACACGTATTACCGATACTATGTTCAACTTCTATATCACAGACACATACACGTATTACCGATACAATGTTCAACTTCTATATCACATACACATACACGTATTGCCGGTACGATGTTCAGCTTCTATATCACATACACATACACGTATTGCCGGTACGATGTTCAACTTCTATATCACATACACATACATATATTACTGGTACAATGTTCCACTTCTATATAACAGACACATACACGTATTGCCGGTACGATGTTCCATTTCTATATCACATACACATACACGTATTGCCGGTATGATGTTCCTATTCCACATCACATACACATACACATATTACTGGTACAATGTTCCACTTCTATATAACAGACACATACACGTATTGCCGGTACGATGTTCCATTTCTATATCACAGAGACATACACGTATTACTGGTACGATGTTCCACTTCTATATCACAGACACATACACGTATTGCTGGTATGATGTTCCACTTCTATATCACAGACACATACACGTATTGCCGGTACGATGTTCCACTTCCACATTAGAGACATAATTCTTTTCACGACGTCGCAATATATCATTCGGCTGAGATTCCCCGTAATAATTTACCTCGACCATAGTGTTGTTTTCGTCGACGAAAACTAAAACTAAAACCTTCGTTAACGAAAATGTTGACTTTTCGTCAACGATAACTAAAACTAAAACTAAAATTATCAGCAAGACTAAAACTAGACGAAAACTAAATCTCGTAGACAAAAGACTGAATAAAAACTGAAACTAAAACTCCCCAACGAAATAAAAACTAAAATCCCCATTTATCGTCTTTTCCGGTATAATGTTGACACATGAAAGAAAGAACAACAAAAGATAAAAAAAAAAAAAGAAAAATGACAGCCGACGATATAAATTTTGCTTTGAAAGTTTGAAATTGCCATGCGGTTAGATCAAAGAGTGTCGTTTTACAAGATACAGTCGATTCTGCTTAATTGGGACACATCGGGACCGAGGCTTTTTGCCCCAATTAAGCGGCTGTCCCAGTTAAACATACAAATTTACTATTGGCTTCTTGGTTTGGTTTCTTCGAGATATGTCCCACATAAGCGGTGTCCCAATAAAGCGGAATCCACTGTATTTTTTAAAAATTTGTTGATGTTCATGTATTTCTATTCAATTAATTGTTTTTAACCACCCAAATTGTATTGTTTGTTGAACTCGGCATATTATTTAATAATATAATATGTGTTAATTATATGATATTGTTTTATTACAAAGTTTTCAATTTTAATTAAAACATACAGTTTTAGAATTTAATACCATTCAATTAATTATTTTTAATGAAATGTAGTAAATACTAAAAAAATGAATTAATAAATTAAAACAATTTATAAATATAAATAAGCACAAATGAATTAACAACTCAATTAACAAACATACACACAAGAATACAGCAAGGTATATAATTTATCACTATATAACCTATAAACACTTCCAGTATATACATTTATATATATATATATATATATATATATATGTGTGTGTGTGTGGGTGGGTGTGTTGTGTGTGTGTATAACTGACAGATGGATAAAAAAATTAAGTTTTCTTTTCTGTCGTTCATTAAAACATTGAACAAATAGTTGACAGAAAGAAAGTAAATGAATGAAAGAATCTAAGAATAACATTTATAGACCTCGGCGCGCAAAGAGTCTTCAAAAGAAGATTAAAGCTAAATCTTTCCTTCAACTCGCCGACCGTGGTGTATTGATGGGGAGGTGGCTGTCGTTAATATCTGTAGAGTTGATGGCTGCTAGTAGGAATTGAATTTATGTAGATGACAATGTATTAAAATCGCTATTGTTTTTTTGCAAATAGTGGCACTAGTAAAGTATCGGTATAGAGTATCGAAATTTTTTTGTTTAAATTGTATCGGCGATACACAAATCAATACTTGATACAAAAAGGATCGGCAATACAGCAACCAATAATAAAAAAAGTATCGCCGATACTGGCCGATACCGATACTTCGATACTAACAACCCTGAATATAAGTCATCAAAATAATAGAATTACTTCACTCTTCAAGTAAACTGTTGTTACTTAGTTTAGTTATTTCAGAGTTCTAGGTCTTAGAATAAACACGTTTGTTTTAATTTTGACTTACGTTTTCGGTTTCTTATTGTTATTACGTTTTAAGTTGTTTTTTTGTACATGCACTGCAAGTCTGCTAGTCTACAACATAGTCAAAAATTTAGTCATGGTATTGGCACATAAAACAATGTGATAGTGTGACTTATAATGTGACAGTGAAGTGAAATGACTCAGTTTCAGTACACTGAGCTGTCATCTCTGTGACTACTATTATTATGCTTCAATCTGTTTCAACAATCGGTCATGAACAATGATGTTATTTGTAATTGGTGTTTACAAGACTAAAACTAAAAGTGAAACTAAAATGAATAAGACGAAAACTAAAACTCTGGTGTTTTAGTCGACGAAAACTAAAACGAAAACTAAAATTGGGCCTAAAACTAAAACTAGACTAAAACTAAAATTATTACAGAAAAAACGAAATAAAAACTGAAACTAAAATAGGACCTGGGACTAAAACAACACTACTCGACCATGTCGGAATAGAATGTAGTCCCAGGACATGAATAACGCCATGCTGACATGCAACTACGGTTCTACGATGAATTACACTAGGGAATAACAGTTTTGCTACCTGCGATCTATAATTTATACTAAGAGCATGTTGATCTGCTAATTCCAAATATGTCATTGAAAATTATGTATCACGTCAGGTTTTAAAGTAATGTTAACATCTTGATTTACGATTATAACGCTTTACGGTCATTAGAAATACATGTATAATGTAAATGCTTATATATTTCAATATATAGGCCTATATAATTTTCAAGTTAACAGTTAAGTGTTCTACATAGCTTGACATGATATATCTGTATATATTATGTAGATATAATGATAATATCGAGGGGCATCATATTCCTTATTTTAGTACTTTGTGCATGACAAGTAGGAGACATTCTCAGATTTATGTCCAGGCGCTAAAGACGCTAAATACGCCACTGCTAAGTTGAAAACAATTCTCATAAAATATTTAGACTTATGTTTGCATAAGAATATATCTGTTCATTAAAACATAAGTACGTTATAAAATATCTGTACATTTTAACATTTCTGTACATTATAACATATATGCACATATTATACTACCTGGTGTACATAGTTTAGACGTCTCGTTGTACATAAAAGTGTAGCACCCGCTAAAATATTTAGCACATAAAGCTGCACACAATATCACTGATGCAGCTTTCTTGTAAATTCCGAATGGTACCATGGTAACGTTCGTGTCTTTTTTTACTAGACTGAAGTTGTACGAAGTCACATTCATGGCAGAAGCTAACAGAATTAAAGGGCTAATAGTTTCATTATTAAATATACCCAAGTAAATCCAAATGTTGATATGATAATATTCTAAGTGTAAAATATTCAAAGTGTTAAATATTCAAAGTGTTAAATATTCAAAGTGTTAAATATTCAAAGTGTTAAATATTCAAATAGTTAGTTATTGTAAGTTATTCTTCATGTTAAAACAGTAAATCGATGAAACAATATTTATTCTATTATTTAACAGATACTTCACTCTGTAATACATATTGTGTCGTCACTGGCCACCCCCCCCCACTTCCCACACAAGTAATCTAATTATATATCATGTACGTTGGCCTATAGTTCATTACATTATACTATAAACATTGACTGTTGACTAGTAAATTTGGTCCATCTTAAGTTTACTTATAACTTGGTTTGGTAAGCTGATATTTTAGATTGTTATAAAATAATGAAACTTTTGCACTTCTTGCCTTTGCAATAAATTTGAAATAATACATAATGCATATAGGCCTAACACAAGAAGTTGTTAGATGTATTTTATAAACTATGTCTTGAGTACTTACATAACCAAAACAAAGCTACTAGACCGAACATTTGATAAATGACGAAGTCTTTCATTTTAACTTTCTTTACGTCCCTTGTTGTCTATTCCTAAAAAAAATAGAGCAAAACTAATTATGGATCAAATTATTTTTTCAAATTTAATTTTTTCTCTCTTTGAACTATTGGTGAAATTGCTGGTCAACACATAGTCTGTTAGAGTCTGTGATACTCAACGTCTTGGAACTGCCATCATGGCCAACGGCAAGAAAGCTACTTACCTGCCAGACCAATAGCAGACGCCACTTATGCCCATTACCAGATCATCCAAACTCGGGAATAATCGTACTCGCTCAAGTTCTCTGAACACGGATTCCGCACAAAGATGTTGAGCTTAAGCATTAAACGATATTGCAAAGAATCGGCTCGGTCAATCACAGGAATGCCCAGCCATCCACTGAAGATTCACCAAAAGACAATGTCGGGACATAAGATCTTGAATAGAAATCTCAATTGCCACCAAATTTTCTGAAGTGTCGGCAAAGAGAATCGACATTGGGCCTCAAAATCCTAACTTTTAGTTTACTAGATCACTTTGGATATATTCGACTTCACAATGTTAGTGTACTAGATCAATTTGGATATATTCGTCTTCACAATGTTAGTGTACTAGATCAATTTGGATATATTCGTCTTCACAATGTTAGTGTACTAGATCAATTTGGATATATTCGTCTTCACCATGTTAGTGTACTAGATCACTTTGGATATATTCGTCTTCACAATGTTAGTGTACTAGATCAATTTGGATATATTCGTCTTCACAATGTTAGTGTACTAGATCACTTTGGATATATTCGCCTGCACTATGTTAGTGTACTAGATCACTTTGGATATATTCGTCTTCACAATGTTAGTGTACTAGATCACTTTGGATATATTCGTCTTCACAATGTTAGTGTACTAGACCACTTTGGATATATTCGTCTTCACAATGTTAGTGTACTAGATCACTTTGGATATATTCGTCTTCACAATGTTAGTGTACTAGATCACTTTGGATATATTCGCCTGCACCATGTTAGTGTACTAGATCACTTTGGATATATTCGTCTTCACAATGTTAGTGTACTAGATCAATTTGGATATATTCGTCTTCACAATGTTAGTGTACTAGATCACTTTGGATATATTCGCCTTTACAATATTAGTGTACTAGATCACTTTGGATATATTCGTCTTCACAATGTTAGTGTACTAGATCACTTTGGATATATTCGCCTGCACCATGTTAGTGTACTAGATCACTTTGGATATATTCGCCTGCACAATGTTAGTGTACTAGATCACTTTGGATATATTCGCCTTCACAATGTTAGTGTACTAGATCACTTTGGATATATTCGCCTGCACCATGTTAGTGTACTAGATCACTTTGGATATTTTCGCCTAAAATATATTAGTTAACTAGCTCACTTTAGAATATATTCGCATGCACCATGTTAGTTTACCAAATCACTTTGGAACTATTAACTTGAGTTAGAATAAGTTACAATGCTAGATTTAGAACTACAAATGTCAACTATACGACTTTCAAGCAGTGCTCGATTTAAGAAAAAACAGTGACGGGGAAGGAAAAAATAAATTCTGCAGGGTAAATGTCTATGGTTTCATCAACGGCTGGGATATATTAGCTAAAACAGAATCGGGGATAAATGTCTATGGTTTCATCCCCGGCTGGGATATATTAGCTCAAGCAGATTCTGGGATAAATGTCCATGGTTTCATCCAGGCTGTGATATATTAGCTAAAACAGAATCGGGGATAAATGTCTATGGTTTCATCCCCGGCTGGGATATATTAGCTAAAGCAGAGCCGGGGATGACAGTTCTCAGTGCCAGGGATATCCCCGGCATCCCCGGCGGTTAATCGAGCCCAGCTGCCAAGTGTATTTCAATGTATTATGATACTTAAAAATTCCCATCAGATAATACTGTACAGACAGCTGTACCAGTAAACAATGCTGAAGATATGCTCGGATGATCTGAAGACTACCCCATTCCTGGTTCAAATCTGTTCGAAAGTCGTTCATATGTTAGCTAGGTAGTTATAAGAAAAGTATTCCCACTTATAGACTCGACATTGTAGAAGCAGTATGTTAATCTGATATATATATTTATATACGGTGATGTGGCACATCAGTAAAATGAGCTTCTGGTAATCCCGTGACCAACACTTCGACAGCAAATATTCCGCAAAAGAATGCTACTACAGTAAGACTCCGCTTAACGCTGTTTTGTTTAGCGCTGCTTCGGTTTAATTTTGTTTTATTTAAATTGTAAGATTACACAAAGTTGCACGCGCAGTTATCCGATATCCGAAGCAGTTTATCCAAGTTCCTTGTTTCCTGAAGAGTTATACGCAGGGGTTTTTTTGCCATGTAGCGCGCCGGATCTGCGATCCGGCACCTCTGAAATGCAACCCGGCACATCAAAATAACGATCCGGCAGCTAGAAGTTGCGATCCGGCACCTAATTTGTTAGTACCGGGTCTTATAAAACAGTTAAAACTATATGTTGGACAAACATCAATTCAAAACATCCAGTTATTCTAGCAACAAGAGAACCAATGATTATCACGCGAACAGTGCGTGATACAGTTCATTCAAGGCTCTCTTGTGTCATTAGAGTTAAATAGGTCAATGTGTGATTGCAGAAGAAAGCGAGCGAAGATGATGAGCTTTCCAACGATACCAGACTCGATTCCGTACTACCGGTACATTTTTTAGAATCGCCGGTTTGAAATGGTGTTTTTTTTCCCATCTCGAGAAAAAATACGTACCCCTACCCCCTTCAGAATTTTTTTTTGAATATAAAACATAATATAAAGGTATATTTATGACTTTACCAAACGGTTCCTGAGATATTTTTCTACAAGAAACTGCTACCTGAGGGGGAAAGGTTTGTGACACATTGCACTAATGTGCTCGACTATAATACCTGGCCTAATGACATCCTTCCAGAATACGGGGAAGCAGAACTTAAGGATATCTGCAAGACATTTTTGGTACCTTATTCTGGCCAACTGAAACAACAATATAGAGATTATAAGGACTCCCAGGGACAGCATAAACCTGGCCCTCTGCTGGCTCAGGTGATGGGTGTTGTGCACTCGTTGCCAATAAGCACTGCTGAGTGTGAGAGGGGGTTTAGTAAAATGAATTTGATATGTACCCCTCCGAGAACAGCATTGAGTGTCAGTCATATGGCATCTCTTATGTTCATTTCAATTGTAGGTCCCCCACTGCCTAGTTGGAATCCTATAGAATATGTAAAATCCTGGATAGCAAATGGCAGGCATGCATCTACTGATGCTGGTAAAGTAAGAAACAAAGACAGTACACTAATATCTGCAGGCCAGGCTGCAATTTGGAAATGTTTCTAAATTTATATATGCCATTAAATGTAAATATATTTTGTAGATGTTTACTGTGTATGTAATAACTTAATAAGTGACCAAATATTTATATTCTAATCGCAAATTAATGCCATAATTTTTATAAACTGTCAACAAAGTTTATATAGAATAACAATTTTAAATTGCTAGTCTTGTGTACTGCATGAATATACTTTACAAAAAGTTTAAATTAGTAGCTTTTCATTAGGACTTGTGTGGTGTATTTGCCTACTAGTCTGTTTTATTTTCTATTATTCCATCAAATAATTTTTTGGTATATCATATTGTTGCTAAGATTTGTAAGTGGTAAATAAAAAATACTTAACCTGTTATAATTAAGAAAATTTATCTATTCTGGTATATTTTGTTGTTGCTAATGTAAGTTGCTCAATTGCATAATTGCAACCAAACAAGTAGAATTGTAGACTAACTTAAATTAGGCTTATTTTGAAAATAACAATTATGTTGCATATCTACGCATCAAAAATGCGTACAAGCAAAATTCGCAGAAGCGCGCGGAGTGGAATAACCGCTACCAAATAGTTTTCTTCATTTGGTAAAAAGTTAAAAACTTCAGAGCAAAATTTAGAGACCCACCACCTCTTATTGAGCAAAAAAAACCCTGGTTATACGAACGTATTTTTATCGTTTCAAACATTTTTTTTTTACGTTTCTGTATGTACTGCATCAATATATATAATATAACGATTGATATAGTGACAAAATATTATGATTTTTAGTTTCTATTATGGGTGACAATAAAAAAAAACCAGATAGTGGGATAAGCGAAACAAACCGGTTTAGATTAGATAAGTGTGGAGGATGTTGAAAAAACAGCAGTAAGTATTTCTTATGCTGAGCCTAATGAGATGGCGGACCAAGAACAGAAAAAATAAATTCAATGGCTAAATTCCTGACCTATTTTCTACCCATCTTCCCCTAATTCCTTTATCTACATCATGAGATAGCATCGTTTAACGTTGCCGCCAGTGTCGAGGGTTCGTAATACCCGTGTTGCCTGCGGCAACAGTCTTACAAAAAAACTTCAAAAGCAGTGAAAAAACAAAACAAACAAAAACAAAAAAGTGGGCATTTTTAGTTTCCTAACATTTTTACATTCAATATTCATTATAATAAGATCGCTAATTTTGCCTTTTCACATATAGTTAAATGATACTTTGACATGAAAGAAAAGATGCTGCCGATCTGAATTCGGGTTACACTTCTATATATACGTTTACCTTTCATTGGCTGAACTAGGGGGGAAAAACTCACATGTATATGTTGTATTGTGTTGCCGGCTGAAAATGAGGTAACCATTGCCAACTTTCAGACCGAAAAAATTATTTACAACTATATTATAATTAGCTAGAATTATAAAAAAATGAGGAAATAATCTAAATTTATATATGACTAAACAAAAAAAAAATTCCAGATCTATTATTGAAAAAGAATTTTAGATTGATCAAAATTATATAGAACTGGTAATAAAATATCTCAGTTGGCAGCTCTGTAGAGATAAAAAAAAAACTTCAGCAAGCGAGAATGTTTGTTTCGTCTCGTCACCTGTCAACCCTCTCCCGCCCACTCCTCCCCCACCTTCCCTCTTCCATGACTGGTCGTTTTTTCCACGATAACACAAGGGGAGGTAATGAACTTGTTTTTTGAATTGCTGGCTACTTCTACTCAATTGTTGAATTGCAAAGCATAGCGATATAACGTTTTATTTTATTGTTGTACATTTCTCTACTCTATATCTAGTGTATTGGAATGTTGAAAAACAACATTAGTATGAAGTTTAATTAAAATATTCCAAATGTAGCAAGACACACACACACACACACACACACACACATATATATATATATATATATATATATATATTAGAGCTGCTGTTCGATTAAAAAAATTGATCGAAATTAACGCATGATTAAAAATTTTAATCGCAAATTAACGCATATTTTAATCGACACAATACAATACATTTGTTTGTATTCAAACCAGTATATCATAATATTATATCATAAAATTGGCATAAAAAACATGTCAGATTTATTTACGAAAGAGGTATAATTAATTGTAACAGATTTATTAAGCATTAGCATATATTTCTATTGAATTAAATTAGTTATTGAGACCAGTTTATTGACATGTATCAATTACGTCAAGTGATGCGAATTGTTTTCTTTTTTATCAACAACAATGCCAGACATATGTTTTTCTCGTGCTTTAATTTCCAAACTAATGACGTATGTCAACCCCTGTTCCCCTGTCATATTTTACAGCACTTCGCTGCCACACGTAAGTTTTGTTTACCCTCCACTACCGTAATACCCCCTCCACTTCCCATCACAAAAAAATACACACGTTATATGTGCTTTTTCTTTCATAACATAACAGTATAGCCAGAAAGTAGAGACTCACTTATTATTAACGCGTTTTTATTTTATTCCCCCCCCCCTTTCCCAACCAAGTTACATTTTTGACACTTAACGATATTTCTAATGAAAATCGACTTTTTTTAGTAAGGTACCCCCTTAACTCAGTGTCACAATAATTCTGAAAAATACAGATGTGTACAGATGTATGTATCCATAGAGTCAAAGACACTAATCTGATTACAGTGTCATGTATATGAAACTGCATTAGCGTGCAGCTAGCCCAGACGTGACCGGCAAGATGCTGTATTATCAAAATGCGATACAAATTTACACGCCGAAAAAAAATGATGAAACAAAATTTCTAGCATCTCGTTATTTTGATGTAATTATAAACGAGTTCATTATACACTTGTTGTTTTTTACCTTCAACAATACACTGTTGTACCTCCACCAATACACTACAGTATATAATATAGTGAATGAAACTTTTCTCTTTTTACATCGACCGGGAAGGGAGCATAATGTTTATTGTCGAAGGGCTATATAACAAAAACATCGACATTTTATATTATGGGGCTTTAGTCGACATACCTGAAGGAGAGGGTGTGTGCGAAATGCGACTGGGTAGGGGTAGTAGATCTACTTCATAAGTGAACAGACCTTAACTTCAAATCATTGAGTAAAATTATGTTGCTTATCGATCTGGTAAATTTTAAGTATTTTGGTCAAATTAACGCATGTAGGTGTTGCGTTAAAAATTTTAATCGCAAATTTTTTTTGACGCGTAATCGCAAATTAACGCAGTTTAATCAGCAGCCCTAATATATATATATATATATATATATATATATATATATATATATATATATATATATATATCTTAGGGTGCATCACCACAATAGAGGAAAAAATTGATTGTTTGTTTTTGAGCTGTCTATGTTTCTCATTTGTTCTAATATCATTAATTATAACTTGTGTAAAATATTTTTCAAATCAGAGTTGATTTAGAGGCCCCCCTCCCCCGCACCCAAGAAATCACAAAACATGACATATAAAGAAAAAAAAAGTTTATTCTAGCCTATATAAAAATAACATTAAAGTATTAAAGTATTTATTACTGTTGCATTTTATTCAGTTTCACTTTGTTGCACGTTTGTAAGGTTTACGCACATTTGAGATGTTTTTACGGTCCATTTCTACCACCTGAAGAATGTTTTGAAAATGTTCATCCGTTTGCGCTGCTTCAACAAAGTCAGATGCCAGTTTCACTCCTCTCTCGGCACAATCGTTAACAACGTTATTAGCAGTAACATTTTCTGCACTGGCAATGTAAGAAGCTGTTTGGCACCAATCATCAACAGGCAGTTGGAGGAATCCTGTGTCTAGTTGAAGTCTGTATATAGTAAACCACGAGTCAACTCCAGCCAGATCACACCACCGAGTTCTAGAATCAATTGATTGGAATCGTGGTTTTCCCCAACCATTTCCAAATCGATTCTGTCGAGTTTGGAGGGCAACCACTGGTCGAAGCCTTAGCACAGCATCTGCTAGAGCTTGCTTTTCTAACACATGTACTTCATTGCTGAACAGAGCAAGTGGGATCGTTTCAGCAGTGAGGTACCACAGATGCCTATTCAGGGCAGGATTACTGACTTGGATATGTCTCTGTTGACATCGTTGTAATCCAAAAGTCGAGTCGCTTGTAGAGCTGTAGATCATTCCATGGTGCATCCACACTCTTTTTGCAAGTGAGCCACCACACGACATAAACATGTGTTACAAATGTAGCAAATGCACGAATCTTTGGCACTTGATCACGTGTGGTAATAGTAATTGGATACAATAATTGAATTTGTTTCTCACACAGTGCAATCTTGAGGCAATATATCAGCTTTGCCATCCATCGTGCTTTGTGCAGGGCACCTGGTCTTTTAAAGTTAACCTCCTTATTTGTAGCATTCAGGTAAAAAAAAGGGACAGCTTAAGGAATTCGTGGTAGTCGTCTCGCAAGAATTCGGTTTGTTTACTAGAGTTGGCATGTGCAATTACCGCATCTCTTATTGTCGTCAGTCGCTCTTGAGCCTTCAGATCAGCTAACGTAAACGAACTACAAACGTGAGACCAATCATGTGCCACATACTCCCAATTACTTCGCAGCTTGGTGAACAAAGTTATATCCGGGTATTTGGAACATTCTATTTTCATGTCTGCAAACACATGCGAGAGGATAACTTCACCAATGTGATGGCGACAACCTGACCAAAAAAGAGCACGTTGCAGCATATTTTGTATGGCAATGCAGGCAGCAGTCTGAGGACCAGTGTTTGATCTTGTTGTGTCGAATGTCATATTACTGATACAATCATTACAATGCCACTCTGTCATTAGCTTCATGGTTAATTCTGCAATTATTTCACCAACGGGTTTCTTTGTTGCCTTGGCATAATTTGGCACTCCTAGAAGTTTCAATAGCTTTGCTTCACCGACAAAAACTGTTATGCGTTCTTCAGTGACACGATGATCTTTTAGAGAAGGTGTCATCTTGCCATCCAAGTGGAGAGTGCAGGGTTTGGGTGGTTCCCAGGAGCTATGGATCTTTGTAGATATCTCACTTACAACTTTGCGACGTGAACGATCTGCAGTGGCAAAGGAAGAAGCCACCATTGATACATCACCCCCAGACTCGCTTATAAGGCCCTGTGTGAAAGCTGCCTGCTGTGTTGGTGGAATCTTTAATCTTGTCGCTAGGGACACAAGATTTGGTCAGCTTAAAACATCTGGAGGTACAAATACCAAAGCTTTTGCAATGGCATTATATCATCCAAACAGTTATCAACAAACTCAAAATTATCTTCAGATTTAGAAGTAGAATCATCGGGTTCGTCACTGCTACCCTCGCTGGAAGGCACTGATATCGTTGAACATGCTGCGTTTCTGACGTTCCAATGTTAAGACATCTCGTGAATGGCGTTCAGCGACATTTTTTGCAAGTGTTTTGTCAAATGATCCAAAGCTGGAAGACCTGTCTCATTTCATAGACCTCAAGAATGATAGATCTTCTGCATTCTTGATAATAGTCTCGACATTTGGTGGCCACAGTTGAAAAGTTGTTGCCAACATAGATTTCATTTGTTCCAGTTTACGTTTGGTGTGTTTCGGCGACTTTTATCAATTGAACGAAGTTTATTGTATTCATCAAGAAGCTGAACAATTTTCTCACAAGCTCACCTCTCTGTCACCTTTGGAATGTTTGCTTTTTTGTAGAAAGCAGTAACTTGATTCAGCACAATTTGGCAGTTGTAAATCGAGAAGGTGCACCAAGAGAACCTGGACGCTCACTGTGTACTGCTACATTGCAGTGATACATCATGCACCTCAAAACTTGTAAACAAGTTGGTAGTTGAAGAATTCCAGTAATTATAGCATCATCAACACAGATTGCAGGGCGATAGGGAAGGAGGAGGGGAGGGGAGAGAGGAGGGAGGGGGATGGACAGGGGGGAGAAAAGGAGGGGGAGAGAGGGAGATGGGGGAAGAGGGAGATGGGGGGAGAGGGAGAGGAGCAGGTGGAGAGGAGAGAGAGAAAGGATGGGAGGAGAGGAGAGGGGTAGGGAGGAGGAGGAGAGCGGAGGGAGGAGAGAGAGGGTGGGAGGGAGGGATAGAGATAAAGAGTGAGGGGCAGGGAGGGAGGAGAGGGAATGAGGAAGGGGGAGAGAGGGGGAGGGAGAGAGAGGTGGAAATGGGAGGAAGAGATAAAGAGAAAGAGGGGGCAGGGAGGGAGAGAGAGGGAAGGGAGGAGGGAGGAGGATGGACAGGGGGAGAGAGAAGGAGTGGGAGGAGGGGAGAGAGGGAGATGGGAGAGACGGAGAGAGATGGGAGAGAGAGGGAGGGAGAGGGGGAGAGAAGGAGGGGAGATAGGGAGATGGGAGAGAGACGGAGAGAGATGGGAAAGAGGGAGGGAGAGGGAGGGAGAAAGGGAGGGAGGGAAGGGAGAGAGGGGGAGGGAGGGAGAGAGAGAGGAAGGGAGATAGGGGGTAGGGAGAAAACAGAATGTAAACAGAAAACCTTATTTTAAACGCGGGCAAAGCCGGGTACTTGCAACTAGTATATATATATATATATATATATATATATATATATATATATATATTTAAATCTCTCTCTCTCTCTCTTATTTATACAAGCACTACTCATTTCTCAGGTCGACAGTCGATCGCTCTACACCGCACGAGCACTCGTACTCTGTGCAATATTAAAAATAGTTTTATACATTCAATTATTCTGAATATTTTGTCCAAAATAGTATATTTCTATAGAAATATTTTTGAATAAAATTTAATTTGTTACTAAATTCTTTTTAGAACTGTCAAAGTTAGGATAGTTTAAGTGGCATGCAGGCAAGATGTGACTCAATATTTATTCTTTGTCTATTGTAAAAAAAAATCGCCTAATAAAAGCTTTACAACCTTTTCTCAATGTAACTGACTGTCAAGTTAATTATACCAATTGAAAGCTATCCCAATTCTATTTCCGTTGATATATAAGAACACATGATTTATATAATATACGATTTTCATGTCACATACCTACTTTAAGTAGTCTACATAGTAGATTTAAGTTAGCATGTAATGTTAAGTTATCGGTAGAAGAATTGTATGTAAAAGAAAGTTGTTATATCAATAATCATCGGTAACACCCTTGTATAAGTCACACCTCGCCCCTGGTTGCCTCATGTTATGTCTTACTGTGATGGAACGTATAGCCAGCGTTAAGCGGAGCTTTACTGTAGTCTAAATCGTTAAAACTATATATCTGTGTAACTTGAAATCAGTTACATGTGTATATGTATTTCATGATAACACAAATATAAATACAAAAGTTTAGAAAGACATGAAGAGATCTTACCTTTCTTTCCTTCATGAAACGAAAACATAAATTAATTTATGTTAGTAACATTAGAAACAATGTAATAATTATATTTGGCCTGGACATTTAGTTTAGAATAATTAATTGGCCACTTTTAGGAAGTAGTTTGAGCATACGATAGAAAGACAGACAACGATAGAAATTCATAAGGTAAGGACGTTACTGATATCACATCATTCATTCTGCAATATTATGTGTGTATTTCATCAGTATGTTTATATATATATATATATATATATATATATATATATATATATACATAAATATATATATATATATATATATATATATATATATATATATATATACATTTCAAGGTACACCAAAGAAAAAAGCAGTGACTATTTAATATTTATTTATTACTAAAATCAATATACCTAATATGAAAAGATGTTTAGTGAGAAATGTGAGCCTGTTTAACTGAGCACAGGCGATCAAAATTTGGAGCAATCGTTGATAAGACTGCTCTCATCTCTTCATTGATCGTCCTCAAGCTCTCTCTTTTTCGATTTAATAGTAGTGAGAGTTGAAAATCCCTATTCACATAAGTAGGTTGTGGCAAATGTTAATAGAATTGAAACAGCACGCTTTGACAGCAGTGGATATTCATTTCTTTATATGCAGCCAAAAAAGTGCTACCTCTACTTCGGAAAATTTTAGTTTTGATGTCCGATCGGTTTTTAACTCCATAAAATCTACGTGCTCCTTATCGTCACAAAGTGACGGTGTGCGCTGAGGGTTTGAATAACGATATGGTATGTATGAGCAGGGGAGAGCATGAGTGTGTAACTGGAGTTGTATTATCTGTGTGTGTGTGTTTAGCTGGACTGTGAGTACCGTTAGTTGATGTCCAGTTGTTGGAGTGAGAGTCGTGATATACACCTGGTATGTGAGGTCGTTCTTTGGCCCAGTTATCAGAGTAGACGTGGTCAGTTGACTGTTGTAGTTCAGTGTTTTTGTAAATGATATTGTGCTGGTACTAATTAAAGAGTGATAGTTAGCTACAAAGGATTTTGTTGATTTTTTTAAATCCCAGAATATATGCCAATATATGGAAATAAGCTAATGTGTATGATAACTCAATTTTTTTTTAAATTTTGTACTTATCAGGTTTTGGAACTCACCCCCTCAATTATAACAACTTCTTGTAGGACAGACAACAATTCATCAGGCAGAGACCGTCATCAGTGCTTCCCTGTGTAAAAAAAAATGTACATAATTAATATTAGGTTTTTTTTCAGAAGCTCTGGTTACAAATCCCCTAATTTTTCCCGTCATAGCTGCTGCTCCGTCTGTTCAAATGTTTATGCAGTTGTGCCATTCCAAATTATGGTCACTGATGTACTGGTCTGTTACTTTGAATATTTCTTCTCTTGTAGTATAACCAGGGAATGGAAGACAAAATAAAAACCCTTTAATGACATCCGTCAGTGTACCTCACATTTAAGATAAAATGCGCGTGACCGCTGATATCAGTAGACTCGTCGAATTTTAGCGCAAAAACTCTACTAAGTCTTTATTTTTCAATTAACTTTGATTCAATGTCGCTTAAAATATCATTAATGCGACGTGAGATTGTATCTGCCGACGCTGGTATTTTTCAATTTTCTTAGCAGCTTCTTGACCAATCATAATCTTCACAACTTCTTTGTGACATCTATAATTAAAGTTTCAGCGAGAGAATGAGGCTTCTTGGATTTAACTAAAATATTATCGATCACGTAGCTAGATTTTTGCGCTTTGTCTGATGTTTTGAAAGATGAACTCATGAGAGTTACCTGTTTCTTAGACTGGTCTTTTAAACGTTGAAAAAAGGTTTTGTCTTTTTAGCTATCGATGGGTGTTTAGTAGTTAAATGTCGTTAAAGTTTGCTGGACACCAGCGAATTATTGTTCAAAGTTTCTAGACAAAAAAAACATTTTGAAATTGGACATGATTCGTCTCCGCAATATATAAAGCCATAACTTACATAGCTCTCATCATATTTTCGATAAACAAGCTAAGGTTTTTTCTTTGTTGATTCTGTTTCTTCTTGGAATACATTAGTTTCACTTGAGAACTTTGAACTACGTTTAACGAATTTATCCATTTTATACATGTATTATTGGTTATTTATTTGTTATTAAAAAGTATATTACGCTCGCGACGACACAATCACAAACTAGCGGCTAGTTACTGGTCAATAAATATTTGTTAAACGGCTGGAGACTGGCGAAAAGCGACGCTACGCCCACTCAATCGGGCGCGACAACGACGATGGAGGATTATGGATGAAGTAATACAAGTTATTATAAGTACTTACTCGATACGCACGCGTGCTGCGTTCGGCGATAGCTCGTGAGCCATCGAATATCTTCGGAAGGTAAAAAATATTTTTTTTTCGAATGGTCTAAAAAAATTTATTTTATATTAATTCCTATGTAATTATTATATATTTTTATTTTATACAATATTTTTATGGCTTTTAGCAAAAGGTTCACTTTTTATTTACTCAAAATAAGCGGTTAATTTGTACCTTTTGAAACAAAAAGGTGTATTGACCGTTGAACTGTATCCGACAATAAAAATTTTATTCAACAGCGCGTATTTCAAACTCAGATGGTAACCATATCATTTTTACCGGACACACCAACTGAATGACCATCTTAGGACAATTAAAAGAACGAAATATACAGGAAATAGTTATAAAGGAAATCCGAAGAGACTGATTATAATACTAATTGAGATACACCCTCCCAGAAGCAGAAGATCAACAGTACAGAAAAGTAATAAGTAATAATATATATATATATATATATATATATATATATATATATATATATATATATATATATATATATATGCAACTATAAACCAGAAATAATACTAAAAGATAAGTACCCAAGATAAATAAAAACAATATTTGTTATGGAGATTTGAATGACAGACATGTATAAATAAATAGCAGTAAAAGAAAAAAGGGTAAAAAAATAATGAAGCCAAAGTTAAAACATGACCTCCAACTAAAATAAGTGCAAGATATTCTGATTCATTGAAGCGTTAAGTTGTAAAAAGAAATTACAAGACAACAGAGATCCATAGTCTTAGTTTTGCTCAATATACCAATCCGCTTCAAAGACTACCTGAAAAGATTTCATTCATGAATCGTATTTGCATTTACCGAAGCCAGTCGTCTTTAGACATAACCATTAATAAATCAAGTAGTCCTATATCATTATTTTAGGGCCACATTAACATGACACATTGTCCTACGACCAGATCATTATGTCAGGGCCACATTAACATGACACATTGTCCTACGACCAGATCATTATGTAAGGGCCACATTAACATGACACCTTGTCCTACAACCAGATCTTTATATTTGGGCCAAACTATGAGTCTGGATCCACCAGTGAGTTTTAGTTTTTGAGGGAATCAAAATTATATTTATTATTATTAAGGAATTTATTTTTGCCCTACACATATAGAATTTTTTTTTACTCTAACGTATGTCATTCTGTAAAGTAAAGGTCTTATATTGTCTATATAAAGTCAATGACACCTTTAATTTTTTTTTCGTAGTTTTGATGTATATGTGGTTCGCAAAAAGTAACAATTACAACAACAATAGTATTTCATGTAGTTTCTTGAAACAAAACACATTTCAAAATGGGTCGCCTTTGAGTGAATAAATTGATGTGACGATTTGGTGGAACTCCTAAATTGATGACGCAATTATGATGGTTAGTCGGTCGATTGATGCTGCGTTTTGTTTTAAGCTGGGGAACGTCGTTTTGTTTTCATAACCTGTATGTAATTATTGGCTGAGACGCTATACAAAAATTATAACACATAGCAATGATCGTTATAGATGGTTGACCTTGTGCTCCGTAGAAAGCAGATTTTCAGAAATGCTTTTTATCAGTGGCACAGCAATCTTCAGACAAGGAGAACGTTACTCCTTATCAGTCTAATGCACTCATGTTAATTTTTTTTTTAAATAGATTTAACTGTTTTCTTTTACTGTGGACATTTTGTTAAATTGATTCATCATCTATTAGTATTTACTAGATTTTATTCTGTAATTATGAACATTAAATAGAACCCTCACAGTTGCAATAAGCAAAAGTCAAAGAACCACTGGATTACAGCATCATCGATGACTCTGGATTACAGCGTCACAATGACTCTGGATTACATCATCAACAATGACACTGGATTAACACATTAACAATGATACTGGATTACAGCATCAACAATGACACTGGATAACAGCATCAACTATGACACTGGATAACAGTATCAACAATGACACTGGATTACAGCACCGACAATGACACTGGATTACACTATCAACAATGACACTAGATTACAGCACCAACAATGACACTAGATTACAGTATCAACAATGACACTAGATTACAGTATCAACAATGACACTGGATTACAGCATCAATAATGACACTGGATTAACACACTAACAATGAAACTGGATTACACTATCAACAATGATACTGGATTACAGTATCAACAATAATATTGTGACAGTTTGGCTTTTGATGAACTAGTGCGAGAATATTTAACTATTAAATTTCGTACAATAAATTTCAAATATTGAATGCCATTCTTTCTTTCTAAATTCCTTTCAAATGACATTTTGAAAACCATAGTTCTTACTACATAATAAATACACACATATTGTTTTGGTTTTCATTAGCTAAAAATGTATAAATTATATTGAAATGTTTTATATTTTTTAAATTAAAGATTAACTCGTCACATATGGGATCGTCCATTAATTACGTCAACAAAAAATAGCACTTTTGAGACCTCCCCCTTCTTGTCAAAATAGTCTTATTTTCCAGCCCCCCCCCTTCCAGTAAAATTGCGTGTATTTTTTACCACCCTCTTCACCTACACAAGTATATAAAAAACGAAACAAAGTATAAACATAACGCCCCCCCTCCCCCTATTATAACGTAAAATAACAAACTTAGCACTCGCGTGCAAATTGTAATAATTGGAATCTAATTTTACTTATATATATATATATATATATATATATATATATATATATATATATATATATATATATATATATACATAATTATGTCAGGTATGGCAACGGTGGTTTCTTCTATTTATTTAACTCACACATAAGACACTGTTTTACAAATACCTCCAACAAAACGTGGAAAGTCAATTTGGTTTAAAATAATCAATATTACTTTAATTCTAGAAATTTTTAACAATGGTTACATCACGTTATATCTTATCCATAAAACACTTCTTTTTTGGCTCTTTTGTTCCTCCTGATTTACATAACTTTCCCAAACTTTAACAAAACAGGGGTATCAAAAACAATGCTCTATTTCTTTCCTCGTCAACCGTCTGTGTCTCCTCTTTTTATCACTTCTGTTCAATAACCCATTCATTTGGTGCGCGACCACAGGGAATTCCCTTTAACATCTACATTGATATTATTCTTAATTCTCTATCTATATAACTATCTATCTATCAATCTATATGTCTGTCTATCTAACAATGTGTCTGTCTATCTATCCATGTATGTCTATGTACTTACACATTATAAATATATAACGAGTTTAAAAAAGAACTGGACACATCTTCAGCCCTCAAACATCATCTATATATATATATATATATATATATATATATATATATATATATATATATATATATATTTCTCCTCTTCGAGACGCAAGACGCAGCCGGAAATCGCGATAGTGAAAAAAAAAAACACTATAATCTGCTGGGAGACGAGGGCTGGGTCACAGCAAGTGACAACGGAGGAAAAGATAAAACCAGATTATTTTAATTTCTTATATGACGTTTTGTCAAAATAACACTATAGTCTGCTGGGAGACGAGGGCTGGGTCACACAGCAAGCGACAGCGGGGAAAAAACCCAGTAATTATTGCATCAGCTTGCAAGACTATTTATAGCTGGGTTCAGAAGGTAGGGATGTCACAGATAAATTTAAATTTTTCTGATTTCTTTTATAAAACCAGATTATTTTAATTTCTTATATGACGTTTTGTTCTTTTATATAGTGAAATAAATTAAGCGAATGATACGAGCGCAATGGTGGTTGTACAATACTATTTTATGTCTAGACAGCTCCAGTAAGAAATAAAACAGTATTGTTTGGTCGTAATCATTTTCAGGGGCGGACCTAGACAACTTTGACGGAAAGGGGGGGGGGGGCAAAACTGAAATGTTAAAATTATAGTCCGTCCGCCCCTCTTAGAACAAAAAAAATTTCGATAATTTAATGATGTCTTACCTAAACTTGCGGTAACGGGGGGAGGGAGGGTACAACCCCCCCCCCCCCCACGTTAAATCCGCCCTTGATCATGTTTTTATGTGCTCTAAATACGAAACTATTTCATTTATCCCCCGTCGCGATAAATTCTGTATCCATTTAACCGCGGAAATGAGGGAATGCTGAATGAAAAAAAAAAAATAAAATAAAAAAAAAACAAGTTGCTGGAAGGTACCAGATAGTGACCATAAAGTCTGCACATGATAGGTCAAAGTTGAACTTTGTTTACTATGTATTTTTTCCGAAGATGTCAGCCTGTTATTTTGTTTGATTGCTTATTTAAAAATATAATAATAGTAATTATATTGATTGATATTGCGGCGTATGTTACGCCGCGGGATTGCTAGTAGAACAGAATGTAGCTCTCAACGAATTTTATTTACCAACCTGTTCACAATTTTACGCCCATCACACCATTCACAGTGCAGTGGCTAGCTATTGAGGCAAACTGTGCGAAACAGTGCCGTGGCTAGCTATTGAGGCACCCTGTGCGAAACAGTGCCGTGGCTAGCTATTGAGGCACCCTGTGCGAGTAATATTTGGCGCCCCTTCTGAAAAGTGTGAAATCCTTATCAATATAGAACATTTTATAGCTAGACATTTCTTGTTTAATTAGTGTGTAGGATCATTTCCTTCATATATTGACTGTTCTGTATGTTGTGTTCTCACATATCCCTTCGTCTTCTCAAATAATATGTCTGGAACATCCATTGTTTATCATTGTCTGTAGCCCTTTCTATAATTTTATTCCAGTATTTTCCATATTTAGAATTGCCATTTATTCACTTCTAAGAGTCATAGCTGTAGTGATTTTAGTTACGATCGTTTTTATGTAGCTTTTCGTATATGTCTAAAACTAAATGGGGGTGTTTTGACATTGCAATCACCACGGGAAACATGGAGGAAACATTCCACATAAACTGAAAAAAATGCATTTACAGAAAATCTAAATTGAATCACTCAGACCGACAGTCTTGCGATTTACACCTCCTGGATACACCATCTCACAAGTCAGTAGAAATAATTAAACGATTCAAAAGATACAATGTCATTATGTCAAAAAATATAATGTCATTGAGTTAGTTGGTTTAATTTTATCAATCTAGAAGATATACTATTATTAAGCCAGTGGATACATTGTTATCAAGCTAGTAGATATATTGCTATCAAGCTAATAGATATAATGTTATCAAGCTAGTAAATATAATGTTATCAAGCTAGAAGATATGGTGTTATCAAGCTAGTAGATATAATGTTATCAAGCAAGTATATATAATTTTATAAATCTAGTAGATTTAATTTTATCAATCCAGTAGATATAGTGTCACCAAAATAGAGACCGAAAACTGTGAAACAAAGATCGACATAAGTAAACTTATGGTGTTGTTAACAATGTTAAAAGATAACAAAAGCAAGGATTTCACAGTTTTCTTTGTCTCCAAATTTATTCGTTCTAAATATATTTCTTGTCAACATGATAAAATGTTATACTTAATGATTGCAACCTATCAAATAAATATATTAATTTGACAGCAATTTTAAATAGTTCAACATAATGACCACAATATATGAAAATAGTTTTACTCAATAATTACAACGTATTGAATGAATACATTTGCTTATTATAGTATGATTATAAATGAGTTAAACCCAAAGATCATAGACTAAATACAAAATAATAATCATAAGTATACAATTAATACAACGTTATGATAAGATTTTAAATTCTTTTAACTTAATTATTAAAATAACTTTAACTTAATGATCGAAACATGATATTAAATTAGTCAACCTAACACTTACGGTGCATATCTTGACAGAGACTTTCATATGGATAGGACAATCAGCAACAGCCTCAAACCCCACACTACAACATAGAATTCAATTCAGTATCAAATGTTATAAAATATTTTGTGCTGATGTCTTAGAAGATGCCAAAAAGAACAAAGAGGTTAAGACACGATGCCATCTATTATTGCGAAGATGTCATGGCGCTGATAGTCTTAACAAAAAGTCTGACTGTATTAAGACCATTGTGACTACTTGATTAATTAATGAACGCCTATAAAGTTTTGATAGGATATGTCTCAAGACTGACCTTGTTAATGCAAATACGCTTCATGATTGAAATCTTTTCAGACAATCTGTGAAGCGGAATAGTATTTGGAGTGAAACTAAGATTACTGAGCTTTGTTGTCCTGAAATTTCTATTTTATAACTTGACGCTTCAATAAATTGGAATATCTTGCACTTAAATTATTTGAAGTTTGTATTTTAACTTTGGATTCAGTTGTTTTTTTTTGTAAATTGTTTTTGTTATTTTTTTTTTACATTTGTTAGTCTGTGTCTGTCATGCGCATCTCTGTAGCAAACAATATCTAATTTCACAAGTTACCAACAGAAGTGTTTTTGTAAGTGTTTACGAATCCGGAAAGGAAGAAAGGTAAAAATCTATCGATATCTGTTCTCAACTTTATGATTGATATGTATGTATTTATATCTATCTATCTATCTATCTATCTATCTATCTATCTATCTATCTATCTATCTATCTATCTATCTATCTATCTATCTATCTATCTATCTATCTATCTATCTATCTATCTATCTATCTATCTATCTATCTATCTATCTATCTATCTATCTATCTATCTATCTATCTATCTATCTATCTATCTATCTATCTATCTGTCCATCTTTCTATATATATATATATTAGGGTGGGTCAAAAAATTTCTTTTTGGAGTCGGGAATTTAAAACATATTCAGAAAGTTTCCTATGGTCCTACTGATTGTAAAAATGTAAAATTTGGAAAAATCAGATAATGTCTTCCACTCCCAACTTTTAGTTCAAGGGGGTATGGAGGGGGGGGGGGCGAAAATGCACTATGTCTAAAAAAATTTTTTTTTTTTACATTTTTAGAAACTAAAACATGTCAATAATAACTATGGATTAATTATATTTTAGATCAATTAAAGTGTATTTTTAGAATGTTACTCATTCAGAAACTTCAATAATTTAAAAGCTTAAAAGTCATTTTTCTCTGAAAAAATATTTTTGACATTTTGCTTCACTGTGGCAAGAAAATCTCAAAAACCACATGTCAGAATTTGATAAAGCTTCTAATTTTTATGTAAAAGAGGTGCATTTATAGAATGTCAGAGGCTTTTCAAGAAAGTTTAAGTCCTTTTTTTTTAATTTTTCAAAATTAGCATTTTTTGCTTATTTTCACAATACACAAATTTAAAAATTCATAAAAAATGTATTTATTACATTATCAAAAAAATTACTTTGACATTCCTTACAGTAAGCTTTTCTGATTATAAAAATGTACAGTCTATAAATATTTCAGAAATATTTGCCACAAAAAGGTCATAAATTTCAAGATGGCGGCATGCCACACCCACAAATATCAATATGTAATATTTTTTTTTGAACAAAATTATTTTTAAATCTACTATATCATTACTAAGATATTAAAATGTCTTAAACTTTAATGATAAAAAAGATTTCCTTTGACCCGGATACCCCCCCCCCTCAATGTATGACATTTTACAACATTTAGAATGTTTGGTATAAGTAATATGAAATTGTACAAATCTATAAATCGTTCATGCAAAATATACAATGTACATATGAATAATACGGTTTATGGATTTTCACAGGAAACTTGCTTTGCTTTCAACTTTCAGAAGAACATCCCTTGATTTCTTTGTTTGCAAAACCATCCCATGTCGAGAGCTATGTCCGTACAGTTTAAAACGTCCGTACACTTTCAAACTAACAGCAGTAACTTCTTTAATTGCTCTTTCAACAGCTTGAGAGTGACAGGGAATTTAATCCAGTATGATTGGGTTGTTGCGTTTAAGTTCATCATCACAAATATGTTCCAGCAGAGGAGGGGATGTCACTGCACAAAGATCCCAGTTAATCATCTGATCATATGATTTAGCTGCAATATTCAGGATTATGTTTAACTTCATGCGCTAATGCGTGCGCTCGTGAATGAAGGCTATGATTGTATTATTCCATTTTAAGCATCCACATATAACCTTGAAAACATCTTCACTGGTTTGAAGTTGTCTTTTATGCAATTCAGCTGCTGACCCAAACACAGAATTTACAGTTGCACTTCTTGTAGAAGAACTCATATTCATAGAAGAACTAAATAAAATAATTGAAAAATTAATCAAAAATGAAATAAAACAACTATGCGTGATCCGATAATGAATACATGGTACACCAGTTATATTGAGAAAAAAATGGATGCAATGCTTATCCCAGTTGTCTGAACAAATTAGTTATTCATAAAAAAAGGTTATAAAGATAAAACACACATTTTATATGCATATCATTTCTTTTTTGAATAACCTAGGTCACAAATTTAACATGTTCAGTAGGGTGATAACTATTTTAATTTTTTTTCATAACCAACATGAAACCCCTTACATTCGAGGAACAATTGTATGTAGATGACAGTAATATTTGAATTTCGAACAAAAGTTGGGAGTAGTAAAACTATGTAGTTTTCAAATATTTGTAAATATTCCATGTACTATCATGATGTAACAACTTTTTAATAATGTTTCAATAAAAAAATATTTATATATTAGGGGGGAGTAAAAAAAACTTTTATTTTTACATTTCTTTATTCTAATAGCTCAAAATGGTTGCCAAATGGTCTAAGAAGTTACGGCCTAAAATATCTTGTATGTAGTGTGACGTTTACCGGTGCCTCAAAAGGCCTTCAAATTTTAAAGGATACAAACTTTAAATCATTGTTAATTTTGAATGAAATCAACATCTCAATAGTGATATTCGTAATGTTAATGTGCAAATATAAACTGCTAAACTAAATTATGTTTATGAACTAACAATTTAATAATTTACAATAAGTCAGGATCGTCGATTTTTTCTTAAGGCTTGAGACAAAAAACGAGACAGGAAGATGGATTTCCTCAAGTGCCTGTCACCATCTTTGCACGACGGTTATGTTTTAATGTCAAACCAAACGTAGTCATAAACTCTCACAATATAAGTTGAAAGTTCTTGTAGCTAAAATGACTGAGACAACGTTACAATATACAAACGGAGTATTATGTTCGCCTTTGTCAACCAGCGTGCATGAGACGATTTGCCAGGATCGCGGCGAGCAAGATCATTGGAACAGTTGCCTCTAATTACAGTTTGACAGAAATATGTCCTTGCAAATTCTCACTGCAGCATAAAGTTCCATTGGAAGAAAAAGACTTCCTTGTTGACCAAAGAACCTTTAAAATGAAGTACAGTGGTAAAATAGATGTACAAACATCTAGGAAGATGGGAAAATGCATTTCAAGGATAGAAGCAATAGGAGCCAGACATATGCGCTATGAAAGTGAACAATCGGTTGCATGTAGTTCAAAGACACATTTGTAATCAGATGTTTCTTCGACAGCATCCGAATCTACGGTGGAAGATGAATAAGATGATTATACACACTCTAGCGCTAACCCAGTGCAATCAACTTCAATCACACAGAAAAAAAAAACAAATGCGTATACTGCTGCAAAATGTTGCACAGACTTGCGACAGATAAGGGATTTCAGACAGAGCAGGGAAGGCTACAGCAAGTTTAGAAGATATTAGCTTTGTTACAGAACAAATTGAAACAAGTATAATAGATTTACTAGCTGAGAAGTGAAAGAAAAAGAATTGAACTTACCAAAACAATGGATAACCTGCAGGGATTATTTGTTGATGGATGAAAAGAAAAATGATTGTAACAAAGCAAGCGGAATCAAAGAATTATCGTAAAACAGTCTTGTAATAACATATTGGACTAATTCACGAGCCAGGATCGGAGTATGTTGGACACATTTCACCTTCTTCTGGTGCTGCTGCAACTGTTGTCATAAGTATGATTGAGTTTTTTGTCCAAAATACAATCAGCACAGACACGTTATTGATTATTGGTTGCATGGCTCAGCAAGCATTACGGGTTTCAAAGATGGCGTGATGCGGCTTATAGAAGAAAAAATGAATAAGCTTGTTTAATGGGTAGTATGCAAGTTGCGAATGAATTGCCAGAGTTTTAGTTTCTATTGGAGTTGCAATTCAGAGTTGTGAAACTCTCCCACCTGTTGCTTTCAGGAGGATATATGCTGAATTCTAGGAAGTTGCGTGCAATGATTTAAGCACAGATGAAGCTTATCTGTCAAACGATAATTAGAGGTAACTGTTCCAAAGAGCTTGCTCGCTGCGATCCTGGCAAATTGCCTCCCCCTCTCTCTCGCTCCCTACCCCCTCTCTCCCTCCCTCCCCTTTCTCTTTCCCTCTCCCATCTCTCTCTCCTTCTCTCTCACCCTCCTTCTCTCTCCATCTCTACCCCTCCATCCCTCTCTCTCCCGCTAAAAAAATGCAGCCAAACATACTTTTTTCAGAATTTTGTTACATAGAGTTTGCAGCACAGAGGCAAGTTAGTGTGGCACAATACAGCACCCGCGCGCACGTTTAACTCGGCTTCTCACTTTCTTAATTTCTTACAAAAATTTTCTTATATATATATATATTGTTACGGGTCCTTATAATGAAGATACTTGTAGAAGGTGTAATCATTCAGACAATTGAAATTATGAAGTTAACTCCAGTGAAGTAACATCAAACAATCATTTAATACTTGAACATAAACTGACATAAAGGTGAACCCAGGAGGAGTACAATAGCACACTGTAAATATGCATCCATCTACATCGATGCCCAAAGCTAGACTAACTATAAAACAAACTATGTGCTCCTATATATATATATATAATACTAGTATTTGCCCGTTGCATTCGCAACTAAATTTTTTTTCTCAATGAAATGTATTGCGCGCAAATTTTGTCTTACTGTTTTCTTTAATAGGAACTATTAACACGGAATTCAGAGTGCAGAATTATTTTTTTATTTATATAGCGGCAGCGTTCTCATTCTGCCACATGCGCAGCCAACTTCCGTAAAATGACGTCATAGAGGATATTCCAAGTGCAGAATTATTTTTTTTTTATTTATAGATAAATTGTACCATCTGGAAATCAATTTAACTACTGAATTTTTAAATACGATTAATTACGTTAATTTGGTGCTGATTAATGCCACCTTCCTAATGTGCAGAAATGATCTGCATTTTATACTCACAAATTACGTGTTACCCGTCAACGCTAACCAACCAAACCAAACCAAATAACCAACCAATCAACCAAACCAAACCAACTAAATCAACCAAAAGCAAACCAACTAACCAAACCAAACTAAACTAAACACCATTAGGTAAAGATATGGGTTCTAATTTATCTCACCCGTTACGTTTTGCTCTTAATTCTATAAATGTTAAAATCAAAATAAAGCCTCTCTCTCTCCAACCTCCCTCCCTCCCCCTCTCTCCCTCCCTACCCCTCTCTCCCTCCCTCCCATACTCTTTCCCTCTCCCATGTCTCTCTCCCTCCTCTCTCCATCTCTCCCTCTCCACCCTCTCCCCCTCCACCCTCTCCCCCTCCACCCTCTCCCCCTCCACCCTCTCCCCCTCCATCTCCTCTTCCCACCCCTCTCCCCTCCCTCTCTCTCCCTCCCTCACTCTCTCTTTATTTCTCTCCCTCACTCTCTCCCCTCTTTTTTTCTCTCCCTCTCTCTCACATCTCCCTCTCTCTCCCTCCCTTCTTCTCTCCCCCTCCCTCTCTCCTTCCCCTCTTCCCTCTCTCTCCCTCCCTGCCCAATCTCTCTCTTTATCTCTCTCTCCCTCCCTCTCTCTCTGTACAATTAAACGTCAAATAACGCTTGTTAAATAAACAGAAAACCTTATCTTAAACCCGGGCAAAGCTGGGTACTTGCAGCATGAAAAAACAAATTCTTTATTTCTTTTTCCGTCCCTAACTCTTTCTTCTCCGTCCGTTCAATGACACATTCACTTTGGTGTGCAAGTTCAATTCGTCTTAATTAGTAGGAAAATTTAAAAATGTATCATCGGGAAATTAAAAATGTATCATCGGGAAATGACGTCACATAGGATTTTTATTTATAGCGATGGCGTTCCCATACCGTGATTACTTTAATATAGTAAAATATCAAAATAATTAATTACAATTAAACTATCCATTGAGATGGAACGAAACCTGTTTCATGACCTTCCCCGTGTAATTATGTGTACGTGTACCAAATTTCACGTTATTTGGTTGTCTGGATCTTGAGTTATAAGCGAACAGACAGACAGACAGCAAATGCGTCTTATAAGTATATATATATATATATATATATATATATATATATATATATATATATATATAAGCAGTGATGGGCGAAAGTTAACTAAAAATCTACTAAATAGCCTTTGTTTTAGTTCAAAGCTGTATTTAACATTTTCAAAATTGAAACAATAGATGTTATGAGAAGAGATGGTCCAGGATGTTGAGAAGTGATGTTGAGAAGATATAGTCCAGGATGTATACAAGTCATGTTGAGAAAAGATAGTCCAGGATGTATACAAATCAAGTTGAAAAGAGATAGTCCTTTTAATAGTAAGCTTTTATGAACATGAACTAAAATACTGAAAAAAAATTCATTAATTTCATCCTAAAATAATTTTTTCAAATGACGCTTTCCATTTATAAAAACGAATGGATCTATTTACAACTCTTTGTTGTTTTTTTCAAGTCATGAAATATGAATGAAAAAAGCTTTCAATTTGCTTTATAAATATAAAAAAGTTCATAGGTTTAAAGGAGCCTTATATATAATAAACATTTCTATTCAAGGAATGGACTGATTAGAGTAAATATCATTAATGGCGGCGAAGAAAATATTGTTTTATACAAAGCTTGAGCAACCTGTATACTATCTAATCTGTGGTATGAACAAATAAATTATGTATTACTTTTTGGCAAATTTCAATTTTTCTCTCATATTAAACAAATGTATGCATATCTTCAATATTGTAATAGCTATATGGATAAAGTTTATTTTGCTCAGACTTTGCAATAAATATATGAAGCGAAAAAGAATTTTTCCCTTTATTATACGTATTTTCTCAAATGTGCCCTTTGTTTAATGTATTGAAAAAAAGTACCATAAAGAAATGTTCCAGAGTAGCTACTTCCGTCATCGTCCCACTGATACTGTTTAGAACTTGAGTTATATCTCAGCCTTACCCAACTGTCCACATTACCTGCTACTAGATACTGTAGTCTATCAAGTGTTCTCACGGTAAACAGGTGCGAACCCATCGCTGTGGATAATAATTTGAGACATTCGTAGCCTGAATCTTCTGTATATAAGTCTCTTCTTCGCCCAACCTTGCGAGGCGACGGACTGCGAGAATTCCCAAATACGTCACAGAAAGCAAGACGCGTTCAACAATATATATAGATTGGTCGCGATTGTAGATTTCCCGAATACGTCACAGAAAGCAAGACTTCAGCAACTTTTTTTCTATTTTTTTTTTATTTTTTAAGCTACACTAGCCATTTTGGCACATGCATACAACATACCAATTAATGAACAAAGAAATTTTTAACAAATATACAAAAATATAAAATATGAATTATGTGTCTTTTTGGGGTGAAAAAGTGTAATTTTAAGACATATATTCAAAGAACCAATTTTAAAATAAATTGTAGATATCATAAAATAACTTTGCACAAATGTGTGTTTCAAACAAACGTCCAATTTTTATGCTAGACAAAATGGAAAATAAATAAACTGTGAGTTTTTTTATTTCGGTACACTCCAAAATGTTTTTTTTTTTTTTTTGGGGGGGGGGGAGGGGATAGGTAAGAAAAAAATATTTAAAAAAATTTGGAGAACTGTCAACAATAGATATAAGAAAAACATGCAAAATTGTAAGCTTTTATCTTTAGTAGTTTTTGTTAAAGTTTCGAAAAGGTACCAGATTTTTTTTAAAAAATGCGATTTTTTGAAAACCGCAAAAAAACTGTCAAAAACCTTTATTAAACAAAATACATGGCCTAAAAAAGATATTTAATGATTGGACTGTGAAAGTAAGCCATATTTTATTATGAATAAACAATTCTAACACAATAAAAATCAGCAGAAAAAAAATCAACTTTTTTCTTTTCAGGAATTCCCTGTTCTATTTAGAGACACCTGGGTCACCTTAAGCAATACGAGCGCATTGGTGGTAGTACAATATTATTTCATGTCATGACAGCTCCAGTAATTATAAAAACAGTATTATTTAGTTGTAATCATGTTTTTATGTGCTCTTACTACGAAATTATTTCATTTATTCCCAATCGCGGTAAATTGTGTAGCCTTTTAACCGCGGAAAATGAGGGAATGTTGTACATAAAATAACATTATAATGTCAACTGATTATTGTAAAAAAAAAAGAAATATATAAAAACGCATTGAATAATACAATTATGTGTGAAGAATGTTTGTTCCTTGTAATTCAAGCGAAATGTGGTCGTCTAAACTGGACATTACAGCTAGACGGAGCTCCTTCTCACACAGCAAGAAATAAGATCAACTTTCTTCGTTATGAGAATGTTAACTTCATTGAACGGTCCTGATTTAAACCCAGTACCTTATGCCATATGGGTTGCTTTGCAAGAAAAATTCTACCTTCGACGAATATTTACCACAGTGGAGCAGCAGAAGTTGGCAATAATTGAAGAGTTGAATGTGTTCTCTTGGCCCTCTTTGTAACCTAATTTTAGCGCCGGCCTCCGTAGAATTTTCACATCTTATGTATATTTATATACCACTTTTTTAAATTCTAAAATTGGAAATTTGTTCAATATTACTTTATTCTTCAAACATAATTGTATTATTAAATGTGTTTTATTTTTATTTGTTTTTTTTACAATGATCAGTTGACATTCTACTGTTATTTTATGTACAACATTCCGACATTTTCCGCGGTTAATCGGCTACATAATTTACCGCAACAGAGGATAAATGAAAAAGTTTCGTAGAGCACATAAAAACATGATTACGACCAAATAGTACTGTTTTTAAAATTACTGCAGCTGTCCAGACATGAAACAATATTTACAACCATCATTGTGCTCGTATCGCTTAATATATTTCACTAAATAAATGGTTAAAACGTCATATTATAAATTAAAATAATCATTTGTTATAAAAGAAATCAGAAAACAATGCGAGTTTTCGATCGTTGTTGAATGCTGAATGCGTATGGCTTTGCGTTGACTTATTTGGGAATTCCGAAAACGCGTTAAATCTATCTCTCTCTCTCTCTCTCTCTCTCTCTCTCTCTCTCTCTCTCTCTCTCTCTCTCTCTCTCTTTATATATATATACATTAGAGGTATGACTAAAATATAACCCTATATCCCCATATCATGTTTGGAAGTGCTTTGTATCACAAATAAATAAAATATAGGTTTTTTTGTTTTGCATAAAAAAGTTCACCCTTCACCGACTATAATATTTTATAATCTACACATTTTCAAATATCATAATAAAGGTTGCACCATTACAAAAAAGTGACATAAGTATAATATTGATAATTGTTAAAATGTACATTTCTATTGTGCATTAGTAGATGAAATTTAATGTTCATTTTTTCAATGGATTTGCAAGTGGAAATAAAACTTGTATCCCTTTTATTGTACGCTATGCACAGATATTAGAACGCTTCGTCGGTATAGAAGCTGGATCTGTGGACCATAATGTCTTTAATGACTTTAAAGTCTTTCTATGCTGCTTACAAGCTTATGATAAATTATCAAAGTAAGTAGTATTGAAACACTGGGCAGTGAACCAGATGTCAGCCCACATACCACTGATGAAATCACATGCCTCCATAGCTGTTTGCAGATACTCATCAGAACGAATGATGACAAAAAATAAATTGCCCTTGAGTTCCATCTATCATTACTGATTTTTGGAAGTGATTGAATATTTACTTTTGGTAAGCTTCCACTAGTTTTGAAAATCCTGTAGCATTATGTTAAAGCCATTTCATCTCGCCAGCACTCTTGTTCTGATTTCTTTAGTGATGCTCCGGCATAATCAAATGAAGTTTTGAGTTGTTCAAACTTTTCTGCTATTGTTGAAACAAACGAGTAGCTGTTGTTTGGTGAAGTTGTTGATGTACTAAAAGGATCATTCATGACATGTTTCAATATTGCGCCTAGAATGTGGTGATACCATCCAATGTATACAGCTTTTTCTAATCCAACATCTTGAAAGTGTTTCATTAACAGTGTGACTGCACCAATTCTTCTTCAAGTATATGCTGCAGTTGTGTCAGAGACAATCATTTTTATTCATTGAGAACAGTTTTCATTCGGGAAAAGTTGAGAAGAGTAGTATGGCAGGCTAGGGTCCTAAATAACATGTAGAGCCAAAGAAAGAAAGTAGAAGACAGTTTTTTCCATTGCATATTTTATATTCTTTTGCATTTGCCAGCTGAAGAACAGTGAGTGTGACCTCCCTTTTTTTATTTTTATAACAACAACATCATATGCTTTATTTTATTTGGTCTTTCCATCAAATTGTAAGCACCCGTGTTCTTTTTTAAAGTTTTCCTTTAAATTACTTTGTAATTTTTCTCCTTCTTTCTTTAGACCTTTGTAAATGGCGCTTTGAGTTGGAGTAGATATGCAAACTCCAGTTCCCGACTTTTTGGAGCTTCTTTGTACTCAATTTTGCTGCAGTCACTAAACGCACTGAAGAAGAAGTTTTTTTGTCTTTTAGACTGGTTTCTCATTAACTTTACTACTAATGGAACACTGTTCTTCGCAAAATCTTCTTTACTCACATGATCTTCTGTATCCGAATTTGGTAAGACACTTGATTCAACACTTTCTTCAGTAAAGTTTTCTGTGACTGGAACTTTCCCGTAAAATAATTTCATTTTTCTTGGGTAAATCTTAAGTGAATCATCTTCAATAGCCTAATTTTCCTTTTGTTGAAATCTGAAGTGCATAGAACTCTGTCTTCTCGGCACACCCACTCTCCTTTCTCATCTCTTATATTAAACATCGCTGTGAAATCATAGTTTCCAGGACTTCAATTATGTCTTTTAAGCGTCTTAACAACATTGTACGATCATGTCTTTTCTGCTTTTTACATCAGAAGCAATTGTTTATATCTGTTTACGATATATAGTTCCATTGGGATCTTTCTCATTTGATCAAGACTGTCAACAGTCTTTGGTGATTTAATGCTCGTCCCGGAAGCTGAAGCATTTTTGACACAACTGCTCTGAGACAATCCAGAAACTACACAAATACTAATTATGTATATAATAGTTACCAACTAAAATGCTGACGGTGCATGGAACAACAAAGAACAAAATTTCAGTTAAAATACTAAGTGCGGGTTTGACATACGATTTACTGGGCGTGTGGAGGGTGACCTTTTTTAACAGTTGAGAGTTGTTATTGATATTTTTTGTTTAGATATGATAAATATCCACTTGTGGCAGTATGGGGAATACAAAATAATGAAAAACACTTTATAGTCATATGTCTAATATACATATAACTTGAGTCTTGCAGCGAGGTGTCCCGCATATTTGGGCGATAAAGAGAATTATATATATATATATATATATATATATATATATATATATATATATATATATATATATAGATTGCTGTTCAATGTTTGGCTGTAAATGCATTAGAAATAAATATAGATTTTTTTTCTATTTGGTAATAAGAGCTCGGAAGCCTTGCCGCAGTGGCGTAGCTAGAGTAAACGTCACCCGAGGCGGTCCCTTTAAATGTCAACCCTGTGACCCCACACGCCCCTTTACTGAATGGTAAGGTGTGGCTAAATTTTCTTACATACTCTACCTCTAGGCTCTACTTTATTGAACGGTACGTTACTGCTTACATGTATGATTCAAGACAAAATCCAAATCCTATACGACAAAACAAAACATTTCAAATCCAAAGATTTTTAAAATGCATCTGTTCACTTTCAGACCATCTAAATGCAAAACACGGCAATGCACAGCCCAAAAGAATGTCCTTCGACACTATAGTACTAGAAGGAATGTCTTCTTGTTTTCAGTGTGACAAACAGGTCGATGACATCGTCAAAATCTATTTGTCTTGTAAGCTGTCGTTCAATGAACAGAACAGCCAGATCCGACAATCTCTACGGGCTCATGGTTGACTGGAGGTAATTTTGTAAAAGTTCCATTTTAGAAAAACTACTTTCACACGATGCCTAAGAAACACATATTGCCAGAATAAATCATAGAGTCAGCGTAAAATATGGCAATGATTCAACAAAGTCCAACTTGATATTAACCGTAGGAATTGCAGTATAATCCAGTGCTTAGCTTCATCCAATTTTATTTCGGCGTCTTTTAGGTGTCGCCTTAAACGTGGAATTTCTAGTCACAGATCTTCTTCAGACATCATGCACGGCTGTGCGCTTGGTAACAGGCAACTGTATTTCTTCGTCGTTGGCATTAATAATATGGTATGGCTGAACGGCAGAAAAAGTCAGCAAAATGTCATTCTTTCCTTTCAACAACCTTCCTTGTCAACAAGCTTCGTACGCTGCTGTTTCAAAAAGACCTGAGAGCCCTTAGTTTGGTTACGACCATGTTCACAGTAATACCTGGTGTTTTCATGTACTTCTGTGCTAAGTCGACTTCTTGTAAAACGGTGACCCAGAAAAACAAGAACGAAATGAAAGAAAAGTCGCTTATATCTGGCAACATATTATGCGCAGTGCCTCTTGTCTCGACGCTTTCTTCGACATCACATAGAGCTTCAATGGCTTCCACAAACTGGTTAAACTTCTGTATTACTGGCTTCACTGCACCAGCATGTGCACTCCAGCGAGTTGTGGACAGTCTCTTCACTGTTAGACCTGTGCATCCAGCAAATCGTGGGCAGTTTCTTCACTGTTAGACCTGTGTATCCAGCGAATTGTGGGCAGTTTCTTCACTGTTAGACCTGTGTATCCAGTGAATAGTGGGCAGTTTCTTCACTGTTAGACCTGTGCATCCAGCGAATTGTGGGTAGTTTCTTCACTGTTAGTCATGTGTATTTAATTTGTCCATTCCAGTGATCGGTCGACAGAGCAAAAAAAAGTGTACAGCGCCTCAGGACTTCCAAAACAAAATTATACCAGACGGATTGTTAGCAAACGAATTAAGAAAGGCTCAAAGAATGAATAAAACAAGGTTAGAAAAATTGCCTTCTGATTAATGTCTTTGATCTTTTGTTGCACACCACCGTGGATTCCAACCATGCTTGCTGCAGTATCGTACCTTTGACTGCGACGTAATTGAATAACCAGTCCTTTTTCTTGTTTCTCGATGTTATCGCAATTCAATGCAGTAGATGTTTTACCTTTTAGATGAAAAAACCCAAAAACCGCTGATGTGTACATATCTAATTACGGTTGACATATTATCTGTAGGCCTATGCAAATTGAACGGTGTGCTATCAAAAAGTATGCCAAAGTACTTTGCATTGCTGATGTCAGAAAAGAGTTTTCCAGTCACGTGTTTATGCCAAAATAGAAATGAACTCGTTTTGTTTTGCAGGTGACATAAATGAAATTACTACCAGACTGTCTGTTCTTTGCTGGAGTCTGACAAGATGTACATGCTCAGCATAATATCGATGGAAGCTGTCGTCTTTCAACATCTTCCATTGATATTAAACAGTCTTCGACGTTCTGTCACATAATTTGACAAAGCCATGGACGTCATTTGTTCGAAATAAATAATAATAATGTAAGAAAAATTACTCATCAAAAGAGCTGTACTCGCTCAGACAATATTTTTGACAAATTTGAAATATTTAACGTCAAAACGGTCACATTTCTTGTGTTGTTTGGGTTTTTATCACAATTCTATTTTCACCATCATTTTCAGACTTTTTTTGAACCTTAGCCTGGCTGAAATATTTTGTTGGAGGTGACATAGTGTCACTCTCTATATGCTCGATTTAAGAAAATAAAAGTGCCGGGGGTGAACAAAATTTTCCGCAGAGCCGAGGATAAATGTCATCCCCGGCGGGGATGAAAAAAGCTAAACCAGAGCCGGGGATGTCAATTCTCAGTGCCGGGGTTATCTTAGTTCCTAACAGTCTAGCAGTTTTAGTTCCTAACAGTTAAGCAGAATTAGTTCCTCACAGTTTAGCATTCTTAGTTTCTCACAGTTTAGTAGACTTAGTTCCTCACAGTTTAGCAGTCTTGGTTTCTCAAGTTTTGCAGACTTAGTTCCTTACAGTTTAGCAGTCTTAGTTCCTCACAGTTTATCAGTCTTGGTTTCTCAAGTTTAGCAGACTTGGATCCTCACAGTTTAGCAATCTTATTTCTTTACAGTTTAGCAGTCTTAGTTCCTAACATCCCCAGCGGCGGCGAGATGCCAACAATTTTTTGATGATCTTCAATTTACAATCCACGGGCCAACAAGTAACTAATTTATTTTCATAGACAAAACCAACAATAATATAAAAAATGGGGAAAACATTTGTCTTAATTAACATAGTTCACGTTGGTTTAAACAAATTTGAAGCTGCACATTAACAGAACAAGCAATGAATTTAATTTTAACAAAAAATGAAATTTTTTCATGTATTCTCTGTTTGTTGAAAAAATATTCCATTACTCATACTTATTCCAATTATTTAAACAAATTATTGAGTTGTTCCATAACTAATTATTTTGCTGGTTTGCCTGAAGGTACATCGCTGGCAGAATTTGACGTATCTTATAGCTGTTAATAAGTCTTGAAAACTTACATTACACTGTTTACGAGCAAATGGTTTTACTCAAGTGTTACCATTAAACATAAATCTAGTGCGTGCAGAATAAAACATTATTTTTATCAATACATGTATATCCAGCTACTTAGGTATTTTGATTTCAACTTCAAATTAAACTTATTAAAGTCGGATAATCTAAACTTATAATAACAAATTATTGCTACATATATACAGTAACAAATGACTTACACGCAGTACACGTAGTATGAAGATCATCTTTTTGAGATTTGACTTCTTGAAATACAGTTGTTTGTAAAAGACAACTTTGTTTTGGGTTAACGTTTTTGCAAGACGGCTCTTTAGCAACTTAATAATTATTTAAAATTATAAAATAAAAATGTTACTTTAAATCTTTGTCTGGATTTTTGTATAAAATTAAATTTTCGATTGATAACTTGCGCCTTACGACTTACGAGCGACGAATTAAAAGTGAACAAAACTTAGAACCAAAGATTACAAAAAAATACTTCGAACTCTTACTGTACGTTTATTTCGATTGATTCGGTAGATAGAAACGCAGTACCAAATTTTGAAGTTAAACGGAAATATTTGCCAGTGCTTTCTCGACATAAGAGACAAGCAAAAATTAAGCCTGTAAAAACAGGACGTTTTATAGCATTTTCATGTATAAAGAGGGAAGTAAGTCATGTTCAATAACTGTTACAAAAATAAATGATGATTACGCCCCTTTGTTTAGCTTATAATCTATTTATAATTTATAAGCCCCTTAGAAGCCCTGAAGCCCGGCCCTGAGAGGTCCTATCGCGAAATGATATATACATCATGGGTCTAGGACTTAAGGTTGCTGAGATCTAGGGCGCTCCTTTGTTAATATAGCTTATAAAGTAAAAAACGGTACTTTATAAGCCCCCTTTTACGGTCCTCAGAGGTCAGATCGCAAAATGGACTTTTGATGCACACATGGCAGACCAAGACCTACAGAATGATATATACATCATGGGTCTAGGACTTATGGTTGTTGATATCTAGGATGATGACGGACGGACAGACAGACAGACAGACAAAACGGGGACAAGAGAGCATTTTTTTTTTGAAAATGCTCTAAAAATCAGTGCTGGGGATGAAAAAAAAATCCGCAGAGCCAGGGATAAATGTCATCCCCAGCAGGGATGACATTAGCCAAAGCAGAGCCGGGGAAGACAGTCCCCAGTGCCGGGTATATCCCCGGCATCCCCGGCGGTAAATCGAGCACTGCCCCCTTCCCTTAGCTACGCCACTGCAAGCCTTGCCGTTTAACCAATTAAAAATCTCTATTAAGTATTAACAATATCAAAATACAAAGCTATCAGTTCAGTTTACTAAATTAATTTAATTGTAACTATTTACTAAAACTAAATTCACTGATAAATAAGTTACCAAGAAATAATAAATGATAAATAATTTTAAATATATATATATATATATATATATATATATATATATATTTAAAAAAATTGTACAGATATTGTTGAGATAATGTAAACAAACAAGTCGCTATTGATGTCATCAATTTGATTTTTAAAAAAATCACATAACAACATCGGGAATTCATGGTCAATATGCAAATAATATACATTGACGACAATTGTTTTGTTAATTTAGTCTTACATTGACAGGTCGATAACGCTTCTCCTCTAGTTTTTACTACTGGACTTGATAACCACAGACATACAGTACTGTTGCCAACTGCTACCGACGAGAAATTTCCAAAACAAGAAGCTTTAGTCCTTAGATACAGCTTTTGACTTGCTGGTCTGGATATTGCTGAGAAAACTGTGTTCAAACCTTCTCAGTAGAAAGAGTTCATGGACAGCACCAAATGTACTATTACTTCATATATTTTAAATCACATTTATTAAAAATAAACGCAAAAATATATTGATACCTTGGTATAACGATAGACCTAGTTTTATTTATATGCCAAAATATTAGTTATTATATAATAAGCTAAATATAATTTGATATGCATACAACGCTAGAATTATTACTTAAACATCATTAAATAGGAAAATAAACATAACGAGAGTCTTGTTATATTTGTTTTGACATAATGGCCATTTGTATTTTTTATACTTTTTTGAAGTTCATTGTTTATAAATGATATAATATCTCATACTAAGACACAAACAACTTTGTACATTTTTGTGTTTTTTTGTTTAAATGTAGCGACTCTGTTCTCCAATAATTTCTTTAGAGCCAAGAGTAAGTGTTTCAAGAATGTCCTAACGCTAAATCTTCTTACCTACGAGTTAATAATAAATGGTATTAAAGCAAAAACTGTTGAACTTTTATTGTGATTTCCAATGATATAATTTGTGTTTTTAAGATAAAAAAAGGAAAACAACTAAGGAGAGAATTTTGCAGACAATAATTGTAAATACCCAGCTGAATTTGAAAGCACTTTTGAATTTGGACCCCCTCTCCCACCCTAGGTACGCTTCTGTCTGCATCAGTACCTTTTACACATTCTGGCCAAAAGTACAAAATACAAAAGTATTTACATTTACATTTTAGAACAAGTAGGAGACGTTCTCAGATTTCTGTCCAGGCGCTAAAGATGCTAATTACGCCACTGCTAAGTTGAAAACAATTCTCATAAAATATTTAGACTTACGTTTGCATAAGACTATTTGTTTTTTGCATAAGAATATATCTGTTCATTAAAACATATTAGAACATTATAAAATATCTGTACATTTTAACATTTCTGTACATTATAACATATATGCACATATTACACTACCTGGTGTACATAGTTTGGACGTCTCGTTGTACATAAAAGTGTAGCACCCGCTGAAATATTTAGCACATAAAGCTGCACACAATATCACTGATGCAGCTTTCTTGGAAATTCCGAATGGTACCATGGTAACGTTCATGTCATTTTTGACTGGACTGAAGTTGTACGAAGTCACATTCATGGCAGAAGCTAACAGAATTAAACAGCTAATAATTTCATTATTAAATAAACCCCAGTAAATCCAAATGTTGATATGATAATATTCTAAGTGTGATATATTGAAAGTGTTAAATATTCAAAGTGTTAAATATTCAAAGTGTTAAATATTCAAAGTGTTAAATATTCAAAGTGTTAAATATTCAAAGTGTTAAATATTCTAATAGTTAATTATTCTAAGTGTTAAATATTCAACGTGTTAAATATTCTTAATGTTAAAACAGTAAATCGATGACACAATATTTATTCTATTATTTAACAGATACTTCACTCTGTAATACATATTGTGTCGTCACTGCCCCCCCCCCCCACTTCCCACACAAGTAATCTATTTATATATCATGTACGTTGGCCTATAGTTCATTACATTATACTATAAACATTGACTGTTGACTAATAAATTTGTTCCATCTTAAGTTTACTTTTAACTTGGTTTGGTAAGCTGATATTTTAGATTGTTATAAAATAATGAAACTTTTGCACTTCTTGCCTTTGCAATAAATTTGAAATAATACATAATACATATAGGCCTAACACAAGAAGTTGTTAGATGTATTTTATAAACTATATCTTGAGTAATTACATAACCAAAACAAAGCTACTAGACCGAACATTTGATAAATGACGAAGTCTTTCATTTTAACTTTCTTTACGTCCCTTGTTGTCTATTCCTAAAAAAAATAGAGCAAAACTAATTATGGATCAAATTATTTTTTCAAATTTAATTTTTCCTCTCTTTGAACTATTGGTGAAATGGCTGGTCAACACTTAGTCTGTTAGAGTCTATGAAATGGCTGGTCAACACTTAGTCTGTTAGAGTCTGTGAAATGGCTGGTCAACACTTAGTCTGTTAGAGTCTATGAAATGGCTGGTCAACACTTAGTCTGTTAGAGTCTGTGAAATGGCTGGTCAACACTTAGTCTGTTAGAGTCTGTGAAATGGCTGGTCAACACTTGGTCTGTTAGAGTCTATGAAATGGCTGGTCAACACTTAGTCTGTTAGAGTCTATGAAAAGGCTGGTCAACACTTAGTCTGTTAGAGTCTATGAAATGGCTGGTCAACACTTGGTCTGTTAGAGTCTGTGATACCAAACGTGATATGTTTCTCAACGTCTTGGAACTGCCATCATGGCCAACGGCAAGAAAGCTACTTACCTGCCAGACCTATAGCAGACGCCACTTATACCCATTACCAGATCATCCAAACTTGGGGAAAATCGTACTCGATCAAGTTCTCTGAACACGGATTCCGCACAAAGATGTTGCGCTTAAGCATTAAACGATTATTGCAAAGAATCGGCAGCTCGGTCAATCACAGGAATGCCCAGCAATCCACTGAAGGTTCACCAAAAGACAATGTCGGGACATAAGATCTTGAATAGCAATCTCAACTGCCAAAAACTTTTCTGAAGTGTCGGCAAAGAGAATCGACATTGGGCCTCAAAATCCTAACTTTTAGTGTAGATCACTTTGTATATATTCGCCTGCACCATGCTAGAGTACTAAATCACTTATGATATATTTACCTGCACCATTTTAGTGTACTAGCTCACTTTGGATATAATCGCCTGCACCATGCTAGAGTAATAAATCACTTATGATATATTTACCTGCACCATTTTAGTGTACTAGATCACTTTTGATATATTCGCCTTCACCATGTTAGTGTACTAGATCACTTTTGATATATTCGTCTGCACCATGTTAGTGCACTAGATCACTTTGGATATATTCGCCTGCACCATGTTAGTGCACTAGATCACTTTTGATATATTCGCCTTCACCATGTTAGTGTACTAGATCACTTTTGATATATTCGTCTGCTCCATGCTAGTGTACTAGATCACTTTTGATATATTCGTCTGCTCCATGCTAGTGTACTAGATCAATTTTGATATATTCGCCTGCACCATGTTATTGCACTAGATCACTTTTGATATATTCGCCTGCACCATGTTAGTGCACTAGATCAATTTTGATATATTCGCCTTCACCATGTTAGTGCACTAGATCACTTTTGATATATTCGCCTGCACCGTGGTAGTGCACAAGATCAATTTGGATATATTCGCCCAGCAATCCACTGAAGATTAAAATAGCAATCTCAAATATCATGGACATTGGGCCTAACTAGTTTACTAGATCACTTTAGAATATATTCGCATGCACCATGTTAGTTTACCAGATCACTTTGGAACTATTAACTTGAGTTAGAATAAATTACAATGCTAGATTTAGAACTACAAATGTCAACTATACGACTTACAAGCAGTGCTCGATTTAAGAAAAAAAATGTGACGGGGAAGGAAAAAATAAAATCTGCAGGGTAAATGTCTATGGTTTCATCCGCGGCTGGGATATATTAGCTAAAACAGAATCGGGGATAAATGTCTATGATTTCATCCCCGGCTGGGATATATTAGCTAAAGAAGAGCCGTGGATATATGTATATGGTTTCATCCACGGCTCGGATATATTAGCTAAAGCAGAGCCGGGGATGACAGTTATCAGTGCCAGGGATATCCCCGGCATCCCCGGCGGTAAATCGAGCCCAGCTGCCAAGTGTATTTCAATGTATTATGATACTTAAAAATTCCCATCAGATAATACTGTACAGACAGCTATACCAGTAAACAATGCTGAAGATATGCTCGGATTATCTGAGGACTACTCCATCCCTGGCTCAAATCAGTTCGAAAGTCGTTCATATGTTAGCTAGGTAGTTATAAGAAAAGTATTCCCACTTATAGACTCGACATTGTAGAAGCAGTATGTTAGTCTGATATATATTTTATATACGGTGATGTGGCACATCAGTAAAATGAGCTTCTGGTAATCCCGTGACCAACACTTCGACAGCAAATATTCCGCAAAAGAATGCTACTACAGTAGGACTCCGCTTAACGCTGTTTTGTTTAGCGCTGCTTCGGATTAATTTTGTTATCCGATATCCGAAGCAGTTTATCCAAGTTCCTTATTTCCTGCAGAGTTATACGAACGTATTTTTATCGTTTCAAACATTTTTTTTACGTTTTTGTATGTACTGCATCAATTTATTTAATATAACGATTGATATAGTGACAAAATATAATGATTTTTAGTTTCTATTATGGGTGATGATAAAAAAAACACCAGATAGTGGAATTAGCGAAACAAACCGGTTTAGATTAGATAAATGTGGAGGATGTTGAAAAACAGCAGCAAGTATTTCTTATGCTGAGCCTAATGAATTGGCGGACCAAGAACAGAAAAAAATAAATTCAATGGCTAAATTTCTGACCTATTTTCTACCCATCTTCCGCTAATTCCATTATCTACATCATGAGATAGCATCGTTTAACGTTGCCGCCAGTGGCGAGAGTTCGTGTTACCCGTGTTGCCTGCGGCAACAGTCTTACAAAAAAAACTTCAAAAGCAGTGAACAAACAAAACAAATAAAAACAAAAAAGTGGGCATTTTTAGTTTCTTAACATTTTTACATTCAGTATTCATTATAATAAGATCGCTAATTTTGCCTTTTCACATAGAGTTAAATGATAATTTGACATAAAAGCAAAGATGCTGCCGATATGAATTTGGGTTACACTTCTATATATACTTTTACCTTTCATTGGCTGAACTAAGGGGAAAAAACTCACATGTATATGTTGTATAGTGTTGCAGGCTGAAAATGAGGTAACAATTGCCAACTTTCTGACCGAAAAAATTATTTACAACTATATTATAATTAGCTAGACTTATAAAAAAAATGAGGAAATAATCTAAATTTATATATGACTAAACAAAAAAAAAATTCCAGATCTATTATTGAAAAATAATTTTAGATTGATCAAAATTATATAGAACTGGTAATAAAATATCTCAGTTGGCAGCTCTGTGGAGATAAAAAAAACTTTAGCAAGCGAGAATGTTTGTTTCGTCTCGTCACCTGTCAACCCTCTCCCGCCCACTCCTCCCCCACCTTTTCTTTTTCATGACTGGTCGTTTTTTCCACGATAACACAAGGGGGGTAATGAACTTGTTTTTTTTTTTAATTGCTGGCTACTGCTACTGAATTGTTGAATTGCAAAGCATAGCGATATAACGTTTTATTTTATTGTTGTAAATTTCTCTACTCTTTATCTAGTGAATTGGAATGTTGAAAAACAACATTAGCATGAACGTTTAATTAAAATATTCCAAATGTAGCAAGACACACACACACACACACACACACACACATATATATATATATATATATATATATATAATATATTTAAATCATATTTAAATCATATCTCTCTCTCTTATTTACACAAGCACTACTCATTTCTCAGGTCGACAGTCGATCGCTCTACACCGCACGAGCACTCGTACTCTGTGCAATATTAAAAATAATTTTATACATTCAATTATGCTGAATACTTTGTCCAAAATAGTATATTTCTATAGATATATTTTTAAATAAACTTTAATTTGTTACTAAATTCCTTTTAGAACTATCAAGTTAGGATAGTTTAAGTGGCATGCAGTCAAGATGTGACTCAATATTTATTCTTTGTCTATTGTAAAAGAAAATCGCCTACTAAAAGCTTACAACTTTTTTCCAATGTAACTGAATGTCAAGTTAATTATACCAATTGAAAGCTCTCCCAATGCTCTTTCCGTTGATGTATAAGAACACATGATTTATATAATATACGATTTTCATGTCACATACCTACTATAAGTAGTCTACATAGTAGATTTAAGTTAGCATGTAATGTGAAGTTATCGGTAGAAGAATGTATGTAAAAGAAAGTTGTTATATCAATAATCATCGGTAACACCCTTGTATAAGTCACGCCTCGCCCCTGGTTGCCTCATATTACGTCTTACTGTGATGGAACGTATAGGAGCTTTACTGTAGTCTAAATCGTTAAAACTATATATCTGTGTAACTTGAAATCAGTTACATGTGTATATGTATTTCATGATAACACAAATATAAATACAAAAGTTTAGAAAGACATGAAGAGATCTTACCTTTCTTTCCTTCATGAAACGTAAACATAAATTAATTTATGTTAGTAACATTAGAAACACTGTAATAATTATATTTGGCCTGGACATTTAGTTTAGCGTAATGAATTGGTCACTTTTAGGAAGTAGTTTGAGCATACGATAGAAAGACAGACAACGATAGAAATTCATAAGGGAAGGACGTTTCTGATATCACATCATTCATTCTGCAATATTATGTGTGTATTTCATCTGTATATATATATATATATATATATATATATATATATATATATATATATATATATATTAAGGTAGACCTATCAAATCAAAAAAATTAGAGGTACACCAAAGAAAAAAGCAATGACTATCTAATATTTATTTAGTACTAAAATCAATATACTTAATATGAAAAGATGTTTAGTGAGAAATGTGAGCCTGTTTAACTAAGCACAGGCGATCGAAATTTGGAGCAATCGTTGTTAAGGCTGCTCTCATCTCTTCATTGATCGTCCTCAAACGCTCTCTTTTTTTCGATTTAATAGTAGCGAGGGTTGAAAATTATGGGAGTGGTTAATTCCAAAAACTGTTAAATACCGTTTAAATCAGCGCTAATAATTATTAACCAATCCCAGAATATATGCCAATATAGGGAAATAAGCTAATGAGTATGATAACTAAATTTTTGAAAATTTTGTACTTATCAGGTTTTGGAACTCACCCCCTCAATTATAACAACTTCTTGTAGGACAGACAACAATTCATCAGGCAGAGACCGCCATCAGTGCTTCTCTGTGTAAAAAAAATGTACATGATTAATATTAGGTTGTTTTTCAGAAGCCCTGGTTACAAATCCCCTAATTGTTCCCGTCATAGCTGCTGCTCCGTCTGTTAAAATGGTTATGCAGTTGTACCATTCCAAATTATGGTCACTGAAGTACTGGTCTGTTACTTTGAATATTTCTTCTCTTGCCAGGGAGTTGCAGACAAAATAAAAACTCCTCTTTTATTTCACATCCGTCAGTGTACCTCACATTTGAGATGAAATGCGCGTGACCGCTGATATCAGTAGACTCGTCGAATTTTAGCGCAAAAACTCCACTAAGTCTTAATTTTTCAATTAACTTTGATTCAATGTCGCTAAAAATATCATTAATGCGACGTGAGATTGTATCTGCCGACGCTGGTATTTTTCAATTTCCTTAGCGGCTTCTTGGCCCATCATAATCTTCACAACTTCTTTGTGACAGCTATAATTAAAGTTTCAGCGAGAGAATGAGGCTTCTTGGATTGAATTAAAATATTATCGATCACTAGCTAGATTTTTGCGCTTTGTCTGATGTTTTGAAAGATGAACTCATGAGAGATACCTGTTTCTTAGACTGGTCTTTTAAACGTTGAAAAAAGGTTTTGTCTTTTTAGCTATCGATGGGTGTTTAGTAGTTAAATGACGTTAAAGTTTGCTGGACACCAGCGAATTATTGTTCAAAGTTTCTAGACAAACAAAACATTTTGGAATTGGACATGATTCGTCTCCGCAATATATAAAGCCATAACTTACATAGCGCTCATCATATTTTTGATAAACAAGCTAGGGTTTTTTTTTTGTTGACTCTGTTTCTTCTTGGAATACATTAGTTTCACTTGAGAACCTTGAACTAAGTTTAACGAATTTATCCATTATATACACGTTTTATGGGTTATTTATTTGTTATTAAAAAGTATATTACGCTCGCGACGACACAATCACAAACTAGCGGCTAGTTACTGGCCAATAAAGATTTGTTTAACGGCTGGACACTGGCGAAAAGCGACGCTACACCCACTCAATCGGGCGCGACAACAACGACTGAGGATTATTATGGATGAAATAATAAAAGTTAATATAAGTACTCACTCGATTCGCATGCGTGCTGCGTTCGGCGATAGCTCGTGAGCCATCGAATATCTTCGGAAGGTAAAAAATATTTTTTTCGAACGGTCTAAAAATTTTTATTTTATATTAATTTCTATGTAATTATTATATATTTTTATTTTATACAATATGTTTATAGCTTTTAGTAAAAGTTCACTTTTTATTTACTCACAATAAGCGGATAATTTGTACCTTTTGAAACAAAAAGGTGTATTGACCGTTGAACTGTATCCGACAATAAATTTTTTATTCAACGGCGCGTATTTCAAACTCAGATGGTAACCGTATCTTTTTTCCGGGACACACCAACTGAATGACCACGGTACACCAGTGTGCCGAGGCACACGCTTTGCGGAACACTGGACAACGCAATGATTTGTATGTGTATCGTTTCACACAAATCTGAGGAAAATTAAAAGAACGAAATATACAGGAAATAGTTATAAAGGAAATCCCAGAAGAAGAAGATCAACAGTACAGAAAAATAATAAGTAATATATATATATATATATATATATATATATATATATATATATATATATATATGCAACTATAAACCAGAAATAATACTAAAAGATACGTACGCAAGATAAATAAAAACGATATTTGTGATGGAGATTTGAATGTCAGTCATGTATAAATAAATAGCAGTAAAAGAAAATAGGGTAAAAAAAATAATGAACCCAAAGTTAAAACATGACCGCCAACTAAAATAAGTGCAAGATATTCTGAATCATTGAAGCGTTAAGTTGTAAAAAGAAATTACAAGACAACAGAGATCCATAGTCTTAGTTTTGCTCAATATACCAATCCGCTTCACAGACTACCTGAAAAGATTTCATTCATGTATGGTATTTGCATTTACCGAAGCCAGTCGTCTTTAGACATAACCAATAAAGATTGTATCGGCTTTCATTAATAAATCAAGTAGTCCTATATCATTATGTCAGGACCACATTAACATGACACATTGTCCTACGACCAGATCATTTGGTTTGACCCGCAGTACACTCCCCTTTTTTCATTTGCATTGATGAAATTTACATTTATGTTAGCTCACATAAAGTATTATAAACATTAACACGACACATTGTCATGCGACCAGATCATTATGTTAGGGCCACATTAACATGACACGTTGTCCTACGACCAGATCATTATGTTTGGGCCACATTAACATGACACATTGTCCTGCGACCAGATCATTATGTCAGGGCCACATTAACATGACACATTGTCCTACGACCAGATCATTATGTTAGGGCCACATTAACATGACACATTGTCCTGCGACCAGATCATTATGTTAGGGCCACATTAACATGACACATTGTCCTACGACCAGATCATTATGTTAGGGCCACATTAACATGACACATTGTCCTGCGACCAGATCATTTTGTTAGGGCCACATTAACATGACACATTGTCCTACGACCAGATCATTATGTTAGGGCCACATTAACATGACACATTGTCCTGCGACCACATCATTATGTCAGGGCCACATTAACATGACACATTGTCCTACGACCAGATCATTATGTTAGGGCCACATTTACATGACACATTGTCCTACGACCAGATCATTATGTTAGGGCCACATTAACATGACACATTGTCCTACGACCAGATCATTATGTTAGGGCCACATTAACATGACACATTGTCCTACGACCAGATCATTATGTTAGGGCCACATTAACATGACACATTGTCCTACGACCAGATCATTATGTTAGGGCCACATTAACATGACACATTGTCCTACACCCAGATCATTATATTTGGGCCAAACTATGAGTCTGGATCCACCAGTGAGTTTTAGTTTTAGAGGGATGGTGTGCATCAAAATTATGTTTATTATTATTAAGAAATTCATTTTTTGCCCTACACATATAGATTTTTTTTTTACTCTAACGTATGTCATTCTGTAAAGTAAAGGTCTTACATTGTCTATATAAATTCAATGACACCTTACATTTTTTTTTGTAGTTTTGATGTATATGTGGTTCGCAAAAAGTAACAATTACAATAACAATAGTATTTCATGTAGTTTGTTAAAACAAAACACATTTCAAAATGGGTCGCCGTTGAGTGAATAAATTTATGTGACGATTTGGTGGAACTCCTAAACTGATGACGCAATTAGGATGGTTAGTCGATTGATTGATGCTGCGTTTTGTTTCAAGCTGGGGAGCGTCATTTGTTTTCATAACCTGTATGTAATTAATGGCTGAGACGCTATACAAAAATTCTAACACATAGATATGATCGTTATAGATGGTATACCTTGTGCTCCGTAGAAAGCAGATTTTTAGAAACGATTTTTTATCAGTGGCACATCAATCTTCAGACCAGGTAGATGTTAGATTACTCCTTATCAGTCTAATGCATTCATGTTAAAGTTTTATTTTTTAAATAGATTTAACTGTTTTCTTTTACTGTGGACATTTTGTTGAGTTGATTCATCATCTATCAGTATTTAATAGATTTGATTCTGTAATTATTAACATTAAATAGAACCCTCACAGTTGCAATAAGCAAAAGTCAAAGAACCACTGGATTACAGCATCATCAATGACTCTAGATTACAGCATCAACCATATCTCTGGATTACATCATTAACAATGTCACTGGATTACATCATCAACAATGACACTAGATTAACACATTAACAATGATACTGGATTACAGCATCAACAATGACACTAGATTACAGCATCAACTATGATACTGGATTACAGTATCAACAATGACACTGGATTACAGCACCAACAATGACATTGGATTACAGTATCAATAATGACACTGGATTACAGTATCAACAATGACACTGGATTACAGCACCAAAAATGACACTGGATTACAGTATCAACAATGACACTGGATTACAGTATGAACAATGACCCTGGATTACACAATCAACAATGACACTGGTTTACACTATCAACAATGACAATGGATTACAGCATCAATAATGACACTGGATTAACGCATTAACAATGACACTGTATTACAGCATCAACTATGATACTGGATTACAGTATCAACAATGACACTGGATTACAGCACCAAAAATGACACTGGATTAACCAGGGTTGTTAATATTGCAATATTGTATTGGTATTGGTAGTATTGCCAATACTTTTTTAAGTATTGGTACGATATTGCAATACTTCTTGAAATTTGATATTGGTATTGGTATTGCCAATAATTATTTTTGATATTGGTATTGATTTTTAACCAATACTAAAAGCAATATTTAATAAGTTCTCTACAACATTGGTTGTGAATAAAGCTGAATATAATAAATTTTTCTTTGGTGTCGCCATCTTGCGAGTGACATTGCCAAACAATTTTTGAATGAGACTGAGCAATGAATTATAATAGAAATCATATTTGTGGCAATGAGCATTAACCAGTGAGTACTCTAAGTAAATTGATTTCTATGGAATTTGCTATTCTTTCCAAGCTTTATTCCGCTTGCATTAAATAATTTTCTTGAGTGTTTATTGTTTTTTGCTAAGTATCATCAGGCAGTTCACTCGGTATGCTTTTGGTAACACCTGGTGAAACCCGGTGGAATTCAATGTATGATGCTGTCACCAGAGTTTACAACATTCTCTGTGTAAGTGACATGGAAGTTAAGTTTGACAAACTTTGTGATGAACTTGATATCAAAAGACTACAGCCTGTACAGAAAACATTTGTTAAAGAGTATGTTGCTGTTATGAAGCCTGTTTGCTGTGCACTATTTTGCACGGTGAAACTAAAAAAGACATTGGACTTGGTTTCCTTCTACCAACATTTGTCGTGATGAAGGCTCAGTTAAAAGTGTTTCTTGATCAAGGAAAGAATGATCCACTCGTAGTTTGTTCTCCATTAGCTTCATGTCTTTTGAATGCCATCGATGGAAGATTTGCAAACATGTTTGACAGCAATGATGCTCAGGTGGCATCCGTTGCTACGACTGATGACCAGAAAGCAACGTCGGCTGCTGCTGCTGATGGTACAGATAATCAGCCAGACTTCTTCGCTGGACTGTCAGCCAGACGACATCGTGTGAATGATTCACCTAATGTGAATCAAGAAATTAATAATTACTGGGCAGGCACTTCAGACAGTATTGCATCATTGGATGTCTATCCACATATCCGTAAAATATACATAGACCTGAATACAGGACTTCCTTCAAGCGCTGCTGTTGAAAGGCTGTTTTCATTAGGAGGCAGCCCCGTAGCGTGAAAATTCTACAGCAGGGGCCAGGCACTCTACAGCAGGGGCCAGGCAATAGCAGAGGGGCCAGGTAATACATTTTACTAAGTAGAACAAATAAGCAGGGGGGGCCCGGCCCCCTGACCCCCCGCACGCTACGGGCCTGTTAGGAGGCCGAATATTTTCCCCTCTTCGTTCACGACTGAGCAGTGCGCATTTTGAAATGGTTACTTTTCTTCGCCTGGCTTAGTAGTAACTGCCAGTTAGGTGGCGTTATCCTGTGTACTCTACTGGAATTCATTGTTCATCGTTAGTTTTCCAGATGTAATGCAATCCACTGACTCGGTCTGACTGCTTTTACTATAGTGTGACGTTTAACTGTTTATGTATCTTTTACTTTTTTATGACGGTCGTTTGCTTCATTCATCCATTCATTCATCCATCCATTCATTCATTCACAATATGTGTACAACATACATATTAAAAATCTTGTTGCTTAAGGACGTTAAGGCATGCCGACTTATTTAATAGTAGTTTATTATGTTGTCAAAGACTTTTGGATGCTTTGAGGGAAACTGTTGAAGCAAGTTTTAACTATTGAACAAAATTTGGCAAAAAATACATCATCTAAATTAGCCAAAAATGTTATCGTTTATCGATGTAAGTGATATAGAGCAATGAATTACGTATTTGCATTTTATTCGTCGAATGACCAAATATTGGTATTGGCAATAATAAATAAATATTGGTATTGGTATTGCAATACTGGTTTTAAAATTGTATTGGTATTGGTATTGCAATACTGATTTTAAAATTGTATTGGTATTGGTATTGCCAATACTTTTTTTTAGTATTGTTAACAACCCTGGGATTAACGCATCAACAATGACACTGGATTACATCATCAACAATGACACTGGATTACAGTATCAAAAATAATATTGTGACAGTTTGGCTTTTGATGAACTAGTGCGAGAATATTTAACTATTAAATTTCGTACAATAAATTTTAAATATTGAATGCCATTCTTTCTTTCTAAATTCCTTTTAAATGACATTTTGAAAACCATAGTTCTTACTACATAATAAATACACACATATTGTTTTGGTTTTCATTAGCTACAAATTTATAAATTATATTGAAATGTTTGATATTTTTAAAATAAAAGATTAATTCGTCTCGTATGGGATCGTCCATTAATTACGTCAACAAAAAATAACACTTTGGAGATCTCCTCCCCTCTTGTCAAAATAGTCTTATTTTCCATGACCCCCCTCCCCGCTCTTCCAGTAAAATTGCGTGTATTTTTACCACCCTCTTCACTTACACAATTATATAAAAAAAAACGAAACAAAGTATAAACATAACGCCCCCCCTCCCCCTATTATAACGTAAAATAACAAACTTAGAACTCGCGTGCAAATTGTAATAATTGGAATCTAATTTTACTTATATATATATATATATATATATTAGAGCTGCTGTTCGATTAAAAAAATTGATTGAAATTAACGCATGATTAAAAATTTTAATCGCAAATTAACGCACATTTTAATCGACACAATACAATACATTTGTTTGTATTCAAACTAGTATGTAGTAATATCGTTGCATACTATTGTAATAACAAACAAGTCAGTTTAAATTACGAAAGAGATATAATTAATTCAGAAAGATGTATTAAACATTTGCAAATATGTCTATTGATATGGTTATTGAGACCGGTTTATTGACATGTATTAATCACGTCCAGGCACGCCGAGGGGGGGGAGGGGCAGGGGGGGTCATAGCCAGGGGGCCCGCATCTGTAATGAGGCCCGGGCCGCCCCTACCATGTCAATTTTTTCACGACTTATGTTCCCGCCCTGAGGCCCGTGTCGGCTCTCGGCGTCACTGATCACGTCAAGTGATGCAAATTGTTTTCTTTTTAAATTAACATCAATGCCAAACATGTTTTTTCCCGTTCTATTGATTCCGAACTACTGACGTATGTTAACCGCTGTTTCACCCCCCCCCCTTTCCCTGTCATATTTTGTAACACTTCGCCTCGCGTAGGTCTTGTTCACCCTACCCTCCACTACCGCACCTACCCCCACCACTTCCCAACCCCCCCCCCCCCAAAAAAAAATACACACGTCACTTGTGCCTTTTTCTTTCTTTAAATAATAGTATAGCCAGAATGTACTTGCTCCGTTATTATGAACGCGTTTTTTTTTTATTTTCCCTCCTCGCCCATCCCAATTTCATTTTTGACACTTAGCAGCCTCTCTCTCCCCCCACAAAGATGACGTTACTTTATTGCTTCCCAACCCCCTTACCCCCTCTGTCCCAAACGATTGCACGTGCCGAACTATATAGCACGCGTCTACAGAATGATGTTCACTAATGGTATTCAAGGTCATAAATTAGAATTAAGAAATGACAATCTTATTGTTTAAAGGTCATATTGCTGTGATTTATGTAAACGTAACAGTCTCAGTGTTCGGGTGTTTTTTCTTGATTTTTTTTTTTAAATGTAGTTTGATCTGGTTATAGAATTGGGCTATCTACTGATTTTTTCTGCAACTCTGAAATGCTAACATTTGGGTAAAATGTAATGCATTTAGGTGTTTGTTTTAAAAATTTAATCGCATATTTTTAACGCATTAATTACTCTTTAATTGTAGCAAATCAACAGCCCCATATAAAATTTAACTCAGTGTCACAATTATTCTGAAATATACAACCACTGTCTACTGTGCAGATGTGTGCATAGCCTAGTCTAGACCATGTCTAGGTACTGTCTAGACACTAATTATAGGTGTCATGTATATGGGAATATTAGTGCAGTTGCTGCAGACGTGACAAGCAAGATGCTGTTTTATCCAAATGCGATACAAAATTATGTGCAAAAAAAATGATTCACAATTTCTAGCATCTCGTTATTTTGATCTAATTATAACCGGGTTCATTATACACTTGTTGTTTTTTTTACCTTCAACAATACACTGTTGTACCTCCACCAATACACTACTGTATATAATGTAAACGAGTAAATGAAACTTTTCTCTTTTTGCATCGACCGGAAAGGGAGCAGGATTACTTGTCTTCATTTCATCTTACAAGTGGGGCTTTTGCCGATATACCTCGGGGTTAGGGTGTGAGCGAAATGCGACAGATTGGGGTGGTAGATCTACTTAATAACTAAATGGACCATATGACACAGTATTGTGTTAATGTATGACACAGTATTGTGTTAATGTATGACACAGTATTGTGTTTATATATGACACAGTATTGTGTTTATATATGACACAGTATTGTGTTTATATATGACACAGTATTGTGTTAATGTATGACACAGTATTGTGTTAATGTATGACACAGTATTGTGTTTATATATGACACAGTATTGTGTTTATATATGACACAGTATTGTGTTTATATATGACACAGTATTGTGTTAATGTATGACACAGTATTGTGTTTATATATGACACAGTATTGTGTTAATGTATGACACAGGGTTGTGTTAATGTATGACACAGTATTGTGTTCAGAATGGCAGGGACCAAAATGTTGTTAGCGACACCATTGAAACCTATCTATTGAAGTTTTGAGAAACAGCTTATTTAGTGAAATATTTCTATAAATGAATGAACAGAACTTTGTGAGAAATTATTGGACTGGATACTTTCGAGTAATTGAAATAAAGACTTTCTGGAACCAGATTTAAAAAAAAAAAGGCAGTTTATCTTGTCTGATAATGTAAAAAATATTAGCCTTGGAATTGATTGGTTTCAGATGGATTCATGAAAGAATTAGTCATTATGGAATATCAGAAGAATTAAAGGTCTAACACATACATTATTTTTCTTTTTAATCTCAATTCCATGGACTTATAAAAATAGTTGTGCATTATTCCTAATGTATTTTAAAAGGCAAGTAATAATTACACTTTCATTATTTAACAACAAAATATTATCAGATAACTAAACAAGAATCATAAAATACCTATTGCTAGAACACATTAACTAGTCAACTGCTTATGTTTTTGATAGATGTGATCTATAGGCCGATTTGCATGATATATAATGAGATCATTTTTGTAGGAATGAGTTACTAAACGTATGTGTGTACAGAGTGAAGTTACTGTTAAATATTAAATAACAAAATAAATATTTTTAATCTAATTACTGCTCTTATACTGAAAATGTCATTATTCTAGCATTTAAATTTACAAGGTTTTTTTTAAATCAAATATTTTGATCTTAAATTGTGCCAGCTTCTGCCATGAATGTGACTTCGTACAACTTCAGTCGACTACAAAAAGATATGAACGTTACCATGGTACCATTCGGAATTTCCGAGAATACTGTATCAGTGACATCTTGTACAGCCTTAAAAACCAAAAAGTTCAGTGGGTGCTACACTTTAATGTATAACAAGACGTCCAAACTATGTTCACTAGGTAGCATAATATGTGCATATATGTTTTAATGTATATATATGTTTTAAAATACAGATATTTTATAAGGTAAAGATATGTTATAATATACAGATATATTATAATGCAAATATGTGTTATAATTTACATATAATTTATCTTGTATAGTAATTGTTTTTAACAAAGCAGTGACGTATGTAGCGTCTTCAGCGCCATGAGTGAACTGAGATATTTATGAGTACACCATATTATATAATTATATGTATCATCCAGTACAGCCAGTTCTGTCTCTATCAACTAATACAGCCAGGGTGGTCTCCATCATCCAATACATCAAGGTGCGTTCCCATCAGCCATACGTTCATGATATCTGACTCTAGGAAGAATGAACCTGGTTGGCATAACATGACTGCACAGCATAATGTAACTAGAACACCTGTCTTTGCACTTTCTACAGCTCCAACTTTTGGATTTGCAATCTGAAAAATTTTTCGTATTGTACATTCTAAATACAATCAATCTTAAAATGAATTTTTTCAATCAAACTTTCCAAATGATCATTTTAAAAATTTGTCTTGGAACGGTCAAATTTGTAATACGGCTAAATGAAGTTGCTTCTGGAATGCTAACTGGCAGAGTCATGTCTCTTCATGAAAGCAGAAAAATAGTCAACATCAGTTCACTCATTTATATTTTATAGTTTTTTCCAATATTTTTTGCACATTCAAATGCAAGATTTGTAGCTCTTTAGAAGATATACCTAAGAATATTTTTTTGAAATATCAATCAGATAACTAATAAAATATAGTTCAACTTCATCACCCAAGAATTGTCTTGGTTTAAAAATAGCTAAACTTGAACCGATGAGACTGAGCATGGCTTAATAAAATCTAATCAGTGTTAGATTGTGTTCATGTGAAATAAAATCATTGTATACATCTTGGAATATCTCTTCTCAACATCACTTGTATACATCCTGGACTATCTCATCTTAACATGAACTGTATACATCTTGGACGATCTCTTCTCGACATAATTTGTATACATCCTTGATTATCTCGTATCAACAACATTTGTATACATCATGGACTATCTCTTCTCATAGCATCTGTTGTTTCAATTTAGAAAATTTTTATTGGACCTTTGAACTAAAACAATGGATTTTATGTAGGTTTTTAGTTAACTTTTGCCTTCACTGCTGATATATATATATATATATACTAGCAGTGTACCCGGCGTTGCCGGTAAGTCGGGAGTTCAAACGTTACACTTTAAAATGTCTAACATTCCATTAAGAAAAGATATGGGTGCTAATTTATGCCACCTTCCTAATGTGCAGAAAATACCTATTTTATACGTCACAAATTACGTTTTACCCGTCATTGCTAACAAACCAAATCAACCAAACAAACCAAACTAAACAAACAAAACTAAACCAAATAACCATCTAAACCAGCTAACTTAACCAATGTAGCGTGACGTGCCAAATTATAATAAGCACAATATTTGAATTTAAAATCTAAAAGAAATATGTTCAAGAAGACGTCTATAATGAAAGTTTATTGATGTTAAATATTTGAAACTTGAATCTATAATAGGACTGTGACTTCTTAAATATCTTTCTACAAACGTATATCTCTACTTTAGTAAAAATCAAACTCTTACTTCAAGTGATTTCTATTCTAAAACATTTGACGATAAAGATGTAAGCAGGTCATCCTAAATCTTTCATATCATTGGAAAAGCAATCAGAACACTTAACAATAGTTAATTTATTAAAATGTGTCACTCGTAGTTACCCGTTGCATTAGAAACTAAATGTTTAAAATGAGAATAATCATGTCATAAACAGAGGCGTTTGTTAATTCGATTACGATAACAACCCATCAAGGAAATTTTATAAAAGCTTAGCGCCGATATGATCCATGGTGATAATTTAATTACCCAGGGCAAAGGACGGGACCTTCCTCTGTGTGTTGCCAATCTAAAGGATTTTCGGTCTATTGCAGGTTTTAAAAAAGTAGGAAGTTTTGTTTTAAAAATTGATTGAAGTTTAAAAACTAAACGCAAACTGACATCAAGACTTCTGGTCTTACTGCCAGGCTAACAATCGGTTCATTTACTATATGCTTAGCAATGTAATATTTACAACTGGTTGATTACTTGTCGCGCTTTTTTTACAAACAGTATACATTTAAATTAATAAAAAATTGTACCATTGGGTGAGTAAATAATTATTTACTGTGCTTGTGCAATAATATTTTCACAAACGTAGATAGTTTCTATGAAAATAATTCGAAAATAACAAAAAAACATAGTATATCGCAGGTTTGAGCAACACCTCTTAGTAATCTATGAATTGTATATACATCATGGCTCGATGCCATAGTGCACTCATCCAGCAAAAACATTTCATCGTTTCGTAATTGATCCGCTGCAAATGTATTGTGCGCAAATTTTGTTTTACTGTCTTCTGTAATAACATTTATTAACTCGGAATATATTACAGAAAGACGAAATGTGTTTTTAAAGACCTACCTGCCATATTGTTTTAAACAAATTTTCAATCTATATATATAATTCTCCTCTTCGCCCAACCTTAAGGGACGACTGCGGTTTGCGAGAATTCCCGAATACGCCACAGAAAGCAAGACGCGTTCAAAAATATATATTGATTTCTCGCGTTTGTAGAATTCCCTCATTGAGCGCACAATAAATATTTTTATTGAACGCGATGACGTAGAGCAGAAGAAAACAAAGTGACGAAAAAGTGAGAGAGAAAAAACTGTGGCCATTGTTTTTGTCTTTACCTAAAGACATATTTGGTTCCTTACCATTGCCGCCGCTTCACATATATTTCGGGGAGTCAACATGTCTTTTAATGTAGTCGAAATTCATGCATCAGGTAATTGTTAATTTTTGTCAGGCACATATTCTTGGAAAAATGTCATCGACGAAACTGTTGCTCTCGAACTTCGCAAGATGGCTGTAAGCTTTGTTTGCGAACATTGGGATGACTATGTCCGTTGTTTTTACTCACAGAAGAACAGTCAAACACTCTGCTCGACAATACGCTGCCTACATGAATACTTCCGGCGTTTATGATGGCGAGCCTGAAATTTCGGCGATTTCTCATATACTTCCCGTCACTATCACTATTCACTTCCGAGAACGTCCACATGACGTTTACAATCGTGGTCAACGTCTCACTTTTTAGTGGTCCTTTGGATCATGGCCATATCGCAGTTTTCTTGCCTTTCACTAACCCACATGATGACCTTCTTGTGCCATTTGTTGCGCCGGATTTTCATTGCGACATTTGCTCAAAAAAGCTCACGCGAAAAAATAATCTCAAGGCACATTAAAAATAAACATTCCAATGAACAAACGCATTCCACGGAGGACTTTAAATGCACCATTTGTTCCAAAACCTTCCGACTCCAGGGATATCTCAACAAACATTTAAAAACACACCCCAGTGAACAAATGCATTCCACAGAGGACTTTTAATGCACCACTTGTTCCAAAAACTTCAGACTCCTGGGATATCTCAACAAACATTTAAAAACACACTCCACTGAACGAATGATGCAATGTGACCATTGCCAGCAATGCTTCAAAACAACTCAAACTCTTAAGAAGCACTTACGAACTAAACATGTACATGTAGAAACACATTCAACATTTCTTTGCAGCATTTGCAACAAACTGTTTCACGCACGCAGATATCTTACTAGTCATTTGACAACACATGCCCTGACGAAATCCTGCCAGTGTCAATACTGCACTGAAACGTTAACAACATCATCTCTTCTCAACAAACATACAAAAACACATCCCATGACACATTCTTTGAGTGTGTACATTGCAAACGTTCTTTCAAACAGTCGCATCTTCTCGCAATCAACATGCACATTCATCGCATTCAGTTTTTCCGCTGCGTTTCAAGAACACACTCCTACTCCCATCGATGAACATAACATTGGACTACCTACCGCACTATGTACTTCTTGCATAACTCTTCATTGGCCATCAGAGGTAAACAAATTCGGACATTGTACTAAGTGTTGTCATAACGGCAAAGTGTCTTTGCCACCTCTATTCCAAACTCCTTCTTTATTAAAAAAAACTCTTAATTGGCAATAATCCGCCGTCCCGACATTTTTGTGATCATATCAGGGAATACAACTCTACTTTAGTTTTCGCATCAACGGTCGCCCACATCGTTCAACCACCTGGCCATGGAAAGTATGCTTTCTTAATCCACGGTCAAAAAATTTCCGATTACGACAAAGCAAGCAAGACGCATCCTAAGGGATGAAATATCTGAATAAAAAAAAATGTCAAAGAGTCCTTGAAAGATATCAAATTAGTTTTTGTTACGTTTCATTAAAAAAAACCAAAAGGATAAACTAATAAAAAATTAAATAAAAAAACAATGTCCGTGAGAGGAATCAAACCTGGATAGCCAGCAGAAAATAAAGCAAAAAAAAAAAGCTTCTTAGCCATCCAGCCACCACGTAAAACGATTTAATCAATTATATTGTATTAAATAAAGATTGCTTAATTATTTTGCTCTCTCACTTGATAAAGACAGGAGCAATGAGAAAGACCACTGTTGCGCATGCCTGGAGACTTAGAGAGGGATGGGAGGAGGGTTACAGAGTCGGCGTGCATGCGTGCGTGTTTGGCGTCCCGCATGGTTGGGCGACGTAGAGAATTATATATCCAGAAGATACTTTAAAAATATCACTGTGTTTAATGAGCAATTAAAATTGAATGATAACATATATTTTCATTGCTTATTTAAAATATAATTACAATGATAATATTGAAAGGGCGGCGTAAGCTACATCGCGGGATGACTAGTTGTAAATAATCTCGTAAACTGTAATATTTACATCTATCACAAATTATTTATTGAATATAGCAAAAAATTATGATTAAAATTTTTTCAGATGCTAATTATCGGATTTGAAATCTCAATATTTTTATCAATAAATATTATTAGTCGCTTATAATAACTTAAATAAGAAAATATTTAATATAATGACAATAATGAAACTTTTCGTTTATGCTTCCAAGTTACCACCCCCTTAGGGCATATCTGATTTCCCCAATAATACATTAAAATAAAGTCAGATACACAAGGTAAACTTTTTTCGAAAGCGAATTTTTTTTCTTTTTCTTTTACATTTTAATATCTATGTTATCGTTCAAATATATAACGCATTTATTTCATAGAATAAAGTGTATAACGTTATTTATTTGACACTTCAACTAGTTATTCTATAAAATAACTAGATATTCTATAAATTAACGAATGAGAGACAGTTAAAGTGTAAAAAGAAATCCTTCTTCGGTTATTTTTATGAAAATAGCTAAAATAGATTTAGCTTCACCTTTTCCTCTGTCAACTTCAGGCGCTGGGATACATTAATTTCATCTTTTTTGCTTGAATTTCTAAACATTTCTTAGACTTTTTTCTTTCTCTTAGAATACTAAGTTCATTAAAACACAAATTGCAGATTGTCTGCTCAACTTCATCTTCTGAAACATAATCTTCCGAACATGATATATGGACTTGCTCCCATACATTTGAATATCTTTACAGCATTCTTTTAAAACAGACAACACATACTTTCGTAATGGGATTATTTAATACTGTTTGTTCAACTATTTTTTCATTTTCAGGTTGAGAAGAAACATTCATTGTATGTATTTCGTAATTGATCTTCGTCGACCAATGAATTAAGTGCTTCCTTTGGAATGGCTCTGTTCTTCATAAACTGGATACATTTTAACCCGTTACTCCATGAAGTTGACTGGTTGTCTTACATCCAAGTCGTCAACATATTTTCTATGTCCTGATTGGCTCTCTCAACACTGCCTTGGCTTTGGCTATGTCTTAGTTCGACATGCACGATCTTAAGCTCAGGACAAGTTACTTTTAAGTCATCAATAAAAGTTTGTTACAAATTTCTGTTCAATTCTCCGATTGCAATAGACATGGGACTCCAAAACAACAGTAATATATAAAGCAACTGTCCTGCAATTTATTCTGCTCTATTTGTTTGAAGAGGTCTTAAAATCACAAACTTTGTAAGGTGATATAGATAAACTAAAATAAATTTATAGTTTTCTTCAGGTTGTGATTGAAAATCTATGAGGTCAAACTGACATCTTGAATTCATATGTGAAAAAATCATGGGCTTAACAATAACACCTTTTTCTGCCCGCGTTGCGTTTGTGTTGACAAGATTCACAAAAAATCAGGAAAATCTTAATATCATTTTGCATTATATTTTTTAACGACGATTATGTTATATTTTCATTCGGTCTCTACCACCGTGCCCAAAAGATATATGAGTTTCGTACAAAATGTCAAGGAATCACTTTAGCAATTAAACATTACATCTGGTGTTGCATTTGTTACTGGGACTTTTAATTTGTCTACTTTTTTAGTTTATAAATGCAGTAGGGGTGGAAGGTATGTGTATTTGTCGTGCGAGATATATGATATAGATTATTTTACACCTTAACGGGCTGCAGATCGTTATTCTATGAAATAACTTGTTAAACCATGAAATACAAGAGAGCTCTACACTTTAATGGGCTGCAGATCGTTATTCTATGAAATAACTAGATAAACCATGAAATACAAGAGATTTTTACACTTTAACGGGCTGCAGTTCATCATTATATGAAATAACTAGTTACCATGAATACAAGAGATTTTTACACTTATCGGACACGATCAGTTATTTAATGGAATAACTAAGTATTCTATAAATTAACGGTTTTAATACTTTAACGGTAACATATACACTACTTCACGGCCGGCTTTAGAACGGTTATATTGATATCTCTAGATCGGGTCACATGTCTAAGTGTCTTGTTTTACTCACAGATACTCTTTTAAAATTCTGACACATTCAATTGACGCCCTTCTCACCACCGGATGAAGTGCTCAAGAAACGTTTGCCATTTTAAAACCAAAAAAAAAATGTTAAGTGATTGGGTTTTTCTAAGTCAGTTTCCACCAATCCTAATTAAAACTATACATTAGTTCAAGGCACACATGTGACCAGGGCTCGATTTACCGCCGGAGATGGCGGGGATATACCCTGCACTGAGACCTGTCATCCCCGGCTCTGCTTAAGCTAATATATCCCAGCCGGGGATGAAATCATATACATTTATCCCCGGCTCTGCAGAAATTTTTGTTTTCCCCGGCACTGGTATTTTCTTAAATCGAGCACTGCATGTGACCCAATTTAGTGTTATCAATATAATGCAGTTTCCGATCAGGATTAAAACTACAGTTGATTGTATTAGTTAATTGTAATGAGAACTCAGATAAACACAATCTTACCTAAAGACATACAAGATGGCAAAGGTGTTGTAGTAGACTAGAAGTTAAATTAGTATACATGAGACCGGTATAAAAACATAGATCAGCATGGATTAACTTCTATCATACAACACAGTAAGGCCAAAAATCCCCAAGGACATAGTTATGTTTATGAAACATGTCATAAAATAAATCTTTATTTTTATAACATATGTCCAATTAGCTGAATAGTATTGACCTTGTTCCGGACGACACCTTTCAAGTCAATCTCATGTTTGTAACAAGTTTATCCATACAGATACATTGTCATCCACAGATACTTTGTCACTTACAAATATTAAGGTGGCCCAATTTTTTTTTCGATTTTCATAGATAAAAATTGTATTCTGAAAAAATGAGACATATTTAGAGGTTGCACAAAGGCAATGAAAACATTGATTTTGTATAAATAGTAATTTAATGGTTTATGTTGATTGTTTAGTGTTAAACATGAAATAACATCAAAACAAATAAAATAATAGAATGCAACAAAACAAAGTGTTAACTAATTGTGGACGTCATATTCACTGACTGCTCCCTAGTCTAGTAACCACTGTGGTCTTCTATGCATCCGGATAAAATTGTTGGTGTTCTTGCACCACCTGAAGTAAAAATTGCTTCTGGTCTTTTGTCTGCATAAAACTTCATTGAAATCCTGAATCAGTTTCACTCCTCTTTCGGCTGTGTCATTAACAACTTTCAAATTGGTTACAACCTTTTCTGCATGTTTGTATTCATTGTTGCTGCTCCATGTTTCAGGGGACATCTCCAGGAATGAATGTGGCAAACCAAGAATGGAGAAAAATGCCTTTGTATTGTTTGTAAAAAAGAAGCTGATGGGCTGATCTGCTTATAATCCATTGGAATTTTTCAAGCAGCTTTTCAATTAAAACACACGCCCCATTGAAATCCCCAGTGTAACTTCCTTTTGTGTCAAAACTTAATGCTACTACTTTTTCAGAAAGTCCCCAGTCCTTCAGTCATTCAACTACAGCTTAAGCTTGACTGTCACCTGTCCCTGAAGCCAATTTTAGTACACCTAGCAAGCACTCTATTTGCAGTCCTGCTACAATCTCTTGCAATCTCTCAACATTCTCCCAGTTAATTGTACTTGTGGATCAAAAAATTCTTTAACTTCATGTGCTGTTTTAGCGCATTTTCGAGAAAAAATGAGCTATTGTCCCCGTTTTGTCCGTCTGTCATCACTCGAGATTTCAGCAACCATAAGTCCTAGACCCATGATGTATATACCATTTTGTAGGTCTTGGCCTGCCATGTGTGCATCAAAAGTCGATTTTGCGATTTGACTTCTGAGGCTGGGCATCATTGTTTTTACAGTTTTTACTATATAAGTTATATTAATATTTATGTCATTTTCATGGCCCCATTCTACACCTTATACGTTCAATAACCCATTCATTTGGTGCGAAATACTGCAGCACGTAGTTTCACCAAGATTGACGTCACAAGTGTTCAGGGGCATTTAAGTATTATTTCTTCACCCACAATAATTTTTTTTTCGAAAAATACTTTAAAAACTCAACAAATCATAATGAAATAGTAAGAATATTGCATTGGGTCATTCAATGTAAACTAAACCAGTGGTGTTCACCCGACCCCCTCAGATCTTCCTGAAATTTTTAGAGCTTGTGATACATTCAAAGTTGAGTAATTTCTGAAAATTCCAGCCCATTTGGTCAAAAACTTTCTGAGATGTGATTTTTAAAATTTTTAAGTGTAGTCGCAAGTTTGCGTGACATTTGCATTTACGCGATATTTTAACGTGAATATTTCAAAAACTAAAACAGATGTCAGGCTGAAATGTTCAGTATATACTCATTGTTTTATCCTGATTTGAATGATGTATTTATCTCAAATGTAGCTTGCACAAAGAATTCCCTAAAAATTTCCAAACAGTGCACTTCAGACAGTTTTCATCAATATTTGACCCGGTATAGTCAAGAACCTACAAGACTTGAAATGATGTTTGCTATACAATTAGTAAGTACCATATATGTTTTTATTATTTTGATAGAGAAATCCTGTTAATCAATAATAATGAACTCATAGTGGGCCTCTTTAAGCATCATGGTCGTCCATTTTTGCACGCATTGCGACCCTCAGATGACCATGTGGACAGTAATTCACACTTTTCATATTTTGCACATTTGATAACCTTGGCAAGTACTAGCTATGGTGAAAATTTCATGGTGTTGTCTTGACGTCTTTTTGGTGAAAAATCTGCATGAAATTGCATGATTTCTACACTATCTTGGACCGTAGTAATTTTGAATGTTTAAACTGACATCGTTGATGGACTGGGTTTTCTTATTGCGAATTTAATTATTTTACTTGACAAATGTATTCTGATATGTTTCCAAGTGAATACTTTTAAATGAATTTTTTGTGTAATATTTGCTTGCAAAAACATCATGAATGTATTGCAAAGAGTGTCAACATTTTTTTTTCAATGGTTTCTTAATTATTTAATTTTATATCATTATATGTTCAGATTTCATGTGAGGTGATGTCTAACGAACTATGAAAGCCATTGATAATAAAGGATAAATCTGAACAGATTTAAATTAGAATGCCCATGAATCCGAAGATAAAAAATGTATCTGTAGAAGATGCCAGAGCTGATATCAATGTTGCAGGGGATGACACTGTATATGTTGGTGCCAGTGTATCTGTAAGTGACAATATATCTGTTAGGGTGGCCCAAAAAAAGCTGACGTTTTTATATTTTCTTTGATTTAAACACCACATTTGATTACCACAAAATAAGTAGTCAGAAATATATAATTTCATAATTCTCAGATGAAATGTAGAGGTTGCACAAGCTCTCTGCAAATTTAGGTATGTTTTCCATCTATCACATTTTATCCCGAATGTTGATGAACCTGAATAAAGTCTGTTTTGTTCTTTGATGTTTATAATGTGTAACTGTTTAATAGATCACAAGTTAGTGATCGTACAGCAGTCATATTACTAGCTGCTACAGCTCATTCACTTGGTCACGATGTTAGTGACATGACATTAAGTCGAAGTACTGTACACCGTGTGAGAGCTGAGATTAGAAAAAAAAACAAGTAAAATAAGCCTGTTCCATTCTGGAAACAGGACGTGTTAGCGCATTTTCGTGTATGTATCAGTACGTATGTTAGCTTTCAGTAAATATTTATCTTAAATCTAACTACAAGTGGTTTGTGTTCACTGAAATAGGACTCATAATTGAAAACATACTAAATTGTAGTCATTTAATCGAAACCTCCCTCAATTGTTGCATAGCTATGATATTTCAATTAAACTCAGAACCAAAGCTAACTATTTCATTTGATGAGTTTCTTAATAAATAAAAATTAAATATTTATGGCGAATAGGTCACAGTTTTGTCCAAATCAAGGGAGACTACTGGTGCTAAATATAGTACACAGTAACGGAATTCGGCACCAATTTTAGACCACTTTCCTAAAAGATATAGCTCTGATACTTTCAGTATAGCTCACAACCCAATGACAATGGGGTCATTCCTTGTCAACTCAAAAAGTTTTTTGACAACTTTTTTTTACTTAAGGACACGGAAGAGCGCGTGATTTGTACTTAGATGACCTGCATCAGTCCTTCCTCTGCTTTGAAATCCCTCAAGACCTAAAACACGTCGTCATGCCAAATTCTGTCAAAAGCTCTCTTAAAATCAATGAATTTATAATAGAGATCTTGCTGCTGTTCAATGTTTTTAGTAATATTTAATGTTTCCATTCAACAGAAGTAGAATGTAGTCTGCTAAGTACTTAAACACACTAGATTTCCCTTTGTGTCTCTTCTTCGCCGTGTTAAAGAATTATTCCTGAACATGGTATACTGCAGGCGACTTTCTGTTTTTCAGCCTGGGTATGGCCTCTTTCACTTCACCTTGTCGCAACGGCACGCTCATATCTTGTTAACTCATTTCCGTTTGACTTTATGCTGATGTAGAGTTGGGAAATTATAGTAAGTTGTGTTTATGCTGAATGACTGGCCGTGTTTTCATTTACAAAATTCGACATTCCGAGAAATTATTGTAGAGAGGAGACACTGGTACTTGAGCACCTGATTGGTCTCTGAGAATGTTTGAGATTTGTTGTATATATTAGTTTAGTACATTAGTTATTACAAGCAAGCAACATATGAAACACAAATCAGCTCGGTCTGGGATTCATATTAAAATTAATTCATGAAAGGCTGCCCTACGTTCTTGGATAAAATGCAAGAACCTGGCCAGAATAGTGAATTGTCAGATATGTCTCAGAGAATATTTACTAGAGTGGAGTGAAGATGGCCGAAATATTTTTTTGGACTTGGTAGACTTTAGTTTAAGTAATATACTGATGTTCCGCAGCCAACTTCAAAATCTAACCATTTATAAGATATCGATAATGTATTTGTTATCCGGTGTTCTTTTATTTATAAGGCATTGGCAAATTTTTTTTTGCTTCCACTATTACGTTATCTTTACTTCTTTAGAGCAAAAGATCACTATTAGTTCGCTTTTCTACGCATTTACACACAGTACTTCCTGTTTAGAGTAAACACAGTGTTTATTTGCATACATAATATTGCACACCATTTTATTCTTGTATAATCGCGTTACGTAGCACTGTTAATGATAAGTAATTAGTCAATTACGATACTTCATTTATAAGAGGTTTGGGCCTACCAATAGTCCAAAAAGATTTTCGATTTTCTGGCTCAATCGAAAAGTCATAGGTGAATTGTGAGAAGCTTCCCGTCGTTTACTACATATTAATGAACTGTGTTCTACCATCGAGTTTAAGTCCGACGACATAACTAGAGATCAGAAATACCTGTTTGACTCGTGTACTGCTGTAAGTGTTGACGTTTGTCGAACATTCACTTCGTAATTCTGGTCTTATCAACCATTCAACGTGGTTAACAACAGGCGTGTGGAGCCGGAGCCGAGAAGCCGGGAGCCGCTAATTTTTGCTGGAGCCGGAGCCGGAGCCGAAAAAATCTGGCAGCTCCACGGCTCCCAAATGTTTTGTTTTTTTTACAGCAGAAATTTTTTTTAGCTATAAAATTGCACATTTATTTGATTGCTTGCCTCCTACAATTGAAATGTTGTCATGTTTTACGAACGCCACAACAGTAATACGCACATCACCACAAGAAATTTCTAATGGGGAATCGTTTTGTGTTCGTTTTAATCTTGTTTACCCTCCTAATTTTTTTATTGGCATATTATTTTGTTATATATAAAGTTAAAACAGTTTTATTTCATAGTATAATTGTATCAATCATTTAAAAATAAATTTTTACTACGACGACAAATAGAACACGCCATTTCGTGTATTATTTGACCGCGAATTTGTAATAGACTAAAAACAAAATGGTCGCTTTCTGTATTTAACAATTTCATTATAAACAGAATATCTAAAATAGAGTAGATAAATTTATAAAGCTGTGGCTATTCGGACCCGGGTCCCAATAAAATCCGATTGTTATTTGGACCCGTGGCAAATATGCACTAAGCTTAGCTATATTTAAACTTTATTAGACGGAATCCGAAAAAATAGTAATACAGAGACACTAAGTAACGATTAAATCATACAATTCAAACAATTATAAAAAAATAACAAAGCTAAGCTAAGTGCATATTTGCCACGGGTCCGAATAACAATCAGACTTTATTGGGACGGGGTCCGAATAAAAATCGGAGCTTATTGGTACCCTGGTCCGAATAGTCACTTCGAATTTATAAATAATAATTATAAATACTGAAGTCTTTAACATATTTTAAATAATGTATCATTTTACTATTTGCTAATTTGATCATTGAAAATACTTTTTATTACTTATGAAAATGGCGACTAGTGAAACCTCGGTCGAAAATAATGATATGATTCTGGATGCACTGAAATGGTTTGTTTTTAGTAAAACCAACATGCGTATATTTTTCAAGTTCCTGAAATGGGAGTGAACGCGGCAAAATTTGCATAACTTTTGATCAGCATCATGTTTGCGTGGCGCAATTACAAATATTTTTGTCTCGTGTGATACTATCTTAATTGCAAGCCATAGCCGTGCCGGAGCCGTTGAAGTCAAATTTGTGGGAGCCGGAGCCGGAAAAAAATGTGGCGGCTCCGCAAGCCTGGTTAACAACGGCCAATCGTGTACTACGTCTGTACGTCGCCACAAGAAGCCCGTCGGATGAACTGAAGACGATTGTTACCTTTATCGTAACAGTTTATGCACCATCATGATTTGAAATGAATAATATTCCTGCATGTAAAGACGACTTCAAGGATAGCAATTCAGACATAACTTTATTCAACATAGTACAAAAAGATTTGAACGTTATGCAGACACAACAACGAAGATTTCATAGTTTACCAGCCAGATATCAAGAAGTCTGCTATATATGTAAAAAACCAGGACACATTCAATATTATTTGTATATATGTATATACGTTATCATTCACTGTTCGTATAGTGGATATATATATATATATATATATATATATATATTAATAAATGAACCACGATATTCGAAGAGACTGGTGTCTCTCAAATATCAAACATCCATAGTACGAATATAATCCCTAATATCAACTAGAACACATGTCTCTTTAAGACTGTATATTATCACTTTTTAACTGTCCAGCTTCTATATTCATACCCCCTTCTACAACACTTCTTTTCCCTTCACTGTCCTAGCACTGTCTCCCCTTTTTCCACCTGAACATTCACTCACTTCAATCTCACTATTTACTTCACAAACACACTGAGTTCATGCACAGCTCAGTCACACACACAACACACAAAACACATCCATGACAATGTCCACAATACGATACTGAAATCACGCTACCTCACAGACGAGCTGAAGAAAGTTGTTGACCAAGTAATTTAACACAACGCATTCTTCAGTCATCCAGAAAACATGTTGTTTGCGATGCTTACCGACGAAAGATCAGATATACGCGAGTTAGCTCTGCGACGAATAATGAAATCCAGTCAGCAGAAACCCACGAGTTCAGTTAGATCTTTCTGTGTGCCAGTAATCCACTTTGACGCTACTAGTTACATAGACATGATCGATTGGCAGAAAACTCCAATCACAGAGCATCTGATTGTAATGAACATTGATGACGATACATTGTTAACCATGATCAGGGACGACGATACACCTACACTGGATTTCGCTCGCTATCCTTGTCACACCCAGTCAGTAGAGAGACATATAAAGTTAGTTACAGAAGCTTCCAAATTGTGCGTGTGGTCCAGAAAAACGCGATGGATTTTTAAGTGAACGTTTGGAATCGAGATTGAAAATGACAAACTAGACACCAATGCCCAACATTATTTGAAGCTATAAAAACAAATCAGACAGTTTGCATATGTTTTTTTTTAAGTTATGTACGAAATAAAAAATCGAATTAGTTGTTGTTTCTCTTCCTTACAACATCCTAGATGATAAATTATCTCAATAAAAAAATGTCACAGAGTCCATGAAATGGATCTAATTAGTTGTTGTTACTCTTCATTAAAAAAAAAACAAATGCATAAACTATAAAATAAATTAACCTACAACTTGAAGAACTAACCTACAACGTGAAGAACTAACCTACAACGTACAGAACTAACCTACAACGTGCAGAACTAGCCTACATCTTGAAGAACTAACCTACAACGTGCAGAACTAACCTACCACGTGCAGAAATAACTTACAACGTGCAGAACTATATTCAACAATAGTTTCAATCTAGGTGTTTGGAATATATAAAAAAAGTTTTTGTTCATGAAGATTTCCAGACAAAGAAGTCTTTGTGCCTCAACGAATCAATGTTTTTCTTCAGTCCCGAACAAACATTTCCCAATTAGTAAATTTCTTTACCAGCATCTTATCAGTAAATGCACAATGGTCTTGATAAAAAAAAAACACGCAATCTAAGCCTGGACACAGAACGTGTTGGAACATTTTCGTGTTATAAGTAATGAAAGTAAGTCATGTTGAATAACTGTTACAAAAGTAAATAAAGAGTTACGACTCTTTATACGCCCCTTTGTTAATATAGCTTATATAGTTAAAAATGGTACATAATAAGCCTTTTTATTCGGCCCTCAGATGTCAGATCGCAAAACGGACTTTTGATGTACACATGGCTTACCAAGACCTACACAATGATATATACATCATGGATCTAGGACTTATGGTTGCTGAGATCTAGGGCGCTCCTTTGTTAATAAAGGTTATATAGTAAAAAAAGGGTACATTATAATCCCTTTTATTCGGCCCTCAGAGGTCAGATCGCAAAATGGACTTTTGATGCACACATGGAAGGCCAAGACCTAGAAAATGATATATACATTATGGGTCTAGGACTTATGGTTGCTGAGATCTAGGATGGTGACAGACAGACAAAACGGGGACAATATAGCATTTTTTTTTTATAAAATGCTCTAAAAAGCTGAATGCAAGAAAACGGAGATTTTTAAGTACTAAAACAAAACCAAATGATGAGACAATAGAGACCATATGGTGACAGTTCACTGTTTAATTAAAACATGTCCCTTGATTATGTTTTTCAAATTTTAATGAAGTAATAGTAGCAGTGCATGTTGAAATGCTAAGCCCGCTAGTACACCCAGTTGGCAGAGCTTGTAGATAACCCCCCCCCCCTTTCCAACCAAGTCACAATGGCATGTTTCATAACATTGTATCACGGCTTCCTTGTGTTGGTGTGCCTTTGTTATGTTTTTAAGTGTTATATACGCTTTTACTGAATTACCATTTTTCGTTTTCACTTCAAGGATACTGCATTGCTTATAAAACATTCTTATTCGATTGCTTCAATTTATTGTTAATATGGTCATCTATCTGCCTGATTCACTGACCTGTGATCTAATTTTGATTTTCCTCTTTTATTTCCCTTCTTTTGTTACTAAGCTCTAGGATTTCTCATAGGAGATTATTCCCCCTAACATTTACTTTGTTAGATTAGTTTGTGGTATACATTGTCAGGTCTTAGTGATTATTAAGGTATTGTTTTTATTAACAATAATAATCATTGTTGATAATGCTACCTTTGTTTCCCAAAATAAGTGCCACATTTAACACCTCAAACTTAGAGATAAAAAAGGGCCCATGGAACCTAAATGGTATCTATTCCAAAAATCTAAAATTTGTTTAATTTATCTTTGTCATGTATTGTAAGGCTGGTAGCCAGTTTTTTCAAATTATCGATTTTTTCTAAAGAGCATATATTACGGAATATGCCATAGGTATGTCATTATCATGGCCCCATTTTACACCACAAAAAACAATTTCTAAACAGTTTAGGTCATCGCTAAACATGGCTGACGGTATTTTATATAGAATATTGAGGTTCGTTTTTTTCTGTATTTTAACACAACACTTTTTTTTTACCAAATAAGAATTATTATTACACTTTAAATATTGTAGATGTATGGTATCATAAAATATTTTTCAAAATAATGTATGTTTCCAAATACGATTAAACCATTAAGATTAGAAACAAGAATCTTTCTTGTTATGGAATCCTGAATTATGTGTAGCGAAAATATTGAATTCTTAGAAGAAATAATTTATTATCCAGGAATGCAAAATGTTTTAAAAAAATCTATATTATGCCGGTATAATAGTCTGTATTATACCAGTAAAAGAATCTATATTAAACCAGTAAAAGAATCTAAATTAAATCAGTAAATGAATCTGTATTATCACACCGTGCAAAAAAAAATACTACATATTAACTAAACTAACAGTAACAATAATAAAACAAAAAAATTCCGACACTAAAAAATATAAAATAAAAAACACAAAAAGCCAACAAACGTTTAATAAGACTTAAATCATACAAATAAAGAATATACATAGACATATTTGTATACAAGTATTGAGTAAATACAAACGTTGGAGAAATAAATCATGAATTCGAACAATATTTACACTCACGTTTTTTTAAAAGTATTTTATTGCATACTGCAAACTGCATGATGGGCAAAATAAACGTATCAAAAGAGATAGAGAGATAGAGAGGGAGAGAGAGAGAGACAGAGCGAGAGAGACACAGAGAGAGAGAGAGAGAGAGAGAGAGACAGACAGAGACAGAGAAGACTAAACGTTCATTCACTGTGAGCCATCAAACAGTCCATGTATTTGATGTATCTTTGAGACCGATCAGAATATGTATTTAATTTTTTTTTTCAATAATACAAATGTCTCGAAGGCTCCCCACTAATTTCCATTAATCTTGGCTTTCCTATAAAAAGTATTTATTTAGACTAAAGTACTCTTCTCTAGTAACGTCGTAACGAAACATTTCATAGAGCGATGACAATCTACTGATCATACTTTGTTTTATTATTTGAGCTCATCTCACTACATGAAAGGAAAAAAAATAAAAATCTCGGAAATATTTCTGTTTTTTCTTAACTGAACTAACGAATGATTAATTTTTATTATTATTTCAACTCCGAGTTAAGGCATCAAAGTACTTCAATTGAAGTTTTATGGGAATTGCACCGATACCACTTTTATATCTAAATCTGAGACACTGAGCAAAAAGAGAAAAATATAATTCACAAACTAGGTTTTATTTTAAAAACATTAAATCGAAAATAATTTAAAACGTCAGATTTTTAAAATTCCGATGAATCACCACATCCACGTGTATCAAGTCATGAGAGATACGAAGTATATGTGATTAATATGACTTTTGGTTACATACAGACATATGCTTTGATAAGTGAGCAATCGTATGCATACAAATATCCATTGTTGAAATATACACATTGCTGTGTAACACTGTTGGTTGGTTGATTTGCTAGAGAGAGAGAATCAAAGTGAAAATAAATTAATAATTAGATCGTCAATTTTTCAGTCCCTTGTATACAAATTAAAGCAAAATAGATATATCCTTTTCTATTATGAGAAAGACATTTTTTTAGGCTTTGCAACTTATTAGTAGATGGGTCTTCAAATGGTTACAAATTTCTATGGCAGAGCTAAATGTCAGGGTATAATTATCCGTTGCATATGTTATTCATAATTATGCAGCCTGTCATCTGCATGTTTTAAGCAAGTTTGACTTGTGGTTATGTCAGCAACGATGCTCTCTAATCTATTAGATATTTTTTTTTCATTGCGGTGGGACACCGGATAGCAGATACTAAATAAATAAATACACATAACCTTTTACCATATATGGTTCGTTTGGTGCGTCACGCCCAAAGATGTGGTATAAACAACTAGATGGAGCGCTAGCTATTAACACCAATAGTACGGCCTGATTTTAAGAGATGGGCGGAGATTACATATAAATTTGCCATGCGTAGCTGAAGCAATATGCATTTATGCATAATCTGTTTACCGCTTCCGTGTACGCCAGTAATTAGACTGTCAGCCATTGTTGTAGTTGATGATTGGTGTCGTTGGCGATTTCAAAGGAATCCCATGGGACGGGACAGATAAATTACCCTGGAATGGGATAGGATGGAACAGAAAAATCTGTCCCATGGACAAACCTGGTAATTACTTCCAAAATTTTGTCTGGCTCATAAACTCGCTGGAACTGACCTGATAAAATTTCCGGTTTGACAAACCAGTGAGCTACACCGCACGACCACCAATTTAGTTATTTGAATCAAGTGCTTCATCTCATTATCAATGTAATACAAAGCTTAAATTACGTGATACCTTTAGTAATGGCCAGGGTTGTTAGAGTACTCTTAAATAGTATCGCCAATACCAATACTTCATGAAAATAGTATTGCCAATACCAATATCAATACTTCATGAAAACAGTATCGCCAATACCAATATCAATACTTCATGAAAACAGTATCGCCAATACCAATACAAATACTGAGGTATAAATGTATTGCCAAAATCAATACCAATACAATACCGAAAATTTGAGATCAACAAAATATTTTTATTTTAAATATAATGAGTGCAAGTTTCTTAAGTTTTTAAAAATGTAAAAAAAAATAGACTGCATTTTCAAAGCAAAAATTTTATGCTAATCACTTCACCACTTGGCAGCACGTAAGAAGACCATCATTTCAAAATAATCATTGCTTAGCCTAGAACGTAATGGCATAAAAACACGCCCACCCAATGAAAACAAGCGCTCAACTGCAGCACTAGCCGTAAGTCCAGTTTTCAATTACAGGTATAGTTTCTTAATGCTTGGGTAGTGTGCTAATGACATTTCTGATGGGTTATCTTTAAGATATCTGTTTCTATTAAACAATTCGTCCTGATTCTACCGCCATGCAGTAAAACAAGGAAAAATATGGTAGATTCAGATATCTGTACAGTTCATCCTCTCATCTTTATAAAACAGCGAAATGCGTTTAAAAATTTGATCCGCTGTCTGTAAGAGTGAAAGAAATTTTGTCACTTGTCTCAAATTCTTTTTTGATTGCTTCTAGTGTTTTGGAAATTAAATCATAAGTATGTCGGACAACTATTCTACACACAGCCAAACTACATCCTTTTCGCTGAAGTGACGCAGGGTCTAACCCAGGCATGGCCAACATACGGCCCGCGGGCCACATCCGGCCCGCGTAACGAATTTTTCAATATTTTTGTTTTCCTGACACTTACATAGTATTTGTCACATTCTGTGATTTAATGAATGAAATCAAGTCCAAGCCCTACCCTGCTTTCATCACCCGAGGGTGAGATAAGATAATACATAGGATAGACAAAGACATTGTCTTCCCAGGTTTTTCTCCACTGTGATCAGTCTGTCTAGCACCCACTATCACTTTTTGTCACAAGGGGAGAAAATGTCTATAAGGGAGATAACCTATGCCCTTGTTGCATTCAAGCGGAAAGGGGCGAGAGAGTAGTGTTCCTTTATCCCCCCTCCCTTTATCTTGAAGGTTGGAACTGTCCGCGAGTGAGTGGCAGCAGTCAGCGCTGGTCAGTCGGTGAGTGAAGTCGAACGATTGGACCCGGGTTGGATAAACCAGTCTGGGTTGGTTTCGACCGGCTCAGTACTGAATTCTTGTGAGAACTATCCAACCCATGTAAGGGCCATTATGTATATGTATATTAGGCTGATTATAATGCTAATTGTCCTTTTGAGGGCACCTTATGCCTGTTTGCTTTTGTATAAATAAACTCTAAACGTTGTAACTGTACGTGTTTGGTTATCGATTTTTCATTGTGTTTGTCGTCCTGTGTAACCACGTGGCTGGGACAAATATAAATGCTGGCCAGAACTCAGTAGGTGATCATACCAATAGACAACGACCGCAGGGACCCCGCAAGGGGACCTTGACAGTATTAATCAAGTAAATTCAAGATATTTCTGGTTTTTCATATGAATTAAACTTTTCATGCTTATTTGTTATCGATAATCACACTACTAACTCTATAATCTATGTATTTGAAGTGGAACAGTACGCCAGTTCATTCAATGTTTTCCGTAAGTAGCAAACTTGTTAGTAATAACTTGGTCGCTTGGAAGTTAATTTGCAATATTAATTCGTTTATTGGATGTTTATTATCATCGCATTAAAAAAGCAATTGCTTTCTTAATTTAAAAATGGAATTAATTTTGTTACTTGCTGCTAATATCACTTCGGTCGCCATTTTTTTTTCAATTTGAAAAGTGTTTTTTAAAGTACCATATTGATAGGAAAAAATTGGTGAGTGTTACAACAGACATGACAGGAAAAAAATATTGGAGTAATTAAACGCATTGAAGATACACATTTTCGAAATCGATCCCAATCATAAAATTATACCAATACACTGCATTATTCATCAAAATGTCCTATGTAAAAATGTTACCAAAATAGTTGTAAAATTAGTAAATTTCTTAAGAGCCAAAGGATTAAATCATAGGCAATTCATTGATTTCCTTGAAGAACTTAATACCATATATTCCGATGTAATATACTACAATAAAATCCGTTGGTTGAGCTTGGGAAAGGTATTAAAGCGTGTGTGGGAGCTTCAAGGGGAAATACGAATTTTTTTAGTGCTCAAAGAAAATGAGGAGTTTCCTGAATTAACGGATCCAAATTGGCTTTGTGATTTGGCTTTCTCTCTAGGTATCCTCACATATTTTAACGAATTAAACACAAGTTTACAAGGAAAAAAAATGTTTGCTTATGATTTAATGCAGAAATTAAAAGCCTTTAAAATGAAACTTCAACTTTTTTCCACAAATCTTGCTGAATGCAAATTTGATCATTTCCCATCCTTAAAGACCATTTCCGCAATAATTTTAAAAGAAAAAGCTTAAATGTAAACTGAAAATATTCTGGCATTACGACTTGATTTTGAAAACAGATTCGAATGTTTTAACAGAATAGATAAAATATTTTCTTTAATGAATCACAATAAAAGTCCTCCAAGGTCGAGATTAAAAGATTTACATTTGGAGGGTGTAGTAAGATTAGCCACCACAGAAATTGAACCTGACATTAAAAAAGATTATAAACGAGGTAAACCGCCTCAATATTTCTCATTAATTATTATAATATATTTGTTATTATTAAAATGTTTATTTTGTTTTGTTCTGTATAGATATTTTGCTGTAAGTTAACTATGATTTATAATTATTCATATATATATATATATATATATATATATATATATACATGGGCGTCGCTAGGAATTTTTCCAGGGGGGGGGGGCAAATAACAACTTTATGACATTTTTTTTTAAATGTAAGGGGGGGGGGAGCAAATGCCCCCCTCTTATATGAATACGCCCATGTATATATTTATATATATATATATATATATATATATATATATATATACTTCTATGTTTTTGTTATATCATTTATAGTCTCATGATAAAAATTTGTTCATTTTTTGTTTAAAACTTTTGTATTTTTTTTATAATGTTAATTTTATAATTATTATATATTATATATAGGTATTTGTTACATTATTTATATTTTCATAATAAAATTTTGTTCATTTTTTGTTTAAAATTTTGGTATTTTTTACGCCTGGCCCGCGAAAAATTTTTTTTTCACTCCGGCCCGTGACAAAAAACTGTTGCCCATGCCTGGTCTAACCAATGCACAGTAACACCAATAAAACTTCCTTGTCCGGAAGTCCAGCAAACGCCAGTTGTACAGAAAGTATTAATTGAAGCCCATTTATCTTTAAGCTATAAATTGTGTATGATTACTAGTAGTGATTGAATTTATGTAGATTACTCTTAAAAATGTATTAAAGTCGCTATTGTTTTTCTGCAAATTGCTAGTATCGGCAATAGAAAAATATCGGTATCGAGAATCGAACATTTCTTGTTCAAAATGTATCGGCGATACACAAATCAATACTTGATAAAAAAAAAAGGTCGGCGAAACAGCAACCAATACTAAAAAAGTACTGCCAATAGTGTATTGGCTGATACCTATAATTCGATACTAACAACCTTGGTAATCAAGGTCGCTTTATCAACTAGGTACAGTAGGCACTGTGCCTTGGCCCTACGAACTTTTCAAGGGCCTACGAAAGCCAGAACATAAAGTGAAAACAAGTTCAGAATGCCAGTAAAATTTAATAATGTTTGTATTAAAGTAACTGTGTGAGACGAGCACCTGAGTAAGTCAAGCTGCAGTGCTGTAGATCTGTAAATTACAGTATGTTAACTTTTCGGCTCTTTGTCTTAGCAAAGTCACATACGACGTCCTCAAATGTCATTTCCCTAATCAATTCATTTTCAATTGAAAGTAATGCCAGGGAGGATAGTCGTGTTTGTACCATCGTTGACCGAAGATACGTTTTTATCAATTTGAGTTTAGAAAAGGAACGTTTCCCTTCAGCACTTGTTCCAAAAATTGAAAGATAGATCCGGAAAGCAATATTTACATTTGGAAAACTTGTCTCCAACATATTCTGTATTTGTGCTGTAAATTTCAGCTGGATCACATTAATAACCGCATTCGTAGTCATGCAGCTCATGCTTCAAAACTCTCCTACTGATCCAAATGTACATTCTAAGTCTGAAGGCAAATCAAACACAGCAGCTTCTGCACGAACCCATAGCAGACTTTGCTGACACATTTTTCTTTGTAATATTTTTTTCAGTTGTTTCACCTTTTTTTCATCACAGTCCGGCAACATTATTTCTCGTAAATCGAGATAGTTGGTGTACATTGTGGCCGAAGAAGTAAATGAAATATTATTATCACTAGTATTACTAGTTGTACCAGTAATGCAATCAGTGTCTCTGCTCATAAATGGCAGCAACGAACCCCCCAATTTTTTTAATGCTTTTTCTTTCTCCTCCTTTTTCTTCCGCTTCTAAAATCCACTCTCGAGTTTCCTCTTGTATCCATCAGACATGGTTATTTAAAAGTACGTTCGTTACTTTTTAAAATTTGTAAGAAAAAAGAAGCACACGATTAACAACGAATGCGATGCGCATAATGTAACACCGGAATTACTACGTCATCACTGCATATAGTCAGCATAGAATAATTAACTATGCGGAAAGTTTATTTAGATTTCAAATCGCAAAGTTGTGCGGGTGCTTTCTTGAAAAATATTAAAAATGAAGTCGGGCAGGGCCTACGACTTTAAAAGTGCCTAGGGCCTACGATGACCTTAAAAAAGCCCTGCTGGTAATGGCTTATTATAAAAAAAAAAAGAAAACGAACATGGATTAAAAAAAAACTCAAAACTGTTACATTGCAAGCTTATATATTACTAGTTGCAAGTACCCGGCTTTGCCGGGTTTATAATAAGGTTTTCTGTTTACCTTTTGTTTTCTCCCTACCCCCTCTCTCCCTTCCTCTCTCTCTCTCTCCCTCCCCCTCTCTCCCTTTCCCTCCCTCCCTCTCCCTCCCTCCCCCTGCTCCCTCTCCCATCTCTCTCCGTCCCTCTCCCATCTCCCTCTTTCCCCTCTCCCCCTCCTTCTCTCCCACCGTCCATCCTCCCTCCCTCCTCCCTCCCTCTCTCTCCCTCCCTGCCCCCTCTTTCTCTTTATCTCTTCCTCCCATTTCTTCGATCCTCTTCCTCTCTCTCCTTCCCTCCCCCTCTCTCCCTCCCTAACCCCTCTCTCCCTCCTTTCTCCCTCCCTCCCCTCTCCACCTCTCTCCCTCTCTCCTCCCCCCTCTCTCCCTCCCTACCCCCTCTCTCCCCCTCCCTTCCTTTCTCTCTCCGTCTCCCCCTGCTCTCCTCTCCCCATCTCTCTCCGTCCCTCTCCCCATCTCCTCTCCCCCCTGCTCCCCCTCTCCCATCTCCTCTCTCCCCTCCTTCTCTCTCACCGTCCCATCCTCCCTCCCTCCCTCCCTCCCTCCTCTCTCCCTCCCTGCCACCTCTTTCTCTTTATCTCTTCCTCCCATTTCTTTTGATCCTCTTCCTCTCTCCTTCCCTCCCCTCTCTCCCTCCCTAACCCCTCTCTCCCTCCTTTCTCCCTCCCTCCCCTTTCCACCTCTCTCCCTTCCTCCCCTCTCTCTCCCTCCCTACCCCCCTCTCTCTCCCTCCCTTCCTTTCTCTCTCCCTCTCCCCCTGCTCCCTCTCCCATCTCCCTCTCCCCCTGCTCCCTCTCCCATCTCCTCTCTCCCCCTCCTTTTCTCCCCCCTGTCCACCCCCCTCCTCCTCTCCCCCTCCCTCCCTCCCACCTACCCTCATTTCCCCCTGCCCCCTCTCTCTCTTTATCTCTCCCTCCCTCCCTCTCTCTCTCTCTCTATATATATATATATATATATATATATATATATATATATATATATATATATATATATATATATACTTATTATTATGGCTTCACACTTCTTCTAAAATCCTTCTTCATTCCTTTACCTTCCTCAAACTGTACAAATCAGGGAGCATGAAAAAACATCAACAATTCTTTGCATCACAAAGGCACAATACAGCACCAGCGCGCAAGTTCTATTCGATCACCGGGAAATGACGTTACAGAGGAATTTTATTTTTGGCGCAGTCGAGATTACTTTAATATAGTAAAATACAAAATAAAAAAAAATTAATTACAATTAAACTACCCATTGAGATGAAACGAAACCTGTCATTTAACCTTCCCCATGTAATTATGTGTATGTGTAACAAATTTCACATTTGGTTGTCTGGATCTTGAGTTATAAGGGAGCAGACAGACAGACAGATAGACAGACAGACAGTCAGACAGCAAATGCCTCTTATAAGTATAGAGATACTAAAAATGGGTCAACATTGTGATGGTGACAGTGTTCTGTTTTGCTTGCAGCTTCGATAACAGCTTTGTATGTAGGTTTGTAGCATGCACACAGAAGACAAAGATGCAACTGTTTGTAAGTTAGTTTGCAGCATGCAAACAGAAGACAAAGCTGTAACTGTTTGTATTTAAGTTTGTAGCATGCACACAGAAGACAAAGTAAGAATATTTTGAATGTAATTTTGTTGCATACACACAGAAGACAAAGCTGGAACTGTTTGTAAGTAGGTTTGTAACATGCAAACAAAAGACAAAGATGCAATTGTTTGTAAGTAAGTTTGCAGCTTGCAAACAGAAGACAAAGCTGTAACTGTTTGTATTTAAGTTTGTAGCATGCACACAGAAGACAATGTAAGAACATTTTGAATGTAATTTTGTTGCATACACACTGAAGACAATTCTGGAATTGTTTGTAAGTAGGTTTGTAACATACACACAGAAGACAAAGCTGGAACTGTTTGTAAGTAGGTTTGTAACATACACATAGAAGACAGGGTTGTAGCTGTTTGTATGTACGTTTGTAGCATGCACACAGAAGACAACGTAAGAACTGTTTGTATGCAGGTTTGTTGCATGCACAAAGAAGACAAAGCTTGAACTGTGACACACGCAGTTTTAATCAAAGTATTTTATATATTTTTAATAAACCAGGGAATGACTAAGACATTGATTTAATAGATAATATACTACTTTAGATGAGTGTAAAGAAAGAGTTTAAACGGACTCATTATATAGTATCGATTGTATCAAGAGGTGCTGAAGTAGAGAATCTATTCGCAAGAATTTATATTTTTTTCCGGCGGAACGCACTGGAACGCCTTTCCGGTGCTTTATTTCCGTATACTTTTGTTTACTGCACTTTTTTCAGTTTATTTTCTGTAAAACACGACGCCTTTTCGGTACCTTTTTTTTAAAGAAGAATAGCACTGGTTAACACTAATAAATAAATATAATAAATGAACATGTCAAAGTCGATCTAATGTGGAACATTTCGGCCAGTAAGAATATAAATATTAAGCTTTTATTAAATATCTTTTGTACTAAAAAGTAAAAAAAAATCAAATATGAAGAAAGATATCCATTTGTACATGTTTTTTTAGAGCATTTTCGAAAAAAAAATGCTCTATTGTCCCCGTTTTGTCTGTCTGTCTGTCTGTCATCACTCTAGATCTCAACAACAATAAGTCCTAGACCCATGATGTATATATCATTTTGTAGGTCTTGGCCTGCCATATGTACATCAAAAGTTCATTTCGCGACAGGATCTCTGAGGGCCGGGCTTCAGGGCTCCTAAGGGGCTTATATATTATATATACACTGTACGTTCAATAACCCATTCATTTGGTGCGAAATACTGCAGCACGTAGTTTCACCAAGATTTATTAAGAAACTCATCAAATGAAAAAGTAAGCTTGTGTTCTGAGTTTAATTGAAAGTATCAGAGCTATGCAACAATTGACGGAGTTTTCGGACGATTAAATGACTATAATTTCGAATGTTTTCAATTATGAGTCTTTTTTTCAGATATATGCATTACACAATTGAATTTATAAACATTTACAAAATTTACAAATACTTATTGAAAGATAGCATACGTACTGATACATAATACGAAAATGCTCTAACACGTCCTGTGTCCAGAATGGAACAGGCTTAATTGCTTGTTTTTTATTTGACGACTTCCTGCTCGCAAAATTTTTCTCTTCTGTATTCAATTAGAGGATCTCCTTTTGTCCGACAGTTCCATCAGTAGCCAGTTTTATAAAACTTCCTGCCACGGAAGGTCTTTCATTGAAAACTGTTTTACTGGCTTGTTATTGGCATGAAATAGACCTTTTGGACAGGGTTATTTGTGGAGCTCAAAATCAGCCTCCATTTCTATACTATCTTCAATGTCTAAGGGACCTTTTTCTGTGCATATTTTCTCTCTTAAGAGAGGAATTGCTCTGGATGTATCATTGTCATCGGGACGTCTTATTTTGAAGAAATTCAGGACCCATTGCACGACATACCTTACATAGTGTAGTAATATATATTTCCTTCGCTTACAAGCCCGATGATAAGTATTATTCTCTTCATTTAATGAGCCATCTGTCATGGTTTCAGAAAATTCATTTGTATTAACCTTGGTAGCTAACTCTTCGATTGTATCTTGTTTAACCTCGGGAGATAATTCTTCAATTGTTTCTTGTTCAGAACATTCAGTTGCATATTGTTTAGGCCTTGTATTAACTTGTGCATTGAAATGTAATCGAGAACTTTCTTTTTCTATTAGTTGCATATTGTCTGGCTGAAAATACCTTAGGTCGTGTACCATCTATTTCTACCTATTCTTGCTGAGCCTGTTCATATTCTGGTGCAGAATTCTTCTGGGGATGGATAACATCATCATCTACGTCATATTTACTAACTGAGGCATGAATAACTTTTTCTCTCGTACCACTTGATGGATTAGCAGAAACTCTAGTAGAAAAAAACTGTAGATGAAATATCAAATGCCTTATTTCTTTGTTCATTTCCATCTGACCTTTCATTTTCATTTAAACTTACATGTCTTTTAATAATAGGGCTTGGCTCAAGGCTTGCTGAATTTTGTTTTGACAATGGTCTAGATCCAGTGGGTGCTGCTTTTTTTGCGAAATTTCCTTCTCACCCTGATTATTGTTTTCATTGTTATTAATATGTCGAAAATATTGTTCTAACGATTTATCCTCCTTCTGTAATGTTATCAGTAGTTCTTTGTTTATGTCCATTATTACTGTTTGGCTGCTATCACAATTTACTGTTTCGATATTCTCATTGTTCATTTTGTCAGTTGCAGATATAGTAAAGACATTCATATGTCTAGTTTCAATTTGTGACATTGAGGTTTTGTTGCTCAATTTATTTTTTAAATTATGTTTTAATTGTTCATAGTTGTTTATGTTCGTGAAAGCAATGTTTTGAGCTTTCGTATGTCCTTGGAATTTTTTGATGATATAAGCTGATCTATCTTTCTTAGGAATGTCATTTTGATTAGCTATTGTATGAAATTTTTTCAATATAATCAACTATGTCTTCTGTGCCATTCCAGTTGTATAGGTTGTTAAATGAGGCACATACATCAGTGTCTGGTTCTTTATTTGGATTTAGATCTATTAAATATTTTTGTACATATTCACCTTTTTCCTCGAGCCATGCTTTGAATAATGCGTTGGAGTTGTCTGGTTTTGCATTTGGTATATTGCCAACTATTAAACTGGCTACAGGTGATGATAGAACTAAAGCATTGATTTTTCCCGAAATCCCTGGAGTGTCTATGTCTATTGTGGCTGTTCGACATATGACTTTCTGACCATCTCCTAACTTTATATGTTCAAGTTTATCAGTCACTTGGTCTTTATGGACTAATTTCTCGTCAACTATCACCGTTGTGCAACCGGAGTCACGCAAACACATTACAGGATTGTTGTTTACGAAACATGGATAAAAGATCAATTTGTCCTTATTGTCAAGCATGGTGGCGACTGTATTTTCATAAATCTGTCTGTTGTAACTGTGGCCTTTTTCTCTGCTGTGTCTGGGTGGACTCATGTTTGGAGACTGTCTTCGATTTGTTGGATATTGTTTCATTATTTTATTTGGTTGAGATCTATAATTCTGGTAGGTTTTCCTATATCGACAGTAATACTGAATGTGTCCTGGTTTTTTACATATATAGCAGACTTTTTTATCTCTGGCTGGTAAGCAATGAAATCTTCGTTGTTGTGTCTGCATAACGTTCAGATCTTTTTATACTATATTGAATAAAGGTATGTCTGAGTTGCTATCTTTGAAATCAGACATTGCAGTGATTAGTTGTTGTTTGTTGTGCACTTTGTGTTGCTTGATGTAAATGTATAACTGGGGACTACTCTGATTTAGTATTTGACCACCAACAATAGTTCAATGATTTGTCTGGCATTTCAACTGTCTATTCCAGATATTTTAATCCAATTCAATAGATGTGATTCATTAATGTTTATGAATGCCCGTGGAAGCTCCAATGGATTCATTATAGTGTTATGCAACTGTGTACGATAATGTTCTTCAGTTTTGTTGTAATGCTGAAGCAAATACTTTTTAACAGCATCATAGTTTTTGGCGTCTTCACCTTTTATGTTATTTAATGCTGATTGAGCTTCATGTGTTTGTTTTTTGACTTAATACAATTAATATTATTTATACTTTTTTATGTGATTGTTATTTTATAGTAATTTCATGCACTTTATACATAAAAATAAAAGCCTCATTCTACCCTCCCTCATAATATAACACTGGGTAACAGCCAAAAAATCGTCAGGGGTTTTTTAACTGATTTTGACTAATTTTGGAGTTCTGAGTCCGAATATCACATTGATTTTGCTCGGTCAGGTTAACTTCTTGAGATACAGCCATAGACCTACCTGACGAGCTATACGTATAAGAATATCAGGGGTTTTGAGTTCAATCATTTCTCTAAATTAGCTGCATAAAAATTAGCAGCAAAATATCACAATTATAAAAGCAGAGATAATTATATTCTGTTTAAAAATCATAAATCTGGATTTTCACTTGATTATTTAATGCATCAGCCCTTGATTGGGTTAAAAAAGCCTATCAAATTGTCAGGACTATGAAAGTTGATAGACATAAACAGAGATATTGTTTAGATAGATAGACAGATAGATTGAGTGATAGACTGATAGATAGAAATATAGATAGATAGATTGACAAACGAATCGCACTGACAGTGAAAATAAGTTCGGGATCTCAGCTTGTCGAATAACTCCTCCGAGCTGTTGGCCTCCAGACTCAAAGAGAAAAATCTACTTGGCAAGGATGCGCGTATCACTTTCTTTCGTAGAAGGCATGAGGACATGTGCTACTTCTGCCAGGAGGAAGACCTTGTGTACTGCCGAGATGCCGCCGGTCTTCTTGATAAACTCGGCGGTCCTCAATAGGATCCGAGAGATTGGCGACTCTTCATTGACAGCTGCAAGCGCTCTTTGAAGTGTGTACTTCTCCACAACGGGAGCAAGTTCGCCTCAATCCCTTTTGCGCATTCCACATCTCTTGAAGAGAAATATGAAGCAGTGAAGTATGTGTTCGACAAAATCCAATATGAGCAGCACCAATGAATCATCTGCGTCGACTTGAAGATGGTGAACTTTCTACTTGGTAAGCAGTCCGGGTTCAAGAAGTACCCATGCATTATATGTATGTGAGACAGTCGCGACAGAGCCCAGCACTTTGGAAAGAAGGAGTGGCCGGCGTGAGAGCAGTTAGTACCTGGGGTGAGAAACATCATAAACGAAACTCTTGTTGACCGGAAGAAGATATTGATCCCACCGCTACACTTGAAGATTGGGTTAATGAAAGTGTTTACGCGCGCTCTGGACAAGGATGGGAGGTGCTTCAACTACATGTGCCGAGCATTTCCACTGAGAAGCTGAAGGCCGGCATTTTCGACGGCCCACAGATACGGCAGCTCATAAAAGACACAAAGTTCTAAATCTCCATGAACAAGCTTGAGTGCGCCGCCTAGAAATCGTTTGTGCAGGTATTGAACAACTTCATGGAGAACACGAAGGCAGCAAACCACGCCAGACTGACTCATCAGCAGCATGATATAGGACTTCCAAAAACTCGGGTGTTTGATGAGTATAAAGATGCACTTCCTGTTTTCACACATGGAGAAGTTTCCTGAAAACCTTAGGGCAATGAGTGATGAGCAGGGAGAAAGGTTCCATCAAGACGAACGCCAAATGGAGGAAAGGTACCAGGGGAGGTGGAATGCAGTCATGCTTGCGGACTACTGCTGGTCGCTGAAGAGTAGAGAGACAACCCAGCAGCTGCTCACACACGGGAATCGAAGAAACGCCGATTTATGCCTTGAACTCTGAACTTTTTTTTCACGTAACGCTCATTGTTATACTAATATTATGGTAATTATGCTTATCAAATTTGGTGGAGCAAATAAAAATTGAATTAATTTGAACACGTTGACTTATATTTCTTGAGTAAAACGGAAAAAAATCGTCAGGGGTTTATCAGCTAATGATCCGCAAAAATGTGGTATTTTACAAAAAAAAAACGATTTTTAAAAAAATTCTGTCGGAAAAATTCCTGACCTGACTGAGCAAAACCAAGGTCTTTTTCGGACTCTAGTCTAATTAAACTGGAAAACCCAAGACGATTTTCAAAAAATATTTTTTGTTTGCCCAGTGTAATTTTTAAATAGCCATATGAAACAGAAAAACTTAGGGGGAAAAAGCCATACAAATTGATATTTAGTTTTCAAAATCATATTTTGCTCAGAAAACGTTTCATCTTTCAAAAATTTAAAATATGTATTTTACCTTATACACTAAAATCTTCATTTAAAAGGTTCAAAATAATAATCATAAAGTTGACCTTTGCTTATAAAAAGTGCATTTATTTAACAAAAGATATGCAGGTTACATGAACTATCAGCTAATGGATTACATTTAGTCCTGTTTTTTTTCAGTCAAATGAAATACATCGACATTACAGTGTAAAGTCATGAAACAAGTCTCACCTTGTTGGAACAGATTCCACGGGGTGCTGCTTAGTACAGAGTTATCATCCATCCACCTGTAAAGATTTTCATTTGGGAAGTATTTCAAACCAATCCATGCTGGTATACCACTGGTCATAAAGTAATTTAAAATATCCAATTTCGTTTGATTCTTAATAGTGAAAAGATTTGCTCCTAGAGCTAGAGACAAAAAAAAATAAATGAATGTTAAAATCAAAGTAATGTATTATGTAAAGAAATTATTTCTAACGATCACCTGTTAGTGTGTTAATCAACCCTACAGTGCCCAATTTATTTATTTTTTGTATTTGTACAATTATTAACATCAGATCGGAAATAAAAAAGCGAAAGTTGATTGCGCATGCTTTTCCGGTAATTTTACATTCATCTGAGATACGTGAATAAATGCATTCACCTTTTTAGGCCAAAATTTAATAATAAGATTATAATAATGAAAAAATATGGTTGATTCATGTATGAATCATGGGGCACTGATTGTTGCTTGTAGAAGATTGCAAGAAGAAAAAAGAAGGGAGCTAATTCACGAAACTTTTGGCAGTTATTTTTTTCAAAATTACAATTACAGTAATTTGAAGGATGTAAAAAAGTCTAGATAAATAAAATTGTGTTAGATTTAAATCTAAATGCATGAATTAATAAATAAATATTGATAAAAAGGCTTAAAAGCCACACCTAAATATGTAAATATTTAAAGTTCCGTTTGTCTGAATTTCATTTTCAAAAAGTTGTGAATATTTGAAGGAAACAAGTGTGCAGTAAATTCTTTTCTATTTCGGTTGCATTCTTGAGATACGATTTATAAGATGAAAGCCATTATAGATTGTGTAAGGAAACATTAAGATCTATTGAGGTCAACGAAGCATTACCCGAAGGAGTAGATTACAACATAAACTATCAAAAAAAAACAGAAGACAGGAGGAAAAATAAAGGCAGCAGACAACAACAGTAAAACCAGGGCAACTAAGGACAAGGCTGAAGAAGACTATGCAGAAGGTCAAAGAGTGGTGAAGTGGAGTATATTAGGAAAGGCGAAAAAGACAATGTGATTAGACTAGCAGCAGAGGCAGAACAGGCAGCATTTAGCGGGGACATGAAATTACTAAACATCACAACCAAGAGACTCTCAGTGAAGATAAAAAAGCCAGAAAGGCTTGTCAAAGAAAATAAGGGGAAACACATTAACAGATGGGATGAATACTTTTACGAATAGACCAGCACCCCTAAACTCCCAAAAAGTGAACCATCCGAAGTGGATCTCCCAGTCAACTGCGAAAATCCCTTAAGAGAGTAGATCTAGAAAGCAATCACGCTGATAAAGAACTGTAAAGCAGTTGGACCAGATGACTTTTCACCAGAAGCACTAAAGGCAGACTTGAATACTTCACTAAAGATGCAATTTCTTCTCTTGTGAGGATCTGGGATGAAGAAGATTTACCAACAGACTGAAAGGAATGCTACCTTGTCAAGCTTCCAAAGAAAGGTGACATCAGCAACTGCAGCAACTACAGGGGTATCACATCTCTCTGTACCAAGCAAAGCTTTAAACAGGATTCTCTTGGAGAGAATTAAAGACACAGTCGACCCACATTTGCGAGATGAGTAGAGAGACTTTCAAAAACAGATCATGCATGGATCAATTGGCAACATCATAGCTGAGCAGTCACTAGAGTGGAACATACCATTGTGTATCACCTCTGTGGGCTTTGAAAAAAGCATTTGATAAATAGAGACAATCTGGAGCTCCTTCAACAATACGGAATCCCAAAGCATTATAAATAACTCTTACAATTATATGTCCTGCAGAGTAATCCAAGGAGGAAGCTCAGAAAAAAGTCAGACAATGATGCTTGTTGCCACCACATTTTTTTTTCCTTCTTGCAATAAGACTGGATCATAAAAAAAACCAACACGAAAACGAAGAAATAGAATACATGATACAGCGGACACTATTGAGCCGATGATTCGCTGATCTGGACTTAGCAGATGAGCTTGCTCCCCTCTCCCACATGAAACAACATATGAAGAAAAAAATAAATACACTTTCAGCTGCAGCGTTCGAGGTTGGCCCCAATATTAACCTAGACGAAACCAAAATCCTAAACAAATTCAGCCACTATGCATATAAGACAGTACACCAACGGTTGCACAGAGGCAGAATTAAATTAAGAATAGGCAAAGCAAGAACAAACTTCATGCAGTTAAAGAATGTTTGGACCTCTAGAGATGTTTCCTTATAAATTAAGATGTAACTTTATAACATCAACGTCAAATCAATCCTGATATATGAAGCAGAAACCGGAAGATGTATAGGACCACAATAAAGAAAGTGCAAACCTTTACCAACAGCTGCCTCAGAAGAATCCTCCTAATTCGCTGGCTTGACAACACCAAAAATGTCAGCCTGCTAATTTTCGACTGAACAGGAGATCAAAAAGAAATGAAGAGGCTGGAATGGACAAACCCTACGCCGAGCAGCAACCAGTGTCACAGTGAAGACACTAAGGTGGAACCCCCCAATGTAAACTGAAGAGAGGCCGCCGAGACCTAGCAAATGACACCATAAAGATGAATCTTATGGAGAGGATGGCAAAGGACATATGACTTGAAATTTGTTGTTGGTGGCCCATATTCTGCCATTGGAGAAGGAAAATGATGTAAAAGAAAAATTCTATGTTATCATTTTTTATTTACTTAAATTAAAATATATATATATTGTGTAATACCCTGACATTCGTTAAAGGCAACATCATATGTGGTTCTACCGTCAGACATTCCCATACACACATTAATATTATTGAATGGAAATGTGAGCCAGAATGGATTACTACAATCTTTTTGTTGCACTGTTTGGTAAGAACTAGTAGTTGAAGATCCAGGGGTTGAAGAGCTAGTGGTTGAAGAACTAGTAGTTGAAGAACTAGTAGTTGAAGAACTAGTAGTTGAAGAACTAGTAGTTGAAGAACTAGTAGTTGAAGAACTAGTGGTTGAAGATACAGGGGTTGAAGAACTAGTGGTTGAAGATCCAGAGGTTGAAGAGCTAGTGGTTGAAGATCCAGGAGTTGAAGAACTAGTTGTTGAAGATCCAGAGGTTGAAGAGCTAGTTGTTGAAGATCCAGGAGTTGAAGAACTAGTTGTTGAAGATCCAGGGGTTGAAGAGCTAGTTGTTGAAGATCCAGGGGTTGAAGAGCTAGTGGTTGAAATTCCAGGGGTTGAAGAACTAGAGATGGATGATCCAGGGATGTAATACATACTACCAAGTGATGAAGAATTTAGTTCCGTGTTTGCATCGATCAGCTTTTGTCCTGAAATAGATACGTAAAAAGAGAGGTATGAAGAGACTCAAATGTTGGACCTGTAGACGCTTTTATTAAGGCATCTACAAAATAGCACCCTATAATTTTCTACCGTATCTTAAGCATTTAGGGGACGGGTGGTCAATTGGTGTATAACACTTGACTGTCGACAGGAGTGTCCTGGGTTCAAATCACAGTGAGAACTTTGGGACTTTTTCAGGTTCTGGCTTAAGCCCCCAAGTTCACCCAGCTTAAAATGGGTATATAACTTTAAGTTGGGAAAATAAAGAATGCTGAGCTTTGTGCTAAACACACAATCCTTTTATATGACGGGGTTAAAGAAATAGATGGATTCTACACTTCCTCCTACCCGATGAGCTCTTTGGGGCTTAAGGGAACTTTTCTTTTCTGTCTCTTTTATCTTAAACATTTGGTGAACCAACTAAATAAAGCTCTGTGTTATAGGCTCGACTAACATAAATACATTTTTTACAAGTTTCAAACAAATTAATCTATTATCTAGTGATGCATAAGGGATGACATTTATTGAAAACAAACAGTCTTCACAGAATAAGAATTTCTGAAATTGGATTTCGGATACGAAATTTAATTTGTTATTATTACTATATAAAAAGATTGATGAATAAAAACGAAGTACACAATGTTCAAAATAACTGAATCGTATTTTTTGGTTAATACTGTTCAAATAATCCCCACTCCTGTACATTTCTACTAGTTAAGTACAGGACCGTAAATCGGTTTTAAAAACAATAAATTGCATGGCTATATGGCAGCTTTAAAAGAAAAATAACTTGGTTAAATATTGGCTTCAATAAATAGACGCACATGGTTTTATGTAAACGTGACAGTATTTGTGTTCGGGTTTTTTTTTCCTTGTTTTTTTTTTTTTTATTTTGTCTTATCTTATTATAAAATTGGCTAATTTACTGATATTTTTTTTTTCTGCAACTCTGAAATAAAAGCATTTGGGTAAAATATAACGCATTTAGTTTATTGTGTTAAAATGTTCATTAAAAAGATAACGATTCACATCGTTTGGTTAGGTTTATACATGTTAATAAACTGGTCTCCATAACTAATTCAATAGACATATATGCTAATGCTTAATAAATCTTGTACAATTAATTATACCTCTTTTGTAAATTAATCTGGATAGTTTATTATGCCAATATTATGCTATGATAAATACTTGTTTGAATACAAACAAATATTGTATATTACGCCTCTTCTACGTGGAATACTATTTATATAATATTTAAACATATGTTTATATAAGAACAAATATGTTCATTAAAGCATATTCTTACATAAGAATATACATATATATATATATATATATATATATATTTATTTATTTATATAAATGTACACTATAACATATCAGATTATCAGTACATTTTAACATATCTGTATATTATGAAATATATGTACATATATACTACCTAATGTACATAGTTTAGACGTCTTGTTGTACATAAAAGTATAACACCAGCTGAAATATTTGGTACATAAAGCTGCACACGAAGTCACTGAAGAAAATTTCTCGGAAATTCCTAACGGTACCATGGTAACGTTCATGTCTTTTTTTACTTGGATGAAGATGTACGAAGTCACACTTATTGAAGCAGCTAATAGAATAAAAGAGCAAATGATCTCATTATAAACACTAAATCCAAAAGTTAAAATGATAATTTTCTAAGTGTTAAATATTCTAAGTGTTAAATATTCTAAGTGTTAAATATTCTAAGTGTTAAATATTCTAAGTGTTAAATATTCTAAGTGTTAAATACTCTAAGTTTTAAATACTCTAAGTGTTAAAACAGTAAATTTATGACACAATATGTATTCTATTATTTATCATTATACAGAAATTCCATTCTGTACACACAAATAATGTTGCAAAAAGCCGCCGCACCCATTCAATCTAAAGTAAACTTATTATATATTATGTTAGTGGGCCTATGGATCATTGCAACACAATATAAAGATTTACTGTTGACTAATAAAAAATGATGTTACTAGTAAACATATTATTTTTCTGATATTTCATAATGGCTAAAACTTGCCCGACTCCATCTAAAACCAAGCTATTCGAAGTTCTTTTTTACATTATTTTATTTGATAAACGGACATCTCAGTTTTTCTGGTTCCAGAAAGTGTTTAATTATTTTCATTTTCCGACAATATCCACTTCAATATTATATCTCAAAGTCATGTTCGTTTATTTATAAATAATTTTCACGGAATTAGTTAATTCTCATAGTTTTCATATTTTTTTCATAGACGTCTGTAACCTACTTTTTGGTTCCCTCAACCATCCCGTCTATATATTCGTCACTAATACAATCAATGTCTTCAGTACTTACATAACCAAAACAATGCTACTAGGCCGAACATTCGATAAATGACGTAGACTTTCATTTTCACTTCCTTTAAATAATAGAACAAAATAAATTATGATCAAATTACTGCCTTAAATTACATTTTCAGTTTACATTTTCAAATTATACTTATATTACACATAAAAAATAATTCTTCATTAAAGTAATAAATAATACTCTGTCTCTTTGAACTATCGGTGAAATGGCTGGCTATCTCTTAGAGCCTATGATATCAAACGTGCTTAACATCTGGGAACTGCCATCATGGCCAACGGCAAGCAAGATTTCAAACCTGTCCACTAAGGTGACAAAAAAAAATCAAAGTGCTTGTAATTGGACTCTCAACCCGTTGTTGCATTTCTTTTAACTAAGTTCTGCAAAATATTATTAAGGTATTTTTATATTAAGAGGTTGCTCAATAAACTTGAAATTATCAGACTTATGGGTCAATAAAAAATAAAAAGAAAGCATTTTATTTTTTTTTCCAATAGTTTTAAAAAGTTTTAATTAAGTTATTCAAATTAAGTGTTATTTATATGATTTAATCCAATGTTTGATTTCATAATACTTCACCTGTTTATTATTCGTTCGTTTTCATTAACGCCTTCACAATTGTAGACTACCAGATATGTGGAATGGGACAACGATGTTCGTCCAGGTTTGCAAAATATATTGCAATTTGAGTTTTATCTTTTGTTAAAACGTTTGCTTAATCTTAAATGAGTTTCACCCCTCTTTCAGCTGTATCATTTACAACTTTTACAGAATTAATAATTATATGTGCTTCCTGGTATTCGGTTGCTGCACTTCACGTGTCTGGGTGATTCTCTTTTATGTATGTCCAATTTATTCCAAGCATTTCAAAAACATATTTTCATCTTGCTTTTACAAAGTCATCTAAGTTTATGCTTTTAATTTTATCCATTAATCATTTGCCTTCAAGCCTTTCAGTGACTTCTTTGTCGGTAATATCCCTAGATAGCGACCATAATTATTTTGATAAATATTATTGATACTTTACCTCTATAAACATTCCAAAATCATAGTATTAATGATTTCATATCAATATTATCCATTTTAGACAAAACATTGTTCATGGTCTGGTCTCAAGCTAAGCTCCCAACTTGGATTTGATGCCTACTGATAGCACAGGCATAGAAAACGTAATCACCCCCTTCCCTCCCATTCCCCCCCCCCCGACCGGATGATCACCCCCACCCCCTTGAACTTTATGTAGCATATTAAGTTAGAAATAAGTTAGTAACAGTAGATTAGATAAAGATGCAGTAGTAAAGCGCTGACAGGCTTAGAGTAGACATAGGTAGTTTTAAGTATTTGTTATAATATAAGTAGATAGAAGATAAGTACAGTTTTTTTTTTAAGTTGTATAAAATTATTTTATACAGTGTACTGCACTGAGTTTGTTCTTTTATAATAGTCTTATATCTACCGTAACATATTTAGCAAGTCTAAAATTTAACGTTACAATTCTTATATAACCGACATTTATAACACTGGGCAACAAAAAATATATTTTGAGAATCGTCCAGGGTTTTCAAGTTGAATTAAACTGATTTTGATGCTCTGAGTCCGAAAATGACAATAGTTTCGCTAAATCAGGTCAGGATTTTTCGCTACAGAAATTAAAAAAAAAAATCGTTTTTTTTTTCTGTAAAAAACCACATTTTTTGCGGATCATCAGCTGACGATTTTTTCTGTTTTACTTAATAAATAAGTCAATTTGTTCAAATTCATTCAGTTTTTATTTGCTCCACCAAATTTGATAAGCATAATTATCATAATATTAGTATAACAATGAGCGTTACGTGAAACAAAAGTTCAGAGTTCAAGGCATAAATCGGCGTTTCTTCGATTCCCGTGTGTGAGCAGCTGCTGGGTTGTCTCTCTTCAACGACCAGCAGTAGTCCGCCATCATGAGTGCGTCCCACCTCCCCTGGTACCTTTACTTCATTTGGCGGATGTCCTGATGGAACCATTTTCCCTGCTCATCGCTCATCACCCCAAGGTTTCCAGGAAACTTCTCCATGTGTTAGAACAGGAAGTGCATATTTATACTCATCAAACGTCCCCTATCATGCTGCTAATGAGTCTGACGTGGTTTGCTGCCTTCGTGTTTCCTAGGAAGTTGTTCACCACCTGAACAAACGATTTCCAGGCGGCGCACTCAAGTGTGATCATGGTGTTTTAGAACTCTGTGTCCTTTATGAGCTGCCGTATCTCTGGGCCGTCAAAAATTTCGGCCTTGAGCTTCTCAATGGTCAGTTGAGGAAATGCTCGGCACATGAAGTTGAAGCACCTTGTCCTGAGCGCGCGTAAACTCCTTCATTAACCCAAGCTTCATGTGTTGCGGTGGGATCAATATCTTCTCCCGGTCAACAAGAGGTTCGTTTATGTTTCCTGCTGCAGGTACTATCTGCTCTCACACCGGCCACTCTTTCTTTACATAGTGTTGGGCTCTGTCGCGACTGTCCCACATAATATAAAGCATAGGTACTTCATGAACCCGGACTGCTGACCAAGTAGAAAATTCACCATCTTCAAGTCGACGCTGATGATCCATTGGTGCTTCTCATATTGGATTTTGTCGAGCACAAACTTCACTGCTTCATTTTTCTCCTCAAGAGTTGTGGATAGCTCAAGAGGAATTGAGGCAAACTGGCTCCCGTTGTGGAGAATTACACACTTCAAAGAGCGCTTGCAGTAGTCAATGAAGAGTCGCCAATCTCTCGTATTGAGGACCGCCGAGTTTATCAAGAAGACCGGCGACATCTCGGCAGTACACAAGGTCTTCCTCCTGGCAGAAGTAGCCCATATAGTCTTTATGCCTTCTACGGAATAAAGTGATACGCGCGTCCTTGCAAAGTAGATTTTTCTCTTTGAGTCTGGAGGCCAACAGCTCGGAGGAATTTTTCGACAAGCTGATATCCCGAACCAGATCATTAAGCTCACATTGTGAGAACGGCTGCGACCATCTTGTGATTCATACTCCTCTTCTTTATCTCATCCCTCGTCTAAACTAGTGGCCTCATCGTCGCTGTAAGGAAGATCTCTGAACGCTGGTACAGGAATTTTTTCGCAGTAAGCAGCTGGACGACGGGCAGATGGAAGGTCGGGGTACTGGAGGCTGTGCCCAATCAAGTGTTGATGCAATCAAGTGAAAATACAGATTGATGATTTATATAAAAAAATATAATTATCTCTGTTTTTATAATTGTGATTATTTTGCTGCAATTTTTATGCAGCTAATTTAGAGAAATGATTGAACTCAAAACCCCTGATATTAGAATACGTATATCTCGTCAGGTAGGTTCATTGATATATTTCAAGACGTTGACCTGACCGAGCAAAATCAGTGTGAAATTAGGACTCAGAACACCAAAATTAGTCGCCCAGTGTTAAATATGTCATGTTTAGTGCCCCATTATACGCATTAGAAGTAGTGATAACAAATAAATGGCTCATGGGGCCTCAAGGGCATATATCCCCTTAAAATGTAATGGGTCGGATCTATTTTTTTTATTCCTTATTGAGCTTTCTTAATACACTGTATAATCCTATGTTAATTTTGTCCAATAGTTTCTCCATTATAAAATGCTAAATTGGCAGCAACATCACTGGAATTTTGTCGTGTTTTTTTTAAAATGTTTAACCAAAAATATACGAAACGAAAGAAAATAGTCAAGAAAAGTGTGAATAATTGAAATTTTTTGCGATAAAGTAATAAAAATGAAATTTTTTTTGTCTAAAATGGATAATATTGATGTGAAATCATTAATACTATGATTTTGGAATGTTTATAGAGGTAAAGTATCAATAATGTTTATAAAAGTAATTATGGTCGATATCTAGTGATATTACCGTACACCTTTAACTTAGCAGTACAAGATAAAAGACCATAGGGGTCTCAAAACCCTCTATCCCCCTAACATAAGTTTGGTTTAAATAATTTTGGTCAAGCCTTCTGAGGGCTTGTAATCGGTGTTTCTTAGGATACCGTTTTTACCTATATAAGCTTTATTAATAATAAAGTATTTTTCAGGGCCCCATTCTACACCTTATACGTAACGATAAAAGATAAAGAACCCTAGGGACTCCAAGAGTATATATCCATCTAACATAAATTTGGTTTAAATATTTTTGGTCATGCCATTTACGTGCTGGGCATTAGTTTTTTTTTAAAGTACCATTTTTTCTTTCAGCAGTTTTTAATAATCTTGTACTTGGCAGCTGCTTTTTTTTCTTAACAATTCACGTCATCTCTAAACATGGCTGACAGTTTTTATATAGAATATACAGGACCATTTTACTAATTTATTTAATGCATCTAAATACCAATAAATACTATGATTTTGGGATGTTTACTGAGATAAATTATCAGTTATATTTATTAAAATAATTATGGTCGTTATCTAGTGATATTACCTTCTTTGTCAAATATTTTGAAATTATTCGTTTTCTTAATCAATTTCAGGTCATTGTGAGGAGCAGAGGAAGAGATGGGAGCCCAAAAAGAAAGTTCCATGTAATCAAAATTGAAAAAGTAAAAAATCGTAGCAGATTTTTTTCTTATTTTTTGTTAAATGAAAGTGATGTAGAAACAAGTAAATTTTAAAAGAATACAGTGATTTTGTCATCTGTCGTGCTTGGTGCATAGCGCCAGGAGTTCGGAAAGTTATTCCACTTTGGCCTGGAGGAGTTTCTCCTAAAACAATCATTGACAGTTGCAACAATTCTTTGTAATCGTCGTGAGGTTGTTTTGTTCCTTTAATCATATTTACATCAAATTCTACAGCTGATGGTACAAGTGAACCATAAACTTTGAGATCTGCGTCAGTTAAATGCCATGATTCAGAATTACGTTTACTCTACTAATCACGAAATCGTTGAAACAACTTAATCTCTGGACCAGAAGATGCTCCAAAAAATGTTTTGTTAACATGGGATAAAATCTCTTCATGAACATAGTGTCGACAGGCTATGTATAATAAAGATTTTCAAATTAATTTCTCTAGCAGGGTACAAGCACCTGAATGTAAAACTGTGTTTCTTGAAGTAGAATCAAAACAAAGTGCCACAATTTTGTCATATGAAATGTTCCAATCTTTAAAGCTTGTTCAATATCGTAACTTATTTGTTTACCACTGCGTCACTCCAATTTTTGGTCTGACAGCAGTTTTTCGGTAACATATCCTGTCACTTATATGTGCAGTCGATTCACTTCATCTCTACTGTTCAAGTCGGGTAACAATTTTTCGTCCCAATGTACAGTTAATGGAACTTTTAGATTGAAATCTGAAATATTTATTTTTGCGACTTCTTTACGTTTTTCAATAAGTGCATTTCGGATAAATTCACTTGATGTAGAAATAATGTCATTATTGTGTTATGTATGATGACTCATAAAATTAAAAAAAAAATATTGACAACATTCTTAGCATAATTATTAAAATATAAGAGATACATATGAAAAACATATGAAAAATGTGGATTCGAGTAACCTTGCAAACTTACACTGCGTTGAGCAACCCCCAAACATCAACGGAATGTCTCCAAAATTTATCCATACATTTTTTTTTTATTTAATGGAACCGTATAAAAAAAATTGAGAGCATAAAAAATGTTCTATTCATTTGCTTGTCGCTATACTGCCCAGGGCAAATATTCAACTTTAGAGCAACAAATGTCAACTATACGAAAGCCAAGTGTATTTCAATGTATTATCATACTGATTAATTTTGATCAGAAAATAACTGTACAGCTGTACCAGTAAACAGTGCTGAAGACATACTCGGATGATCTGAGGACTACTCCATCCCTGGCTCAAACCAGTTCCAAAGTCGTTCATATGTTAGCTAGGTAGTTATAAGAAAAGTATTCCCACTTATAGACTCGACATTGTAGAAGTAGTATGTTAGTCTGATAAATATTTTTATATACGGTGATGTGGCACATCTGGAAAATGAGCTTCTGCTATCCGCGTGATCAACGCTTCGATAGCAAATATCCCGCTTAAGATTGCAAATGCAGTAAGACTCTGCTTAACGCTGTTTCGTTTAGCGCTAATTCGGTTTAATTTTATTTATTTGAATTGTAAGATTCTGCAAAATTGCACGCGCAATTATCCGATATCCCAAGCAGTTTATCTAAGTTTCTTCTTTCCTGTGGTGCTATGCGAACGTATTTTTATCGTTTCAAACGATTTTTACGTTTTTGTACGTATTGTTTACATGTGTATAATATAACGATTGATATAGTGACAAATATAATGATTTTTAGATTTTATTATGGATGATGACCAAAAAAAAACCGAAATAGTGGAATCAGCGAAACAAACCTGTTTAGATGAGATAAATGTGGAAGATGTTAAAGAAACAGCATAAGTCTTTCGTATGATGAGATTAAGAAATTGGTGGACCAAGAAGAACACAAAAAATATTAAAAGTATTAATTGTGAAGATCAGAAAAAAGAAATTTTAAAAGCGTTTATAAAAATACAGTCAACGAGGAACCGCAAATTACATTAGATTCCTTGTTAATAAAAAGACAGAAAATTGGAAATTTTTATATTTATATTCTTTTTTTATGTTTCTATATTTGTAAAAAATAATTTTTTGTTTTATAATAAGAACATAATTAATAAATTTAATGGATAAATTCCTAACCAATTTTCTACCCATCTTCCCCTTATTCCATTATTTACAAGATGAGATAGCATCGTTTAAATTTGTCTCATATTACGCTCTACTGTGATGGAACGTATACCCAGCATTAAGCGAGGCCTAACTTTGTCTAAATCGTTAAAAATCTATTTCTGTGTAACATGAAATCAGTTACATGTGTATATATATTTCATGATAACACAAATATAAATACAAAAGTTTTGAAAGACATGAAGAGATCTTACCTTTCTTCCCTTCATAAAACGTAAACACAAATTAATTTATGTTAGTAACATTAGAAACACTGTAATAATTATAATTGACCCGAGACATTTAGTTTAAAATAATTAATTGTCCACTTTATGGAAGTAGGTTGAGCAGACGACAGAGATTCATGAGGGAGAGACGTTATTGATATCAAATCATTCTTCATTATGCAATATTATTTGTGTATTTTACATCGTTAGTATTAAGTATATATATATATATATGTATATATATATATATATGTTTATATATATATATATATATATATAAATATATATATATATATATATATATATATATATATCAATAAGCCAACTGTCTACTCAGTGATTTACAACTGTTTGTATGTGTATCGTCTCACACATATCTGTGAACAATTAAAAGAAAGAAATATACAATAAATAATTATAAAGTAACTCCTAAGAGAATGACTATACTACTAATTTTTATACACCTTTCCTAAAGAATAAGATCCACAGTACAGAAAAAATTATAAGTAACAATATATATATATATATATATATATATATATATATATATATATATATATATACAACTATACACCAGAAAGAATAATAAAAGAAAAGTATCCATGACAAACGCAAACAATGTTTGTTCTGGAGATTTGAATGACAGTCATGTATGATTAAATGCAAAAATAAATAGCAGTAAAAGAAAATAGGGTAAAAAAATAATGAAGCCAAAGTTAAAACATGACCTCCAACTAAAATACGTGTACGATATTCCGATTCAATGAAGCGTTAAGTTATAAATAAAAATTTCAAGACAACAGAGCTCCGTTATCTTAGTTCTGCTCAAAATGCCAATACGCTTCAAAGACTATTTGGAAAGATTTCATTCATGAAGCTTAATTGCATTTACCGAGGTCAGTCGTCTTTAGAAATATCCAATAAAGATTTTATCGACTTTCATTCATAAATGAAGTAGTCTTAATGGTCTTTATATAGTCTGACCCGTTGTTATAACTATCAGAGCCATGACATTTTCCCAATAATTAATGAGATCTTATCTTAACCTCTTTGTTTTGTTGGCATCTTCTAAAACAGCAGGATACATTGAGAACTGACCATGTTCATTGCTAAATATAGAATATAATATAGCAATAGCGGTCAGGGTTCTGCGTTAAATTGAATGGAAAGAATTAAAAACAAAACAGTACTCCAGTTTAAAATATTTATCATGGCTCCTAGTCTTATTTCGATATGTCTTTAAAAAAAAATAACTACATTTGTAAATAGTTTCTGTAGTGTTTATTGTGTAGCATAAAAGTCTGAAATGTTAACAGGTAGAATCACTAGAAAGCAACAATAATTACTTATTTATTAATGATACTTTACCTTTATACACATTTCAAAATCATAGTATTGATTGTTTTTTTTTATTAAAAAAATAAGAAAAAAAAATGTGTTTAAACAATAGCTGCTCTTGGGGCTCGTAGGGCCCTTTATCTTGTATTGCCAAGTCATTTGTGTAGAATTGGGTCATGAAAATGACATAGTTATCACGATATCTTATATAGTAAAAATCGGAACTTGAGAAACACGGAAGCCCAGCCCTCAGAAGGCATGGCAAATATTTTTTAAGTAAATATTTTTCTAGATGGATAGATACTTCTGGGGTCCTAGGGCCCTTTATCTTGTATCTTGTAATTATTGTTAATCTAAACATTATGCGTGGTGATACAAGATATATGGCCCTTTATCTTGTATCTTGTATTATTGTTAATCTAAACATTATGCGTGGTGATACAAGATATAGGGCCCCAAGTGCCCCAAGAGTATCTATCAATTTAATATACATTTGGATTTAAATAATTTTGTTCATGCCCTCTGAGGGCTTGGCATCAGTGTTGCTCAAGCTTCCGTTTTTCCTATCAAGCCTATATTGAAAATCGTCATTATCTTGGCTTCATTTTACACCTTTAACGTAGTGATGGAAAATAAATTACCATTCGAGCCACAATAACATCTATCCCCCAACATATTTTTTTATTTAATTAATTATTGCGATGCCCTGTAAGGGCTGGGCATCAGTTTTTCTGAAGGTACCGTTTTTTTTTTGTTTTAGCAATAACAATGGTAAACAGTGATTTCATTGCCAGTGATATTTGAATCATTTTATACAAAGTCAACTGTGCTGATTTAGAATATGTAAGTGCTTTTGCTAGATTGGCTCTATTTTACGAGATAATTATAATTAATCAAATAATGTATGCACCGTGTTTGAAAATCGTCAAGAATTGCATGAATTAAAATAGTATACTAACAAATAGTTAATAGTCATGCAGAGATGTGTTCAAAAATATGTGTAATAGTGTTATAGAAGAAAACATTTTCATTTCAAAATCTAATTATGTCTAATCAATTAATTAATTAATTAATATGTTTATTGTCTATGGTAATGCATTAGCAAATCGCTGTTTGCTCGACTTCCTTTTGTATGTGTCGTTGGGGCCATTGCGCTGGAGGCTCCAACAGTAGTCAGCCATCATATGTATGTCCCATCTTCCTTGATATCTCTCCCCCATCACCCTCATATCCTGATGGAACCTCTCGCATTGTTCCTCACTGAAGTCCGCAAGGTTACCTGGAAATTTGTCTAAATGATTGTGCAGGTAATGTACCTTGATGCTCATATTTGCTCCAATGTTTCTGAAGTTAGCGAGCATATCGTGCACCAGTTCTTCGTATTTCTCTGCTCTGTTATTACCTAAGAAGTTCCTGATAACTGAAACAAAACTGTTCCATGATGAAGCTTCAAGGTGATCCATGAAATAAGTAAAATTTCGATCGTTGATGAGTTTTTGAATCTGAGGACCGTCAAAAACCCCAGCTTTCAGCTTCTCCATGCTCAATCCGGGGAATGATCTGCAAATATACTTGAAGCAATTGCCATATTTGTCCAAAGTTTTAACAAATTGTTTCATTAAATCTAATTTGATATGAAGCGGTGGGAGAATGATCTTATTTTTGTCAACCAGTGGCTTGTTGATGATATTTTCTTTACCTACAGTCATGGTTTCCCTTGCAGGCCATGTCACTCTTGTCCAATGATCTTGCCTTGCCCTGCTATCCCAAAGGCACATGAAGCATGGGTATTTAGTGTATCCTGACTGCTGCCCAAGCAAGAAGTTTACCATTTTTAGATCAACACAAATTGACCACTGATGCTCATAATAACGGATTTTCTGCAATACAGTTTTGATATTCTCATACTCTTCTTTAAGTGTTGTTGAGTGAGCAATGGGAAGAGATGCATAAGGTTATTATTGTGTAACAGAAAGCATTTCAAGCTTCTGATGGAACTGTCTATAAAAAGACGCCAGTCTTCAGAATGGTAGTCTTGTAGTCCCATTTGGAGCAGAAGTCCAGGGATGTCGTTACAGTAAACAAGATTTTCCTCTTGGCTGAAATATGGAAGAGGAAACTCTTCTCTTTTCCTATAAGATGTTATTTTAACTTCTGGTTTGAGAAAATTTCTTTCATTAAGCCTGGACGCTAAAATCTCAGATGCTTGCTTAGACAGATTTAGGTCTCGTATCAGGTCATTGAGTTCTTCTTGGCTGAATGGTTGAGGTGTTGAAGAACTTACTTCATAATCGCTTCCACTGTTTTCACATGCCAAAAACTCCAGATCTTGCCCCTTGTCGGAGTCTGATTGTGAAAGCTCTAATAATCCAGTAAACACTGGTATAGGAACTTCAGTGCTATGTGGAATTGGTCTCCGTGCAGATTCAAGATCAGGATAATCCCACTTAGATTTCTTGTGGCGATTGAAGCCTTTAACATTCACAATACAAAAATAACAATCACCAAAATGGTCTTTCGGCTCTCGTCATACCATTGGTACACCGAAACTTATTCTTTTCTTCTCACCATTTGTCCACTGCCGTAGGCTCTCCACACAGTTTTTGAAGACCTTATGGGGAGCCCAAGACTTGTCTTGGTCTCCCAGCTTTACACCGAAATAAGCCAAATATGCTTGCTGCACAAATTCGGTTATATTTCTTCTTTGCTTTTCAATCAAGTATTCTCCACAGATGTAACAGAATACATTCGGATTATTTTCGCAGCATCTTTGTGATGAACTCATGATGTCTTTAGAAAGCAGAGATAAAATAGAAAAAAATAAATCAAGTTATAACTTGGTATAGTTAAATTAAACTGTAAGTAATATAATACAATCAATCTTCGAAATAAAAACTATACAATGTGACGTAGTACTAAAAGTTTACACACCAATTACAGCGAGATAGACAGAGACAAATATTCTACAAACTTCTCAAGCGACCACGCACTCGTTAATCGATCTCAACTTCCTGGTGATGTCATAATGCCATGACGTCATCGAAATATATAATCTCGGCAGTTCGTAACAAAATAAAATATTTCCAACCGCCGTCATGCTTCAGAAACGGCGCTGTAAAACTTCAGATATAATAATTTCAATGACACACAACAGACACCAAACTTATTACATTTATTTTACGCAAAGGGTACAATCATATTTTCAAGGGTGTCCAATATCTCAGAAACTAGAGCCAATTCAGCAAAAGCATTGGCAATTTTGAAATCAGCACCCATGAATTGCAAACATTCTTGGCAATTCGCAAAAAAATTTTTTTTGTTGAACTGTGTAATTAATAATCTTGAAATTGGCAGCTACCTTTTTTCTAAACAATTCAGGTCATCTCTAAACATGGCTGTCAGTATTGTATATATAATATATAATATGAAGGACCGTTTTCCAATTTAGAAAATGAATTTAAACGCACTTCTCTTTTTTTTGTCTTATTATTTTAAAGCAATAAATATCAATACTATAATTTTGGAGTGTTTATAGAGCTAAACTATCAATAACACTGGCAACAGCCAAAAAAATTGTCCGGGGTTTTTCAACGGATTTAGACTAATTTTGGTATTCTGAATCCGAATATCACATTGATTTTGCTTTGTCAGGTCAACTACTTGAGATACAGCCATAGACCTACCTGACGAGCTATACGTATAATAATATCAGGGGTGTTTAAAGTTCAATCATTTCTCTAAATTAGCTGCATAAAAATTAGCAGCAAAATAATCACAATTAAAAAAAACAGAGATAATTATATTTTATTTATAAATCATCAATCTGGATTTTCACTGGATTATTTAATTCATCAGAGATCTTCCTGACAGCGACGACGAGGCCACAACTTTAGACGAGGGAGGAGATACAGAAGAGGAGTATGAATCAAAAGATGGTCCGCAGCCGTTCTCACAATGTGATCTTAATGATCCTGTTCGGGATCTCAGCTTGTCGAATAATTCCTCCTAGCTGTTGGTCTTCAGACTCAAAGAGAAAAATCTACTTGGCAAGGACGCGCGTATCACTTTCTTCCGTAGAAGGCATGAGGACTACATGGGCTACCTCTGCCAGGAGGAAGACCTTGTGTACTGCCGAGATGTCGCCGGTCTTCTTGATAAACTCGGCGGTCCTCAATACGAGAGATTGGCGACTCTTCATTGCCAGCTGCAAGCGCTCTTTGAAGTGTGTACTTCTCCACAACGGGAGCAAGTTCGCCTCAATCCCTCTTGCGCACTCCACAACTCTTGAAGAGAAATATGAAACAGTAAAGTATGTGCTCGACAAAATCCAATATGAGAAGCACCAATGGATCATCTGCGTCGACTTGAAGATGTTGAACTTTCTACTTGGTCAGCAGTCCAGGTTCACGAAGTAGCCATGCTTTATATGTATGTGGGACAGTCGCGACAGATCCCAGCACTTTGGAAAGAAGGAGTGGCCGGCGTGAGAGCAGTTAGTACCTGTGGCGAGAAACATCATAAACGAACCTCTTGTTGACCGGGAGAAGATATTGATCCCACCGCTACACATGAAGCTTGGGTTAATGAAACAGTTCACGCGAGCTCTGAACAAGGATGTGGGAGGTGCTTCAACTAAGTGCCGAGCATTTCCTCAAATGACCAATGTGTGCCATTAGCTGCCCATCAGACATTGCCCGTAACATATCTAATGAACGAATGACATTTTATTTACTAAATCGATACTACTATATCTATTGACAAAATGACATTGTATCTAATGAATCAACGGTATTTTATCTATTAACAGACATTGTGTCTACTGAAAAAATTATATTGTATCTACTATCTGAATGACGTTGTGTCTACTAAGCAAATTGCGCCACCTTTTACATTATCTAAAACATTTTTAAATATAATTGGTGTAGCCTAATACTTTAGGCGAGCAAACATGACCTGGACAGACCAAATCATTAAGATGACCCTTACGGTCACCGATAGCCATGTCTGCCATGCACAGTCGGCTGCTAAACACTTAAAGTTTAGAGGCATAATCTTTGAATGCTTTTATTAAAACAGTCATGAAATTTTATTTTCCTTAATTATGTTGTTCTTTGTAAATTTCTGATGCTATAATTATATAACATGTTAAATATTAATGACACGTAAGGTTTTAATGTTTGTTCAATGACAAATTGCATGCATGTATTGTACGCTGGGTAAATATTGTGAAAAAAATTAACTTGAAAAAAATTAAAAAGAGCATTGAATCTTTAGATAATGAAGTTGACATCATCAGACATTCTGACAGTAACATACAATCATCGAAAACAAAAAATTACAAAATATTAAATTAATGCAACTTTATGATAAGATTTTTAAATACGTTTCACTTTATGATTACACCATATTAAATGAACTCAAATTATGTATCATAACATATTAAATTGTACAAATTTATCATATTTATATTTTAAATAAATTAAACATAAAAATTACAACATGATATACAAAATGACTAAATGATCGAAACATGATCCTAAAGTACTTAAACTATACAATTTCAGCGTATATCGTGACAGAGACTTTGTTATGAATCAGACAACAGTCTCAAACTCACACTACATCACAGAATTTCATTATGTACCAAATGTTTTAAAATATTTAATACTTCAAATATAATTTTGCCTTGTCGCACTCAATGTCTTTAGGTTTTATCACAAGGCTGTGTGTGTAAGTTTTATTCTTTATTTAGAAGTGAACAGTGCCTGTTTTCAATGTATCCTGTTTTTTAAAACAATCCAACAAAAACAAAGAAGTTAAGACACGATGCCATCAATTATTGGGAAGATGTCATGTCTCGCATAGTTTAAACAACAGTCTTTATGTATTAAAACCATTGTGACTACTTGATTTATTTACATAAACCGATAAGATCTTGATTGGGTAGGTTTATAGACTGACCTTGGTTATTGAGAATAAACTTCACGACTGAATCATCTTTTCAGATAATTTCTGAAGCGGATTGGTAAATTCAGCGCAAGTAAGACTGAACGTTTTATTTTAACTTAACGCTTGAATGGCTCAGAATATTCTGCACTCATTAAATTTTAAGGTCATTTTTTTATACTTTGACTTTATTTTTAATTGAATTGTTTTTGTATTATTTTTTTTTTACATTTATTGTGACAGTCATGCACATCTCTACGACAAACATTATTTGTATTTATAATGTTACCAACAAAAATATATGATGTCAGTGTTTAAGTTGCAGGAGAGGAAGAAAGGTTGTCAGTGTTTAAGTTGCAGGAGACGAAGAAAGGTAAAATATCTATATGTCTGTTCGCAATATGTTAATTAATATTGAGTTGTGATTAAATAGAAATATAACTGATTTCAACTACAGAGAAATAAAGTGTAAATGAATAGTCTCTGTAGTAAAGTTGGTCACGCGATTAGCAGAATTTCAATGTATTGATGTGCCACATCCCCGAATACTAATAACTTATCAGACTAACATACTACTTTTGCTGTGTCATGTCTACAAGTAGGAATTGTTTTATTATGTCTACCTAGTTAACACATGATCGACTTTCGAACTGATTTGAAGCCGTGATGGAGTAGTCCTCTGATCACCCGACCATGTCTACAGCAGACACATCTGTCTGTACAGTAGGTCTATTATTGGATGGTGTCATGGGTACATTGCTTTTAGTAGTATCATAGTTAAGTAGTGTGTGTGTGTCTGTGTGTATATATATATGTTACCGGCAAAGTGTGAAATCCGGCATTCTAAAGAATGCCTAGGAAATGTATAGAATGCCTAAATTCTTCTGGCAAAGTATGAAATAAATTGCTATTGCATACATTGCCTAGGCATTCTAAAGAATGCCGAGTACCCGTTCGGAAAAAGTATGTAACAGGCCTTGTTAGGAACTAGAGTAGATTTAGAGACCTATAATCCCTTTCGACGTTGTAAGATAAGAAGATATATCAGAAGTAGGAGTAATGCAAATACTGGTTGACAAGGTGACAGACGACTTTTACAAGTTGGTCAGAAACTAATAGAGTAGTAAACAGCAAAGGTGTGACGACTCTTGAAGTAGACCAGGAGGCGACGACGGACAGTTTAGGAAAGACAACAATGACGACCAGGGGGCGCTCCTTAGGTGAGAACTATTCTGAAGGAGACTGTGACGTAATAAGGGAAATTAAGGTGGGGACTTTAGGAGTATAAATACGACTGGATGCGGACATTAGTTAGCGACGGGAGTTACGAGAATAGTTCTAGTGCCGATTACTGTGTAACCATGTTGGAAGGGAATGTAGTGCCAGGACAGGAATCACGCCTTGTTGACATGCAACGACGGTCATGGAGGACGGGACAGAATGTTGAAAGAACTATCACCCAAAAACAAGAACATTACACGTCATGATATTGAACTGTATGTTAGCCTTTGTGAACCTTGCCAGAAAAAAACAAAAAGGCGTCAGAAAAGGCATTGTAATCAAGCCAATGGTTTTTTTCAGAATTCAACTCCCGTTGTCAGGTCGATCTCATCGACTTTCAATCCCATCCTGATGGGGAATACAAGTTTATAATGGTGTATCAAGATCATCTCACCAAGTTTATAATGGTGTATCAAGATCATCTCACCAAGTTTATAATGGTGTATCAAGATAATATCACCAAGTTCGTGGCTCTCAGGGCCCTAAAGGCTAAGAGGGCAGAAGAAGTTGCATACCAGCTCGAAAAATATTTACGTTGCTTGATGATCCAACAATTCTACAGTCCGATAACGGCAGAGAATTGGCAAATACTGTGGTAAGCAGCTTAAAGGAGTATTAGCCCACCTTGAAGATCGTTCATGGTAAGCCACGCCACTCACAAAGCCAGGGGAGCGTCGAAAGAGCTAACCAGGACATCGAAAATATGTTGTGTGCTTGGGTGCAAGATGGAAAAACTGGCCGCTGGAGTGAGGGTTTACGGTTCGACCAACTCATGAAGAACAGAGCTTTTCATTCTGGGATTAAAAGATCACCATACGAAGCAACCTTTGACTTCAAAGGTAAAGTAGGCCTTACAATGTCGTCTCCACCTGACGATGTCTTACAAGATGTGGAAACAGAGGAAGACCTCGAAAAAAGAATACAGAGCATACAAACAACACAACTGCAGATAGACAGAGATGAAAGAATGCAGAAGACATGCATGAGGATGCAAACCATGATGATGGTAACCAATGCAGTGGTACAGCCATGGTTATTGAAGAGACTTCCCATTCCATATTTACCGAAGACCCTTCTTCTTCATCTGCCTGTTGCGTTTGCTTAAAAGAAACCAGCGGTGCTCATACATGTCGAAAGTGTAGCCGAAATGTTTATGTTATCTGTGGGCATTCCCCTAAAGACGATGACAACAACGAAGTAGAAGGTTACGGTGTGAGCATTGCGTGCACTGTTTGTTTCAATATTGAGAAAGCTATACAAAAATAAAATGGATTCGAAATTGAACCTTGAAATGCAGGCAAAAAGAATGAAAAGGGATTCGGACAAAAATGTTCCTCCTGCACCTTTGGAAGCCACTGTGCGAGTTCCGATTCCCGATGTTGACAAAGAGCGGGGAGACTCACGAAATCTGTTGGCAGTTGTTATGGGCATGACAGAAGATGGCTTTTACCGCCTTGGAACTGCACATGGAATCTTGAAGCAACTATATGCCAGATCAGAATTCACAGTATGTCCAAAAGATTTCATAAAAGCGGAAGACGTTCCTGACCTTGAAATAGCTCTCCGATATGCTACTTCTCAGTCTACAGGAAGCGGCCAAGGATTCGTCAGATGTATATGCAAGACAAAATGCCAAACTATGAGGTTTCTTTCTGTGAAAAAGAAAATTAAATGCAATTCAACATGCCATTCTAATATTCCCTGCTGCAACAAATAGCTCATTCAAGTTGTGTTCTGATTGCTTTCACCAGAAACAACATCTTTTTATTATTTATCAATTCTTCACTAATTCGTGAAATATGAACATGACAGATCAAAATACCAAAATATGAAGTGTTTTGTGTGAAAAAAGAAAATTAAGTACAGTACAATTCTAAGTGTGAATCCAGTCTTACCTGCTGAAGCAAATACTTCAATCTCAGCTCTGCTGTCGTTGTTTTTTTTCCGGTATGACCATCATATGCTTTATTTTGCATTCATTCCATATTAAAATACGTTTTTATCAATAAAGGCTTTTGTTGTTCTTTTCTGATACTTTGCCTAAACGACACTAGTCATTTTATACAATGCCTAGGCATTGTATAGAATGCTTAGGAAAAGTATGCACAATTTAGAAATTGTATACTTTGCCAAAACGACACTAGTCATTCTATACAATGCCTAGGCATTGTATAGAATGCCGGCATTTCACACTGGGTGGGTCAAATTTTTTTTTGGAGTTGGGAACTTGAAACACATTTAAAAAGTTGTTTATGATCCTACTGATTGTAAAAAATGTAAAATTTGTAAAAAGCAGATGATGTCTTACACTCCAAACATTCAGAAACTTAAGTCATTTTTCTCTCAAAAAATATGTTTTAACATTTTGCTTTACTGTGGCAAGAAATTCTCAAAAACCACATGTCAGATTTTGTTAAAACTTCTAATTTATATTTAGAAGAGTGCATTAATAGAATGTCAGAGGCTTTTCAAGAAATTTTAGTCCTTTTTTTTTTTGGCATTTTTTTTAATTTTCAAATTAGCATTTTTTGCTAATTTTCACCATACAAAATTTAAAAAATTCATTAAAATTTTTTTTTTTTACATTATCAAAAAGGTACTCTGACATTCCCTAAAGTAAGCTTTCCTAATTATAAAAATGTACATTTTATATGAATCAGTCTATAAATATTTCAGAAATATTTGCCACAAAAAGGTCATAAATTTCAAGATGGCGGCATGCTACACCCACAAAAATCAATATTTTACTATTGTTTTTTGCACAAAATTATTTTTAAATCTACTATATCATTATATTAAAATGACTTAAACTTTAATAATAAAAAATATTTTGCTTTGACCCCCCCCCCCAATGTAAGACATTTTAAAACATTTAGAATGTTTGGTATAAGTAATATAAAAATGTAAATATCTATAAATCGTTCATGCAAAATATACAATATACATGTAAATAATACTGTTTACGAATTGTCACAGGAAACTTGCTTTGCTTTCAACTTTCGGAAGAACATTCCGTGCTGTTATGATTTTATTTACTGCATACCTTCCAATTTCTTCATCATTGTCCTAACTGCAGCCAATAGAATGTTTTCTGGATGTGCAATGTAGCAGAAATTTTCCAGTACAGGCAATATAATAGATTGATCAGCAGTATCAAGGTTCTAAAGCAGGTGTATCATATAGAAAAAATTTCTATCCCCACTTTGACAAGAAGGATCGCAAAAATCCTGTTCGCTTTTGTTAACCATCTTTGCTCTCATCAGTATGTTCCTTGGCTGCCCTATCTCTCCAAATTTTGGTATGTTAACGCATCTTTGCTGGATCCAGAGCTGTAGATCGTGTTAACATGTCTTTCAACACAGCATTAACGATAAGACATGTATCCTTATTGCTTAGTTTACATCGATCCACTGCTTTGCATAATTCTTCATATTGATATCTGTTTTGTTCTTTCGAACATTCCTCATCGCTGGAGATGTCTGCATCAAGTAGTTCATCACCATCAACATCATGATCTGGAATATCATTATCTTTCTCATCATTGACCTTATCATTTGTGGTTCCTAACTGATCGCCACCCTGCATCAATGAATGTTTTATTTTCTGTCGATTTTGTAATATTTTTGTTGTTTGCTTGTCAACATTGTCTATGAACATATTTCTTACCGTCTTTTGATCCACCCAAAAAGCCCACTCAGGCACATAAATTTTTACTGATTGTGGACATTCACAGTCTCCTCTGTCCCTAACACCTTCATCAAAACATTTTTATGGACAAATGTCAAATAACCTTTTGAATGAATTGTACCCCTCTTGAAAAGTATCAGAAGATCGCGTTATATCTGAATATTTCTCAAGTTCATGACCTTTGGCTATAAGTCTTTTTACTCAAAAAATTATACTGGTAATGTCATTTGTAGGGATACTAGCCTGGTCATATAATTGTTTAACTAAGGCATGCGCTCGTGAATGAAAGCTATGTTTGTATTGTTCCATTTTAAGCATTCACATATAGCCTTGAAAACATCTTCACTGGTTGGATATTGTCTTTTATGCAATTCAGCTGCCGACCCAAACACAGAATGTACAGTTGCACTTTTGTAGAAGAACTCATATTCATAGAAGAATAAAATAATTGAAAAAGTAATAAATAATGAAATAAAACAACAATGCGTGATCCTATAATTAATACATGATAGAGCAGTTATATTGAGAGAAAAATGGATGCAATGCTTATCCCAGTTGTCTGAACTAATTAGTTATTCATAAAAAAAAGGTTATAAAGATAAAACACACATTTTATATGCATATCATTTCTTTTTTTAATAAATTTAAGCATGTTCAATCACAATCAGGGACGCGGCGTCCATGTTGCCTGTGTTGCCTGCGGTAACAGTCTTATAAACATCTTTATTATACAGAGGAAAGAAAAGCGAATTTAAAATGTGGCATTCATAGCAATTTAATTTGCACGGCAATATCTATATTGAATATATATATATATATATATACTAATAAGAACATTGTTTTTGCCATTATCTCATAGAGTCAAATGATAATTAGACCTATAAGCAAAAAAATGTATCCGATCTGAATTCGTGTTACACTTGTATATATACGTTTGACATTCATTGGCTGAACTAAGAGTAAAAACCCACACATGAATATGTTGTTTACTGATGCCGGCAAATATTTGTAACTGCCAACTTTCTCACCAAAGTATTATTTACAAAAAAGATTATTGATCTATTGTCTAAATAGCATTTTAGATTGATCAAAATAATTTAGAACTGAAAATAAAAAAAATATCTAATACAAAATGAAATTATTAATCCAGAATAACCAATTTAAAACATAAGTTGCGAAACTTTGTAATTAAATTTTTAGCAATTTTTGCGAAAAATTATTCAGTCAACAGGTCGTTTTCTGACCTAAGAGATAAACGTAATTGACAATAACCAATATCAGAACAGAGTAACTGGATGTCATTGGCGTCATTGAAATATTCACTTTTCTTAAAGATAAAGGGGGAAAATAATTTTCAATGACAAAGTGATAGAGTTTTTCATACAAAGGAATAGACGAATGGGGCTAAACTATAAGTAGTCATCATATAAGAGGTAATTTAACATGTAATTATTAGGCTATTGGTAGAAGTATTGTATCTAAAAGAAAGTTTTATCTCAATAATGACCGGTAACATCCTTGCAAAAGTCACGCCTCGCTTCTGATAACAATAAATATGGTTACAATTTCGAACAAAAGTTGGGAGTATTAAAACTATTTAGTTTTCAAATATTTGTACATATTTCATGTACTACCATGATGTAATAACTTTTTAATAATGTTTCAATAAAAAAACAGTTTTTCACCCACCCTAATATATATATATATATATATATATATATATATATATGTGTGTGTGTGTGTGTGTGTGTGTGTGTGTGTGTGTGTTTATCATTACTGTCAATTTGAAATACACACATAATATTGCAAAGTAAATGATGTGATATCAATAACATCCTTCCTTAATAAATCTCTGTCGTCGTCTGTTTTTTTTTTATCGTCTGCTCAAATTACTTCCTAATTTGGTCAGTTAATTGTGCTAATCTTAATTTCTAGGCCAAATATAATTATTACAGATGGGAATTATTTTGTATTATAAGCATTGATATACACTTGGAAATCGTATAGTTGACCAATGTAATTCTAAAGTTATAGCTGTTAACTGCTCCAGTTTAGGCGAATATACCTAAAATGAAATAGTAAACGAATCTAGTTTATGTATATATGTTTTAAGTAAGACTAGTCAGCTTATCTAGTTAAGGCAGATATGCCTTATGTTAGACTTGTAATTTTTTTTTCCAGTTAAGGTATATATGTCTTAAGTGAGACTTGTCTACATATCTAGTTGAAGTAGAAATAGCTAATTTAGTTCACATATGTAAATTAAAAGTTCAAATTTAAAGGCAAATGACGATTCATTTTGCGACACTGCATAAAGATTTATGAAACCATAGATCATGTGTTCCTTGAGTCTCGAAGCTGGCGGAACAACATTTTGCACGAGTCAAGTAGCTTGCTTGCCATCAGCCTTCTTGTACTTCCCATCATATTTGATCTCACGGGCTCTGATAGACTTGGACTCAACACATTTTAATCACTCAGAGAGTTCAAAAAGAAAGTTAGCGTTGGGTTTAGGGAAAGCTAGTGATCCCCTGACACTTCTCTTTGAGACTATGAACAATGATTTGTTTCTATCTGATACACTTTATATAGGTCTATACTGAAGGTCCTGCAGTCAGTACAAATAGTGAAAAATCTTCATTTGGGTCCCACATCTGTTTCCTACAAATCCGATTTGTAGAAGATTTATCCAGGCCGTTTGGCTCTATCTATTGATACTAGGCATAGATGGCAGCCATAGTCAAGGCAGGTGAACACTTAATGGGGGTGCAGGAATATTGGATTTGGGGGGGGGGCCGAAGACATTTTCGGGGGGGGCGAAGAAATTTTTGTTCGGGGGGGGGGGTGCCGAAGAAATGATCGGGGCGGATCTAGACAACTTTGACGGGGGGGGGCAAAACATTGACCCCGGGGGGGGGGGCAAAACTGTTTTCATTGTTGAAAATTGGTCTTAAAACAAAAATATTTCGATAATTTAATGATGTATTACCTAAACTTGCGATAACGGGGGGGGCATGGGCTCCCCCCGGCCCCTCCCCCTAAATCCGCCCCTGGTGGGGTAGAAGAAATGTTCGAGGGGGGCGAAAATGGAGGCGCGAACGGAGAGGAGGGGTTTGGGGAGGGGATCTCAGTGAGTCCCCTCCCCAAGAAATTTTTTGCAGGCCCATATCTGGAATGGTGCATTTTAGTACCGATTGTTTAGCTATTAATTAGAAATATATAATTTTAATAACGTTTTAATAATGCATGGCATGTTGCAGTTTTGTTAAAAATAATTTAAATAGTAAAGAGTTTTAATGATAAAAATTTATTGAGGCTGAGCTATTTCTGATTCCTGTTATAAATATATTGACCAATAGTTCTGCTACACAATTGTTACATAATAGATACCTGATTTATATTATTATAATGTTTGTTTAACGTTCAACCCAGGAAGAACAACAAAGATGCATGAATAAAGATAAGCTAATTGTGTGATATTTCTTATAAAATATTGAAAACAAAGAACAGATCTATCAACAAAAACAGTCGCAATTATTCAATTTAAAATAAAATTAATTCTGATAAAAAGTAAATTTGCAAATTAAATAACATCACTCAGAAATCACGGAGTTTGTACTTTATTATTTTATGATACATATGTATAAAAGTGAAGTCAGAAGTCAATATTATTTTATTAACTTATTTAAGTTGCTAGTTGTCCTCAGAAGATATCAATATATAAAACTATTACAAGGTTGCGAACAGGCCCATCGACAGAAATTTCGGGCTCATGGCACTGGCGGCGAAGCAGGGGGGGGCAGCGGCCCCACCTAAAACTTTTAAGGGGTGGCGGCGCTCCCCCCCCCCTTGAATTTCAAGTCTGCCCCCCCCCCCTAAAATTTTAATTTTTTTAACATTGTAATTCATTTTAGTTTATATGTATCATTTTCATTTTCATAATTCAATTGATTTATTTCTTAAATTTAATATTTGAAAGAAATTATAATTAATTCACATTTTAAAGTAAGCACAATATTGAGAGTTGTTGTGGCATATTTTATAACTAGTTGTAAGTACCCGGCTTTGTCGGGGTTTAAAATAATGTTTTCTGTTTATTTAAGAAGGGTAATTTGACGATTAATTAAGATTGAAAATAAGACGAGTGAAAAAGGGTTTATTTGCATGCAATAAAAGGGTACATTTATCTTAAAGCAATGTGATACACTACATTTTTGGCAGTTACTCTCTCTCTCCCTCCCCTACCTCCCTCTTTTCCCAGTTATAAGTATAGAGAAGTATTGTCATCTACCGAATGACGGCAAATGTAATTTTTAAAGAAAATACAATTATTTATTTTCTTTTCATAAATTACTTTTTGTTTATTGAGTCTCTCGTTTCCGGTTTCATATTCATCATCATTCATGATAATTATCAGTAAATTTTCTGATCTATTTTCACTATTAAATTTGTAAACAAACTGACATTACGAATCAGTTGACGACAGAAGTGCTCGATGTTCATTTTTTTTAATATTATTTTTTAATAATATCGATTAAATACTTGCTACAGAATAACTATATTCTATTATTGAATTAAGGGGGTAAAATTTGTCTTTCGGTCATATTTTGTCTTGCCCCTACTTAAATTTTCAAGGGGGCGCCCCCCCCCTTGAATTTTGGCTTGCCCCCCCTTAAAATATTTCGTTCCGCCGCTGGTGGCCCATGGGCTGATATTAATATTTTAAAAAGTTGATTGGCCAGCTCAGTCCGGGTCCCTAAAACTCGCCGGGCCCCTGGGCATTGGCCTTCCTGCCCCACCACTCGTCGGCACTTGTTGCGAACTTATATTATTATACGTTTCAAATGTACAAACTTAGTGGTTTAGCCAGCCCGTAGCCAATGGGGGGGGCAATGGGGGGCCGTGCCACCCCCCCCCCGCTAGGTGTGGAGTGCCCCCCTCCACTTAAAAAAGAAGAAAAAGAGCAAAAAAATAAAGAAAAAGTAAAGGTGCCCCCTTGCTGGGTATTGGTGCCTCCCTGCTTACTTTGACCTGGCTACGGGCCTGGGTTTAGCACTGAATTTACCTAAAAATGCCTCAGCATTCAGATTGTTTGTTAAATCTTTTTCAAATGCAAGCAGGAAAAGATTGCTTAGACGCTTTTGTAACATTTATCTGCGATATGGGGTGAGCATTCGTGTGAGGGTTGAGAAACTGCTCTCACACACGGCTGTTGAAGCACTAAATGTCAATGCTGCCCAAAATACCCAGAAGTGAACTTCAATAAGATTCAATCTTTTATGCCCAAAAATTAGATAAGCTATATATGTAAGTATATATAAATAGCCTGGATGATTGCCAAAATATACACTTTTAAGTTTTTATTATTATTGATTTATTAAACAAAATGATTGATGTTTTATAGCCGTTATTATTAAAATTTTGTCAAAAAACTCAAATCATGCACGGGGGGGCTCAGGTCATGCACGGGGGGGGGGCTCAGCCCCCCTAGCCCCCCTCTGGCTACGGTCCTGTGGGGGTGGGCAGTTTCACAATAGAACTTTGCGTGATACAACCATCGTGATCCTGAAAGACTCACTCTTTGTTCTGCAAGCTGTAACAGGGGCAGTAGAATGATCTGAGTTACTGGTAGCCATAAAGTATGCTATCCAAGATCGTGTGTCCCGACATTGTGTATTTTTACTCAGCAGTGTATTCCTATGTATATGGGCGTGTATTGGAATGATCTGGTCCATTTCTTTGCGAACTTTTCAGCGCCTAAGCGCAACCTGCTGATGCGGACAAGAACTCACTGGAGGATCCGTGTGTCTAGCTCAGAGAAATAGCGATTTCAGCGGATATGGAGTTTGGGTGATGGGGTGATGGGCATAAATGTGATCTGTTAAATATGTACCCTTGAAGGCGGACCTTAGTGTGCACATGTTGGATAGCTTGCTTGCAGTTGGCCATGATGGCAGTTCCCAGATGTTAAGGTGCTTAGCACGTTTGGTATAATAGACTATGTGTGACTAAGTCTCAGCCGCAATTTGATCGTTCAAATAGAGAGGGAGGGAGAGAGAGAGAGAGAGAGAGTATTATTAATACTTTAATGAAGCACGAATTTTTCTTCGTGCCCAATGATAAAAATATAATTTGAAAATGTAAATTTAATAATGTAATTTGATCAATAATTGATTTTGTTCTTTTTTTACAGGAATAAGCAACAAGGGAATTAAAGGAAGTGAAAATGAAAGGCCGCGTTATTTTTCAAATGTTTGGTTTAGTAGCTTTGTTTGGGTTAGGTAAGTAATAAAGATATGGTCTATATGATACAGCTGAAAACATCTCGTAAATATGTTTTGGTTATATAAGTACTAAAGACATGGTTTGTATAAAACATCTGACATCTTTAAGTTAGTGACTCATAGATGGACGGGATGGTGACTTTAAGGGTCATGACTAGTGAAATAGTCTTTTTTTAGCTGTGCCGTCATCTACTATTCGATAATTGGGACCACAAAGTGTATTACAGACGCCATTGAACATCTCTATAACAATCAATGTCAATTATCCTTAAATATATAATCGTCTACCCCTGTGTCTCCCTCAGGTGGTTTTCATATCTTGCGGTGTATGCGTTGTATTTCATACATTTCTTTGTTATTTCTGTTCATATCATATTCTGTTCATGGCAATAAAGGCCACATTTTCTTTTCTATTGAAGTATTTCGTATATTTCTTTTTTATCACTTCTTTCGGATTTCGTTCTGCAGGTTTTTTCACTTTTATAAATAAACAAACATGACTATGAGATGTATTATTAAATTGGTTATTGTCGAAGTATTGAAACAACTAAACACATTCTGGACCCAGCAAAACAGAGATGTCAATTTTTTTAATACAATAACGTAAAAAAGAACTTTGAATTAATTGGTTTAAAATGACGTCTTGCAAGTATTAGTCATTGCGAATTACCAAAAGCATCAAATTTATAATATTAACATCATTTTTCTATTTGATTACAGTTCTGTTTCAATACAATTGACTTATTAAAAAATGTTCAAAAAGTATTGCAAATGGCAAGTAGTAATAAAACTGTCCGTATCAATAATAATTTAAAATATCAGATAACTAAACAAATTATAATAATCTAAAGCTGGAACAATGTTTTTAGTGTGTTGCAATGATCTAAATGTCTAACTGTATAACATATAAATAGATTACTTTAGCTGGAAGGTGGCTAATGGCTATTCTGTATGTGTGTATAGAGTGAAGTATCTGTTAAATGTTAAATAATAGAATTAATCTTTTGGAATCGGTTTACTGCTATAAAACTTAGAATATTCTCGTTTCAATATTTGAATTATCTGGTTTTTTTATAAATAGTTCATTATCTCTTTAATTCTATTAGCTGCTTCAATGAATGTGACTTCGTACAAGTTCAGTCTAGTCAAAAAAGACATGAACGTTACCATGGTACCTTCCGGAATTTCTCAGAAATTTGTATCAGTGACATCTTGTGCAGCTTTATGTACCAAAAATGTCAGCGGGTGCTACACTTTTATGTACAACAAGACGTCAAAGCTATGTACACCAGGTAATATAGTATGTAACATATGATATACTAGTTGAAAAGCCTTTTGACGCTGGCTGCTACATGCGATATAAAAGCAATCTATAACAAATTAAAAAAAACAAACAAGCGAGTTAACTAATACAGTGATTAGTCGACTCCTTACAACTTTACATTATTTGAGCACTACTACTTGTAACGTTATGGTTTTTATATATATTTTAACGTTATGTTTATTTATATTATGTTGTCGTGCTAATCTTCTCTCTTCTTTTAGTTCACTTGAGGTAGCGTTCAATTTAGTTGCATTCACAGACAACACACCATGAATAAGGCAAAGTTCCACGATTTAAATGACGTTTACTATACGATAAGAAAAACATACATGAAATGAAATCATATGCAGCAGTATTCACAAATGCTTCGTACATAATATAACTTCTCTCTGAGTATACCGTCCCGAAAGGTTTGAAGTAGATATATATTGATAAATTGTACCTCTGTTACTTCTCAACTACTGAATTGTCGTAGCTAACTTTCACTACAAGTATTTGATTCAGATATACTTGAACGTCTGTTGGTCTGTCCAGTCTCAAGTATGTCTCTATTCGGTCTGCCTGAAAACTAACTTACATCTCATTATATGTGACGATTCTAAGGCCCCAACGCTTCTGATTGGCTCTTCTACCCCTTTTTAACTCATTTACATAATTAGGACTCTTTTTCCAGCCTAGTGATTGGTGCGGCCAAATACCCATTCTAAGGTTTGCATCTCTTTGTTCCCTGTAACTAAGTTCACTGTTACCTACGGTTAAGGTCACTGACTTGTATTGTTAACCTTACTCTACCAAAACTAAGATCTAACCCTGGACTATTAAATAACAAAATATATAAATGTGGTCCTAGCCTTATGACCTTTTAAACCTGACTAACTAACTGAAATTTACCAGCTTATCAGTGGTTCTAAAGTTGTAGGGATATACGTAAAGCTATCGTTACACTACTTATTTTGGAATTCCCCAGACAATTTTTATAATTATACACATGGATGCATGGTCTACCGACTAGGTTAGACGATTATGTTTTAGATTGTACAACTGTGCTCTACTACCTATACATATTTTAATGAACATATATGTTTTTAATGTAAAGATATGTTATATGAATTGTTTTCATCGTAGAAGTGGCGTAACAACAGTATTTAGCGCTTGAACAGAACTCTGATAATGTGTGTAAATTGCAATGCCCAAAGAACTAAAATAATGAAGATGCTGCTCCTGAATATTAGCAAAATATATGGCGGTGTAGAGCGATTGACTGTTGATATGAGAATCTCGGGTTCCGTGCTAAGTGAGGACAAAGGGAATTTTTATTTGTAAAATTTTGTGTTGTCCCCATGTCCACCCAAATTGTAACTGCTACGTGATGTTATTTCAGAAAGTATAGGCGGCTGGGCGTTGAGCTAATCACAAAACTCCTTTATAAATATTGATTAATGAAACGCAACTTGAAATTCCATATTACGTACATAAATATTATGTACAACGTTTGATGATTGGACGGCTTTGTTTTTTTTTTGAGTGTGACAGTAGCCTTGGAAAGTGTTAGGGCCTAAATGAGCTGACCTTTTGAAGAACATCTTGTTGTTAATAATTGGGGCTGTTACGTTAAGTCTGTTGCTAATAAGACTTGAACATTTTGACAATGAAAGTTAAATCATAATATTCCTCTCAGAACTATATTGATGTTTTAAACTTCTGTGCTGTGCACAAAACTCTTGTTAGCTTATTTCGTTCAGTGATTGTTAGGTAATACATTAAAGAAATTATTTTTTTTAATCCGCTATATAACCCTACACTTTTTATTATTTGTAACCACTATATATAACATTATAGTTTTATTCATTGCAGCCACTATAAAACTATATACGTATTTTTTTAGCCTTTACTTAACTGTTTACTTTAATTTATTGCAGCCACTATATTTTGTAGAAGTCTTAATATAAACGTCCGCTAGTCCAAAATATCTGTTTCTACATATCTCGCTAATTACGTATCTATTTCAGGACTAAATCTGATCGATGCAAACACGGAAATGAATTCTTCATCACTTGGTAGTTTGTATTACATCCCATCATCTTACACCCCTGGTTCATCCACCACTAGTACTTCAACTCCTGAAACAGTTAAGCAGCCATATTGTAGCATACCAGACTTTACACTTTATATCTACGAAAATATGACACTGTGTTTGATGTATTGTAGCCCAAACACATATGATAATGCATTGAGCATTTGTCAGGGTATGACACAAGATTTTTTATTTTTTTTTTAAGAAAGTAAATATTGATAAAATCTAATTGGTCCTATACACAGCCAATAAATGTTTCCATCCGACGTATCGTATCTCTCAAATGCAAATTATTCATTAAAGAAAATAGTTTAAATTAGTTCCTTTAAAATATTCAAAACTTTTTGAAAAGGTAATTCAGACATATTCAAATTTAAATAAATACCTAGTTATGAATTTAGGTTTGGCTCTTAAATCTTTTTATCTGTGTTTGTTTAAGAATGCATGTAATTAGATTTCAACCCAACATTTATCTGTGTTTGTTTAAGAATACATGTAATTAGATTTCAGTTCAATATATTTTTGTCCTAACACATTTCTCTCTGGTTCACTTTTTTATATTTGTAATTTTTCTTTCACAAACGACAGTCTTTGCGGCTCCATTCACACAGACAGTCTTTGCGACTCCATTCACACAGACAGTCTTTGCGGTTCCATCCACACATACAGACTTTGTGGCTTCATTCACACATACAGTCTTTGCGGCTCCATTCACACATACAGACTTTGTGGCTCCATTCACACAGACAGTCTTTGCGGCTCCATTCACACATACAGACTTTGTGGCTCCATTCACACAGACATACTTTGTGGCTCCATTCACACATCAGCTGGAAGGGGGGCGGTCTTAGAAATAATTTCTATATATAATTAACGCATAACTACAATTTGAATATTTATTTCATGTTGTTTTTTTTTCAACTCTAGCTCAAGGAGCTTATCTTTACACTGTAAAGGAACAAAGGAAATATTTACTTTCTGTTAACTATCTGTCTTCAACTATTAGCGTATGGATTGGATTGAGATACTACCCAAGTGAAAACCTTTACAGGTGGTCAGATAACACTGTATTCAGCAGAACCCCGTGGAATATTTTCGATATTAGTGAGACCAACTTCATCACTTTAATGTTTTTGTATTTCATTCGACTTAATAAACAGAACCTAATATACGACATTAATAGATGCTAGATAAAAGCTACTTGGTCTTTTCAAACTTAATGCCCTTAGTTATAAAAAAAAGATCAACTTTATTATTAATAGGTTTATGGACCCATTTAAATTTTTGATAAGATGCATTCTTGTTTATTACTAATACGTTCATATTTGTAACAAAATAATATTTAGAGTTCCTTGTTTTAATTACATCAAAATCTTGCTTAATTTTAACAATGTAATAAATTGATACACGTTTTTAAGATTTAAATATAATGACTTCACAGTAGATAGTTACCCGTTTGCCGCAAAGTTGTATGTATAAGTCGTTTCATTTTACCATTTTGTGTGAATACAACCAATATTTATATCAGTTCTGATACTATTTACCGTTTAGTGTGAACACAACCAATATTTATATCAGTTCTGATACTACTTACCCCTTAGTGTGAACACAACCAATATTTATATCAGTTCTGATACTACTTACCCCTTAGTGTGAACACAACCAATATTTATATCAGTTCTGATACTACTTACCGTTTAGTGTGAACACAACCAATATTTATATCAGTTCTGATACTACTTACTCCTTAGTGTGAACATAACCAATATTTATATCAGTTCTGATACTTCTTACCCTTTAGTGTGAACACAACCAATATTTATATCAGTTCTGATACTACTTACCCCTTAGTGTGAACACAACCAATATTTATATCAGTTCTGATACTACTTACCCCTCAGTGTGAACACAACCAATGTTTATATCAGTTCTGTTACTACTTACCCCTTAGTGTGAACACAACCAATATTTATATCAGTTCTGATACTACTTACCTCTTAGTGTGAACATAACCAATATTTATATCAGTTCTGATACTACTTACCCCTTAGTGTGAACACAACTGTCAATTGCCCTTATCGGGGTCCTTGTGGTCGTTGTATAAAGGCATGATCACCTACTGAGTTCTGGCGAGTATTTGTATTTTCCCCAGCCCCGTGGTTCCACAGGACGCGGACAACACAACGGGAAATGAGTACTCGACAAATGTAATTATAATACAACAAATATTTATTTACATAAAAGAAAGAACATCATCATGCCCTAAAAAGGACAAGTAGCTTTATCAGCTACTGCACATAAATATTATAGTCAACATAATAATCTAGCAACACCTAATGGTCTCTACCTGGAGCTGGTAGTTCTAAAAATAACTCTGGACTGAGCGGTCAAAACTACGCTAAGAGCCTGTTTCCCGAGCCCCGGGTTAACGAGCTCAACTGTGCTCTCTCTTCGATAGCCCAACGCCGACTGCCCTTCTCAAAACTGACTGGAAGTTTCCAGGCCAAGCACATGCTAAGTGGGTTGCTAGACACACTGACCAAGTGCAAACACCTGGGAAGACCAAAGCCTTTGTCTTTCGCCTGTTACCCCCCCCCGCCCTTTTAGTCGATGAAGCAACACGAGGGGGGGGGTAAGGAAACAGGATATGGCTTGGACTTAATTTCACCCCAATCTCACAGAATGTGACAGCAACCAATATTTATATTAGTTATGATACTACTTATCCTTTAGTGTGAACACATCCAATATTTATATCAGTTCTGATACTTTAATGTGATTTTAGCGATATCTTTTTACTTCAAGATACAAAAAAAAAACCTAAAGCCATGTTCAAGGTTATCCAATTTAATCATCTTTGTAACTATTATTGATGCCCAGTTATCCCAGCCTTCCCCCCCTCATACCACTGCTATCCCATGATATGTTCCCCTCATTCCCACCCCCTTTAGATCTGTTGTTAGCGGAGCGCTATCAAATTTTACCAGGCGCTCGCGTTCGGGAGCTGGACGACGGTGCATATACATTAGGGTGCCACTCAAAAAAAAAATTCTGATTTTTTATCCTGCCACCCCCAAAATGTGCTAGTAATGTTATAAGAATAAAATTGGCAAAATTTGAATGTATTCTGATAATATTTATTGGTAGCTCAACAGTGTCAAAGTTTTGCAATAATCAGCTTTTCGCGACATTACCATACGGTAATCGGTAATCCTGCTGTAACACAAAAATATCAAACGTTATTTGAATAAACATATTGCTGTAAAAGAGAACAAACAACTGTTTTTTACATAGCACCAGAATAGTCCAGAGAATGATTTTATTGCCTCTTTGGTAACGGTGTCATTTGATTCCTTGTAGTTCTCCAATTGTTGAAGTAGCTGCAAATCTCTACGGGGAGCAGGTGTAGCACATGGTGATGTAAACCACGAATTCTGGTAGACCTAAGTATGAAAAAGTTGAAGTGACCCCGTGATGACAATTCACGTGCGGTAAGCTGGAACTGAGAACGCAAAATGAAATCTTAAGACTGTAAATCTGTTTTGCCATCCACCGGGCCGGTAATAAGCTTCATGAGCCAGAATCTTTTTATCTGCACCACAAGCTGCACCCAGAAAAAGAAGTGATAGTTGCAGAAGCTCACAATAATCATCTCTGCGCTGAAACACTGTTAGCTGATGCTGAATGAAGTGAATGAGTTCATCCCAAACTGGATTGAGAACCACTGCAATATAATCTACATCCATTCCACTTGCACACATTGATGTGTTAGTTGAGCCCAATATTCACGAAATATCTGGAATAATTTGATATTTGGTCCACTAGATGGTCCCATCAGTGATTCTAACACCTTTACCACAATGAGTTCCATTATGTGGCGCCTGCATGCTAAACTGATCAATTCTCTGCCAAATTTCTTCTCCAGAAGAATGCAGGTACCTGCATTTATGCCAGTGTTACTGGCTGTAGTGTCGAAACACATCAACTTGATGTTATCAGCAATGTTCCATTCTTGAATAAGATTAAACACGGCAGTTGCCTCGGCCTCTCCAGTTCCATTTGGCAATATCGGTACTTCCTGCAACTTCATTGTTCCATCACCGGATACCAGAACAGCAAGACGATCAACTAACCCTTTTTTATGTTAATGCAGGCAACAATTTTCCATACCAGTGTGCAGTTAATGGACAGTTTGGATGAAACGATGCATGAATCTCTGTAGCTGTTGCTTCACGATGTTTACGTCGACTACGTCTGACAGATTCCTTGTAGTACTGTGGCCAAGTGATTCTGCTGCTGCAATTATGTAAACTGCGTTCCTGTCACTGACTTTACTTCTGTCTAATGCACCTGCCAAACATGGACTTACAATATTGGTAGATCGGACGATACCCACTGGTTTAGTAGACACTTCAGGTTGTTCGGGGAATTCATCAGGATCAATGGGATCACAACCATCTGTGCTCTTAGCCTCTGTGTCACTGTCATTGCTGGCACTAAACTCCATCTTCTTGGCCTCATGTTGCATCAGCTTAGCCTCCTTTTCTTTACGATCTTCTTGCTCTAAGTGCCTTTGCTGTTTCCTAGTTAGCAACATATCCACTGGACCCATGCAACCACGCCTCCCTTTCTCTCTTTGTGCTTCAATAAATTTTATGTCTTCAGGTACCTGCATCATAGTTAAAGCTTCAGCATGTGCAACATCAAACAAATCAGTCAAACTTTCAGTAAATTGGTGCTCCTTCTCCCTCTGAGTATCTGTTCTGATGGATACAATCCATTCTGAAAGGAGATCCTTTATCTTGGCAATTATGTGGCATTCTTTGCGAACTGGAATGCGTGCCTTTTGCCAGATGTGAACAACTTCTTTCATCATCACTGTGGCACTAGCAGTAATATATATTACACTGACATGAAAATATAAATAAGTAACAGATATTGCCTCCGGTTTGTCTTGTATGTCAAATACAGGCATTTTCGCATATAATATAAAATTTCAAGTCCATTGAGCTACCTATAAATATCACTGTACCTTCATGAAACTTGCTAAAATTACTTAACATGACAAAAGGAAAAAAATAGGGGGGTGAGACAATGAATGTTTCCCATTTCATTGAGTGGCACCCTAATATATATATATATATATCTATATATATATATGTATATATAATATATATTAGGGTGGGTGAAAAAAAAAATTTTTGGAGTTGGGAATTTGAAACATATTCAAAAAGTTGCCTATGCTCCCACTGATTGTAAAAACGTAAAATTTGTAAAAATCAGATAATGTCTTCCACTCCCAACTTTTAGTTCAAGGGGGTATGGGGCGAAAAAAAATACACTATGTCTAAAAAAAAATTTTTTTTTTACATTTTTAGATACTAAAACATGTCAATAATAATTATGAATTAATTATATTGCAAAAAAATTTTTTTTTTTTAATAAATTAAAATGTATTTTCAGAATGTTACTCATTCAGAACCTTCAATAATTTAAAAACTTAAAAGTCATTTTTCTCTGAAAAAATATTTTTGACATTTTGCTTCACTATGGCAAGAAAATCTCAAAAACCACCTGTCAGATTTTGAAAAAACTTCTAATTTTTATGTAGAATAGGTGCATTTATATAATGTCAAAGGCTTTTCAAGAAATTTTAAGTCTTTTTTTTTTTTTGAATTTTTAAAATTAGCATTTTTTGCTTATTTTCACCATAAAAAATTTTAAAAATTCATGAGTTATTTATTACATTATCAAAAAAGTACTTTGACATTCCCTAAAGTAAGCTTTTCTGATTATAAAAAACAAAATTATTTTTAAATCTACTATATCATTACTAAGATATTAAAATGTCTTAAACTTTAATGATAAAAAAGATTTTGCTTTGACCCGGGTACCCCCCCCCCCCAATGTATGACATTTTACAACATTTAGAATTTTTGGTATAAGTAATATGAAATTGTACAAATCTATAAATTGTTCATGCAAAATATACAATGTACATATGAATAATACTGTTTATGGATTGTCCCAGGAAACTTGCTTTGCTTTCAACTTTCGGAAGAACATCCCTTGATTTCTTTGTTTGCAAAACCATCCCATGTCGAGAGCTATGTCCGTACAGTTTGAAATGTCCGTACACTTTCAAACTAACAGCAGTAACTTCTTTAATTGCTCTTTCAACAGCTTGAGAGTGACAGGGAATTTGATCCAGTTCATCATCACAAATATGTTCCACCAGAGGAGGGGATGTCACTGCACAAAGATCCCAGTTAATCATCTGATCATATGATTTAGCTGCAATATTCAGGATTATGTCATTTTTGTTGAAAAATTCTAACTCTGCATGGAACTGGTTTATGTCGTGCTGTTATGATTTTATTTACTGCATACCTTCCAATTTCTTCATCATTGTCCTAACTGCAGCCAATAGAATGTTTTCTGGATGTGCAAAGTAGCAGTTATTTTCCAATACAGGCAATATAATAGATTGATCAGCAGTATCAAGGTTCTGAAGCAGTTGTATCTTATAGAAAAAGTTTCTAGCTCCACTTTGACAAGATGAATCGCAAAAATCCTGTTCGCTTTTGTTAACCATCTTTGCTCTCATCAGTATGTTCCTTTGCTGCCCTATCTATGTCGACGCATCTTTGCTGGATCCAGAGCTGTAGATGGTGTTAACATGTTTAAGTCCTTCAACACAGCTTTAACGATAAGACATGTATCCCTATTGCTTAGTTTACATCGATCCACTGCTTCATATTGATATCTGTTTTGTTATTTGGAACATTCCTCTTCGCTGGAGAAGTCTGCATCAAGTCTGCATCTTCAGCATCCTGATCTGGAATATCATTATCTTTCTCATCATTGACGTTATCATTTGTGGTTCCTAACTGATCGCCACCCTGCATCAATGAATGTTTTCATTTCTGTCGATTTTGTGATATTTTTGTTGTTTGCTTGTCAACATTGTCTATGAACATATTTCTTGCCATCTTTTGATCCACCCAAAATGCCCACTCAAGCACAGAAATTATTACTGATTGTGGACATTTACAGTCTCCTCTATCCCTAACACCTCCATCTTTTTACTCAAAAAATTATACTGGTAATGTCATTTGTAGGTATACTAGCCCGGTCATATAATTGTTTAACTTCTTGCGCTAATGCGTGCGCTCGTGAATGAAGGCTATGATTGTATTGTTCCATTTTAAGCATCAACCAAAAGCCTTGAAAACATCTTCACTGGTTGGAAGTTGTCTTTTAGGCAATTCAGCTGCTGACCCAAACACAGAATGTACAGTTGCACTTCTTGTAGAAGAACTCATATTCATAGAAGAACTTAATAAAATAATTGAAAAATTAATCAAAAATGAAATAAAACAACCTTGCGTAATCCGATAATGAATACATAGTACACCAGTTATATTGAGAGAAAAATTGATGCAATGTTTATCCAAGTTGTCTGAACTAATTAGTTATTCATAAAAAAGGTTATAAAGATAAAACACAAATTTTAAATGCACATCATTTCTTTTTTGAATAACCTAGGTCACAAATTTAACATGTTCAGTCACAAAAAACTCACAGTAAATATAGTTAAAATTTCGAACAAAAGTTGGGAGTAGTAAAACTATGTAGTTTTCAAATATTTGTACATATTCCATGTACTACCATGATGTAACAACTTTTTAATAATGTTTCAATAAAAAAAAAGTTTTTGACCCACCCTGATATATATATATATATCTTTCTCAATCTATCTATCTATCTATCTATCTATCTATCTATCTATCTATCTATATATATATATATATATATATATATATATATATGTAACTTAATTCTGTATGTAATATCAAGCCAGCCACATTTAAAGATTACATTTAAACAGCCCGTAACTGTCTGTAAGTAACACAATCCATTTTGTAACGTCTATTAGGAAATCATTAACAATAGCATAGCTAATAGATCTACCAGGCAAGATGTGTGAATAAATAGTTCTTTAAACAATCCTTTACATTTAACACTTATTAAACAAAGTGGTGTTGAATGATTACTTATGTCAACGGGTGGATTGGATCAAAATGCACGTTGATCAATTGATCTACAAAGTGTTCAGCATTTTATTTAATTATGTAACTGGTAAGATTTTGATGTTTCTGGACAGCTTGCATTTGTAACGTGAGAAGACGTGCATTGTAACATATATAGCCAACTAATTTTCTTCAAGAATTAGAAAGAAATAGAACGAATTAAACTAAAAAGTGAAAACGTCTTTTCAGCACGTATAATATTTGCAGTGGCGTCCCTATGGTTGGTCACTGTGTCGACCCCCTCCCCCCCCTCCAGTAAGACTACCACCGTGAACAATATAACATAATTCGAATTTTCCTTAGCAGGTAATTTTTTCTCAGTTTCATTTTTGAAAAGTTCCTCTCACATGAAGCTATTGATACACATATAGTGATAAATAAATTCAGTCTTCTTGTAAGTGTTGGCAAAGATTCTAGGAAGCCCCATTCAGCAAAGAATTTCAAATCGTTAAATACCGACCACAGTTTCGCGTTTATTATGATCTATATCTGCTACCTTCAGATGTTTTCTCAACCTTGGTATATCTTTTGAAATTTCAACTTCGTATAGCTCAACATAGAAAAATGTGTGATCAATATCTGGTCAGTGTGTGATAGGTCATGAATGCTGTCGAAATAAATTCCAGAATACTTTGCAGCCTTTATATCCCTATACGATCTCCCTCAATTGATGTGCCAGGATATTTATAAATTCATTTTGCGTTACAGATGATAGATAAGATACGGATACCTTAATCGTACATGTAGATTGTCTTCTTTAATCTCCGTAGGCGCTTTTTTCAATACCGAATATTATTCGAAAGCATCTCAACCACGTCATGAACTGCTTTCTTTACCTAAGCTCAAGACACCCTGCATGGTTGACCCTGTGCTAGTGCTCTTCATGGTTGCAAACTCGGTCACTGCTCTGGATGGTGGCGAACTAAGTCACTGCTCTTCATGGTGGCGAACTAGGTCACTGCTCTGCATGGTGGCACCATGTGCTAGTGCTCTTTATGGTGGCGAACTAAGTCATTGCTCTTTATGGTGGCGAACTAGGTCACTGCTCTTCATTGTGGCGAACTAGGTCACTGCTTTGCATGGTGGCGAACTAGGTCACTGCTCTTTCATATTTTACGGCTAAAATCCAATATTTTTACTAGCCTACTGCAAACATCCAACATTTTAGTAGCTTACTGCAGATATCAAACATTTTACTAGCCTACTGCGGACATCCAATAATTTCTTACGAAGAGATGCGCTACTTTCAGCATTTTTTTCCAAATGATAAAATCGATACAATTCAATTTAACGAGTTCACCTAAATCCTTTCTTTATAGTTATCAAATTTAATAATAGTTTTCTTTTATAATCATCAAATTTTATAATCATCAAATTTTATAATCATCAAATTTATCATCCGTTAGTTTAATGTCTCAACTATCCTCCGGTTCATTATAAAGATACAAATTACTTCGAATAAAACTAAACTTTTAATTCCCAGCTTTGGTTTCTGTCTGCGTGGTTTTAAACTAATTTGAGTAGCTGCTAGCGGAGATGCAAGTAAGACAGAGGACTGTTGCTATAAAAATGCTGATCAATTTTTAATTTTATAGATTAAATTTCAACTGTAACAACTTAGCTGGCACTATTGTAAATTATAGTAAAGGTTATGTATGTAAAAAAATGAATTTTATTTCTTTTTACGATTGCATCCTTCTCTTGAATACATTTCTTTTTAAACCATATTTATTTAATTGAATAAAATTTTTTTTCTCTTTAAAAGCTACATTTTATTTCAGCAGCACACAAACTAAGTTTAGTTATCCGCCCCTGGATATTTGTTGTTTTACAAATGTCCGATAATATAAATGTGCATAGATTGTACATATTTTTTTAAGATTGAAAAATGCAATATGTTTCAAAAATGAAAAGAGACAATATAAATGTGAATGGTTGGATGATAATGAAGAAATAGACTAGAGAGCATTGTCCTTGACACAACCACAAGTCAAACTTACAGCTGATCCTGACTTTTAGATTCTGTCATAGAAATTTGAAACCATTTGAAGACCCACCCAATTAAAATTAGCTAAACCTAATAAGAATGAGATAGATAGATTTTACTTTTTTTTTATAAAAATGAAATGAAATGAAAATTAAAAAACAAATAATTATTTTTTTTTCCTTTGATCTCTCTCTAGTTAATCAGCCAATCATCAATGGTATGAATCCATGTGTATATCTCTCTTCTTACCAATTCAAGGGAGCAAGCTGCTCATCGATTAACAACTATTACTATTGTGAGATGGAACCAACTGTCAATTAAATCACGAATATGTTTTGTATCTCTCTCTCATGTTTTATGATTAATTAACTTGAATGAAATATTTAAGAAAATATTTTTATGCAATTTTTTTAGATTCTTTTATGATCAGTCGTATTTAAATCAAACATGATTTTGAATCACATATAATCTTCTCACATATATATATATATAAATTAGGGTGGTGCAAAACAATATTTTTTAAATAACTCTCTGATGGTACCATTTCATTTTGTGCCATTATGTGTAATAATAACAATTTTGAAGTTTGGGCATGATTGTATAACTTTTATAGGTCGCTCATCAACTTCAAGTTGTTATATTTTTTTGGGCTATTAGTGGGCAATCTAAAATGATTAATAATGTAAAAATACAACATTAAATTTTTATTTTCAATGTACATTAATAAAAAAAGCCATGGTCTATTTTTAAAACTAAATTATTTATATTATTGTTTACATGTTAAAATAATTAAAGAATAAAGTTATAAGCTTCTGGTATATAATAACATATTTCCATTCACTATGGTAAAGAAAAAGTATTTTAAAAAATCTTGATAATAGTTCAAAAAATACTAAATAATAGTTAGTGTTTCAGGTTCCTAATTTATTGTATTGTATCGAAAAAAAAGTTTATTAATTATTGTTTTTTGACAACTTGGTTCCATCGATCAACGAAGATTTCTGTGGCAGAGGAAACTTTGTCCTGTGTTCAGAGGCTACCTGCAGCAATAATTGCTTTTGTTCTTCATTTTTGGTAATTGAACAGTTAAAATCCTGAATTACTTTTATTCCTCTTTCGGCTGTATCATTAACAACTCGTAGACTTTCTACATATTTTAAAGCCTGTTGAAACTCTTCATCTTTGGTCTAATTGTCTGGGGCAACAGTTGTCAAAAATAAAGTTGGTAATTCCAAAATGATAAAAAAATTCAAAGTATTCTCTGTTACAAAACTTTCTAGTTGCAGATTTTCAATTACAGTTAATACGGGTCCTTATAATGATAATACTTGTAGAAGGTGTAATAATTCAGACAACACAAATCACGAAGTTAACTCCAGTAAAGTAACATCAAACAATCATTTAATTCTTGAACATAAACTGACATGAAGATAAATTCAGGAGGTGTACAATAGCAAACTGTAAACATGCATCCATCTATATCGATGCCATTTGTACCAAATGACGTATACACTAAAATCTACAATAAACTACAACACAAGATGGCGGAATGACGCAATAGCTACTGCGGTGGGTGGAACCATGCATATCTAGATACCAGGATAGACAACCAAACAAAATTTCATTCTAGCTGTGTACGGTTTAGGCTGACGCAAGGATTTTTTTCTTCTTTGTGTTTGTGGATTGTTTAATTTTTTTTTCTGAATATAATGTCTTCAAAAAATATCCAACACACAGAGAATTGAATGTAGTTTAATAAAAAGTAACTTTTATTGAAATGAATCATAATGATTTTTTTTCTTCTTTGTGTTTGTGAATTGTTTAATTAATTTATTTTTGTTTATTTTTTTCATCTAAACTTTTTAAAAATAATAAAATACTTGCATAATAATATCACTTTGAAACATATATTGTTAAAAAGCCCTTTCAATTTACTACATTTTCATATATATACTATAATAACATAATTTTTAAAATAAAAGCTTTAGAGAAATATTAGTCGATAAAAATTTTAAAGACATTGACGAATTAAGATTAAAAAAGCTGGATGTTTTTTTAACAACAGAGGAGGGCTATTGAAGCCATCTGAGTACACCTTCTCTACTTGCCTACTAAATTGGAAAGTATTCAATTCATTGAAAAGATCAGCAAGTAGTCTGAAACTATTTCTAGGACAAACAAATAAAAAAAAATTGTTTAAATTGTTGATAGAGTAACAATTGATGAGTCATTGCTGATTGAAGAAATTATTTTTTTTATTTCAATCATAATTTAAAAGAACTTATTTATGTTAATATTTTTTAATGTTCGTCTAAAAATTATGTTACGCAATTGAATGAGACCGTTCAAGAAAAACCAATGAAAAAACGAAAAATAATTAAATTGACAAAATAAAGATTTTAAATTAAAAAATTTGTTATTAAAAATTTTCAAACTTTAATTGCGTTTGTGTTTATTTCATAAAAACATAAGTAATAAATATACAAAACTGCTATGAAACATGAAGACTAACGCTAAAAACTTGATTGTGTGTCAGCCTAAAACGTATTTTTTAAAATATTGGTTGTCCTTCCTGATGCTATATCTAGATTTCCATGGTGGAACCTACCGAATTGCGTCATCAAGCTTAGGCTATACTATTTCTCCACATTCCTCCCCTCTACCTAAGCATGATGCAATCATATAAAACCCAATAATAATGCCGACAACAGGAAGCCACATGAAACAATGTTCAGTCATAGAATATATCAAAATCATCATAACAACGAAAAAAATTATACAATGATTAATCAAATCAATATTGCATGGAATTATTAATCAATACATGCAAACAATATAATAAATATCATCAGTCATATATGTATAAACATATTGAATTAAATTAAAACTTATCATCATTTGTTTTCTCTTTTTCGTCACTGATATTTATTATTTTATTTTTTTATATATAGTCTAAGCTCGATGACGCAATTCGCTAGGTTCACTTATTGCTTCACCAGTTCAACGTGTTAATTTTGGGATGCCAAGAAGATGATCAACATTATAACCTATGTCAACAACTGCTAATCGATCAACTGAAACCTTTCCAGTTATATATGGCAATATTTTGTCATCAAAATGAAAGGTCAATGGAACATTTGACGAGTTGAATGTAGACTTGATGGTTGTAGCAATTTTTGTTCGATTAGTAATTCTAGCTCTCCGGATTGTATCACGACTGATAGCAAACTCAGAAATGACATGACCCTTTGCTGCAGTTGCCAGTAAATAAGTTGCTTGGGTTCGTTAGTTGAATAATAAGGTTTATTCACAGTCTACAATGTACAAGTTATAGTAGTCCATGCTAAAACAAAACAACAAAGTCCATTATACGTACAACTAATCCAGTTGAAACGAGTCTACGTGTTATCGCTGGATGTGCTGATAACGAACTCGCAGCATCAACAGACCTGGTCTCTTGTTGTCCCTTCCTTCTTCCTTGATCGTCGCTCGCCGTTCTCCTCTCAAACGTTCACATCACAGTTCCTTTTAAAGGAAGTCTCACCCACGCAAAATCCATCGTTTGCCCGCCAAAATGGAGGGTGAAGGTCATTGCGTGGGAGTGCAGGTAGCAAATAACTTTATTTCATCAATTGTACTAAAGCGAGGGTGAACGACCGAATTAAAAATGTGTAGGCGTACATGAGTCGTGATTGCATCATTCATCTCGGGGCAGGGGTGTGACGGGGGTGGGGGTGAAGCAGAGTTATAACAATACTTTGAAATTGCCTCTTTGCAACATTTTGACTACTTTTTCTTGGTTCCATAAATTCTTCATCATAGATCTCAGTGCCAGGTGTAGACTTGTCAGAGAGATGCATTAAATCAATTTGACTGGTATTTTCAGCTTTTTTCTTTCGCTTTTCTTCTTTACAGCGTCTGAACTCTTGTAAATCTTTTTTTTTGGATACGTTCTTCTGTTTTCGCCAATAACGTCAACTCCGGCCATGTATCCTTTAAGTTCACCTCGTTGATCCATTAGAAATAACCGATCTTCTTCAAATGTAATAACATTCATGGCATCAGCATGTGCTATATCAAACATTTTATCAATTTCTTCACAAAATATATTTTCATTTGCTGTTTGTGTTGCCTAAGCTCGTTTCATGTTTTTCTTTATTTTAGCCCATTTGTAAAAAATATTTTCTAGTTTTTCAGTTGCATTACGTTCAATAGTTTTAGGAATTTTTGCCATATTCCACAAATGGTATACTTCTTGAATGACACACCTTGCACTTTCTCGAATGGTTTTCTTTTCTATTTTGTGATGATGAAAAAATACTGATAGAACTTGACGAAATGTTGGAAGCTTCATTCCGATAATGTTTGGAGAAACAGACCCCACAAGAAAAATGTCAGTAGTTGCTTGTGTCTCAATTTTTTTTTTAAAACGAAGTGAAAGATAAGTGAGAATCCATATTACAGGATATTGCAGAAAATAAGAAATCAGAATATAACAATAGGATCCTGAGTAAAACAATTATTATCATGAAAAGAAAGTAACACAAATCAGCAAGACAACAATCATAAGAACAAGAATAAAAATACTAATAAAATGCTAAAAATAACTATTACAATTAATAATAATTAAATGCATCCAAATTAAAAGTTATTTATTAATAAAATAAACATCAAATTAAAAAATTTGCAGTAGCATCAAAATAGGAAAATAATGAAAACAAAAATTGAAAAATGGCGATGAGCTACCTCCAAAAGTTATTCAAATTTGCTAAAATTTTGCAGGATTTAATACAATTATAAAATGTGATTGATTTCCTACTAATCTTGCCAACAACATGTCATAAAATAAATACAATTACGTAACAAAAAAGTAATAAATTGCTATGATGTCGATTCTATAAAACTTGTCTTTAAAAATCCCATGTTTAAAACAGGTAATCGATTTCTCATTGTAACATTTCTTATTTCCTAAAATGCGGGGCTCAAGGGCCGTCTTATTTGTTGGCAGCCTGTGATGAGTATGGTTTCCGATGTCATGTCAAGTATCACGAGGACAGCCCTCAGTGTGGGCTGTGAGGGTATATATTAGGCCACAATACACACGTGCTTGTCTATAATACAAAAAAATCCTTTCGCTCGAACTCGTGTATGTCATCCGAGATCCTGTCTGTCATCGAGATCGTGTCTGTCATCAAGATCGTTTCTGTCATCCAAGATGGTGGCATAAACAATTGAAAGATGGCAGAAACATTTACTGTTTTCTTCTTAACATGCATGATCCGGATACCAACTGGCCAACCGAGTAAGATGTCTCCTACGTGGTTGCCAGTAATGACGTTGGACCAACCATATATATAGTGCCGAGGTGACCAAACACCCTAGACTGGTAAGATTGTTAAATCCAAATGACTATCACAATGTAATACTGTTTTCGACCGCTTCAATCATTACCAAAGGGCAATTAAGCGATCTTAGAAGAGGTAACACAAAATCATGCCAAAATATTTTATTTTAATGGGCTCCTTTCCAAACAGTTCTTCATTTTATGTTTTATGATGTTCAACATGACGTATTTAAAAAAAAAAGAGACGTGAGTGAGTGCCTGTGAGTTAAGCAAAACGCTAAATGTTTAGCAGGTGGTTTACTTACCGTTAAACACAGTGTAGTATAGCACAACATATTGTACTGAGATTAAACTAAGATACTACTGCCAACCCGGCAGTGCCGAACATATGGATTTTGGGGCCCTGTGGGCCTGGCATTTTCAGAGGCCTCTGCATTTTGACATTCGACACCATGACATGAACGAATGAAATTAATATTATGAAGGAATAAAAATTTATCAATGATAAGGTGTTGTGTGCGCAAATTATGTAGGCTATAGTTGGATGCTAGATTCAACGTTTAATAGTCGGGGGTTATTTTTGTTAAGTTGCTGAGCCCATAATGAGGATTATTCTCTTTAAAATGAGATTTAAGTATTATCGCAGCTTAACGGGGGCCCCAGAAAATCTTTTTTTTTAAATATTAAGTACATTATCTCATGTAAACATGCAGGGCCCCCCGAAAAGGACAAACCCAAAATCCCTAGGTTCGGCACTGGCTTCACAGAACAATAATGTTTAAATCTTTGATATTACCTTTTTTTAAGAGGCCTGATATTTCCTGCGTCTGCGGCCTCAACTGCATTGATGGGATGGAATATTATTTTTTTTTATTTGAAGATCAGATAAAAGCTACACAACGATTCTTCCTCCCCGTGCCCCAGCTTGAGAATGCAGGGGCACCTCCCTAAAGAAGCCACGCCCACTGGGCCCCTAAATCCATAGGTTCGGCACTGCCGCGTTGGCAATTTTTTCTTAGTTAATTGTACTATGCTACAATGCATAAAACAGTAAATAAATCACCTGCTAAACATGTATCGTTTCACTTAACACAAGCACTCACTCACGTCTCTTTTTTTTTTAAAAATACGTCATGTTGAACAAAATAAAACATTAAATAAATAACTGTTTGAAAAGGAGTCCATTAAATTATTATGAAGGAATTATGATTTTAAGAGTTGTTGGTTATGTTTACCCATAGTGAGGATTATTTTCTTTGGAATGAACTATTTAACATATGAACTTTATTTGATGTATTATTCGGTGCCCCTATCCTCAAATGTATTTTGGCTACAATAATCTGTTCATGTCCTTGGGGCCATTGCGAGTATATAGACTGATTGTTAACGCGCTCAAATATATATCACCATTTTCAACTCCAACTGTGTGCCTACTCGCCGGTCCCGGTACCGGGCCTTTGTTTACTAGTCAGAACAAATAAAAGAATTTACCTCAATCCTACAAATTAATCTAAAGCTGCAGCCAAATGTAAATGGCTGTCTGGTGTCACAAGCTAGCAGATAGACTGTTGTGACGGCCGTTGTCTATGAACACTCTAAGTCCTGAACTGAATACGTGAGGTAAAATAATTCTTTTTTGTGTACATCCACGTGACTAACAAATGCAGAAATAATCAAGTCGGATGTGTATATATTTACCAACATTTGAGATTATTAAACATAAATACATTTAGCTATGAAAAGAGCCCTTAGCTTTCTGCTAAGTTTACAATATTATAACCATGCGTATAAAAAATGGCTCTCAAAAGAGCTCTTAGCTCTTCGCTAAGTTTACAGAGGAGTCGAGAGTCTCAACAGACCCATACAGCGTGGACCCCTCTGTAAGGGGACTGGACCACGATTAGAAAAACTCACCTTTTTTATACTATTGGGCCCTCTTCATCTTCCTTCGCCGAATCCATCCATTTCAGGGGTTAGACAAAGGTTTGGGCGCGATTAAATTCTTGTCCTGAGTGACCTGTCAGGGTACTTTATAAATGAGTGGATATGGTCAGGTAAGAAACGTAACCAAATGATCAGTTACGTCTAAGGATCACTTGGCCGTTGGTGGACACAATAGTCATAACATTCAGAGCGCAAGGAGATGGAATGGGGGGACAGGTAGGGGCGTTTCACCGCATCCCATAACACGGCCATTATTTTTGGTCCAGGCATAATTATAGGGGAAGGTTACCATAGGTTCCTTTCAAGGGGGTATGAAAAGGGGTGTAAAGTGGAAAGGAGTTGGGGGTTTGATGCTACACGGAAGGTGTTGTAAATACAGTATGTGACACCTTGCATGATTTGGTTGAAAAGTGCTAATCACCTACCAATGAAGCGCCTCCAAGGCATAAGCACTCTCGACTATGAACGGTTGGGGTGAAAGTACGGCACCATCACCATCTCCCATAGGATCTCAGAGATAAATAATTTTAAGGGACTTAACTAAAAAAAAATCACTCGAGGCAGTAAGGCTGTAATTACAACTAATGTTTATCTATTATAAATATTTTTAATGTATTGATGCCCAACTATTATGGACTCATACAGGTTTGTAAAAACAAAAATAGGATGACTGGATAAAGCTTGACATCGTTTCATTTTTTTTTTCAAATTGTGTCACATCTTATCAATGTGCCATTCCCAGTATCAATCACACTATTTCACTTATTACATGTTTTCTGTGTTAGACTTTAATGTACTGTTCAATATAGGTACGCTTTAAGCATACTTGCCAAGCTGAGTGTAATTGACCAGCGCGGAGCCTAATTAGAAGCAGCCAGCTGTAATCAGTCTCTAGACGACCATGTATAATACAATTATATAAACATAGAAATCAATGAAGCAAAAAAGAATAAAAGTTCAGTTTTATAAACGAACATACATCCATTTTAATCATTACTGCACAGAAACAACTAATCTAACAATAAATACCAGATAGACAGCTAATCTAACCATGATCACAGACAGAAATCTAATGTTATCAGGGCCGCTCATCAAATAAGCTTAGTAGGCACTGTGCCTAAGGCCTACGGACTTTTCAAGGGCCTACAAAAGCCAGAACATAAAGTTCAGAATGCCAGTAAAATTCAATATTCTTTATATTAAATTAACAATATATAAACATATGAGATTAGTACCTTAGCAAGTCAATCTGCAGTGCTGTAAATATGTAAATTACACTATGTTAGCTTTTTGGCTCTTTATCTCCAATTCACATAAGACGTCCTGAAATGTCATATCCCTCATCAAATCCTATTCAATAGAAAGTAATGCCAGGGAGGATAATCTTGTTTGTACCATCGTTTACCGAAGATACGTTTTTATTAATTTGAGTTTAGAAAAGTAACTTTCGCCTACAGCACTTGTTCCAAAAATTGAAAGATAGATCCGGAAATCAATATTTACATTTAGAAAACTTGTTACCCACCTATTCTGTATTTGTGCTGTAAGCATTTCAGCCACAGTTTTCTTGTCAGCAAGCATCCGTGAGAAAAATAAAATTCATAAGTAAACGCCTCTTCCAGATATGATGGGTACATCTCAGTTTTTTTACATGGCTTTCGAAACTGTTTGATCTGTTGACAGAGATTTTGAAAGTTGAACCTTTTATGTAGTGTTGTGTAGGCTGCTTGCCGTTTTCCTATCTCATTAATACGTCTATCTATGATAATATAAAATGACTGAGTAATGAATTTTTCACTAGGTCTCATACCTAAAACCGGAACATTATTATCCTCAACTTCATCATGAATTCGGTGTCGCTGTCGTTTGCCTTGTGTACATTCTTTATTGTCCGTTTGTGAAAGCACATTTGTTATACCTTTGTACATTTTAAACTTATCGCTTGTATCATACAAGTTAATGATAAGGCCTTGTTGATCATATCAATTTCTAAATCACACACATTAACGCTGTCTAGAAAGGGTCTAACATTTTTATGAGTGATTTGACTTCTTTCACAGATGCTGATGGTTGACGTTCGCTTGTAGCAACATCAGACAATGCTCGTCAAATTGCCTTATAATTGGCATAAAAAGTTCTAGTAGCGCCACTTCGTGCTGACCACCGTGTTGCTGATAACCCTTGCAATATAAAGGTTTTTTTTCTTTCAGACACGCTGTCAATTTTAACCATCGCTGCGGTGAAAACGAAAAAGAAAATGTGTAGATTTTACTGAACAATAGTAAAATAGTTGAATGCATTGAACAGCTCTCCACAGAAGATGAGCCAACCAAATTTAAGCTGAGAGCAGCCACTGTCACCCACTCCGCTAATTTATCAATCTCTCTAAATCTAGCTTGTACTCCTGAATAAATCCCACTCATAATACTCGTATTTTCAAAGGACTTCGATCAGTAATAGCCAATATGTGTACCATAAAGTCTGAGATTACTCACCCACAGATCGAAGAGGTATTTATCATCGTGTTGTTCAATTGCAATGAAGTGAAGAAAACGCTCTACAACAGTTCCACATTTGATAACATAGCGTACAAAAACAGTCAGCTGATCTACATGACTGATGTCAGGAGTGGAATCGATACTAATTCCCTAATATTTTGCATTCTTTACTTCGGACAGTATCTGCGTAAAACTTTGGATCCCATTAACTCAATAAATGCATTACGTATACTGGCAGACACATATGTTACATTCCCCTTTCCGGGGTTTTCATGTATCTCAATATGTTTCTTTAGAAATCAATCAAATTCAGTTAAAGGTTCACTGCAACCAAGGCAATTTCCATTGTTATAACAGTTATGCGAATGGCTGTCACCGCGAAAAGCTCTTTCAGCAACTGTTCTCTTGAGAACATCAGTCCAGTAATTGCACAATTTTTGCTTCTCTTTTTTCAGTTTTTCGTCAATTATAAATGTCTGTTGACATTTTAACGTCGTTGACAGAGCAGAGATGTGACATTTCGACTTATTAGTTGATGTAATCCTTGGGAGGGCGTTTTTTCAAGTCATCAAAACCTTCAATTAACTGATTTGATAAACCGATGTTGTAGTCAAACAGCTTGCACACATAAAAAAAAAAACTTTACCTGTTGAAGAAGAATAGAGAAGCCAGTCTCGCGTGACATTTTCACCATTTGTTAATTTGTTAACGTTCTAGCAAACTATTTTTTTTTGCGTGCATACCTTATCTTGACACCCTTTACTTAAAAATCTGACTTCAAATTTTGTGAAGGAAGATGTTCACCATTGTTACGTTTAGAAGTTACCCCCCCCCCTTTTGCACACGCACCTCCCGCCAGTATCGAGTGACTCATCAGTTGACCATGGAGCATAACCCAGTGTCATGGTCAGAAATGTTACATCTAGAATTTACCCTCCCCTCCCCGTTGCCACCTCCACTGCCAATTTAAATTTACCCCGCCAATACGGACCCTCTCGCTCCTCATCAATTGACCATGGAATGTAACGCAACGCCATGGATATGTTACGTCAAGAATTCACCGCACCTCTCCCCCCCCCCATGTAACGTGTCAAACTTAACCCCTTCAGTGCTAGCCCACGCCACACACACCTCCTCCGAATGTAAAACGCTACTGTCAAACTCAACCCCTTCCATACTAGTATCAACTGTCCCAATCGCACCTCCCGTCAGTGGCGACGCCATTTGAAAGTTGTTTCTATCAGCTCTCGCTGCCTTTGCACACGGATTATCTACTGTTCCCCGTACCCTAATGACTCATGCTAGATGTCCCACCTCCCCGCCCACGCACGGACTGTCCCCCCTCTGCACACGGATTATCTACTGCCCAACTATCTACTGTCCCACTCGCACCCCGCCAGCCTTTATAAAGTCGAAGCAGAATGTATCTGGGGAGAGAGAGAGTGGGGAGTCGGCCCCGCATACTTAGAATTGTCGGTCCTGTAGATTTAAAGAAGTTTAATAGAATATTTAGAGTAGAAAGGCGGGCCCGAATACTTAGAGTAGACTTGAATTGTTAGACTTGTAAAATATTATTTCACTAAACTTGTATCATAGTGCATCAAATCAGTGTTGTGATGTACACTCCTGAGTTCTGTTGTTTGCATATTAGTACAGCTAATACATAGAGTTAAAGATTTGGTAATTAAGTTAAATTACCTGGCGAGCCTGCCTTACATATAATATCAGCCTGCATTTTGAACGTCACATTTGGCGATCATATATTAGAGTTCGTACGCCACATTTGGCGAGCCTGCCCAAAGAACCACTGAATCTTTCGAGACGTTGCCGACGCAGTCACCACCCAAGTCTTCAGGAGTCATACCGGACTCACCCAAGTCATCAGGAGTCATACCGGACTCACCCACAATCTTCAGGAGTCATACCGGACTCACCCAAGTCATCAGGAGTCATACCGGACTCACCCAAGTCTTCAGGAGTCATACCGGACTCACCCAAGTCATTAGGAGTCATACCGGACTCACCCAAGTCATCAGGAGTCATACCGGACTCACCCAAGTCTTCAGGAGTCATACCGGACTCACCCAAGTCATCAGGAGTCATACCGGACTCACCCAAGTCATTAGGAGTCATACCGGACTCACCCAAGTCTTCAAGAGTCATACCGGACTCACCCACAATCTTCAGGAGTCATACCGGACTCACCCCGAGTCGCCTACAGGTGTCATATTGGACTCACCCAAGTCTACAGGAGTCATATTGGACTCACCCAAGTCTACAGGAGTGATACCGGACTCACCTACGTAAGCAGGAGTCACCGACTTAAGCCAGCTCAGCGATCATCGGATCAAACAGAGAGTGAGACAGTCAGTCTGTGAGGATTCGTAAAAAAAAAAATCAGATAAGTTTCAATTTTCTCGTTTCAATTTTCTCTTAGTGCACTATCAAATGTCTCGTTTATTTTGAATCTTTCTAAATATTTTGTTAGTAGTCTCTCTCTGAGCACATCTTTGTTACTTGTGTAACAGAGTGGCAAATCGGTGCTCGGAGAGATTACATTACATTTATTTGTTAGATTATTACTGTATAGTTTTGTATATGTGAAGTATAGTTTTATTTGTTATTACTATCAGTTACTCTAACTTTTGTCTTGTGTACTTTGTATTGTATTTGTACCTGGAATTTTTTTTTTAAACTAAATAGTGTGGGTAGCAAATAGCTTAGAACCATAGTATTTAATTACAGTTATATATTAAGGTAAGACACAGTCACATATTTAGCTTGTAGTTTACCTAGGTCTAGGAGAATGTCATCGTTCGCACATTTCGTGTCACTAGGACAATCATTAGGGATAGAGCCAAAGAAATTAGAGAAATGGGCGCAGGATAGATTAGATAAGGAACAGGCTAGATTAGATAAAGAACAGGATAGATTACGACAGGAATCTAGTAGATTAGAGCAGGAGCGAAGTCGGGAAATAGCTCAAACCCAATTAAAAATCAAAGAATTAGAGCTAGAGAAATATTTAAGGAATAGCCAGTGCAATAACCCCAACCCTCTACCGCCAATCACCCCACAATCAATTATAGACCAAAGTCTTCCCAATAGAATAGCCCAAGATAAATGTCACATATTTGACGAGACAAAGACGACAGTAGACCACGAAGAACTGATGGCAGGTTTCCATGTATTTGAAAGGACGAATGAAGAAATTATGTACAAGGCTACTAAGATAATGCAAGCAGAAAGAGAGAAACATGATATAAATAATATACAAGAAGAAAATGAGAAGCTGCGACTAGAAAATAAACGACTTAAATCAGAGAAAGACATGTTGCAGGCTGAATTGAATAGATTGATCTTGGACAATGACGCACATAGTGAACTAAAGACTAGCAGTTCTTTAGAAGACCTACCACTTAGGGTGGATGCAATAGAAAAACTATTGAACATACTTATCAAGAAAATAGAAGTAGAATCACCAGTGGCTGTAAACAAAGGAGATACAGACGCTAACTATGGACAAATATATAACAGCGCTATACACAGAAGTAAAGATGATAAAGTAATGAAGCCAGTGAATAGAGAAAGAGATCACATACATAAAGAAATAAACAGGTCAAAATTTATTAGAAAGATGTCTCCAGTTATGGATCCTATTAGTAAACAAAGTAACCATGTAACACAACGAAAAACAGCATTTCAAGGGAGTTTTAAACATGTAGCTAATCAAAGTCAGTCAGTGGGAGAAGATGAACAATGGCAGAGAATTCGATTTAGAGGGAAAAATCACAATACACCTAGAATAATAGTCGTTAGGAAGAACGATAGCTACAATATCGATATGCCCATAGAACATGTTAGGACAGACAGATGTGATTATGAAATTAGACAACAATTTAATGAAAAAGGGAAATGTTGCGAAAAGGGAATTTGTTGAAGAGTAGACAATTGAAGACACAGTGTAGACATGGTACGAATGACGTGTTTCTGTATAGGGGTAGATACGACCCACGACATCATGATGGTAGAAGAATAAACTACATTTGCCGAGGGGATGATAGTCTAAGTTACTGCTATAGAAATACGGGTAAAGATTTGTATGGTAGGCAAAGGGTAGAGCAATGCTTTAGGTCCCATTACCCAAATCATGTATGTACATTGGAGTCCCTAAGTAAAAATGAGTTTTATAGTAACGCATATCGACAGAGAAAGCCTAGATATGGTCTCTTTCAAGGCAGGGAGAGAGATTTGAATTGCAACTGGAGGGAGCATATGGTAAAATAGCTCCTGGGCCACTTGCCATCCTTTTTCCATACGTACCAGTAGAATATAAAAGTAGGTATAAATAATTTAAACAAAGATAATGCCGTAGTTTATATGATACCTCATCCCTATAAGTGAAAATTAAATGTTGCTAAGTACAGGTATGATATGTTTCTTAAAAAGCGAGGCGACAAAACAAGGTAAGTAATGTAAGGAACAATAGGTAGATACGGATTTAAGTAAGATCAGTTAGGGCCAGAAGGATGCACGGTAAGTCTAGTTGTGTTGTTTGTTTGGCTAAGTGCACTAAGAGTAATAAGCCCAATATTTTGCCCCACTCTTAAAAGTAAGCAAAATTGTCCCATTCTATAAATAGATCAGTTTGCTACAGGCTGACTAAGTCTTCCACAGTTATCACTACACGCCTCCCACCACGCCAGAGACGATTACGTCATACACCACGGTCTACCATACAGCAGAACAGTGCTGAGAGTCAAGAGTTATCGTTCGCCCTTGAAAACAGCGACCACTGTAAGACTACGCCTCCTACTTGACCTCTCACCTGTTGACCACCTCAGTCGATCAGACATAGCAGTTTATCCCAGATGACCACACCGTCAAAGAAAGAAAAGGAAAACTATGAACTAAATAACATTTTTTTTTCTCTTCCCAATTCTAATTTTATTAATTGATGTCATATGTATCAGTAATATTTTTTTTGTCTCTTTCTCACTTCCTTCTCAATTTGAATTTTATTGATTGATGTCATGTCATTTGTACATTTATATGCCTAGATGTGTCTAGTATTTTTGATGTTTTATGACGTGCCTAGGGCATAGTGCTTTTAGCTAAGATATAGTATAAAATGTTTTGTTTGTTTCGTTACACGAAACTTGGGATGAAGGGAGGTGTTACGTTTAGAAGTTACCCCCCCTTTTGCACACGCACCTCCCGCCAGTATCGAGTGACTCATCAGTTGACCATGGAACTTAACCCAGGGTCATGGTCAGAAATGTTACATCTAGAATTTACCCTCCCCTCCCCGTTGCCACCTCCACTGCCAATTTAAATTTACCCCGCCAATACGGACCCTCTCGCTCCTCATCAGTTGACCATGGAATGTAACGCAACGCCATGGATATGTTACGTCAAGAATTCACCGCACCTCTCCCCCCCCCATGTAACGTGTCAAACTTAACCCCTTCAGTGCTAGCCCACGCCACACACACCTCCCCCGAATGTAAAACGCTACTGTCAAACTTAACCCCTTCCATACTAGTATCAACTGTCCCAATCGCACCTCCCGCCAGTGGCGACGCCATTTGAAAGTTGTTTCTATCAGCTCTCGCTGCCTTTGCACACGGATTATCTACTGTTCCCCGTACCCTAATGACTCATGCTAGATGTCCCACCTCCTCGCCCACGCACGGACTAAGTCCCCCCCCTCTGCACACGGATTATCTACTGTCCAACTATCTACTGTCCCACTCGCACCCCGCCAGCCTTTATAAAGTCGAAGCAGGATGTATCTGGGGAGAGAGAGAGTGGGGAGTCGGCCCCGCATACTTAGAACAGTCGGTCCTGTAGATTTAAAGAAGTTTTATAGAATATTTAGAGTAGAAAGGCGGGCCCGAATACTTAGAGCAGACTTGAATTGTTAGACTTGTAAAATATTATTTCACTAAATTTTTATCATAGTGCATTAAATCAGTGTTGTGATGTACACTCCTGAGTTCTGTTGTTTGCATATTAGTACAGCTAATAGTTAGAGTTAAAGATTTGGTAATTAAGTTAAATTACCTGGCGAGCCTGCCTTACATATAATATCAGCCTGCATTTTGAACGTCACATTTGGCGATCATATATTAGAGTTCGTACGCCACAACCATAATTAATTCTTAAATGTGCAGTTATCCCCCAATCAGCTGGATCCCTTCAATAACTGTATTTTTTGTCATGCAGCTCATGCTTTATTATCTTGGACTTACCTGGTGAAAGTAGGACGTATTATTTGTTTATAACTAAGTATGTCCATTGTAGAGGGATATCTAACTTGACCACAAAAACAATGAAAGGTAAAGCAAATTAAATAAAAAATTCATAATTTATTTATTAAAGAGTTACGGATTATCTTTATTTAGTTAATGTATTTCATACTTTTATTTTATTTTCCTCATACTTTAATTTCTACCTACATAATTATGTAATTTATATTGATTATCACCAGCACATGTAAACAAAGGTTTCATGATGAATATAACAAGCAGCCTAACATGCAGTTTTCAAAAATGGGTTGACCAAGTGACAATTTGATGTGACTTAGGAAATAGAAAATAGCACGAAGGATACTGATGATTGTATTGGAGATGCCATACTTAGTGAAGATGATATTATGGAGATGCCAGACTTAGTGGAGATGACAGTATTTAGATTCCAGACGTAGTGGAGATGACAGTATGGAGATGCCATACTTAGTGAAGATGACAGTATGGAGATGCCAGACTAAGTGGAGATGAATGTATGGAGATGTCAGACTTAGTGGAGATGAATGTATGGAGATGTCAGACTTAGTGGAGATGAATGTATGGAGATTCCAGACTTAGTGGAGATGAATGTATGGAGATGCCAGACTTAATGGAGATGAATGTATGGAGATGCCATACTTAGTGAAGATGACAGTATGGAGATGCCAGACTTAGTGGAGATGAATGTATGGAGATGTCAGACTTAGTGGAGATGAATGTATGGAGATGTCAGACTTAGTGGAGATGAATGTATGGAGATGCCAGACTTAGTGGAGATGACAGTATGGAGATGCCAGACTTAGTGGAGATGAATGTATGGAGATGCCAGACTTAGTGGAGATGAATGTATGGAGATGCCAAACTTAGTGGAGATTAATATATGGAGATGCTAGACTTAGTGGAGATGAATGTATGGAGATGCCAGACTTATTGGAGATGAATGTATGGAGATGACAGACTTAGTGGAGATGACAGTATGGAGATGCTAGACTTAGTGGAGATGAATGTAAGGAGATGCCAGACTTAGTGGAGATGAATGTATGGAGATAACAGAACTAGTGGATATCAATGTATGGAGATGCCAGACGTGATGGTCAACATTAAAGGACAATTCAGATCATGTTTTGCATTTATCTACTAATTGTTGTAGCAATTGTTCTCGTTTATTTTTCCATTTTACACTTAGCGAAATTGAATGTTTTTACAGGTTGGTGTTTTTTATAACCAGTTGAACAGGAATACTGATTAAACCAAAGAAACTTAATAGTTGTTTTTTACGCCGCCATTACCAGCATGAAAGGGTGTAATGTGCCTACTACATCAGCATTGTTGGCGGCGCTGATGCATGTCTGCCATGCCTACAGAGCGTCGGGGTGAATGTGCCTTCTATTATTTGCAGGGCTGGTAGAAAAGAGGGTTTTAAGACTTGCCAAAAATGGCCAGACCAGCAGGGTGTGTGCACTTCTGATCGGCAAAATGGCAAGTGGTTTTTCCTGCCACTCGGACAGAGGGGAGGGTGTAATATGTCTGTGCCCTCAGCCCAAAATGGCAAGCTGCGCATGTGTGCTTGAGTGGGACAGAGTAGAATGATGTTGTGTGCCGACCATATCCGTCACCACCGTCAGCTGTGAATACTACGGTCTCGGATAGTCCTCATTGACCACAGTACCACCACCCTCGAATAAGTTTTTTTTTAATTCCTGACTAAGGATTCCCAATGATATATTCCCCATAGATCATGGTATGTCTCTCATACCATGATGGAAAGTTTATAAGAAATCATGCCAATTAGTTTTTATGAGTTTATCCATATTTAAACTGCAGCAAGTCAACATCGATCTGTTCTTAGAACATTCTTAAAACCCTAGCAATAGAACTGACTTGAACTTTTCCTTCAGGTCATAATATGCTTGTAGGTCAGTAGCATAAACTAATATTATGGAGCCATAAACCGATTAAATATCCATAGATTCGAATCAAAAAGAAAATTAACATTGACATAGGATCGCAACATGAAACGGGCCTCATACTATACTCAGGCGGCCTGCATGCGTAGTTTGCCCACTTCTATTAAAAAGAAGAGCTATTTATCGTCATTATTCTCTGATCTGAAAACATTATGTCTGTCACATTTAACTTTTTTACTTAAATATTTTCTTATGTTGTTACCGAGCATTTTTTAATACAATTTTCAGGTACTTATTTCAATGATCACAGGGCCAATAATTGATTCAAGACTTTATTTATTAATTAAAATTTCTTTTATTTTTAATTATTCACTTCAATAAATAAATAATTTCTGCGAAACATTAACATCTACATACACATTATTCATTTTCCACTCTGCGTTAAATCGAAAGCGGAAAACAAGAATTCATATTGGCGCCTAGCCACCAGCGTCTCGATTCGATATTTCTTTTTGAAAAATCTACAATTTCAAATAGTTACTGTGGTTTTTATTATGAAATGTAAAAGTTCCAAATATTAAAAGGTAATAATTAACATATAATATCACTCAAATTATTGTAGTTTTTATTACAACAGATGTCATTTTAACATCGTCAAACGTAAAAAATAGTCTGCCTGTGAAGTCAATAAAAAATGTCATCTATTTAGTCTGCCTGTGAAGTCAATTAAAAAAATGTCATCTATTTAGTCTGCCTGTGAAGTCAATAAAAAAATGTCATCTATTTAGTCTGCCTGTGAAGTCAATAAAAATGTCATTTATTTAGTCTGCCTGTGAAGTCAATAAAAGAATGAGATTTTTATCTCTTCGATTCTATAACATTTGTAGGACGCTATGTCGTTGTCTTCCATCAACCCCTAACTACAGTTCAAGGGCCTTGGATGCACCATGGAAGATATTGCATTAGTATTAAGGAACCTCTCAAATCTCAGTTCTTTTCGCTCTCATCCCAGATCGAACCGTGGGCCCTCAAGAATCATGTATGTTATTTGCAACACTCGGCCGTTCGTCCCCTTAAGAACCGTCCGCCTTATGAGATGTGGTTTATTTTTAGAGTGTTCTTTTATTTCTACAACAGATGGAAATGCTTGCCCTTGTATGCACCACGCGAAACATAGAGGGAACATTCAACTTAAACTGAAAAATAGTTCGTACAGAAAATCTAACTCGTATCACTCAGACCCACAGTTTCGCGATTTACACAGCCCTGACACATCGTCTCACAAGTCATTTGACAGAATTCATCGATTTAGCAGAAACAATGTCTTTCGATCAGTAGATACAAAAGTCATTATGTCAATAGGTATAAAATAAAAGGGACGGGGTATCGGTTTTCTAACTGTGGCTGACACCGACACCGGGGAGGGAAGGACAAAGGAAAATAACTGTGTATTTATTTTCATGGCTTATACCTAATACTTTATATAAAGATGGACGTTTAATTGTATATATAGTTTTTTTTTGCTACCGATTTGAATACTTACAACAAACATTATAATCTTAAGAACGATTAATTATACTGCGTTATGGTGAAGTATATTTGTTTAAATGCAATAATATATATTTACTTTTGTTACTGACACTTTAAACAAAGTATACTTATATTCAAAGAGGAAAAAAATGTCCGTAAGCATTTATTAAATGCAATACCTGGTGATAAATACAAATATACACACATTCAGACAGGGTCAGCAGAATAAATCTGTGGGTACACATGCAAGACTGAATTATCACCCACCCCATCCCGTTTTTAATTACGAGAGTTTTAAAATAATTTTGCATGTAACTTCTAAGTATATCGAATGATTTGATATAAGCTGTATTTTAAGTTGACTGATCATATTTACATCAATCAATTGACTCTTTAAGGCTCCTAAAAGAGAACTGAAATAGTTCCGAAATTGATTGTTTTCACTACCGTATTTAAATTATTGCCAGTTCCCAATCAATTGTCTACAACGTAAAAGAAATATTGACGGTTTACCAACATCCTTCAGTGTATAATCAAGTCAACTGGTAATATTCGTGCCCATATTATGTAACTATTAAGTTTGACACAAGTTTGATATACCGATCAGTTGCAGCGTTTTCTTATCTTTCCTTTTCATTATCTGAAGGTTGCCGCTTTAAAGTATAAAATACTGGCCAGCTGCTAATACATACACCAGTTCTATGGTAACGGTAGTTTTTAGTTTGCTTGAAAAAAATAAAAATTGCCTGTGTGTCGTACTGTGCTGCTCTTTCACAGCAAGTTTGTCGGCATTTCTATTTCGAACCCAGCATCATCATCATCATTGCCCGTCACTCCTATCGGGGTATGGGCCACCAACTAAAGTTCTCCAGCGACTTCTATCCTGAGCCATTCTCTCCAGCTGCTTCCAGCTGAACCCCATCCTGGTGATGTCCGCTTCAAATTCTCGCCTCCAGGTGTTTCTAGGCCGACCTCTCTTTCTTTTTCCTTGAGGATTCCAACTCAATGCTTGCCTAGTGATGTTGCTTGCCGGCTTTCGTAATGTGTGGCCTATCCATCCCCACCTTCTCTTCCTGATCTCCTCTTCTATTGAAGCTTGGCCGGTTCGTTCTAAGAGGCTGGCATTGGTGATGGTGTCAGGCCATCGTATTTGGAGAACTTTCCTAAGGCAGCTGTTGATAAAGGCCTGGACTCTCTTAGTGGTGGTCTTCGTAATCCTCCAGGTCTCAGCTCCATATAATAGGACTGACTTTACATTGGTGTTAAACAGGCGAATTTTGGTGTTCAGAGACAGCTCTTTGGAATTCCAGATGTTCTTGAGCTGGATAAAGGCGGCTCTTGCTTTTCCGATCCTTGCTTTGGCATCTGCATCTGTTCCACCCTGCTGATCTATGATGCTACCCAGATAAGTAAAGGACTCTACTTCCTCCAGTTTACTTCCGTTTAGGGTCACTGCATTTGTGCTGGTGGAGTTAATTTTCAGGATCTTGGTTTTAGATGTGTGTATGCTAAGGCCGACCTCTTTTGCAGTGGCATTCACAAGATTTGTTTTCTCTTGCATCTGTTGATAGCTATGTGTAAGGAGAGCAAGGTCATCTGCAAAGTCCAGGTCGTCCAGCTGTTTTAGCAAAGTCCATTGGATTCCATTTCTTCTTTCCCTGGTGGATTTCTTCATAATCCAGTCTATAGCCAGTAGGAAAAGGAATGGGGAAAGCAAGCATCCTTGTCTGACTCCTGTTCGTACCTGGAAGCTGTCTGTTAGCTGCCCTCCATGGATAACTCTGCAGGACATACCCTCATATGATTTCTCGATCAGTTTAACTATTTTTAAGGGGACACCATAATGTCGAAGAAGTTTCCAGAGGATTTCTCGATCTACACTGTCGAACGCTTTCTCAAAGTCAATAAAGTTGATGTATAGTGGCGAGTTCCACTCCAGGGACTGCTCAACTATGATGCGGAGCGTTGCGATCTGGTCTGTGCATGACCTGTTTTGACGGAAACCTGCCTGTTCGTCTCTCAGCTGTGGGTCGACTGTGTCTTTTATCCTCTCCAAAAGGACTCGGTTGAAGACTTTGCCTGGCACTGATAGCAATGTGATGCCCCTGTAGTTGTTGCAGTCGCTAAGGTCACCTTTTTTGGGAAGCTTGATGAGATATCCTTCCTTCCAGTTTGTTGGTACGTCTTCTTCCTCCCATATCCTTTCAAAGAGTGGGTACAACATCTCCACTGTCGTATTGAGGTCTGCCTTTAGTGCCTCTGCTGGGATGTCATCTGGTCCAGCTGCTTTCCCATTTTTTATCAGAGTGATGGCTTTTCTGATCTCCTCTTTGGTTGGCTTGTCACAGTTGATTGGCAGATCTGCTATGGCTGGTTCAATGACAGGGGGGTTCAGTGGTGCTGGTCTGTTCAGGAGTTCCTCAAAGTGCTCAGCCCATCTATTCAACTGCTGATCTAATTCATTAATAGCTTTCCCTTGCTTGTACTTTACTCTTCTGTCTGCCGTGCTTGTCTCATATCTCTTCAGCTTCAGTTTCAATTTCGCTACAACCAGATGGTGATCAGACGCTACATCCGCCCCTCTTCTCACTTTTACATCTTGTAGGGATCTTCTAAATTTCCTGTTAATGCAAAAATGGTCTATCTGATTCTCTGTCACTTTATCCGGGGATATCCATGTATTCTTGTGGATTCTTTTATGGGGAAATATGCTCCCTCCAATGACCATGTTATTGAGTGCACACAGGTTCTGCAAATCTCTCGGCTCCCCATTCTGCTCCATCGTTCCTAGAGCATGTGTGCCCATGACTTGTTCATAACCTGTGTTTTCGGACCCAATCTTTGCATTGAAATCTCACCATGAGGATGGTTACATCTTTTCCAGGGAAGGTCTCAAGTATCTTCTGTATTCTGCTGTAAGAACTGGTCTTTGTCGTCTTCAGTCACTGTCTGGTTTGTTGGTGCATAACACTGGACTTATTAGTTTTGATCTTCTTGTTGGTACGGAAGGAGGCAGTAATGATCCTCGGACCGTGTGGATCCCATCCAATCAGTGCCCCTGTGCTTTCTTGGACAGCATGAGGCCAACTCCCTGTGTGTGTGGTGCATCATTCTCTTCGTGTCCGGAGTACAGCAGCATCTCCCCTGATAACAGTCGTCTCTGTCCAGCTTGTGTCCACCTTGTCTCGCCTGTGCCTAAAATGGTCAGTTTGTTTCTCTCCATCTCTGCTGCTATCTAAGCCATCTTTCCTGACTCATACATGGTCCTGACATTCCATGTGCCGATAGTGGTTTTCCTGGTTGTCAGAAGGGTAGTCGGCTTTGTCTTCTTTCGGCTTCAAACTACTTCCACAACCAAGCTTCATGAGTCTTCGTGATGAAGAACCTTCTTCTCCCAGGACTGAAGTTTCTGTTTTTTCTTTAGTTCGTGTTTCTGTAGCAAAGGGTTTTTTTTTACAGGGTGGGGTTGCTAGCCGCACGCCCAACCCTCCTTTTTCAGCCGGCTAACGTCCTTGGCGGAGTTGATGAAAGTACTTTGATTCATCTATTTCCACAACACTAGGCTCAAAGTTTCTCATTTACCCCACCAATTTCTATCGGCCGGCGGTTCATATAAGTGGACATTTCCTCCCCTAAGAAAGTTAAACCAGTCGACCAAAGTGTTCTCATTGAGTATGTTCGTTTCGCGTTTATGGATTTTTGGGAAAAGTTAGTTTGTAAAGTTGGCCAAATAATTTTGCGTGGCGCTTGTTTTAATAATAGACAAATGGCTTCTCGTAAAAAAAGAATTAAATCTAATGCTCTTTTTTAAGTGACATATCGGACAAACCCAGCGAAACCCATCGATACCGGTATTATGATTTCCAAGATAACATAACACATTGCACGTGGTGCACTGCATATTATTTCTCAACAGATTAAATAGCTAACCACTGAATAGTCGCTTCTTGGCTATGCATTTCTGTACCTAAATTAGTTAGATTCCAAATTTCTTGTAAAATGGCTGCATGGTCCATAATATTTTAAGGATCTACTATATTGAAACGAAGATTAGGTTATTCATTTCCACATAAAGTTAAATTTGACACTGCAATAAATCTTGTTTTATGTCAAATAAATGAGCTAACTTTTAATTAAGTCTGATCACTGTGTTGTGATAACAAGTTGCAACGTGCTCAAAGGATTTTTGTTTAATTGAAATTGTATTGACAAAAATTGTTAAGATTGAAACTACAAAAAGCTTTTTTTATATCGGTCTGTCTATCAAAGAAAAAAAACAAGGATGAGGTTAAATAATCAGAATACAGTGGAAGTGTACTTATCTGAATTAGCAGCTATAACAAGGAAATTCAATAACAAAGCAATCACTATTTCCAAGATGAAGAATGAAAATCCAAAGAAAATCAAACTCTCTTCAAATTAGTATGAAATACTGAAGTGAAACTTTACATACTGCTTATATTTGTAACAAAGTTTTAAACTGATCTATCATGGAATGTTCCAGATGTCACAATGATGTCACGTTGCATAATTTTATGTAAAAAGTCCCAAGACCTAGCCTCCCACCTCCCCTGCCTAATTTCACCTGTTACTCACAGAAAAGTAGAGGTACGATTTAAAGCAGGTTATTCGAACGTTTAACGAAAATAATCCCACTTAGTCTTTGTTCCTCCAATTCAGACGCTATCTCCTCTGCCCAGGCAGTTCGACCAATCGAGAGCTGGTCAACAGATCTAAGAACTTTCACATCAAAACGTGAAATTCCTGTTAAGATACCGACCGACAACAAACGAATTGCTAGACTGAAAAGAAATCTACGCTTAGTCTACCTATCTGAAGGTCCATTCCACCACCACCCCTTCTCCATTCTCACACTCACCTCCCAAAAGGGCGGGCTAGCTGACCATGAGTGATTAGCGATGACACTGTACCAGTGTGATAAAAGGTGATAGGAGATGGTATTCGTCCACTAGGCTTACACTTCATACTGAAGTGGTCATAACAGACAGGCCAATGAAGGTGAAACTGATGGGAGGCTAATATGATTTATTTTGGTCATGCCCTGAGGAGCTAGCACAGAATTGATGGCTCCGTTTTTTCTTATCTAGCCTATATTAGAAATTATGTCATATTCAGGACCCCATCCTACACCTTATACGTAGCGATACAAGATAAACGGCCCCAGGGGCCCCAAGAGTAGCTATCCCCCTAACATGTTTGGTTTAAATAATTTTGGTCATGCCTTTGAGGGCTAAGCGTCTGTGTTTGTAAGGGTACCGTTTTTTACTATATAAGCTATATTAATAAAGTGTCATTTTTAGGGGCCCTGCTCAGAAGCACTTATACGTAGCAGTACAAGATAAAAACAGCCCTAGGGGCCCCAAGAGTAGCTGTCCCCCTAACATAAAATTGGTTTAAATAATTTTGGTCATGCCCTTTTAAGTGATGGGCATAAATTTTCCGAAGGTACCGTCTTATCTTTCAGTTTTTTTTATTAATTTGTAATGCTGGCAGCTGCCTTTTTTTTAAACAATTCAGGCCATCTCTCTCATTGCTGGCAGTATTTTATATAGAATATAGAGGACCTTGAAATTTATTTAATGTATTTGGGAAACACATTTTTTTTTATATTTTTTTCTTATTCTTTTAATAAATAACAATCAATACTAATAGATTCGGAATGTTTATAGAGGTAAAGTATCAATATTATTTATCAAAATATTAATTATTTAAAATAGGAGATTACCTTTTCGTGGATAAGAATAAATAAATAAACATATATATATTTATAAAACCAAGTCACCCAGTGCTTTATAACTGTGATTCGTCTCATGGGATGTGTGGATACTAATAATTTAATACACACCCAACTCGGTCAACAAGTATAACTCCGAAGAGACTGAATTGTATTACACCTACCAGAAGCAGAAGCAAATATAAATTATACACATACAACTAATCTACAAAACAAGCTATAACATAATGGTATGCAGTAAGTAAAAGTCTCCTTTCATCTTATTATACATAATGGTCGGCTGATGTGGAGGTTCCTTAGAGAACATAACTGTGTTGAAGCACTGTATTGTAATCAGGACAAATGTTGGCACACTAGAGATCTACATGTTCCTGATTGTTCCATCTGACGTTCCATCCACCAATATACAGTACTTTACTGTAATATATACAACTGTACTTGCTTCATTTGTTGGACTTCATATTTTTACTACTGTTGAAACATCGCTACAGTGGAACATCGCTAGTCATAAGAACATTTTAGACCTGTTCATATTACTCTATCCTCGTGTGGGTGAAAAAGAAGGTGAGCGGAAAAATAGCAGACCTTACCAAATTGTGGCAGACCGTACCGTACCAGGAGAGCCATGAAGTGACTACACTCTGACCTTTACTTTTACCTATCTACACCAGAGAGAAGTTAGTGAGTCTACACCTCCGAAACTATACTTTTTACAGCACTCACACCTGAGGTCCAAGTAACAAGAATGGTATTTTGCAGTGATTTCATGTTATTTAATTATAATTGTTGTTTTATTTGAAAACTATGTCAATTTCGACACATTAGCATGTAATGTTTAGAAACAATTTTTTTACATCCATAGTATATAGTTAAATGTCTATTTGAAAGTTCTAATTGCAAATTAGTTAAATTAAATTATATATATTGTTTTCATCTAGATATTTTACTTAAATATTTGTTTAGAAGAATATGTCTTATTCGTATGATCGTATCTCATTAAATTTTTTTACAAGTAATTTTGTAAAGTTGTATATTTGTTTTCGCTCGTCTAACTCTAAATTTAATTAAATCATATTAACTGAGTCTGTAAAATTTTTTTGCATTTTTTTTAGTTATAGTATATTAATCTTAGAAATATTTATTATTGTACGTTTTCACTTATTATTAGAACTATTTTTACATCAGTAATTTAATTTTATTTTAGACATAAGATTGCATATAGACTCAGAAATATTGAATACTGAAATATACTATATATATACAATATATACAATAAATATAATAACCCATGAAGTGTTGAAATATAAAAATTAAATCAATTATATAAATAATTTGATAAAGAAAATTAATAAAATTTTATAATGGCTGAGCAAACTGTGGATCATTTGGTTCTAGAGTTATTCAAAGGCAAAACATGCAGGTCTTACAGGTGATAAATTAGGTGAAATTTGCTAATGATAAAATGGAGCGAGCAGAGCCAAATAAAATAGAAGCAGAAAAATAAAAAAGATGCAGAAAAAAATAAATAAAAGAGATGCAGAAATACAAGCAGATAAAATAAAACAGGAAATAGCTTTACAAAGAGAAAAACTTGAAAAGAATTTGAACTTAAAAAATTAGAACTAAAGCCGAGAGGCAGCAATCCAGAACAAGAAAAATGAAAATCATATAAACATAAATAAAAATTATAAACTTCTTTTTCGGTAAATCTGGCGAGATTGACCATCTTTCCGGTACCACGGAAAATTCAATTTAAATTAAATAACATAGACAAATCAGAATGGAAAAAACTACTTATACCAATCAGTTACAGAGGATGCACTAAAAGCCCTAAAACAACATTAGAGATAGCGACACAACAGATTACAATGATATAAATAAACAACTCTTAGATCATTTCAACAAAACACATCACATAGAATTTATTTCATAACAGTACATTAGGTTCTAATGAACAACCTCAAGCATATATCAATAATTTAGAGGCAAATTTAAACAGCTGGATAAAAATGTCTGGTATAAACGAAAATAGTGTCGGTGAAATAAAAGATCTACTTCTAGTAGACAAAGTACTAATACTTTGTACATCAGAACTATTCACATTCATAAAACAAAGAAAGGTTCATAAGAAGATAGAGTTAATTTCTGCCATCTCAGATTTTAGGGATAATATGTAAACACTCCAATGTTCAGTTCAACACAAAATAAATTTAATCTCATGAAAAATAGTGTTACTAGGAAAAGATTTAGTAGCTTACCTCCTAGATTTAACAATCCATGTCAAATTTGTCACAAGATAGGACACGACAAGCATACTTGTTGGTTTAGGAAACAGTATACTGACAATTATCAAAACAGATACAGACAGTATTACAACTATGGGGATAGAAACAAATATTTTAATAAAAGACAACATAAATATAACAATAAGAGACAATCACCAAACACTAGTCCCATTAGAAAACAAGAAAATAGGGGTAGATCAAGTCAAAGACACTTTAACAACATACATAACTGTAACATGATGGAGGGCAAGGCTGAGTTAATTTTTTATCCTTGTTATGTAGATGGTAGGAAAGTAATGTGCTTGAGAGCCAGTGGCTGTACATTGGGTGATAACAAAATTTTTAGAAACCAATCGAGGAACTTTATGTGTAATTTAAGAATATCAATTGCATTTTAAATTTTTTTGAAAAAAGTTCTCCACCTCGCCATTTTTCGGAAGAAAAAAGTGAAAAAAATATTTTTTTTTTCAAAAAAAAGGACAAGTTTTTTTTTTAGCTTAATTCAAAAGAGTATTAATAATAACTAATCAACTTTTATCAACAACAAGATATAGAACAGTTAGTAATATGTACAGAATGTACAAGAAATGTTCAAAACATATTTTGTCCTATGAACTTCAGATTCAAAAAAAAATTCAATTTTTTCCGCCATCAGTTTCACAGCACGTTCAGCAATTTGCTAGATCTGGGAATGTCAATTAATGACTTCTTGACTGACCAATGGGTCTTTAAACACTTAATTGCCTTCTTGCATTTAACTTGATGAGTGAGGTAAACAGTTCATGAAGGACGCTTCATTGTAGTGTTGCGAATCGAACCAAGCATTTGCCCATTCGTAGCAGATGAAGTTGTAGGCAGAAGCGAGAATACTGCGCCACTCTGGTATCAGAGATAATGCTATAACAGTAAATATTGCACGTGAGTTCCATCTGTCTGGTGTAAATCTGGTAATTTATTCCAGCTGATGTGAGGCCAACGGGTTCTCGCCTGTGCTAACATCTTTTGTCGCAAGATATTTTCTCATGCATCATATTCATCACCATTACGTAGTTCACGGTGAGTCAGTTGCAGAACTACTCTCTCACATTTGGAGGAATACCTGAATTTGATTTCGTTTGTCATCTTTTTCAGCAAAACCTACTTGATTCTCTTCCCTTGCACTCTTTTACCATCAAACTGGAGACAATAGGGATCTTTGCTTTGAAGTTTTTGAACAATTTTAGTTTTCATTTTCCGTCCTTTAGAGATTACTGTTTCCAGACACCCGCCTGACTTGGAACCGGCACATCATGACCCTGTTCAGCAATGGTTGCAAGAACGTCATGTGCTTTATGTGGAAAGGTTTTTCAGTACTAGTAAACCCGCCGTTCTAGTGCTTGCTCTTTGGTATTTCGGTTTGCATTCAGAAGATGACGTTTAAGAAATAGTTGGCGACTCGGTGAAGCGCTAGAGAAGCCAGAATCCGAAGATTTTGAGACAGTTGTATGTTTTTGTGTAGGTTTTGAGACAGTCGTGTGTGTTTGTGTAGTTTGGTGAGACAGTTGTGTTTGTTTGTGTAGGTTTTGAGATGAAGTTAAAGGTGTTTACAGGTTAGACAGTTGTATGTGTTTGTGCAGGTTGAGACAGTTGTATGTGTTTGTGCAGGTTGTGAGACAGTTGTATGTGTTTTAGGTTTACTGAGAAAAGCTGGCTTGATATTTATAGTTTTCTTTTGATAGTCGGATTCGTTTTCTTGGGTGGAATGATTCCAAAGGGATTTGTTTGACCATTGAATAGCCAATCTTTCCTCACGTTAACTTGCCTCTGGTAGAGCTCTCTTATCCTCTGTGCTTTTCCATTCTCCATTAACGTTGGTGACATCAAATAACTAAGAAAGTGTTATCAGCATTGTTCCCTGTTTTTTGCCTAAGCAGGGAAATCAATTAGACCATTGAGTTTCATTCATTTAGTGCTTTTGATGATAGTGGAGTTCTGAATTTCCTCCAGAGCAATTCTATATCAGTAATCATAATTTGATTCTGACCAGTCGTCGTTTCTGGCTATTGAACAGAAAAGTGAAGTTTCCAAGAATTTGACGGTTTGTCGGCATCCATGAGATTGATTAGCTTTTCAACAGATAGAATTCTTGGATACCTTTTTCTGTTTAGAGGATGAGGGAACATGAGTATAGTAAATGCTCTGCTTATAAACAAATGGAAACAGACGACTGAAATGTGCTTAAAAGCAGTCTAGAAAGTCATATATAATAATTCAGTGTAAAATCGAAACTGAGCGTCAAACTGCGCGATATGAGAAAACAAAAATGAAAAGGTGGGGGAACTTTTTTCAATTTAAAAAAAAAATTAATGTTGCTACTGTCATCTACATACAATAGTTCCTCGAATGTGAGGGTTCATGTTGGTTATGAAAAAATTATAATAGTTATCAACCCTACTGTACATGTATTATTCTGGATTCAAAGTTAGTTAAGGAAGAACAAATATTAGAGGGCATAGAGGAAATAAGAATGGGAAATGGAGAAATAGTGAAATGTAAAACAGCAAAAATTTATATTGGAAAACACCATGGATTAGTGGGGAAATAAAAGCACTTTTAATGGATTCACCAATAACCTCATATTAATAATAGGAAATGTAGAAAATATACAAGATAATTCCAAAGAATTATATGGAAAAATGTTAGAAAATAGAGAATTAGAAACAATTATAGAGACAGCTACAGATAAAACATATGTACACTATTCAAAAGCGTACAAAATTGGAATGGTAGTGAGAACATTGTAATTTTTAGAGAGAGGACACAGTACCCACACAGAACAATGTTAAAGAAGAAGATAAAATAACAGTTCTCATGGACAAATTACATACATCAATTGGCAAAATCACTAACAGAAAACAACCAAGACAATTATTCAGTATTAAAAAAATAAACTAATAAATAAATTAAATAAAGACAGTAATTCAGTTGAGTTGGAAAAGAAAACAATATAAATAATTCAATTACAGATAAAACTGATCATGAATGCATTAATTGCAGTAGAATATGCAGATCATTAAGGAGATTAAATTAAACACATAAAACAAAAGCATAGTTACAATCCTAACTAAAAATTAAATGTGATGACTAGAGCACAAGCTAATTAAGAAAACAGTACATAACAATACCCGGAAGCTTCAAAATAAAAATAACATTTTGGACATTGATAGGGGATAAACTTAAAACATTACAAGAACAGGATGAAAGTTTAAAATTTATTTCAATAGAGCGATAATGAAAATAAGAACATAATATATAAGGTAGAAAATGACATTTTAACAAGAAATACACTAGGCATAACAGGTCATTTTAACAAAATAATGATTCTACAGTTTTAAGAAATAATATACTAAAAGCAGCTCATGATTGCTTCTTAGCAGGTCATTTGGGTGTTAAGAAAACACTGGATAGAATTAGAAGATATTGTTACTGGCCAGGTGTCATAGGAGATGGGGAAGATTTGTTAAGGCATGTAAGAAATGTCAACAATATAATCACATAGGACCAAAACACAGAGCTCTCATACAAGAAAGTGACACAACAAACATTCCTTTTTATAAAATTGCCATAAACATAATTGGACCTATTTCAGTAATGTCCAATAGAAGACATATATTTTAACAATGATAGACTTGGCAACACGCTGGGTTGAAGCAATTCCATTAGTAGATATAACTGCAGAAACAATTTGCAAAGCATTATTATCTATTTTTACAACTTTTGGTTTTCCTAACACTATATTATTTTATAGAATGGGCATTTCCAATTAACTGCATCTACTTCAAGCATTTACTCATATGCTTAACATTACACAGGTATTTACAGCTAGATACAGACTTCAATCAAATGGTTCCTAGAAAGAGCAAATCAAACCATAAAGACCATGTTAAGAAAAAATAATTAGTGATCATGGACAGGATTAGGACACATTTACCTTTAATTTTATTCGTGTATTGAGAAATACCTCATGAAACAACAGGCTTTAGCACCATTTGAACTCATGTTCGGTTCAAATCCTAGAGGACCATTACAATTATTCAGTGAAAATATAATTAATACAGATAAGGAAATATATTAGTCCATTTGAATTGGTAGACAAAACCAGAAGTAACATACTGTATGCAAACAAATATGCAGAAGAAAATCTCATAAAGAAAAGATAAATACCATAGGGATCTTAAAAACAAAAACAGGTACTTAAGGGAATTTAAAGTTGGAGATCTAGTTTATGTATTGATACCCAAAGATAATGAAATAGGATGGAGAGGTTCATATAAAATAATAAGCAAAATAGGAAAGGTGGACTATTCAGTAGAAATAAATGGAGAGGGTAGAAATATTTCATATTGATAGATTAAGAGATATTTAGATCCTCCACTGAATAAGAAAACCATTGTACAACAAATTCAATCTTTAAATTGTTTAATTGGAGGATATCACATGTAGTTTAGAAAATAATATTAATGACACTGATCAGATTCCAGTAATAAGTTTAGATCAACAGACATAATAGAATAAGATTAATTTTGCACCAGACATACCTGCAGATGTTAAGAAACAACTAATGGAAACATTAAATTCCTTTCAAAATGTAATTTAACAAACCAGGAAAGACAAACATAATTAAACATTCAATCAAATTAAAAAACTGAAGAACCAATTAAACCTAAATACTATGACATTCCAGTTAAATACAGAACTGAAGTTCAAAAAGAAATAGAACAATTACTAAATAGTGGTTTAATTAGGAGAATCAGATTCTAGCTATTGTTTTCCAATAGTTGTTGTAAAGAAAATAATGGAAAAATTGGTTTATGTTGTGATTACAGTTTAAATTCTATTACAGTGATAGATAAACAACCTTTACCAAACATAGAAGACTTAATTCAGGAAATGTCAAATGCCAATATTTTCACACACCTAGATTTAACTAGAGGCTTTTGGCAGATAGAAGTTCAGGAAGATTCTAAACAATATACAGCATTTAAAACTCATGAAGGATTTTATGAGTGGAATGTTATGCCTTTGGTCTAGTGAACAGCACTGCAACGCTCACTAAGATGATGAATAAGTTATTAAGAAACATTGAAAACATTAGATACTATGCGGATGACATATGTATTTACACTAAAAACTGGTCCGATCACATACACAGTTTAAAAAATTACTGGAAATTCTTCAAATTAATAATTTAACAGTATCACCTGAGAAAATAAAAGTAGGTTTTAAACATAGATTTTTCTGGATATCATTATATTGTAGTCAAGGATTAGTCACACCAACAAACAATATTCTAAAAGAATTTTTGATATTCACATTCCAGAAAAGAAAAAAGAAGTTATATTTATTATAGGATTATGCAATTTTTATAGAAAATTTATTCCTAACTTGCAAACTTAATCGAACCTTTAGTTAAATTAACTAAGAAAAAGTTGAATGGAATTCATAGACAATGCATTAAAGAGAATAAAACAATGTTTTGAAGAAAACCAATTTTAAGTTCAAGCTAATAGATATGACAAAGAAATTTATTGTAGGCACAGACGCTAGTAAGACATCAATCGGTGGATGTCTATATCAAGAGCAGAATAATATCAATAAACCAATACTATATTTAAGTAGAAAACTATCAGACACTGAAAGTAGATATTCAGTAATAGAACTAGAATGTTTAGCTTTAGTTTGGACAATAACTAAATTAAGCAAATACTTGCTAGGCAATGAGTTCACTGTGTTAATAGATCACAAACCTTTAGCTAACCTGAATACCAAAAGCATAAATAATGCTAAACTAACACGCTGGTCTTTGTTATTACAAGACTACTCATTTAAAATAAAATACATTAAAGGGTCAAGTAACCATATCCCGGATATTTTATCGAGACTCAGTCAGAAATAAGTATATTTTTTTTTTGAGTAAAAAAAAAAACACATTGAATTATTTAAACATAGAAAAATACTCGTATTGGGACAACAAGAATAGATTTGATTAATTGAAATAATAAGTATAAATAAATAAATATTGGAACAATTAGAAAATATAAATTATATTGGAACAAGAAGAATAAACATAATACAAGATCATATATATGAATATTAAAAGAATATAAGAATAAATAAGGTGAATGTTGGAACTATAAATACACATTATATGGATATGGGAATAATTAAAACTAATAACAGTTGTATTTGAAAATAAAAGATTTGTATGTATTGAAAATATAATATAATACATGAATAATGATAATGACATTTAAGCTTGTCAAGTACACTATTGTATTGAGTATATTGAGTATATTTTTTTAAACATGTATATTAAAGAATTCATGTTGATGATTGATGCATAATGTATTCAAAATAGAAAATGCATACTTAATTAAGTTGAGAATGAGGAGAGATTGTGTTTAAAGAAACACATACACTATGACAAGTATAATGTACATGAAGAAATGTTGTAAGAATGATTAATTACTCATTCATTTCATTCACATTGATGAAAATATTATGAATTTTATGCAAACATTTTATTAAGCACTGATTATTAATGCATATTTTATTGAATTTGTTCATTGTTGGAAGTTAATTGATCAATTTGTTATAATGATTTTAAAAAAAAAAAATTGTTAAATCCAATCAAAGGATTATTGATTAGGACATTGATTATTGTCAAGAAGACTTATTAGTCTCAAATATGTAACTTGAACAATTATTGACTAAAGAAGTCAAAGATATGAAGATTGTAATAATATATGAATTTTATTAAAATGATGTTTAAAAAAAAAATTTTTTATATGTCAGAAGACATAATGAATTGTACATGATGATTATATTGAATATGTCAAGATAAATTGACATGAAAAAGTGCAAAGTTAATATATTCACACTATATAAAATGATGAGAAAGACATAAGAAAAATGTCTTATATAATTGATGAGCAAAAAATGAATAATGTCAAATCACTAAGGAAAATGTTATTGACAGAAGACAAAAGAAAAGGTCTTCATAAGAGATGAGAGAAAAATGACTTGCTAGATAAAGCAAGGTAAATAATAAGTTGAACAAAATATTGTTGCAACAGAAGAAATTTGTCAAAAGACAAAATGAAAAATATATGGTACTGAAATAAAATGCTCTCATACAAAAGAAAACAATGATATTGATGTGAAGAAAAATATGAATATTGAAAATAAATTCATTAAGTGAATATGTACAAAGAATGGAAATGACAATTAAGTCATAAGGTGATAGAAAATAATCACTATAAAAAAAAAAAAAAAAAAAAAAAAGAGAGAAAAGAGGGGAGATAATAATGATAATTAAAAATGCACTTAAAAACTTTATGAAGAAGATGGTACTTGATACCAGCTGAGAAGATAAACAATCAATTAATTATTGTAAATTTTTTTTGTTTTAAAACTGAATTGATAATAATATTTTTGAAAATTGAATAAATTTTTATGTCAATATTATGATATGCTATATGTGATGCATTTAAAAATTGAATATGAGATTTAGTATTGACAAGAATATTTTTATAAATGAATTTTGTATCATGACTAGTTTGATATTTTGTATCATAACTAATTACATGTATGACATTTTGTATATAGAGCAATGACATTTTTTATATAGATTACTATTGATGTGATGTGGTACAACAAAAATTTGTATTTTTATTTTGACAAAGGTAAATTTTATCAAGTTAAAGACAGTAAAACATAGCGACAGCTAAAAAAAACTAAATGCATAACATTTGTTTTTTAAAGGAAAGGGGGATGTTGTAATAATCAGATTAGGGCTAGAGAATTTACAGTTGGCACAGAGATGGTTTTAATTATCTGGCCACTTAGTTTAATGGAAGTGGGGATCAACAGACGATAATGGAGACGATAGATTTTGGTAGAGACAAGCAGATGACTATCTCTATCTCATACTATTTATACCATGTATGTATTTTCGTGAATAAGAATAAATAAATAAACATATATATATTTATACAACCAAGTCTACCCAGTGCTTTATAACTGTGATTCGTCTCATACATGTGGATACTTAATAATTTAGTATACACCCAAGTCAGTCAACAAGAATAACTCCGAAGAGACTGAATTGTATTTTACACCTACCAGAAGCAGAAGCAAATATAAATTATACACATACAACTAATCTACAAAACTAGCTATGACAGTCCAAATATAAGGGCACCTGTTTGGTGGTACCAGAAATGGCCAAAACCTGCCGTCGAGAGTTAAAAAATTTGATGCTTAAAAAGATCAAATAAAGTCAATAGCCCCTCAAGATGTTATTGCTCTACTTTGAAAATGCTGAACTGGAGGAATAAACCTGAGTTGTGGGCGAGCCATTTACACCAGGACATTTTTCAATCACATATAACCACAACAAACCACTGTGAATCATATTCAAAAATTAAGAAACAACTACATCATCAAACGCCACTATATAATTCTATTATCAGTCTTGTTAAGTATGATGGCCAGCTATTCAGTACTAGGTCTCTATCTACCATCATTAATTTCAAACAGTAGACATATTTATCATATTAAAGTTATTATAACTACAACAATAAACATTTCCAAAGAAATATAAAGCTAAAAGAGTAAGGATAGATAATGTAACTATTTATCTACAAGTTTTTATCGTTTTTACTTACCAACTTAGGTGTTTAAGCTCCCAAAGGTGCCCAATTCACGTAAGTGCAGTTGCTAACTTTGATTGTCGTGCAAGAATGGGTGAAAATGTGTGTTATATGCTATTTCTTAGCGCTCTGCGCTTTTGGGCCATATGCTTACAAATTAAGTTTTATTATCGTATTTTAAAGCAAAATGGACGGGCTTTCTAATGATACTAAAGAAACCTACAAAATTAAAAATCACAAAAATAATTTACTTTTTATTATGATTTTTTTATATTAAAAATATTGTTAAATATAATTGAATTAAATGTTTAGTATGGTTGTAAAGGACATTCATTTTCGCACACATTGATATATTTGACATTACTGTAGGGCGAATGGCCCTGAATCGCACGGAGATTGAAATTAGGGATAGTCAAATGAGATCGCGCGTCGGCCGGTAAAAAAGTGACTTCGATGATGGTTTTCATTTTAAAAATGTAACCTTTTGTTCTAAATCTACGTAATTAAAATTTACATATTATTGTAGGGCTGACAAATAATTTAAAATGTGATATAATTGTTTATGAGATTTGATCAGTTTTAAGTAGAGAAATCATTAAGTTAAAACTATCCAAATATTGACTACAGTGACGCAAAGCCACGATTGTGAGCCAGTTTGTGGTACCTAATATAAGCCAGGATTGACAAAAAGAAGTGCAAGTGCAGCTAATACAACATGTAACATATAGGAATATAGTAACTACCATGCTGCTGATGATTCCTTACCCTTACCCCGTAGCAATTATTATCGACAGAAATATATCTGCACCGTAGGGATTGTATTGTTCATGCGCATTTGCGAAAAGATTTGATGACTGCGTATTACTGCGTAAATATTCAAACACGTCGTCGGACTTCTTCTTTATAGAGAGGACAATGAAAAATAAAAACATAACATATAACATCAGGTAATAATTACACTAAGCTTAAATCATTTAAACAAACAATGTTTCCTAAAGTTTTCCAGGAGTAACAAACAAAAAGCAGATCATGATTATTATGTTATTATATTATTAACTCACAAAAAACCAATTGATTATTTTAGTCCAAACATCACTTAAACTACCAGAGGCATTGCCTGGAACTAAGTAGCAGCAATAGTTTAAGCCTTCCAATTCACAGTATTTTCCCAAATGTATCAGTGGATTAGCCAGCTCTCTTGTCATGACTTGTAAATTTCAGCACCAGACATGCCACTATAAGTAGATGCAGAATGTAAGACAATATTCTGCAGGCAATCTGTTTCAGATGAGTTTCTGGCGAGGCTTTTTGTACGAGCCATGGGGGTGACCCATTACGATACATATTTGCCAGGATGGGTCAAAGTTTGCATATGTGTAACATAGGTCATTTTTTAGTTCAGTATAGTTTTTAACTGCAAAGGTACAGTGTTGTAACGAGTAAATTCACTGCAGCTATTGGTTTGTATGTAACAGGTATCATTTTTGAAATATCTCAATATGATAGGAATTTATTGTAAAACTTTCAGTTTCTTCTTCATAAAACACAATAATATTGACACTATCACTGTTTTCCAAGCAACATGCTTGGCTAAGTTGATACTGTAATTTTGCCTTTGGCGAATTTCTGACTTCCCTAATACATTTTTCACAAACACATAACACATCAGTATTAAACTCAATTTGTCATACGAAACCACTTCCTGAGTAGTTAATACCATTTTTTTTCAAATTCAACCTTCACGACTAATTTTGAAGAAGACGCAACAATCTTTCTACCTTGTCTGTTCTTAATGGTTTAGGAAGGGTTTTAATAAAATAAGTTAACTCATCCAGGGAATAAAAGTTCTTGTGGAATGGATTTTTGAACATTTTATATTATACTGATCCTTTCCAAGTCCTGGCATCTTTATTCTTGAGGATTAAAAAGTTCAATTAAATAGTGAAATACCATTTAGTGTAAAAAAATAACAAATGGTTACATGGACCACCAAAAGTTTTAAAATAAACCAATCCGTCGTGTGCAAACCAGAATTGTTCGTCAATATTTTGTTTTAATTCTGCAAATCACATTAGAACTGTTTTTCCTTCGTGGTTTATAGGTTTTAAAAGATTGATAATTATTAAAATTCTTTTTTTTTTTAAAAAGCAGAATTAGAAAATGGCTTTCTCAATTACTATTACATTGGGCTTAGCCACGGCTGGTATTATAATAAAAAGAAACAAACAAAAAATCTACTTTTGGTGGCCATTTAAAAAGGTTTTATTTCACAATCAGGGCCTGTTTTGAACATGTTAAAATGCTTATTCCCACCAATATAGGGTGTGGTACACAGGGGAGTGGATTGAAAAAAATTATAATTGGGGTCAACTAAAAAAATTAGAATACAACAAGATAAGGCATAAATTTAAATAAAAAAGAAGTGTTTATTTATGTTACAAAACAATTCTGAACATAAATTTTCATAAATGTAAAAAGAAATATTTTCACAAAACAAAATTTCTTAAAGAAAATCTATCCCAAACTTGAGTTATGAGCAAAAAATTGCGGATACATCAAACTAACATAAATGACAGACTTATATAGTCTTATATTAAGATAAATTGCAAATACAGATGTAATAATATTGTATATGACGAATTTCACTATTACTAATGGAATCACTACTACTTGGCTCACTAATTTATTTCAGAAGTAAACAGTAATAATAAGAATATTTTCAAAAGTCACTTTTGCATTCTATATGGCAGAATTTATTAAAATTAAATCAGCATTAAGCAATGATCATTAATACAACAGGTGGGTGAACTTGAGTTGAAAAAATATATAAACAAGAGAATGTAGTGAACAAAAATTAATGTGGCTATCTATGAAAAAATGTGAACAACAGTTTTGTTCTTAATGATGTTGATATAGTTCATTTGGGTATCAATGCAAATATATTGTGGCATTTTACAAATTTCTCAAAAGATATTTAGCTAAAAATATTACATTTTCTTTCCGTTTATTTCTAATTAGTTTAGCTACTAATTTAGCTTTTATTACAAAACAGAAAAAATATAGTTATATCACAAAAAGGTCAAATAAATCACTCTTTATTATTCACATCCTGTATTATTAATTTAATACCGGTACCCATAGTTTGTTAACATTATTGATTTTTTAAATCCTGCCATTGTGGTTGTCCTATGTTGCCTTAGCTTTTTCTTCTTCTCCCTCCCTTTTCCCACCTTGCTATAACTCGTCCTTCTCCTCCCCCCCCCTATGACATATAAGCTCTTCCTCCTATCCCCTTTCCCCACCTTGCTGAATCTTTAATCTCTTCCCTTCCCCTGTTCGTTGTTACATAATTCAGGCCCTCCCCTTCCGCTGTCCCAAGACAACACTTGACTCAGCACCCCACATGGTGGAATTAATTTTTACTATCATCATCAACAGAGGTTAAAGGTTACCATAATGATCTACTCTTCTCACACTCCCCCCCTCCCATTATCTAGTAACTGTGGATGTCTGTTACACCGCCTTGAAGGATTTTTCAGAGATCTGACCTTGTCTTTTTGGATTCTCCATAGTAAACACTGTAGGCTCACAAAGATAGCAAGTGATGAACACTGACTGACACCAATAATATGCGAGAAAAACCATCACATGATGATTAAATCATCCTTTTCCTACTTGAAATAAATGAAGAACACTTGCTGAATTTCTTTGTCCTAAAAGAAGATGTGTACACACACAAATTAAAGCTATTTTTTTAGTCAAATTGTATCCAATATATGTGATCAAATGGTTAAAAAAAGGATTTACATGTTTATTTTTTGAGAACGACAATTTTATGTATCAATGTGTGTATTGCACTTGCCAGCATAGTTAAAAAATAAGAAATAAGTATGGATTTTATGTTTTTAAATATAAAACAAAATATTTAAAGTAAAAAAAAAAACCTTTGAAGAAATCAAGAATATTTATCAGTAAAATTTATGTTAAGTTTCATACTTGATTTGAAAGCTTCCCCATTATTAGGTTGCATTTTCTCCTTCCTATTTTTCTTGATCACCTCATGGTGGCTTTACTGTGCTTTACACTGTGTAGGAGATTTCTCTGCTAGCCATCTCTGCTGGCTTCCTGGAGGAATTACTAATCCTTAGTAAATATGATATGTGGTTCTTAATCTGCATATTTATTGGTTATTTTTATTTCTGAAAATGAAAAAAGCAGAGAAAATTAAATAGACAAAAAGAATGTATCATTAATTATAATTTGTTAAAGAGAATTTAATTAAAGACCACAAGTAAAGGGAATACGTGACTAATATATGGTTGGGAGCACATGTCAGAATGTTGCATTCTTAATCTTAATCCTTCTTGTGCCGTTAGACGTCATATAGGGCTCTCAGCGTGTCTCTCCAGTTCTGTCTATTTTGAGCTAGCTTTTTCTATTGTGTTTTAGGCAGTCTATATTTTTTGCCTCTTTGGTTAGAGTTCTTTTCAGTGTTTCGCGAGGTCTTCTCCCTTTCCTTCTTCCTGTTGGGCTCCCAGCTAGGCGATTGTTTCACTATTCTTCTGTTGTCTCTTCATGCATCACATGTCCCATCGAATTCGCATCTTCTTCTCTTTGATTACGATTGAGATATAGGGCTGTCCTACAATGTCTCTAATTTCTTTGTTGGTTTTAAAGTCGTTCCACTGAATTCCTGAAATTTTCCGTAGGCATTTTGTTTTCAAAGGAGTCTCAGTTTTTTTATTAATTTCTTTGGTGGATTTCCAGAATGTTGCATTAGCCCCTTTACTGACAAACAATTGAAATAGTAATTTAAGTCTTTTAGAATTTATTTGATGGCATAAACACATATGTATGGTACATTAAAAAAATCTTTGTTTTGCTAGTGCATACAATTCTACATTGCAGTTTAAAGTTTTTTTTTTTTTTTAACTGCAATGTAGAACTTTATGCATCAGCTAAAATAAAGTCACTAGTCCAGAATTTATAAAAGTTATTCTAGTTGAATTTTTTTTTTTTGCCTTTGGGTCAATGTTTGTTGTGAAGAAGTTCAGTAGTCATCTGGAGAATGTGTTAGTAGACAGAAGTTAGAGATGAGGGTCAAAACACCTGAGAATATTACAATGTTACACAAATGTGAATTCAGTGAAATTAGATACAACTGTGATGAATAAACATTTAAGTTATATAATTGAAATTTGTCTTTTGTATTTATGAAGTTTTGACAAGTTAGTAAAGTATGAATAAACCAGAAACAGAGCCCCATAGAAATAAAGACTCTTCTTCTTCCTTTGGCTCTATAGCCCATTTAGGGTCCTGGCCTCGCCATACTACTCTTCTCCACTTTTCCCGATCCTTGGTTTTCTCCTCCACTCTCTCACTCCTATGTCTTTACGGTCTTTCTCCACTTTCTATAACCATCTGCTTCTTGGTCTGCCTATAGGCCTTTTCTCATTGGGTAGTTTTTTTGACCTTGTTATTTTTCATTCTTTTCTATTTGCCCTACCCACCTCAATCTATTCATTTTGATTTCAGCTGTTATATTTGGTTCTTTTTATAGGTCGTACAGCTCTGAATTGGTTCTACTTCTCCAATTCGTTATTGTCCTTTACTGGCCCATATATTTTCCTAAATATATCCTTTCCAAATGTTTAGCATATTTTCTGCTTGTTTGCTAATGGTCCATGTTTCACTACCATATGTAACTGCTGGTTGAATATTTGTCTTGTCTGTACGTGGTTTTTTAAAAGTTTTCTGGCGATCTGCCTGTTTTTCAGTATTTGATGCAGTTTATTATATAATCTGTTGCCTACCTTCTGTTTTTGATCGCTAGCATTATATCATTTTTCTCTACATATGGTTGATACCAGGTATTTAAAGTTTTCTACTTCTTTAAAAAGCTCTATTATTGATTTTGAATGTTTTTTTCCCTTCTTTTCCATTTCTTTATAATAGCATATATTGGGTCTTTGTTTCGTTTACTGTTAAACCTGCTTTCTGAGCTGCTGTTTCTAATTCTATGTATGCTTTATATCCTTGCTTTGCTTTCCTATCAATCGTTATATCATCAATGCAATGCAAGGTACTGGATGGATTCTGTAAATATTGTTTCTGTTTTCGTAAACTTTGTTTTTTCTCCTCTAATGGTAATGCAACCATTAAAGAACAATTGAATAAAAACAAGTGACAATCTATTGCAGCTTCGAGTCCTGAAGTTTAAAAGTTGCAGTGAAATTGAGAATCAAACGAGGCCAAGCAACTTTCCAAAGATGGCATTGATTCACACAAGGACAAAGATAAATCAACTTTGTGATAAAAAGAGACTTCAGAACTGAGGAGGATTTAACACTTGGGTTGATGATTTAAAAGGTGTAGATATAATATCTAATATGTGGTGTAGAACAATTTACAAAAGATGACTTTGTTTTCTGTGAGTATAAAGTGAAAAAATCAGTAGAGTTTAATGTTGTCTAAAGAGAAAATACATAGAGGGTGGTGATGTATTGAA